>JAWQEG010000115.1:0-1200000 GCA_033782935.1 Petrolisthes cinctipes
CTTTGGGCACCAAAAATATCGATTTTTAGCATGTTTTTGCCCTATATTTTGATAATATTCTAGTACTAAGTAGGCATGTACAGATCGCTTCTTGGACCCAAAAATATTGAATTTTCGAGTGTTTTGAAGATGCATGCACATATTGACTTAGGGCACATAAAATATCGATTTTCAGCATGTTTTTGGCCTGTATTTTGAAAATACTCTAACACGGAGTAGGCATGTACAGATCGCTTCTGGGACCTAATAAAATCGAATATTCAGGTGTTTTGAGCCCGAATATGGGATAGAAACGGGTACAGAAGATGCATGCACATATTGACTTTGGTAACCTAAAATATCGATTTTTAGCTTTTTCTGGGCCTGTATTTTGAAAATATTCTAGCTCTGACTATGCATGTACATATCGCATCTGGGACAAAAAAATATCAAATTTTCGGGTGTTTTGAGCCCAAATATGGGATAGAAACGGGTACAGAAGATGCATGCACATATCGACTTTAGACACCTAAAATATCGATTTTTAGCATGTTATATCCCTATATTTTGAAAACATTCTAGCACTGACTAGGTGTGTACAGATTAGTTCTGGCACCAAAAAATATCGAGTTTTCGGGTGTTTTGAGCCTGAATTTGAGATATAAACGGGTACTAAAAATGCATACACATATCGACTTTTTGCACATCAAATATCGATTTTGAGCATGTTTTGGGTCTGTATCTTGAAAACATTCTAGCAAGGAGTAGGTATGTACAGATCGCTTGGGACCCCAAAACATCGAATTTTCGGGTGTTTTAAGCCTGAATTTGGGATATAAACGGGTACAGAATATGCATGCACATATCGACTTTTTGCACCTAAAATATCGATTTTTAGCATGTTTTGAGCCTATATTTTGAAAACATTCTAGCACTAAGTAGGCATGTACAGATCGCTTCTTGCACCCAAAAATATCGAATTTTCGGGTGTTTTGAGAATGAATTTGAGATATAAACGGGTACAGAAGATGCATGCTCATATCGACTTTGGACACATAAAATATCGATTTTCAGCATGTTTTGGGCCTGTATTTTGAAAATGCTCTAACACTGAATAGGCATGTACAGATCGCTTCTGGGACCCAAAAATATCGAATTTTCGTTTTTTTTTTTTTTTAGCCTTAATATGGGATATAAACGGGTACAGAAGATGCAAGCACATATTGACTTTGGGCACCAAAAATATCGATTTATAGTATGTTTTTGCCCTATATTTTTAAAATATTCTAGCTCTGAGTAGGCATGTACAGATCGCTTCTGGGACCCAAAAATATCGAATTTTCGGGTGTTTTGAGCTTGAATTTGAGATATAAACGGGTACTGAAGATACATGCACATATCGACTTTGGAAACCTAAAATATCGATTTTCAGCATGTTTTGGGCTTATATTTTGAAAATATTCTAGCACTGAGTAGGCATGTATAGATCGCTTCTGGGACCCAAAAATATCGAATTTTCGGGTGTTTTGAGCCTGAATTTGAGGTATAAACGAGTAAAGAAGATGCATGCACATATCGACTTTGGAAACCTAAAATATCGATTTTAGCATGTTTTGGGCTTATATTTTGAAAATATTCTAGCATTGAGTAGGCATGTATAGATCGCTTCTGGGACCCAAAAATATCGAATTTTCGGGTGTTTTGAGCCTGAATTTGAGATATAAAAGGGTAAAGAAGATGCATTCACCTATCGAAATTGGGCACCAAAAATATCGATTTTTAGCAGGTTTTGGTCCTATAATTTGAAAATGTTTAAGCACTGAGTAAGCATGTACAGATCGCTTGTGGGACCCAAAAATATGGAATTTTCGGGTGTTCTCAGCCAGAATTTAGGATGTAAACGGGTAAAGAATATGCATACACATATTGACTTTGGGCAACTAAAATATCAAATTTTCAGCATGGTTTGGGTCTGTAATTTGTAAAATATTCTAACACTGAGTAGGTATGTACATATCGATTCTGTGACCCAAGAATATCGAATTTTCGGGTGTTTTGAGCTTGAAATTGAGATTTAAACGGGTACAGAAGATGCATACACATATCGATTTAGGGCACATATAATATCGATTTTCAACTTGTTTTGGGCCTGTATTTTGAAAATATTCTAACACTGAGTAGGCATGTACAGATCACTCCTTGAACCCAAAAATATCGAATTTTCGTATGTTTTGATCACGAATTTGATATATAAACGGGTACAGAAGATGCATGCACATATCAACTTTGGGCACCAAAAATATCGGTTTTTAGCATGTTTTTGCCCTATATTTTGAGAATATTCTAGTACTAAGTAGGCATGTACAGATCGCTTCTGGGACCCAAAAATATCGAATTATCGGGTGTTTTGAGCCTGAATTTGATATATAAACGGGTAGCCTACTGATGATGCATGCACATATCGACATTAGGCACCTAAAACATCGATTTTTAGCATGTTTTGGGCCTATATTTTGAAAATATTTAAGCACTGAGTAGGCATATACAGATCGCTTCTGGGACCCAAAAATATGGAATTTTCGGGTGTTTTATAGCCTGAATTTAGGAGGAAAACGGGTACAGAATATGCATACACATATTGACTTTGGGCAACTAAAATATCAATTTTCAGCATGTTTTGGGACTGTACTTTGTTAAAAATTCTAACACTGAGTAGGCATGTACAGATTAATTCTGTGACCCAAGAATATCGAATTTTCGAGTGTTTTGAGACTGAATTTGAGATATAAACGGGTACAGAATATGAATACACATATCGACTTTGGGCAGATAAAATATCGATTTTCAGCATGTTTTGGACATGTATATTAAAAATATTCTAACACTGAGTAGGCATGTACAGATTGCTTATGGGACCCAAAAATATCAAATTTTCGGGTGTTTTGAGCCTGAATTTGAGATATAAACGGGTACAGAAGATGCATGCACATATCGATTTAGGGCACCTAAAATCTCGATTTTCAACTTGTTTTGTGCTTGTATTTGAAAATATTCTAACACAGATTGCTCCTTGAATCCAAAAAAATCGAATATTCGTGTGTTTTAAGCCTGAATTTGAGATATAAACGGGCTCTAAAGATGCATACACATATCGACATTAGGCACCTAAAATATCGATTTTTAGCATGTTTTGGGCCTGTACTTTGAAAATATTCTAGCACTGACTATGCATGTACATATCGCATCTGTGACCTAAATATATCGAATTTTCGTGTGTTTTGAGCCTGAATTTTGGATATAAACGGGTACAGAAGATGCATGAACATATTGACTTTGGGCAGATAAAATATCGATTTTTAGCATGTTTTGGGCCTATATTTTGAAAATATTCTAGCACTGAGTAGACATGTACAGATCGCTTCTGGGACCCAAAAATATCGAATTTTTGGGTGTTTTGAGCCTGAATTTGAGATATAAACGGGTACAGAAGATGCTTGCACATATCGACATTGGGCACCAAAAATATCGATTTTTAGCATTTTTTGGGCCTTTATTTTGAAAATATTTAAGCACTGAGTAGACATGTACTGATCGCTTCTGGGACCCAAAAATATCGAATTTTCGTGTGTTTTGAGCCTGAATTTGAGATATAAACGGGTACAGAAGATGCATGCACCTATCGTCTTTGGGCAACTAAAATATCAATTTTAGCATGTTTTGGGCCTATATTTTGAAAACATTCAAGCACTGAGTAGGCATGTACAGATCGCTTCTGGGACCCCAAAATATCGAATTTTCGGTTGTTTTGAGCTTGAATATGAGATATAAATGGGTACAGAAGATGCATGCACATATCGATTTAGAGCACATAAAATATCGATTTTCAACTTGTTTTGGGCCTGTATTTTGAAAATATTCTAACACTGAGTAGGCATGTACAGATCGCTCCTTGAACCCAAAAATATCGAATTTTCGTGTGTTTTGATCTTGAATTTGATATATAAACGGGTACAGAAGAGGCATGCACATATCAACTTTGGGCACCAAAAATATCAATTTTTAGCATGTTTTTGCCATATATTTTGAGAATATTCTAGTCCTAAGTAGGCATGTACAGATCGCTTCTGGGACCCAACAAAATCGAATTTTCGGGTGTTTTGAGCCTGAATTTGATATATAAACGGGTAGCCTACTTATGATGCATGCACATATCGACATTAGGCACCTAAAATAAAGATTTTTAGCATGTTTTGGGCCTGTATTTTGAAAATATTTAAGCACTGAGTAGGCATGTACAGATCGTTTCTGGGACCCAAAAATATGGAATTTTCGGGTGTTTTCAACCTGAATTTAGGAGGTAAACGGGTACAGAATATGCATACACATATTGACTTTGAGCAACTAAAATATCAATTTTCAGCATGTTTTGGGACTGTACTGTGTTAAAAATTCTAACACTGAGTAGGCATGTACAGATCGATTCTGTGACCCAAAAATAACGAATTTTCGGGTGTTTTGAGCCTGAATTTGAGATATAAACGGTTACAGAAGATGCATGCACATATCGTCTTTGGGCAACTAAACTATCAATTTTAGCATGTTTTGGGCCTATATTTTAAAAACATTCAAGCACTGAGTAGGCATGTACAGATCGCTTCTGGGACCCCAAAATATCGAATTTTCGGGTGTTTTGAAACTGAATTTGAGATATAAACGGGTACTGAAGATGTATGCATAGATCAACTTTTTGCACCTACAATATCGATTTTCAGCATGTTTTGGGCCTGTATATTGAAAGCATTTTAGCACTGAGTAGGCATGTACAGATCGCTTCTGGGACCCAAAAATATCGAATTTTCGGGTGTTTTGAGCCTGAATTTGAGATATAAAAGGGTACTGAAGATGCATGCACAGATCGCTTCTGGGACCCAAAAATATCAAATTTTCGGTTGTTTTGAGCTTGAATATGAGATATAAATGGGTAAAGAAGATGCATGCACATATCGATTTAGGGCACATAAAATATCGATTTTCAACTTGTTTTGGGCCTGTATTTTGAAAATATTCTAACACTGAGTAGGGATGTACAGATCGCTCCTTGAACCCAAAAATATCAAATTTTCGTGTGTTTTGATCTCGAATTTGAGATATAAACGGGTACAGAAGAGGCATGCACATATCAACTTTGGGCACCAAAAATATCGATTTTTAGCATGTTTTTGCCCTATATTTTGAGAATATTCTAGTACTAAGAAGGCATATACAGATCGCTTCTGGGACCCAAAAAAAAACTAATTTTCGGGTGTTTTGAGCCTGAATTTGATATATAAACGGGTAGCCTACTTATGATGCATGCACATATCGACATTAGGCACCAAAAATATCGATTTTTAGCATGTTTTGGGCCTATATTTTGAAAATATTTAAGCACTGAGTAGGCATGTACAGATCGCTTCTGGGACCCAAAAATATGGAATTTTCGGGTGTTTTCAACCTGAATTTAGGAGGTAAACGGGTACAGAATATGCATACACATATTGACTTTGGGCAACTAAAATATCAATTTTCAGCATGTTTTGGGACTGTACTCAGTTAAAAATTCTAACACTGAGTAGGCATGTACAGGTCGATTCTGTGACCCAAGAATATCGAATTTTCGAGTGTTTTGAGACTGAATTTGAGATATAAACGGGTACAGAATATGAATACACATATCGACATTGGGCAGATAAAATATCGATTTTCAGCATGTTTTGGACATGTATGTTAAAAATATTCTAACACTGAGTAGGCATGTACAGATCGATTCTGGGACCCAAAAATATCAAATTTTCGGGTGTTTTGAGCCTGAATTTGAAATATAAACGGGTACAGAAGATGCTTCCACATATCGATTTAGGGCACCTAAAATCTCGATTTTCAACTTGATTTGTGCCTGTATTTTAAAATATTCCAACACAGATTGCTCCTTGAATCCAAAAAAATCGAATATTCGTGTGTTTTAAGCCTGAATTTGAGATATAAACGATTACTGAAGATGCATTCACATATCGACATTGGGCACCAAAAATATCGATTTTTAGCATGTTTTTGCCCTATATTTTGAGAATATTCTAGTACTAAGTAGGCATATACAGATCGCTTCTGGAACCCAAAAAAATCGAATTTTCTGGTGTTTTGAGCCTGAATTTGATATATAAATGGGTAGCCTACTTATGATGCATGCACAATTCGACATTAGGCACCTAAAATATCGATTTTTAGCATGTTTTGGGCCTATATTTTGAAAATATTTAAGCACTGAGTAGGCATGTACAGATCGCTTCTGGGACCCAAAAATATGGAATTTTCGGGTGTTTTCAACCTGAATTTAGGAGGTAAACGGGTACAGAATATGCATACACATATTGACTTTGGGCAACTAAAATATCAATTTTCAGCATGTTTTGGGACTGTACTCAGTTAAAAATTCTAACACTGAGTAGGCATGTACAGGTCGATTCTGTGACCCAAGAATATCGAATTTTCGAGTGTTTTGAGACTGAATTTGAGATATAAACGGGTACAGAATATGAATACACATATCGACTTTGGGCAGATAAAATATCGATTTTCAGCATGTTTTGGACATGTATGTTACAAATATTCTAACACTGAGTAGGCATGTACAGATCGCTTCTGAAAACCAAAAATATCAAATTTTCGGGTGTTTTGAGCCTGAATTTGAGATATAAACGGGTACAGAAGATGCTTGCACATATCGATTTAGGGCACCTAAAATCTCGATTTTTAACTTGTTTTGGGCCTGTATTTGAAAATATTCTAACACTGAGTAGGCATGTACAGATTGCTCCTTGAATCCAAAAAAATCGAATATTTGTGTGTTTTAAGCCTGAATTTGAGATATATACGAGTACTGAAGATGCATTCTCATATCGACATTGGGCACCAAAAATATCGATTTGTAGCATTTTTTGGGCCTTTATTTTAAAAATATTTAAGCACTGAGTAGACATGTACAGATCGCTTCTGGGACCCAAAAATATCGAATTTTCGGGTGTTTTGAGCCTGAATTTGAGATATAAACGGGTACAGAAGATGCATGCACATATCGTCTTTGGGCAACTAAAATATTAATTTTAGCATGTTTTGGGCATATATTTTGAAAACATTCAAGCACTGAGTAGGCATGTACAGATCGCTTCTGGGACCCCAAAATATCGAATTTTCGGGTGTTTTGAAACTGAATTTGAGATATAAACGGGTACTGAAGATGTATGCATAGATCGACTTTTTGCACCCACAATATCGATTTTCAGCATGTTTTGGGCCTGTATATTGCAAGCATTTTAGCACTGAGTAGGCATGTACAGATCGCTTCTGGGACCCAAAAATATCGAATTTTCGGGTATTTTGAGCCTAAATTTGAGATATAAAAGGGTACTGAAGAAACATGCACAGATCGCTTCTGGGACACAAAAATATCAAATTTTCGGTTGTTTTGAGCTTGAATATGAGATATAAATGAGTACAGAAGATGCATGCACATATCGATTTAGGGCACATAAAATATCGATTTTCAACTTGTTTTGTGCCTGTATTTGAAAATATTCTAACACTGAGTAGGCATGTACAGATTGCTCCTTGAATCCAAAAAAATCAAATATTTGTGTGTTTTAAGCCTGAATTTGAGATATATACGAGTACTGAAGATGCATTCACATATCGACATTGGGCACCAAAAATATCGATTTGTAGCATTTTTTGGGCCTTTATTTAAAAATATTTAAGCACTGAGTAGACATGTACAGATCGCTTCTGGGACCCAAAAATATCGAATTTTCGGGTGTTTTGAGCCTGAATTTGAGATATAAACGGGTACAGAAGATGCATGCACATATCGTCTTTGGGCAACTAAAATATTAATTTTAGCATGTTTTGGGCCTATATTTTGAAAACATTCAAGCACTGAGTAGGCATGTACAGATCGCTTCTGGGACCCCAAAATATCGAATTTTCGGGTGTTTTGAAACTGAATTTGAGATATAAACGGGTACTGAAGATGTATGCATAGATCGACTTTTTGCACCCACAATATCGATTTTCAGCATGTTTTGGGCCTGTATATTGAAAGCATTTTAGCACTGAGTAGGCATGTACAGATCGCTTCTGGGACCCAAAAATATCGAATTTTCGGGTGTTTTGAGCCTGAATTTGAGATATAAATGGGTACAGAAGATGCATGCACATATCGATTTCGGGCACATAAAATATCGATTTTCAACTTGTTTTGGGCCTGTATTTTGAAAATATTCTAACACTGAGTAGGCTTGTACAGATCGCTCCTTGAACCCAAAAATATCGAATTCTCGTGTGTTTTGATCTCGAATTTGAGATATAAACGGGTACAGAAGATGCATGCACATATCAACTTTGGGCACCAAAAATATCGATTTTTAGCATGTTTTTGCCCTATATTTTGAGAATATTCTAGTACCAAGTAGGCATGTACAGATTGCTTCAGGGACCCAAAAATATGGAATTTTTGGGTGTTTTCAGCCTAAATTTAGGAGGTAAACGGGTACAGAATATGCATACACATATCGACTTTGGGCAGATAAAATATCGATTATCAGCATGTTTTTGACATGTATTTTAAAAATATTCTAACACTGAGTAGGCATGTACAGATCGCTTCTGGGACCCAAAAATATCAAATTTTTGGGTGTTTTGAGCCTGAATTTGAGATATAAACGGGTACAGAATATGCTTGCACATATCGATTTAGGGCACCTAAAATCTCGATTTTCAACTTGTTTTGTGCCTATATTTGAAAATATTCTATCACTGAGTAGGCATGTACAGATTGCTCCTTTAATCCAAAAAAATCGAATATTCGTGTGTTTTAAGCCTGAATTTGAGATATAAACGAGTACTGAAGATGCATTCACATATCGACATTGGGCACCAAAAATATCGATTTTTAGCCTTTTGGGGGCCTTTATTTTGAAAATATTTAAGCACTGAGTAGGCATGTACATATCGCTTCTGGGACCCAAAAATATGGAATTTTCAGGTGTTTTTAGCCTGAATTTGGGATATAAACGGGTACAGAATATGCATACACAAATTGATTTTGGGCAACTTAAATATCAATTTTTGCATGTTTTAGGCCTTTATTTTGAAAACATTCAAGCACTGAGTAGGCATGTACAGATCGCTTCTGGGACCCAAAAATATCGAATTTTCGTTTGTTTTGAGCCGGAATTTGAGATATAAAAGGGTACTGAAGATGCATGCACTGATCGCTTCTGGGACCCAAAAATATCAAATTTTCGGTTGTTTTGAGTTTGAATTTCTGATATAAACGATTACTGAGGATGCATGCACATATCGACTTTGGGCACCAAAAATATCGATTTTTAGCATGTTTTTGCCCTATATTTTAAATAATATTCTAGTACTAAGTAGGCATGTACAGATCGCTTCTGGGACAAAAAAAATTCGAAGTTTCGGGTGTTTTGAGCCTGAATTTGAGATATAAACGGGTACTGATGATGCATGCACATATCGACATTAGGCACCTAAAATATCGATTTCTAGCATGTTTTGGGCCTGTATTTTGAAAATATTTTGTCACTGAGTAGACATGTACAGATCGCTTCTGGGACCCAAAAATATCGAGTTTTCGGGTGTTTTGAGCCTGAATTTGAGATATAAACGGGTACAGAAGATACTTGCACATATCGTCTTTGGGCACCAAAAATATCGATTTTTAGCATGTTTTGGGCCTATATTTTGAAAATATTTAAGCACTGACTAGGCATGTACAGATCGCTTCTGGGACCCAAAAATATGGAATTTTCGGGTGTTTTCAGCCTGAATTTATGAAGTAAACGGGTACAGAATATGCATACACGTATTGACTTTGGGCAACTAAAATATCAATTTTCAGCATGTTTTAGGCCTGTATTCTGTTAAAAATTCTAACACTGAGTAGGCATGTACAGATCGATTCTGTGACCCGAGTCGAATTTTCGAGTATTTTGAGACTGAATTTGAGATATAAACGGGTACAGAATATGAATACACATATCGATTTAGGGCACCTAAAATATCGATTTTCAACTTGTTTTGTGCCTGTATTTTGAAAATATTCTAACACTGAGTAGGCATGTACAGATCCCTCCTTGAATCCAAAAAAATCTAATATTCGTTTGTTTTAATCACGAATTTGAGATATAAACGGGTACAAAAGATGTATGAATATATCGAATTTGGACACCTAAAATATTGAATTTTAGCATGTTTTTGGCCTATATTTTGAAAACATTTTAGCACTGAGTAGGCATGTACAGATCGCCTCTGTGACCCAAAAATATCGAATATTCGGGTGTTTTGAGCCTGAATTTGAGATATAAACGTGTACTGATGATGCATGCACATATCGTCTTTGGGCACCAAAAATATCGATTTTAAACATTTTTTGTGCCTATATTTTGAAAATATTTAAGCACTGATCGCCTCTGGGACCCCAAAATATGGAATTTTCGGGTGTTTTCAGCCTGAATTTAGGATGTAAACAGGCACAGAATATTCATACACATATTGACTTTGGGCAACTAAAATATCAATTTTCAGCATGTTTTGGACATGTATCTTAAAAAGATTCTAACACTGAGTAGGCATGTACAGTTGAGCAAGTAGAAAGTGCAAGAAAAGTATGGCTGTATATGGCAACAAATGGCAGTTCTTTGTAGTAAGCTTTCGTATCTTTATGAATGAATACCTGGAGACCCATAGCCAATGTAAGGTGGAACTTGATTGTCTGAACTTTGAGTAGAGGTGGAGGTGTTGCCAGATACAGCTATATTTTTCTTGCACTTTCTACTTGCTCAACTGTACATACCGCTTCTGGAACCCAAAAATATAAAATTTTCGGGTGTTTTGAGCCTGAATTTGAGATATAAACGGGTACAGAAGATGCATGCACATATCGATTAAGGGCACATAAAATATCGATTTTCAACTTGTTTTGTACCTGTATTTGAAAATATTCTAACGCTGAGTAGGCATGTACAGATTGCTCCTTTAATCCAAAAAAATCGAATATTCGTGTGTTTTAAGCCTGAATTTGAGATATAAACGAGTACTGAAGATGCATTCTCATATCGACATTGGGCACCAAAAATATCGATTTTTAGCCTTTTTGGGGCCTTTATTTTGAAAATATTTAAGCACTGTGTAGGCATGTACATATCGCTTCTGGGACCCAAAAATATGGAATTTTCAGGTGTTTTTAGCCTGAATTTGGGATATAAACGGGTACAGAATATGCATACACAAATTGACTTTGGGCAACTAAAATATCAATTTTAGCATGTTTTGGGCCTTTATTTTGAAAACATTCAAGCACTGAGTAGGCATGTACAGATCGCTTCTGGGACCCAAAAATATCGAATTTTCGGGTGTTTTGAGCCTGAATTTGAGATATAAAAGGGTACTGAAGATGCATGCACAGATCGCTTCTGGGACCCAAAAATATCAAATTTTCGGTTGTTTTGAGTTTGAATTTGAGATATAAATGGGTACAGAGGATGCATGCACATATTGATTTAGGGCACATAAAATATCGATTTTGAACTTGTTTTGTGCCTGTATATTGAAAATATTCTAACACTGAGTAGGCATGTACAGATCGCTCCTTGAACCCAAATATATCGAATTTTCGTGTGTTTTGATCTCGAATTTAAGATATAAACGGGTAAAGAAGATGCATGCACATATCGACTTTGGGCACCAAAAATATCGATTTTTAGCTTGTTTTTGCCCTATATTTTAAATAATATTCTAGTACTAAGTAGGCATGGACAGATCGCTTCTGGGACAACAAAAATTCGAATTTTCGGGTGTTTTGAGCTTGAATTTGAGATATAAACGGGTACTGATGATGCATGCACATATCGACATTAGGCACCTAAAATATCGATTTTTAGCATGTTTTGGGCCTGTATTTTGAAAATATTCTGTCACTGAGTAGACATGTACAGATCGCTTCTGGGACCCAAAAATCTCGAGTTTTCGGGTGTTTTGAGCCTGAATTTGAGATATAAACGGGTACAGAAGATACATGCACATATCGTCTTTGGGCACCAAAAATATCGATTTTTAGCATGTTTTGGGCCTATATTTTTAAAATATTTAAGCACTGACTAGGCATGTACAGATCGCTTCTGTGACCCAAAAATATGGAATTTTCGGGTGTTTTCAGCCTGAATTTAGGATGTAAACGGGCACAGAATATTCATACACATATTGACTTTGGGCAACTAAAATATCAATTTTCAACATGTTTTGGACATGTATCTTAAAAATATTCTAACACTGAGTAGGCATGTACAGATCGATTCTGTGACCCAAGAGTCGAATTTTCGAGTGTTTTGAGACTGAATTTGAGATATAAACGGATACAGAAGATGCATGAATATATCGACTTTGGAAACCTAAAATATTAATTTTTAGCATGTTTTGGGATTATATTTTGATAATATTCTAGTACTAAGTAGGCATGTACAGATCGCTTCTGGGACCCAAAAATATCGAATTTTCGTGTGTTTTGATATTAAGTTTGAGATGTAAACGAGTAAAGAAGATGCATGCACATATCGACTTTGGGCACCAAAAATATCGATTTTTAGCATGTTTTTGCCCAAAATTTTGATAATATTTTAGTACTAAGTAGGCATGTACAGATCGCTTCTGGGAAAAAAAAAAATTCGAATTTCCGAGTGTTTTGAGCCTGAATTTGAGATATAAACGGGTACTGATGATACATGCACATATCGACATTAAGTTCCTAAAATATCGATTTTTAGCATTTTTTGGGCCTATATTTTGAAAATATTTAAGCACTGAGTAGGCATGTACAGATCGCTTCTGGGACCCAAAAATATGGAATTTTCGGGTGTTTTCAGCCTGAATTTGGGATATAAACGGGTACAGAAGATGCATGCACATATCGTCCTTGGGCACCAAAAATATCAATTTTTAGCATGTTTTGTGCCTGTATTTGATAATATTCTAACACTGAGTAGGCATGTACAGATCGCTCCTTGAATCCAAAAAAATCGAATATTCGTGTGTTTTAATCAGGAATTTGAGATATAAATGGGTACAGAAGATGCATGAATATATCGACTTTGGACACCCAAAATATCGATTTTTAGCATGTTTTGGGCCTATATTTTGAAAACATTGAAGCACTGAGTAGGCATGTACAGATCGCTTCTGGGACCCCAAAATATCGGATTTTTGTGTGTTTTGAGCCTGAATTTGAGATATAAACGGGTACTGAAGATGTATGCATAGATCGACTTTTTGCACCTACAATATCGATTTTCAGCATGTTTTAGGCCTGTATCTTGAAAGCATTCTAGCTCTGAGTAGGCATCTACAGATCGCTTCTGGGACCCAAAAATATCGAATTTTCGTTTTTCTTTTCGCCTGAATTTGAGATAAAAAAGGGTACTGAAGATGCATGCACAGATCGCTTCTGGGACCTAAAAATATAGAATTTTCGGGTGTTTTGAGCCTGAATTTGAGATATAAACGGGTACAGAAGATGCATGCACATATCGATTTAGGGCACTTAAAATATCGATTTTGAACTTGTTTTGTGCATGTATTTTGAAAATATTCTAACACTGTGTAGGCATGTACAGATCGCTCCTTGAACCGAAAAATATCGAATTTTCGGGTGTTTTGATCTCATATTTGAGATATAAACGGGTAAAGAAGATGCATGCACATATCGACTTTGGGCACCAAAAATATCGATTTTTAGCATGTTTTTGCCCCATATTTTGATAATATTCTAGTACTAAGTAGGCATGTACAGATCGCTTCTGGGACCAAAAAAATTCGAATGTTCATCTTTTTTGAGCCTGAATTTGAGATATAAACAGGTACTGATGATGCATGCACATATCGACATTAAGCACCTAAAAAATCGATTTTTCAGCATGTTTTAGGCATGTATTTTGAAAATATTCTGTCACTGAGTAGATATGTACAAATCGCTTCTGGGTCCCAAAAATATGGAATTTTCGGGTGTTTTCAGCCTGAATTTGGGATATAAACGGGTACAGAATATGCATTCACATATCGACATAAGGCACCAAAAATATCGATTTTTAGCATTTTTTGTGCCTATATTTTGAAAATATTTAAGCACTGAGTAGGCATGTACAGATTGCTTCTGAGACCCAAAAATATGGAATTTTCGGGTGTTTTCAGCCTGAATTTGGGATATAAACGGGTACAGAATATGCATACACATATTGACTTTGGTCAACTAAAATATCAATTTTATCCTGTTTTGGGCCTATATTTTGAAAACATTCAAGCACTGAGTAGACATGTACAGATCGCTTCTGGGACCCCAAAATATCGAATTTTCGGGTGTTTTGAGCATGAATTTGAGATATTAACGGGTACAGAATATGCATACACATATCGACTTTGGGCAGATAAAATATCGATTTTCAGCATGTTTTGGACATGTATCTTAAAAATATTCTAACACTGAGTAGGCATGTAATGATTGCTTCTGGGACTAAAATTATAAAATTTTCGGGTGTTTTGAGCCTGAATTTGAGATATAAACGAGTACAGAAGATGCATGCACATATCGATTTAGGGCACCTAAAATATCGAATTTGAACTTGTTTTGTGCCTGTATTTGAAAATATTCTAACACTGAGTAGGCATGTACAGATCGCTCCTTGAATCCAAAAAAATCGAATATTCGTGTGTTTTAATCACAAATTTGAGATATAAACGGGTACAGAAGATGCATGAATATATCGACTTTGGACACCTAAAATATCGATTTCTAGCATGTTTTGAGCCTATTCTTTGAAAACATTGAAGCACTGAGTAGGCATGTACAGATTGCTTCTGGGACCTTAAAATATCGAATTTTCGAGTGTTTTGAGACTGAGTTTGAGATATAAACGGGTACTGATGATGCATGAACATATCGACATTAGGCACCTAAAATATCGATTTCTAGCATGTTTTGGTCCTGTATTTTGAAAATATTCTGTCACTGAGTAGACACGTACAGATCGCTTCTGGGACCCAAAAATATCGAAATTTCGGGTGTTTTGAGCTTGAATTTGAAATATAAAGGAGTAAAGAAGATTCATTCACATATCGACTTTGGACACCTAAAATATTGATTTTTAGCATGTTTTGGGCCTATATTTTAAAAACATTCAAGCACTGACTAGGCATGTACAGATCGCTTCTGCGACCAAAAAATATCGAATTTTCGGGTGTTTTGAGCCTGAATTTGAGATATAAAAGGGTACTGAAGATGCATACACAGATCGCTACTGGGACCCAAAAATATCAAATTTTCGGGTGTTTTGAGCCAGAATTTGAGATATAAACGGGTACAGAAGATGCATGCACATATTGATTTAGGGCACTTATAATATCGATTTTGAACTTGTTTTGTACCTGTATTTTGAAAATATTCTAACACTGAGTAGGCATGTACAGATCGCTCCTTGAATCCAAAAATATCGAATTTTCGTATGTTTTGATCTCAAATTTGAGATATAAACGGGTAAAGAAGTTGCATGCACATATCGACTTTGGGCACCAAAAATATCGATTTTTAGCATGTTTTTGCCCTATAATTTGATAATATTCTAGTACTAAGTAGGAATGTACAGATCGATTCTGGGACCAAAAAAATTCGAATTTTCGAGTGTTTTGAGCATGAATTTGAGATATAAACGGGTACTGAAAATGTATGCATAGATCGACTTTTTGCACCTACAATATCGATTTTCAGCATGTTTTGGGCCTGTATCTTGAAAGCATTTTAACACTGAGTAGGCATGCACAGATCGCTTTTGGGACCCAAAAATTTCAAATTTTCGGTTGTTTTGAGCCTAAATTTCAGATATAAATGGGTACAGAAGATGCATGCACATATTGATTTAGGGCACATAAAATATCGATTTTGAACTTGTTTTTTACCTGTATTTTGAAAATATTCTGACACTGAGTAGGCATGTACAGATCGCTCCTTGAACCCAAAAATATCGAAGTTTCGTGTGTTTTGATCTCGAATTTAAGATATAAACGGGTAAAGAAGATGCATGCACATATCGACTTTGGGCACCAAAAATATCGATTTTTAGCATGTTTTTGCCCTATATTTTAAATAATATTCTAGTACTAAGTAGGCATGTACAGATCGCTTCTGGGACAAAAAAAATTCGAATTTTCGGGTGTTTTGAGTCTGAATTTGAGATATAAACGGGTACTGATGATGCATGCACATATCGACATTAGGCACCAAAAATATCGATTTTTAGCATGTTTTGGGCCTGTATATTGAAAATATTCTGTCACTGAGTAGACATGTACAGATCGCTTCTGGGACCAAAAAATATCGAATTTTCGGGTGTTTTGAGCTTGAATTTGAGATATAAACGGATACAGAAGATGCATGCACATATCGTCTTTCGGCACCAAAAATATCGATTTTTAGCCTGTTTTGGGCCTATATTTAGAAAATAATTAAGCACTGAGTAGGCATGGACAGATGGCTTCTGGGACCCAAAAATATGGAATTTTCGGGTGTTTTCAGCCTGAATTTAAGATGTAAACGAGTACAGAATATTCATACACATATTGACTTTGGGCAACTAAAATATCAATTTTCAGCATGTTTTGGGCCTGTATCCTCTTAAAATTTCTAACACTAAGTAGGCATGTACAGATCGATTCTGTGGTTTACGAATATCGAATATTCAGGTGTTTTGAGACTGAATTTGAGATATAAACGGGTACAGAATATGCATACACATATCGACTTTGGGCAGATAAAATATCGATTTTCAGCATGTTTTGGACATGTATCTTAAAAATATTCTAACACTGAGTATGTACAGATCGCTCCTTGAACCCAAAAATATCGAATTTTCGGGTGTTTTGATCTTAAATTTGAGATATAAACGGGTAAAGAAGATGCATGCACATATCTACTTTGGGCACCAAAAATATCGATTTTTAGCTTGTTTTTGCCCCATAATTTGATAATATTCTAGTACTAAGTAGGCATGTACAGATCGCTTCTGGGACCAAAAAAATTCGAATTTTCAAATGATTTGAGCCTGAATTTGAAATATAAACGGGTACTGATGATGCATGCACATATCGACATTAAGCACCTAAAATATCGATTTTTCAGCATGTTTTGGGCCTGTATCTTTAAAGCATTTTAGCACTGAGTAGACATGTACAGATCGCTTCTGAGTCCCAAAAATATCGAATTTTCGGGTGTTTTGAGCCTGAATTTGAGATATAAACGAGTACTGAAGATGCATTCACATATCGACATTGGGCACCAAAAATATCGATTTTTAGCATTTTTTTGCCTATATTTTGAAAATATTTAAGCACTGACTAGGCATGTACAGATCGCTTCAGGGACCCAAAAATATGGAATTCTCGGGTGTTTTCAGCCTGACTTTGGGATATAAACGGGTACAGAATATGCATACACATATTGACTTTGGGCAACTAAAATATCAATTTGATCCTGTTTTGCGCCTTTATTTTGAAAACATTCAAGCACTGAGTAGGCATGTATAGATCGCTTCTGGGACCCAAAAATATCAAATTTTCGGTTGTTTTGAGCCTGAATTTCTGATATAAATGGGTACAGAAGATGCATGCACATATTGATTTAGGGCAAAAAAATATCGATTTTGAACTTGTTTTGTGCCTGTATTTTGAAATAATTCTAACACTGAGTAGGCATGTACAGATCGCTCCTTGAACCCAAAAATATCGAAGTTTCGTGTGTTTTGATCTCGAATTTAAGATATAAACGGGTAAAGAAGATGCATGCACATATCGACTTTCGTCACCAAAAATATCGATTTTTAGCATGTTTTTGCCCTATATTTAAAATAATATTCTAATACTAAGTAGGCATGTACAGATCGCTTCTGGGACAAAAAAAATTCGAATTTTCGGGTGTTTTGAGTCTGAATATGAGATATAAACGGGTACTGATGATGCATGCACATATCGACATTAGGCACCAAAAATATCGATTTTTAGCATGTTTTGGGCCTGTATATTGAAAATATTATTTCACTGAGTAGACATGTACAGATTGCTTCTGGGACCAAAAAATATCGAATTTTCGGGTGTTTTGAGCCTGAATTTGAGATATAAACGGATACAGAAGATGCATGCACATATCGTCTTTGGGCACCAAAAATATCGATTTTTAGCCTGTTTTGGGCCTATATTTTGAAAATAATTAAGCACTGTGTAGGCATGTACAGATCGCTTCTGGGACCCAAAAATATGGAATTTTCGGGTGTTTTCAGCCTGAATTTAAGATGTAAACGAGTACAGAATATTCATACACATATTGACTTTGGGCAACTAAAATATCAATTTTCAGCATGTTTTGGGCCTGTATTCTGTTAAAAATTCTAACACTGAGTAGGCATGTACAGATCGATTCTGTGATTTACGAATATCGAATTTTCAGGTGTTTTGAGACTGAATTTGAGATATAAACGGGTACAGAATATGCATACACATATCGACTTTGGGCAGATAAAATATCGATTTTCAGCATGTTTTGGACATGTATCTTAAAAATATTCTAACGCTGAGTAGGCATGTACAGATCGCTCCTTGAACCCAAAAATATCGAATTTTCGGGTGTTTTGATCTCATATTTGAGATATAAACGGGTAAAGAAGATGCATGCACATATCGACTTTGGGCACCAAAAATATCGATTTTTAGCATGTTTTTGCCCCATATTTTGATAATATTCTATTACTAAGTAGGCATGTACAGATCGCTTTTGGGACCAAAAAAATTCGAATTTTCAAATGATTTGAGCCTGAATTTGAGATATAAACGGGTACTGATGATGCATGCACATATTGACATTAAACACCTAAAATATCGATTTTTCAGCATGTTTTGGGCCTGTATCTTGAAAGCATTTTAGCACTGAGTAGGCATGTACAGATCGCTTTTGGGACCCAAAAATATGGAATTTTCGGGTGTTTTCAGCCTGACTTTGGGATATAAACGGGTACAGAAGATGCATGCACATATCGATTTAGGGCACCTAAAATATCGATTTTGAACTAGTTTTGTGCCTGTATTTGAAAATATTCTAACACTGAGTAGGCATGTACAGATCGCTCCTTGAATCCAAAAAATATCGAAGTTTCGTGTGTTTTGATCTCGAATTTAAGATATAAACGGGTATAGAAGATGCATGCACATATCGACTTTGGGCACCAAAAAATATCGATTTTTAGCATGTTTTTGCCCTATATTTTAAATAATATTCTAGTACTAAGTAGGCATGTACAGATCGCTTCTGGGATAAAAAAAAAATCGAATTTTCGGGTGTTTTGAGCCTGAATTTGAGATATAAACGGGTACTGATGATGCAGGCACATATCGACATTAGGCACCTAAAATATCGATTTTTAGCATGTTTTGGGCCTGTATTTTGAAAATATTCTGTCACTGAGAAGACATGTACAGATCGCTTCTGGGACCCAAAAATATCGAATTTTCGGGTGTTTTGAGCCTGAATTTGAGATATAAACGGGTACAGAAGATGCATGCACATATCGCCTTTCGGCACCAAAAATATCGATTTTTAGCATGTTTTGGGCCTATATTTTGAAAATATTTAAGCATTGAGTAGGCATGTACACATCGCTTCTGGGTCCCAAAATATGGAATTTTCGGGTGTTTTCAGCCTGAATTTAGGATGTAAACGGGTACAAAATATTCATACACATATTGACTTTGGGCAACTAAAATATCAATTTTCAGCATGTTTTGGGCCTGTATTCTGTTAAAAAATTCTAACATTGAGTAGGCATGTACAGATCGCTCCTTGAATCCAAAAAAATCGAATATTCGTGTGTTTTAATCACGAATTTGAGATATAAACGGGTACAGAAGATGCATGAATATATCGACTTTTTCACCAAAAATATCGTTTTTTAGCATGTTTTGGGCCTGTATTTTAACAATATTCTGTTACTGAGTAGACATGTACAGATCGCTTCTGGGACCCAAAAATATCGAATTTTCGGGTGTTTTGAGCATAAATTTGAGATATAAACGGGTACTGAAGATGTATGCATAGATCGACTTTTTCCACCTACATTATCGATTTTCAGCATGTTTTGGGCCTGTATCTTGAAAGCATTTTAGCACTGAGTAGGCACGTACAGATCGCTTTTGGGACCCAAAAATATCGAATTTTCGGGTGTTTTGAGCCTGTTATATGAGATATAAAAGGGTACTGAAGATGTATGCACAGATCGCTTCTGGGACCCAAAAATATCAAATTCTCGGTTGTTTTGAGCCTGAATTTCAGATATAAATGGGTACAGAAGATGCATGCACATATTGATTTAGGGCACATAAAATATTGATTTTGAACTTGTTTTGTGCCTGTATTTTGAAAATATTCTAACACTGAATATGCATGTAAAGATCGCTCCTACAACCCCAAAAAATCGAATTTTTGGGTGTTTTGAGCCTGAATTTGAGATATAAACGAGTACTTAAGATGCATTCACATATCGACATTGGGCACCAAAAATATCAATTTTTAGCATGTTTTGGACCTTTATTTTGAAAATATTTTAGCACTGAGTAGGCATGTACACAACGCTTCTGGGACCCAAAAATATAGAATTTTCGGGTGTTTTGAGCCTGAATTTGGGATATAAACGGGTACAGAATATTCATATACATATTGACATTGGGCAACTAAAGTATCAATTTTCAGCATGTTTTGGGCTTGTATTTTGAAAATATTTTAGCAGTGAGTAGACATGAATAGATCGCTTTTGGGACCCAAAAATATCGAATTTTCGGGTGTTTTGAGCATGAATTTGGGATATAAACGTGTACAGAATACGCATACACATATTGACTTTGGGCAACTAAAATATCAATTTTTAGCATGCTTTGGGCCTGTATTTTGTAAAATATTCTAACACTGAGTAGGCATGTACAGATCGCTTCTGGGACCCAAGAATATCGAATTTTCGGGTGTTTTGAGACTGAATTTGAGATATAATCGGGTATAAAATATGCATACACATATCGACTTTGGGCAGATAAAATATTGATTTTCAGCATGTTTTGGGCCTGTATCTTAAAAATATTCTAACACTGAGTAAGCATGTACAGATCGCTTCTGGGACCCAAAAATATCGAATTTTCGGGTGTTTTAAGCCTGAATTTAAGATAAAAACGGGTACAGAAGATGCATGTACATATCGACTTTGGACACATAAAATATCGATTATTAGCATGTTTTGAGCCTATATTTTGAAAACATTCTAGCACTGAGTAGGTATGTACAGATCGCTTCTGGGACACAAAAATATCGATTTTTTGGGTGTTTTGAGCCTGAATTTGGGATATAAACGGGTACAGAAGATGCATGCACATATTGAAACTGTTTTCCTCAGTTTGAGACTTTTGGGGATGATTCATAACATATAATCCGAGGTGATGGAGGAGGAGAGAGTGAGTGTGGAAGGCAGTTCTGTTCTGGATCTCGCCCAGTCAAATACTGGTGGTGGTACAAGTCACTTCAAGTTCTTTCATTTATACCTTATTCTTGATTGTCATAGCTCTCAGTTAACGAGCTCTTTTCTACATATCCTCTTGACTTATCCAAGAAACCTTATACCGGTACTCGACTGGGTGACTGACTATTGGTGATAACCCATACTATTCTCGTGCGTCATTTCTTCACCTTGGGAGAACGAAGTGTCTGCAACCCTACAGCGAAGTGTCATTTTGAGAGTCTTTACAGGTGCTTCATTGACTTTATTCTCCCTAACATCCAACTTAGGTTATCCTTTTTGCTACTTGTTATAGTTACCAAACTGGCCATACTGACATACGTTTCCCGCTGAAGTCATATTGACTTTGGAATTTGTTTATGTATCTAAAGATTGATTTGGCACCCTAATAGCAACTTCTAAAATTTTAAACTTTAACCATAATATCCTTAGTGGCTAAGACAGTCGTAAGTGCCAAACCAAGGTTTGATAAGTAACAATTTTTTTTTAAGTATTAATTTTTTTTAAGTATTATTTTTGTAAGTAACAATTTTGTTTAAGTATTATTTTTTTTAATATCATTTGTTTAAGTATTAAATTTTTTTTTAAGTATCAATTTTTTTAAGTGCTATTTTTTGTAAGTATTATTTTTTTTTCATTTTCTTTTTGTAAGTATTAATTTTTTTTAAGTATTAATTTTTTAATAAGTATTAATTTTGTTTAAGTATTATTTTTTTAAGTAATATTATTTTTTTATGTATTAATTTTGTTTAGTATTAATTTTTGGTATGTATTATTATTTTTTTTTTTTTGTAAGTATTAAAAAAAAAATTGCCTCTTACATGGCAACACTGATTTCACGACACTGTCAATAATAACGTCAAAATCCATGATGGCCGCCAGTTTGTTTATATTGAGATGATGAATGTAAAAGTAATAATAATAACAATAATAATAACAATAGGAGTATTATAAAAAAAATGAAATATATTTGAATAAATACCAATGAATATTTAGAACCCAATAACTAGATAAATAAATAAATAAATAAATAATAATAATAATAATAATGATAATAATAATAGTGAACACTCATAATCCCTTTTATTTACACCAGCATTGCTAATTTCTTCAGTGTTGTCATTTCCAAGGTAATTACCCCAGATTACCATAGTTTGGTGCCATTTAAGGTAAAGTTTGGCCCATTACCGTTTTGTAGCAGTGTTACCACATCCGGCTAGGTCCCAGTATTCTGCCCCGGTCATTTCCTGTACTTTACCACGATTATTTCCCGGTAGTTTGATAAGGTTAGATTCCGGTAGTTTGCCCAGATTAGGTCCCTTTGGTCTGATGCGGTCTAGGTTAGGTTAGGTTAGGCTAGGCTAATTTAAAAATGCCCCATTTGAATATGCCCTATCTTGGAAATGCCATAGAAGAAAATAGTCTTAGAATGGTCTAAATAAGTGGGTAATGAAGGTAGAAAAAACGTACATGATAACGGCAGTTGTTTCAATATTTACCGTATTTTGCCACGGTCCTTACCACGTTTAATTCCCGGTAGTTTGCCCAGGTTAGGTCCGGTAGTTTACTGCAGTTTAGGTTAGGAGGGGAGACAACACTCTGACATGATAATTTTGGCCTAAATTTTGCATTTTCAATTCCATGCTAAATATGTTCTTTGAGGTCCTACGCATCATGTATTAGCAACCAAACTTGCTTATCAGCCTTCAAACCCCTCCAACCCCCCCCCAACTACCCCCAAACACTCGAAATTCCATTTTTGTTTCTTATGTTATATATGGTCATTGAATTAGTAATTTGATTAGTATTATTATGTTCCCCAACCCCATAAACCCCACCCCACAACCCCCAACCCCATAAACCCCACCCCAAAACCCCCACCCCACAATCCCCACCCCACAACCCCCACCCCACAACCCCCACCCCACAACCCCCAACCTCATAACCCCCACCCCACCCCACAACCCTCACCCCACAACCCCCAACCCAATAACCCACACCCCACAACCCCCACCCCACAACCCCCACCCCACAACCACCATCCCATAACCCCCACCCCATAACACCCACCCCATAAACCCCACCCCACAACCCCCAACCCCATAACCCCCACTCCACAACCCCCACCCCACAACCCCCACCGCACAACCCCCAACCCCATAACCCCCACCCCACAACCCCCACCCCACAACCCCCACCCCACAACCACCATCCCATAACACCCACCCCACAACCCCCACCCCATAATCCCCACCCCATAACCCCCACCCCATAACCCCCACCCCATAAACCCCAACCCCATGAACCCCACCCCACAACCCCCAACCCCATAACCCCCACCCCACAACTCCCAACCCCATAACCCCCACCCCACAACCCCCATCCTATAACCCCCATCCCATAACCCCCACCCCATAATCCCCACCCCATAACCCCCACCTCATAACCCCCAACCCATAACCACCAACCCCATAACCCCCACCCCATAACCCCCAATCCATAACCCCCAACCCCATAAACCCCACCCCATAACCCCCACCCCATAACCCTCAACCCTGATCCCCACCCCATAAACCCCACCCCATAACCCCCACCCCATAGCCCCCAACCCATAACCCCCAATCCCAAACCCCACCCCATATCCCCAACCACATAACCCCCAATCCCAAACCCCACCCCATAAACCCCAACCACATAACCCCCAGTCCCATAACCCCCACCCCATAACTCTCTCCCCCTAACTCCCAATCCCCAACCCCATAACCTCCAACCTTGTTCACTACCCATATCGCGACCCTTCTTCACACGGTCAACCACTGCTGATAAGGAGTCCTATCCCTGGCCTGGCTGCATTCAAATTATACGTAGATGTCTTCAATACACACTCTATTCATTTTCTGAACAGTCGTAGACTATATAACAAACCCATATACAAATACACATATATATGTGTGTGTGTTTTTTTTTTTATGTACAATACTCTATATGAAACTCACTGTGAATGATAAAAGGAAAAAAACAGAAATGTAAAATGAAATTAGCCTTTACCCTCAAGTTGTCTCAAAGGATTCAGAACGCGACCATAAACAGCGCATCCTACCACTACCACTTTCCTTCACTTTTACTCCAGACTCTGTCGAGTATTATTGTACGAGCTCAAATCAAGCAAGCAAGCAATCTTTTTCTCAAGATGGGACCCAAGTCAAAGCTTAGAAGAAAGATGGCTGATATAGCGAGGAAGAAGAAGGAGAAGGCCCTGGCTGCTATTGCAGAAATAGCAGGGGAGCAACCACAACCCCAGCAACAACCAGGACCATCAGGGGAGCAACCACAACCCCAGCCACAACCAGGACCATCGGGGGGGCAACCACAACCCCAGCCACAACCAGGACCATCGGGGGAGCAACCACAACCACAAGAGAAGGGGACAACCCAAGTGTCACCAGCCGCTGTGAAGAGACAGCTGCGAGAAAGTATCGCTGTTCCTCTTGACAGAGTGAAAGACGAATATGTCATGATTTCGAAGAGAAAATTGTTCCAAAATTTCAAATAAAAATGTGAAAAGTGTAGAAATGTTGCATTGGGTATCCCCAGTGTAGGAAGGCGACTTGGTGCAGCGAACAAAATCGTGTGCGAGTGTAGTGTGTGTGGCGAGACGTCTGTTGCCTGGACCTCCTTCAGGTACGAACCACAGGGCAAGTATGATGTGAATATGAAGTTCGTAGAATTTGGCCTAGAAAACAATGGCTATAAAACACTTGAGGACATGGAAAAAGTGTTCGAGATGAAAATAATGTCAAGTACCAGGTTCTTTTACATTGCCCGAGAAATTGAGGCAAAAGGAATCCAAGATGGTGAAGTGAGTTTGAGACGAGCACGGGAACTCGTCCATGAATATCTTGAAAATGAACAACCAGGTTCTCCTGAAGTGAAGAATATAACAGTGACATGTGATGGTTCCTGGTCAAAGAAAGGGTTTGTGGCAATGTTTTGTGTGGTACCAGTCATACACTTTGACACAGGACTTGTTGTGGACTATGAAGTATTGAGTAAATACTGCAGAATATGTGAGAAAAATAAAAAAAACAGAAGGTGACTGGTATGCTGCACATCAGCCACAGTGCGTAAAAAACTTTGATGGAAGTTCTCCTGCAATGGAGACAGAGGGTTGGATGAAACTGTGGAAAAGGTCAGTGGAAAAATGTAACTTTCGATATACCACTGTAATTTCAGATGGTGACTCGAAGGCCTACTCATCTGTAGTGAAAGAAAAAGTGTATGGAGATGTGGAAATTCGCAAAGACGAATGCATCAATCAAGTTGCAAAGAGAGTTGGGAAGGCATTGAGAGACTATGTACAAGAAAAGAGTAGGAAAGGAGAAGGTGTTGGAGGGAGGAGAAGAGGATCCCTGACCCAGGTTACTTTAGGGAAAATCCAGGATTTTTACAGGTATGCCATAATTCGTAACCTGGATGATGTGGAAAAGATGAAAAAGGCAATTTTTGCAATAATTGAACACTGTTGTAGCACCGATGACGATCCTTGCCACGAGATGTGCCCAGAAAAAGTTGATTCCTGGTGCTTCTTCAACAAAGCTCGAGCTGAAGGAAAGCCTACTGGAAGCCATGACCAGCAAATTCACTACCCAATACGCCAAGATCTCAAGGGTGACCTGTACGACATAATGAGAAAGTACAGCACAGATGAACTCTTGTCAAGGTGCACTGGACGAACACAGAATGCCAATGAATGCCTGAATTCAGTCATATGGAGCAAGTGCTCTAAAGCTGTGTTTTATCAAAAGGAGAGGGTGCATTACCTGTGTGCTAAGGCCATAACTGAGTTCAACTTTGGATTTGCGCGTTCTGGAGGCCTTGTGTCTTCTGGAAAAATAGGGAAGAAAATTGGAACAGGGCAGGACGTGAAAAAACACAAATTGTTTGAAAGCCGCCAAGAAAAGAAGGAAGAAAGATGATCAAAGAAACGAAAGGCAATGGAAGAAGAAGCAAAGAAAGTCATCAAAGAAGGCACCACATATGAAGCAGGAGCCTTCTAAGCAAGGACGTGAGTAAAAGGGTAGAAGTAGCTGAGGAGGAAAGGGAAGAGCCAATCCCTGGTAAAAATAAACCCCTTTTCGTTGAGTCAGCTACTTCCATAATCCCCCAGGGGTGAGACAAGTTACACTTGTCGGTAAAGGCTAATTATATAGGTAAATAAACAAATAAATAATGAATAAGTGAATGATCATACAAATAATTGCAGTGTAGGCACACACACACACAAATTCAATAAGACCTCCCATACCCATCTCAAATCTCATTCTCCCTTCTCAGTCCATCATATGAACTGTTTATTATTCATAATGCATCATAATATTTTGCTATATAGCATAATATATCATAATATATCGTTATATGTATCATACTGTGCTGGTATATGTCAGTGATGAACGAGGAATTAAGATTCTCGTAGTTATATATGCAAAAATAATAGTTTGCCATACATCAGACATATTCTCTATACTTGAGATATGATAGAGTACGTAAAGGAAACGGGGGATACTATTTTAGACTGCCCAACTTTCCTATATCACAAATTCGCAGTTTTCTCAGGACCCACTTTTTCAGGTGCAATTGATAACAGCTCGAACAGTGTTTATGTCATGTTCATGAAGCTTTTCACAAGTGATACACGTATATATGAGCATATTTTGTTGTTTCCATTTCCTTGATAAATGATTACCCTATTTTTGAGGAATTTTTTCATCTCAGGAATTTTATCTCCCTTTTCAAGCGATTTCAATTTCCCATTTGTAGCAGTGATATGGGGTTCTTGGCTCATGACAGTGTTGCTGTATCTAAGGAGAGTGTCCACATAAAGTATGAGGAAGTTCTGAAAAAAAAAAAAAAAAAATTTCCCTCAGTTGGTGAAAAAAATTGGGAAAAATAATATTTGATGTACGATTTCAATGAAAATTGGTTATTATACGTAAAAACACACGAGGAATACGATGGTAATGTAGCTTTTGCCTCTACAGTAAAAAGGAGCTGAGTCAGATTGTGGTTTCCCCTAATTATGTCATGTAAGGTCATACTAATTTCAAAATTTGAATATGACCTAACTTGGAAATGGGGCATTTCCGAATAAAAGTGTTTTAGAATGTTATGAATTTGTGAATAAAGAAGATAAAAATATTGTAATAGAAAATGGCAATAGATTAGATAATTACCGGATGTTTTTATTACTCATATTTCATAATGGTTTCCCTTGTCTATACAATGTTTTTTTTTGTAATTAAAAAATTGGGTACATTTTTTGAGCTACACGTGTGAAATTTTCAGACAAAATATTGCTTTTCTAAGATTTTTTCAAGTGATTAGTTCAATTTTTTTCAAGTGATTAGTTCAATTTTTACATCCATTTATTGTGCAAATGTCCTGTTTTTAGCCATACATACCTAACCTAACCTAACATAATCTAATCCAACCTAACCCACCCCAACCAAACCCAACCCAACCCGACCCAACCCAATCTAACCTAATCTGGACCATTGCAGACTAGCGGGACCTAACCATAGCAGACTACCAAGACCTAACCTGAACAGCCTATACGGAGTTGCACAAGGTAAGACCTACGGTATATCAAACTTAGGGATGTTTGACATTAACAACTTATATCACGTTCATACAATATTCAGTTTAAAGCAGAAATATTTATACAATATTCAATTTAATTTAAAGCAGAAATATTCATGCACTATTCAATTTAATTTAAAGCAGAAATATTCATACAATATTCAATTTAATAAAGGCAGAAATATTGATACAATATCTGGAATAGTTTGGAGAAATCATTGCTCTAAATTTATCACCCATAACAATGTGCTATATGCCACCTTAAGGAAATCAACCTTTTGTGGTCAATTTGGAGTCAATGTAGTCCTCCAAACTCTCATTATTCAGTAATGTTTTCAGTAATTATTCAGTAAGTTTTCCTGTCTTCTTGTGTTGTTTCAGATTCCCCATCCGGATCATCTTTGGGCATATAATTAATACACCTATATTTATCATTAAAACACACCTGTACTCTTCTGATTAGACCAGCTCCCTCAGTGTCTATTTCTTCATTTTCATGGGAACAGTTTACTTTTCTTTTGATTGAATTACTATTAGGCCCTCTATTTATATTATCAAACCTTGCCATTAACTGTTTAAATAAAGAGTCAAAACCTGTTCCAACAAGTGTTCCATCAATTTCATCTAAAAACGATGCCGGATAAGTTTTAACAATTCTCTCAGCAATTACTGCCAGTGATTTCTTCCCTGGTCTTTCTGAGATTTTTGATATATCATCCACCAACACTCTCACCATCTCTCTTCTAGCAGAAGGCTTAAGTCTCTGTCCTTTTTCTAAGGAAACGAGCAAATTTGTCTTTGAAAATCTTTTCCAGGGTATTGTATAATCTTCAGCCCAATGTGATTGATTGTAGCTTGGCACTGATTTCTCCATCATCTAGAGCTGAAACAGGTGGCTGAATTGAGTGTGTATCTTCCTGTGATGAGTGTGTATCTTCCTGTGGTGAGTGTGTATCTTCCTGTGATGATTGTATATCTTCCTGTGATGATTGTATATCTTCCTGTGATGAGTGTGCATCTTCCTGTGATGAGTGTGTATCTTCCTGTGGTGAGTGTGTATCTTCCTGTGATGAGTGTGATAATTCCTGTGATGAGTGTGTATCTTCCTGTGATGAGTGTGCATCTTCCTGTGATGAGTGTGTATCTTCCTGTGATGAGTGTGATAATTCCTGTGATGAGTGTGTATCTTGCTGTGATGAGTGTGCATCTTCCTGTGATGAGTGTGATAATTCCTGTGATGAGTGTGTATCTTCCTGTGATGAGTGTGTATCTTCCTGTGATGAGTGTGATAATTCATGTGATGAGTGTGATAGTTCCTGTGATGAGTGTGATAATTCATGTGATGCCGGTGCCACTGAAATATTAAAAGAACCAATAAAAAATGTTGGTGTTGATTATGCATAGTACTTAAGCCCATATGCAATAACATGCCCATCCACAACACTGTACATAATTCACACAATGCTTCCTTCCTTCACTTCTCCCTTCCTGCATTCCATTTTTGTATGAGTTAATTTATAAGAAACATAATTGAGAAGAAAATGAGACAACATTTCATCAAAAAGATGATGTATAAGTATTTTGTGGGTACATGGGAACAATAAGTTACATAACAAGCAACAGTGATACTCTGTTTTAATTGGACCTGCAGTTAAATGACAACCCACATCAAGTGTCTGAATATACAGTACTGTACCGGTACTGTAAAAAAAAAAAATAGATTGGCCAAGTTTGCTAGGACTCAACTCATAAGCTAATATAGAATATTACCTGAGTCTTAAATGCAGGCAAGAACTGTACAGTAAGGTAAACTAATCTTAAAAAAATATGGCATGCATTATACTGTACCTTGTTTCCATTTATCAATAAGTTTACGTGCTTGAATCTCTTTCTACATGGGTGTAAGATGGGATGCCTTCACATAGTGAATATCATTAACAGTTTCTACACCAATGCTGATAAGGTGTTCACACACTTCCTCCAGTAACTGTGGAGGAAGGGTTGGAAGAATATTTCTTCAATGGTCTCCTTGATTTCCTCCATCTCCAGTCTCTGATCCCCCCCAACGGGAACCGCCTTGACATGGTAGGGGGGCTTGTGTGTCTCTGAGACCTAGCGAGCTAGACTAGAGGTGGCTCCGGCCCCTCCTCTGCCCCGATTTCGGGGAGAGAGGGCTTCCCATGCTAGTAAGGTCGCCAGTGAGAGACCAGACTAAATGGTTCCCATGCATTAGGCTGCCAGTATGGGCCAACAGCGCTGCCCTCCATAGGGACTGCCCTCTAGGGGCTGTCCTATGTTGGATGGTTGGGTGTCTGGGCCGGGAGATGTTGGGGAAGGGGGTCTCAGCACCATCGTGGGCAAACTTTCGAGCCATTGGGGCTGCTTTTTAAAACGAGTGGCCCAGTGGTCGCCCACAGCGACCAGCGCTCGGTCCCCTCATCTGCCCGGTAGGTAGTAGCTCTTGGCTCCTGGGGCCAAAAATATCAAATCAATGATATATGGATAAAGAAAAGCCCCAATCTCTTCCTCGAGCGGTGGTCGACCAGGCCCTCGAGACGTCACTCTCTGGTAGTGGTAATATGCAGAAAGCTGCAAATAAGACTAGACCTAGCAGGTTGGGTGTTGTGTCGAAGTACCTGTTAGCGATTTGGACACGTTAATGTTAACGAATGTACTTGCATCCTTTTCCTATGGCGCTATCCACTCCATTTTTAAGTGTTTTGGAGTAGTTCTTCGAATCCGAATCACATATGACAGTGATTGTAGGTCTAATCAGTGCTATATTACTTTCAATACAAATGCTGCTGCCAAAGCAGCATTTGAGGCAAAAGATTCTCTAACGGTGGGGGATACTCATTGTAAAGTTCAGATGATGCGGTCCACCAATGTAGTTGACAGTGACAATGACTACTGCCCTAATATATTTGATGACTCTGTAGAGTATGTCCCAAAGGAATGTCGGGTTCCTACACCCTTTTGGTTTGTGGCTTACTACAGGGAGGGACGTGGTAACCTTATCCATGCTTCCCAGTATCTGGAGAAAGAAATTGGATTATTACCAATGGGCCACATAAAGAAATATAGTACGGGCATTTTAATCAGAGCCAAAGATCTTACACAGGCCATGATGCTCCTCAATCTCCCCTGTCCTTCTGATAGCATGTTTGAATCTATTAAACCACATCGAACATTTAATTATAGCAAGGGGCGTATATATAATGAGGACCTGTATGAATTCTCTGAAGAGGACATTCTCGCTATGTGCCCAGACAGTGTCCAACGGGTAACGAAGATGAAAGGCAGTAAAAATATGATCATCCTCACTTTCTATGGCTCGCATATCCCAGATCGCATTAACATTAACCCCACCTCATTTGAGGTGAAGCCTTTTGTTGAGCATCCCCTACAGTGTTTTTGTTGTTATGAGTTTGGTCATGGGAGGAGGAACTGCAACAACCGTTCCCGGTGTGGTAATTGTTCTGCTCTTGACTCACATCTTACTTCTGAGTGTCGGTCAGAGAGTTACTGCTTTTAATGCAGAGATGCTCACCCCTTGCGTTCTCGCCATTGTAAGATGTACCTCCTTGAGCAGGATATCCTCCACTTGGCTAATATTCAATTCATTAGCATAGGTAGTGCCAGACGGCAACTCAACTTCAGGCGAGAGAAGGATGGTGGTGTGAAGACATACGCCTCCTCCCTTCGCCCTAAATTGGTTGCAGCGCCCTCTCAACCCTCTCAAGAGGCAGCTGCTTTCTGCTTTTTGCTCAAGTGAGAATGTTTCTAAGGTTACTCTACATAATAGTTTCTCTGTCTTGGAAACTTTATCAGACTCTCATTCTGTTAAACCTTCAACTGATGACAATTCTCAGATTTTAGCTAAAGGTGTCCATGTGGTAGAGGCTCACGCTGCCACACGCTCTCCAAAAAGGAAACTTAAGTCACCTAAACTGCCACAGAGATGCCTTCGTGGTTCCTCTGAGGCACTTGACTCTATAGATATTCCACCTTGTAAGGCAACCATCTCTGTGGACTCATCCATAGTTTACTCTCAATTTCACAAGAAGCGTTCTCGTGGGTCTGATGAATCTCTTGATTCAACAGAAGTTCCTCCTCGCAAGCTTCCTTCGGGATCATCAGAGGGGCGTGAAGTTAATGTGGATGCCACGGATGTTGTTACTTCAAAAGATTCAGTTTCTCTTCCGCTTGAGCAGCGGAGTGATTCTACCACCTGTATTATGGATGTTGATGTATCTGCCTGTGTCAGTGATACCACTGCTGTACAGGACAAAACCAATGTAATTGTTTCAAAGAATATCCCAGCTCATATACCTTCATCTTCTAACATATCAGATGCTTCAGGGACTCGTCTACGGGTCCCAATTACTGCCCCACATACTACTCCTCGGGTTCGCTCTTCTTCTAGTGGCCTAGGATTAGACAAATCTTATTGTTTGAGTAAACCCTCAGGTCGAGGTGGTAGTGGGAAGTACCTCCGTGAGGCTTCCCAAAAATCAGTACTAAAGAAACACCGTTCAAGGTCCTTCAGTGGAATTGTGTCCTTCTGTGGGGTGACAGTTCGGTCAATCCCAGGGGTGTTTTATTGGCTTCTTTTATTGAGGATGAAGGATTAGGGGTTTTAAATACGGGAGATGTGACACATTTTAATAGCACTACTGGGACTTTTACTACCATTGACATTTCCCTCTGCTCACCCAGTGCTCTGTTGGATTTTACTTGGAGAGTGTTGCCTGATTTATATGGCAGTGACCATTTCCCTATACTTTTAGAAGGTAACAGGTAAGAACCACAGTCTCGTCTTCCTAGGTGGAAATTAGAGAAGGCTGACTGGCAGTTTTTTTAGAGAGCTAACTTCTTCGGTCTCTTCTGTAACCGATTTTAGTAGCTCTGACGAGGCTGTAACATATTTCACTGATATGCTCCACTCTGCTGCTCTCAACTCTATCACTAGAACTTCTGGTTACTTTCCCAAACGTCCTGTCCCTTGGTGGTCATCAGTCTGCACCAACGCTGTGCGGGAGAAGCGCGCTGCTTTCTCTCGCCTTCGTCGCAATCGTGGGGACCCAACTCTTTAAGAGGACTTCGGTTGGGCAAGGGCTCGGGCTAGACGAGTTTTAAAAGAGGCACGACGCGCATCTTGGAAGGCCTATGTGTCGTCAATTAATACTAAAACTGCACTCACCCAAGTGTTCAGGAGAGTCCGTATGATGGCAGGGAAGTTTTCTCCTAGTTCTCCACCTGTACTTAAGGTCAATGGAATTAAGATCATGGATGGTTTGACAGTAGCCAATACCATGGCGGAGGCTTTTGCAAAAGTCTCCAGCCGTGACTCTCGACCTCTGGCTGTCAGGCATGAGTTAAGAGCCAAGGAGCGTACTGTCCTGGATTTCTCAGGAAACGAGAATGAAAGTTATAACCATATATTCAACCTGAGAGACCTGCATTCTGCTCTCTCTCTCTGCGGTGACACTTCTCCTGGGCCAGACAACATCCCATATGCAATGTTACGACACTTGGGTGAGGAGGCGATCTCACTTCTTTTAGCTTTATATAACAGAATCTGGCTGGAGGGTGTCTTTCCTTCTGGGTGCAGGGTTGCTACCATCCTTCCTTTCCTCAAGCTGGGCAAGGACTCTGGTGTTGCCCTCAATTATCGACCAATTGCCTTGACCTCCTGTCTCTGTAAACTATTTGGAAAGATGGTGAATGTCAGACTGGTATACTTCTTAGAACGGGGTGATTTTCTGTCTCCGTCCCAGTCTGGCTTTCGTAAACACCGTTCCACTACAGATGCTCTGGTCAGGTTGGAAGCTGCTGCATGCGAGGCCTTTGCACGACATCAACATCTTGTCTGTGTATTCTTTGATTTAGAGAAAGCCTATGACACTACATGGCAATATGGCATCCTGCAGCAACTCCATTTATATGACCTGCGGGGTAGCATTCCACGCTTTCTTAAGGAGTTTCTCAGTGGTCGCAGTTTTTTCTGTGAGGGTTGGTACCACCCACTCAGCATCTGTTGCACAGGAGGAGGGCATCCCCCAGGAAAGCGTCCTCAGTGCCACATTGTTTGCAGTAGCAATTATTGCCATTGCCTCATCCCTTCCAGACGGTATAGCTAACTCGATGTACGTTGACGACCTAGCAGTCTGGTTTGCTGCTTCCCGTATGTCAGTGGCAGAGCGGCGCATGCAGCTTGCCCTTGACAGGGTGTCACGTTGGACTGGTTCTCATGGGTTTCGATTTTCTCCTTCCAAGACAGTTGCTATGCACTTCTGCGGCATCCGAGGCGTCCACCCCGATCCGGACTTATTCATGTATGGTCATCGGATACGCTGTGTCGAGGAGACTCGCTTTTTGGGTCTCCTTTTTGACAAACTTTTGACTTGGGTGCCACACTTACGTACACTTAAGGTCTCTTGCCTCAAGGCTCTTAACCTGTTGAGGGCCCTGGGCCATACATCCTGGGGGGCTGATCAGGCCACCCTCCTTCGCCTATACCATGTTCTTATTAGGTCAAAACACGACTATGGGTGTGAGGTGTACTCTTCTGCCACCGATGCCTGTCTCAGAGTTTTAGACCCTGTTCATCATGCTGGAGTACGTCTGGCGACCGGAGCCTTCAGGTCGTCCCCAATCCCCAGTCTCCTGGTGAACGCTAATGAGCCACCTCTTGATCTCCGTCGCCAGTCCTTGATGGTTCGTTGTTGGCATCGATTACATCGACTTCCTGACTCCCTTCCCTGCTTGGCGGTGTCATCTGATATCATGTCTCAGTACTACCTTTTACATTCTTGTACACCATGGCCCTTTGGCTTCCAGGTCAGGAAGGCTATGGAGGAGATGGGCATTGATGACTTACAGATTTGTCCTGTGAGGGTCCCCAGGGTGGCTCCATGGCTTTTTCCAGAAGTTTTTCCGTGCACCTGCTTTACAGACAAGAAGGAATCTCTTTCTCCTCCAGTGGCTCGTTCCCTCCTTTTAGAACATGCCTTCACTCGTGTACACTGATGTGTCAAAGTCTGATGCTGGAGTTGGCTTTGGAGTTGTCTTTCCTGACTTTTGCCGTGGCGGCAGGCTCCCTTCTGTCATGTCAATTTTTACTGCTGAGCTCTCGGCTATTTTATATGCCCTCCAAGTAATTTTTACTCTCCCTCAGCCTCCGTTTACTATTTTTAGCGATTCCTGTAGTGCCTTGCAGGCCTTGTGTAATTTTAACTCTTCCCATCCCCTGGTGTTGGCCATTCTTGAGTGGCTTGTCCTCCTGGGTCGTCGTGGCCACAAAGTCACTTGTTGTTGGGTCCCGGCCCATGTGGGTGTTGATGGGAATGAGCGGGCTGACGCCCTGGCTAAGGCTGCGGTCTCCAATTCCCGGCCTCCTACCAGGCATCATCCTGTTCCTGCAGTGGACCTTCGACCCTACATAGATGCTACTGTTTGTTCCTGCTGGCAGGACAGATGGGATGCCGTCGGGGCTAACAAGCTCCGCGACATCCGCCAGCACCTTGGTTTGTGGAGCTACAGTGGCCTGTCCCGCCGGTGGGAGACGGCTCTTGTCCGTCTGCGCATTGACCACACATTATTGACTCATGGCTTTTTAATGGAGAGGGCTCACCCTCCCTACTGTGATGATTGTCTGGTCCCTTTGACAGTGCGGCATCTTATTGTTGAGTGTCCCAGCCTTGGTGACCTTCGTCGTAGGCACCTCTCTGAGTACCAGGAGGGTGACGGTTCTTACAGTCTCTCTCAGGTCCTCGGGGAGGAGGCTTGTGGTGTGGGAGGGAACACCCTCTCATATGTGGAGGAGGCTGGCCTTCTCCACAAATTGTAAATTTTATTGTATTTATGGCTATTTATTTTTAGGTAGTTAAAGTTTAATGTTTCTTTCGTTAATATTTCAATTCTTTTATATATCTAACTTAAGTAGGTTATTTCATTAATATATGATTTTTTGGAAGATGTGGGTTTTATTCATGCTGCTTCTCCCATTCGAGGTAGTGAAAATTATTTAATCTTTTTACATATTTTATTAATGATGTAGATGACCATTTTATGTTGGGCGGTATATGACCATTGCTGTTGCGCCGCCAGATGCCTAATAGCATCAATAAATAAATCAATCAATCCAGTCTCTGATTAGAAAATAATTAGAAAATGAAACAGCTACTGCTAGATTAAACCCATAATGATCCAAAACAAGGAAGTAAGTTACCATAACTGCACATGGGCCTACCATATCTCATTAGAACAGTTTAACTTAGCTAGCTGAGCTCAGGGAAGTCGAAACCCAGTTTACAGAAGTCATTTAACCATTTTCATTTTACTTATGATTTTTGTGTAAAAAATTCAATGTAGAACACAATTAAAGGTAGAGAAGTGGAGTTACTTTAGTATGCTGTACATTACTTATATAAGCAGTTTTCATAATTACAGTGCATATGGTACAGTACTGTACTTTACCTGTCATGTAAATCACTGTCTCTCTACTACTTGTACTACAAGTATCACTATCACTGTCATCAGCTTCATAACCATCATGGTCCTTAGCTACAACCAATTCCAGTTCAGAATGTTTTAATCTTTTGTATGGAACTTTAACATTTAACTTCCATTTCAGTTCAACCTTTTGTCATTTTCTTGAAATCATGCCCCAGGGAAAGGAGATGAATATAATGTACTGTAGTACTGGTATACAGTACTGTACAGGAAATCTAATGGTCTACATGAATATAGAATTATAATCTTTAAATTACCTTTTCAATTTTCTTGGAAGTCTTATACAGATATATTGTGTTTGAGTGGGATCAACAATTATTTTCCTCTTTTGTAGTCAACCAGTGGGTAATAATCTAGGAGTTTAGAAAATTCTGTACATTTAAAGGAAGAGCATAGGAAGGTGTTCAATACTGTAGATAATTGCAACTCCTTGGAAATTTGTTCTGTGAATTTTTTTACTAAAAAGTATGCTTGTGTACAGGAGTTCAATATTATGAACTGAATCTCACCTAACATTATACCCTGTTCACATTTACTTAACACCACATAGTGTCCCTTCTTGTATGGAGTCCCCATTATTGTCACTTCCAAGCTAACTTCTGCACCTTCAGTAATCTGACACATCATTAAGGCTTTTTCAATATCTGAACTTTATGTATCTGAGATTAACAAAATGTTTTTTACAACCTCTATATCAGTGGGAAAATATGAACTGGCCTGTTTGTATGCTTGTAATAACTGATGTTTTTCACTCTTGGTCTGATACACATTCTTGAAGGAATGGGCACTTTTAATGCATCCTTTGAATTAGCAGTGCTTGCTTTCAAAGCTTAATGTCCACAAACGAATTAATGGGCCAAACAGCAAAATTAGGTTTGGATAATGTTTTAGAAAATGATGCTTTGGCCTCAGTTTGTCATTTGAAAAAATTCTTTGTCTGTCTTCTAAATATTCATTATTAAGTATTGCTAGATATGCAAGGTCAGAGTCGTCAAACTTTGGGGCACAGATAATTTCAGTAATGTTATGTAATAACAGGAACAACTGCCAAACAGGATCATTAGCATCAACTATTTTGCCATATAATATAACAGGCAACAGCCTGATTAAACACCAGTTTTGTGTAGCCTGACCACCTAATTTAGTACCTGAAGTATTTACTTGACATGGCATTGAGGCAGCATCTGTACCACGATAAAGAAACATAATTGTACACTGATTAAGTTCTGCATAAGTTAGCCATCTCTTTTCATTTACTAAATTCTTCAATATCAGAGCAGCATTATAATCACCAACACCCTAAAAAATGTCATGACCCAGGCATGGTGGAAAACCTGCTTTGCAGACATGATAATATTTCAGTGCATTGAATGGATAATTAAATTTAATACCTATGAAATTATTTAAAAATTTGACAGTGTTCTCGTTTTTAAGTTGTTGTATTGCTAATGTATAGTCTTCCACTGTTCTCATTACACCAACATGCACAGGGTTAGTAGGAAATTCTTTTAGGGTTATGTTACAATATCTACAAAAAATTTCTGTAAAAGCACCAATGCCATGAAACCCCCCAAGTTATCCCAAGTAATGCAATATAGTGTCCCTTTCAAATTATCATTATTAATTTGAATGCCGTTGTTCTCAAGTTCATTCAAGTCTTCAATTAATTTTGAAAATATTTTATCAAAACCAAAATGTTTAGATGGACTTATTTGCACCACCCCATTAATGACTGTTGACAATTACAGTCCAAGCACTGTAATGACACCCACACACCCACCACTTCATGAATGACTGTTGATATTTACAGTCCAAGCACTGTAATGACACTCACACACCCAGAATCCCATGAATGACTATTGATATTTACAGCCCAAGCACTGTAATGAAACCCACACACCCACCACCCCATGAATGACTGTTGATATTTACAATCCAAGCACTGTAATGACACCGACACACCCACCACCTCATGAATGATGGTTGATATTTACAGTCCAAGCACTGGAATGACATCCAAACACCCACCACCCCATGAATGACTGTTGATATTTACAGTCCAAGTACTGTAATGATACCCACACACCAACCACCTCATGAATGACTGTTGATATTTACAGACCAAGCTCTGTAAAGACACCCACACAACCCATGAATGACTGTTAATATATACAGTCCAAGCACTGTAATGCCATCCACCACCCCATGAATGACTGTTGATATTTACAGTCCAAGCACTAATGACACACACAAACCGACCACCCCATAAATGACATGATTTTTACAGTCCAAGCACTGTAATGACACCCACACACCCACCACCCCATGAATGACTGGTGATATTTACAGTCCAAACAATATAATGACACCCACACACCCACCAACCCATGAATGACTGTTGATATTTACAGTCCAAGCACTGTAATGTCACCCTCACATGCACGACCCCATGAATGACTGTTTAAATTTACAGTCAAAGCACTGTAATGACACCCCGACACCCACTACCCCATGAATTATGGTTGATATTTACAGTCCAAGCACAGTAATGATACCCACACACCCACGAACCCATCAATGACTGTTGATATTTACAGTCCAAGCACTCTAATGACACCCACCACCCTATGAATGACTGTTGATATTTACAATCAAAATACTGTAATGACACCCACACACCCACCATCCCATGAATGACTGTTGATATTTACAGTCCAAGCTCTGTAATGACACTCACACACACACAACCCCATGAATGACTGTTGATATTTACAGTCAAAGCACTGTAATGACACCCACACACCCACTACCCCATGAATAACTGTTGATATTTATAGTCCAACCACTGCAATGACACCCACACACTTACCACACCATGAATGACTGTTGATATTTACAGTCCAAGCACTGTCATGACACCCACACACCCACCACCCCATGAATGACTTGATATTTACAGTCCAAGCACTCTAATGACACCCTCACAACCCATGAATGACTGTTGATATTTCCAGTTCAAGCACTCTAATGACACCCACCACCCTATTAATGACTGTTTATATTTACAATCCAACCACTGTAATGACACCCACAAACCCACCACCCCATGAATGACTGTTGATATTTACAGTTCAAGCACTGTAATGACACTCACACAGCCACCACCCCATGAATGACTGTTAATATTTACAGTCCAAGCACTGTAATGACAGCAAAATACCCACCACCTCATGAATGACTGTTGGTATTTACAGCCTAAGCACTGTAATGACACCTACACACCCACCACCCCAAGAATGACTGTTGATATTTACAGTCCAATCACTGTAATGACACCCACACACCCACCACCCCATAAATGACTGTTGATATTTACAGTCCAAACTCTGTAATGACACCCATACGCCTACTACCCTATGATTGACTGTTGATATTTACAGTCCAAGCACTGTAATGATAACAACACACCAACCACCCCATGAATGGCAGTTGATATTTACATTCCAAGCTCTGTAATGACACTTACACACCTACCACCCTATGAATGACTGTTGATATTTACAGTCCAAGCACTGTAATAAAAAACCCACACACAACACCACCCCATGAATGACTGTTGATATTTACATTCCAAGCACTCTAATGACACCCTCACAACCCATGAATGACTGTTGATATTTCCAGTTCAAGCACTCTAATGACACCCACCATCCTATTAATGACTGTTGATATTTACAATCCAAGCACTGGAATGACACCCCCACACCCACCAACCCATGAATTATGGTTAATATTTACAGTCCAAACACTGTAATGACCCCCACACACCAACCACATAAACGATGACTGTTGATATTTACAGTCCAAGCACTCTAATGACACCCACCACCCTATGAATGACTGTTGATATTTACAATCAAAACACTGTAATGACACCCACACACCCTCTTCCCCATGAATGACTGTTGATATTTACAGTCCAAGCACTGTAATGACACTCACACAGCCACCACCCCATTAATGACTGTTGATATTTATAGTCCAAGCACTGTAATAACAGCCAAAAACCCACCACCTCATGAATGACTGTTGGTATTTACAGTCTAAGCACTGTAATACACCCACACACCCACCACCCCAAGAATGACTGTTGATTTTTACAGTTCAATTACTGTAATGACACCCACACACCCACCACCCCATTAATGACTGTTGATATTTACAGTCCAAGCTCTGTAATAACACCCATAGGCCCACCACCCCATGATTGACTGTTGATATTTACAGTCCAAGCACTGTAATGACAGCCACACGCCCACCACCCAATATATGACTGTTGATATTTACAGTCTAAGCACTGTAATGACACCTACGCACTCACCATCCCAAGAATGACTTTTGATGTTTACAGTCTTAACACTGTAATGATAACAACACACCCACCACCCCATGAATGACTGTTGATATTTGCATTCCAAGCTCTGTAATGACACTCACACACCCACCACCCTATGAATGACTGTTGATATTTACAGTCCAAGCACTGTAATGAAACCCACACACAGCACCACCCCATATATGACGGTTGATATTTATAGTCCAATCACTGTAGTGACACCCTTACACCCACCACCCCATGAATGACTGTTGATATTTTCAGTCCAAGCACTGTAATGACATCCACACACCCTTCCACACATAAATGACTGTTAATATTTACAGTCTGAGCACTGTAATGACACCCACACACCCACAACCCAATGAATGATGGTTGATATTTACAGTCCAAGAACTGCAATGACACCCATACACTCACAACCCCATGAATGACTGTTGATATTTACAGTCCAAGCACAGTCATGACACCCACAGACCCACCACCCCATGAATGACTGTTGATATTTACAGTCCAAGCACTCTAATGACACCCACCACCCAATAAATGACTGTTGATATTTACAGTCCAAGCACTGTAATGACACCCACAGACCCACCACCCCAAAAATGACTGTTGATATTTACTGTCCAAGCACTGTAATGACACCCACAGACCCATCACCCCATGAATGACTGTTGATATGTACAGTCCAAGCACTATAATGCCACCAACCACCCCATGAATCACTGTTGATATTTACAGTTCAAGCACTAAAGACACACACACACCCACCACCCCATGAATGACTTGATATTTACAGTCCAAGCACTGTAATGACACCCACACACCCACCACCCCATGAATGACTGTTGATATTTACAGTTCAAGCACTATAATGACAACCACATACCCATAACCTCATGAGTTGTTACTGATATTTACCGTCCAAGCACTGTAATGACACCCTCACCCCCAACACCCCATGAATGACTGTTGATATTTACAGTCAAATCAATGTAATGACGCCCCACACCTACCATCCCATGCATTATGGTTGATATTTACAGTCCAAGCACTGTAATGACACCAACACACCAACCACTCCATGAATGACTGTTGATATTTACAGTCCAAGCACTCTAATGACACCCACTACCATATAAATGACTGTTGTTATTTACAATAAAAACACTTTAATGACACCCACACACCCACCACCCCATGAATGACTGTTTATATTTACAGTCCAAGCACTGCAATGACACCCACATACCCACCACCCCATGATTGACTGTTGATATTTAAAGTCCAAGAACTATAATGACAGCCACACACCCACCACCCCATAAATGACTGTTGATACTTAAAGTCTTAGCACTGTAATGACACCTACACACACACAACCCCATGAATGACTGTTGATATTTACAGTCCAAGCACTGTAATGACACCTACATACCCACCACCCCATGATTGACTGTTGATATTTATAGTCCAAGCACTGTAATGACACCCACACACCCACCACCCCAAGAATGACTTTTGATATTTACAGTACATGCACTGTAATGACACCCACACACCCACCAACCCATCAATGACTTTTGATATTTACAGTCCAAGCACTCTAATGACACCCTCACAACCCATGAATGACTGTTGATATTTCCAGTTCAAGCACTCTAATGACACCCACCACCCTATTAATGACTGTTTATATTTACAATCCAACCACTGTAATGACACCCACAAACCCACCACCCCATGAATGACTGTTGATATTTACAGTCCAAGCACTGTAATGACACACACATACCCACCACCCCATGATTGACTGTTGATATTTATAGTCCAAGCACTGTAATGACACCCACACACCCACCACCCCAAGAATGACTTTTGATATTTACAGTACATGCACTGTAATGACACCCACACACCCACCAACCCATCAATGACTTTTGATATTTACAGTCCAAGCACTCTAATGACACCCACCACCCTATGAATGACTGTTGTTATTTACAATCAAAATACTGGAATGACACCCACACACCCACCATCCCATGAATGACTGTTGATATTTACAGTCCAAGCTCTGTAATGACACTCACACACACACAACCCCATGAATGACTTGATATTTACAGTCAAAGCACTGTAATGACACCCACACACCCACTACCCCATGAATGACTGTTGATATTTATAGTCCGAGCACTGCAATGACACCCACACACTTACCACCCCATGAATGACTGTTGATATTTACAGTCCAAGCACTGTCATGACACCCACACACCCACCACCCCATGAATGACTATTGATATTTACAGTCCAAGCACTCTAATGACACCCTCACAACCCATGAATGACTGTTGATATTTCCAGTTCAAGCACTCTAATGACACCCACCACCCTATTAATGACTGTTTATATTTACAATCCAACCACTGTAATGACACCCACAAACCCACCACCCCATGAATGACTGTTGATATTTACAGTTCAAGCACTGTAATGACACTCACACAGCCACCACTCCATGAATGACTGTTGATATATACAGTCCAAGCACTGTAATGACAGCCAAAAACCCACCACCTCATGAATGACTGTTGGTATTTACAGCCTAAGCACTGTAATGACACCTACACACCCACCACCCCAAGAATGACTGTTGATATTTACAGTCCAATCACTGTAATGACACCCACACACCCACCACCCCATAAATGACTGTTGATATTTACAGTCCAAACTCTGTAATGACACCCATACGCCTACTACCCTATGATTGACTGTTGATATTTACAGTCCAAGCACTGTAATGATAACAACACACCCACCACCCCATGAATGGCTGTTGATATTTACATTCCAAGCTCTGTAATGACACTTACACACCTACCACCCTATGAATGACTGTTGATATTTACAGTCCAAGCACTGTAATAAAAAACCCACACACAACACCACCCCATAAATGACGGTTGATATTTATAGTCCAAGCACTGTAATGACACCCTCACACCCACCACCCCATGAATGACTGTTGATATTTACATTCCAAGCACTCTAAAAACACCCTCACAACCCATGAATGACTGTTGATATTTCCATTTCAAGCACTCTAATGACACCCACAATCCTATTAATGACTGTTGATATTTACAATCCAAGCACTGGAATGACACCCCCACACCCACCAACCCATGAATTATGGTTGATATTTACAGTCCAAACACTGTAATGACCCCCAAACACCAACCACCCAAACGATGACTGTTGATATTTACAGTCCAAGCACTCTAATGACACCCACCACCCTATGAATGACTGTTGATATTTACAATCAAAACACTGTAATGACACCCACACACCCTCTACCCCATGAATGACTGTTGATATTTACAGTCCAAGCACTGTAATGACACTCACACAGCCACCACCCCATTAATGACTGTTGATATTTATAGTCCAAGCACTGTAATAACAGCCAAACACCCACCACCTCATTAATGACTGTTGGTATTTACAGTCTAAGTACTGTAATGACACCCACACACCCACCACCCCAAGAATGACTTTTGATATTTACAGTACATGCACTGTAATGACACCCACACACCCACCAACCCATCAATGACTGTTGATATTTACAGTCCAAGCACTCTAATGACACCCACAACCCTATGAATGACTGTTGTTATTTACAATCAAAATACTGTAATGACACCCACACACCCACCATCCCATGAATGACTGTTGATATTTACAGTCCAAGCTCTGTAATGACACTCACACACACACAACCCCATGAATGACTGTTGATATTTACAGTCAAAGCACTGTAATGACACCCACACACCCACTACCCCATGAATGACTGTTGATATTTATAGTCCAAGCACTGCAATGACACCCACACACTTACCACCCCATGAATGACTGTTGATATTTACAGTCCAAGCACTGTCATGACACCCACACACCCACCACCCCATGAATGACTGTTGATATTTACAGTCCAAGCACTCTAATGACACCCTCACAACCCATGAATGACTGTTGATATTTCCAGTTCAAGCACTCTAATGACACCCACCACCCTATTAATGACTGTTTATATTTACAATCCAACCACTGTAATGACACCCACAAACCCACCACCCCATGAATGACTGTTGATATTTACAGTTCAAGCACTGTAATGACACTCACACAGCCACCACTGCATGAATGACTGTTGATATTTACAGTCCAAGCACTGTAATGACAGCCAAAAACCCACCACCTCATGAATGACTGTTGGTATTTACAGCCTAAGCACTGTAATGACACCTACACACCCACCACCCCAAGAATGACTGTTGATATTTACAGTCCAATCACTGTAATGACACCCACACACCCACCACCCCATAAATGACTGTTGATATTTACAGTCCAAACTCTGTAATGACACCCATACGCCTACTACCCTATGATTGACTGTTGATATTTACAGTCCAAGCACTGTAATGATAACAACACACCCACCACCCCATGAATGGCTGTTGATATTTACATTCCAAGCTCTGTAATGACACTTACACACCTACCACCCTATGAATGACAGTTGATATTTACAGTCCAAGCACTGTAATAAAAAACCCACACACAACACCACCCCATAAATGACGGTTGATATTTATAGTCCAAGCACTGTAATGACACCCTCACACCCACCACCCCATGAATGACTGTTGATATTTACATTCCAAGCACTCTAAAAACACCCTCACAACCCATGAATGACTGTTGATATTTCCATTTCAAGCACTCTAATGACACCCACCATCCTATTAATGACTGTTGATATTTACAATCCAAGCACTGGAATGACACCCCCACACCCACCAACCCATGAATTATGGTTGATATTTACAGTCCAAACACTGTAATGACCCCCACACACCAACCACCCAAACGATGACTGTTGATATTTACAGTCCAAGCACTCTAATGACACCCACCACCCTATGAATGACTGTTGATATTTACAATCAAAACACTGTAATGACACCCACACACCCTCTACCCCATGAATGACTGTTGATATTTACAGTCCAAGCACTGTAATGACACTCACACAGCCACCACCCCATTAATGACTGTTGATATTTATAGTCCAAGCACTGTAATAACAGCCAAACACCCACCACCTCATGAATGACTGTTGGTATTTACAGTCTAAGCACTGTAATGACACCCACACACCCACCACCCCAAGAATGACTGTTGATTTTTACAGTTCAATAACTGTAATGACACCCACACACCCACCACCCCATTAATGACTGTTGATATTTACAGTCCAAGCTCTGTAATAACACCCATAGGCCCACCACCCCATGATTGACTGTTGATATTTACAGTCCAAGCACTGTAATGACAGCCACACGCCCACCACCCAATATATGACTGTTGATATTTACAGTCTAAGCACTGTAATGACACCTACGCACTCACCACCCCAAGAATGACTTTTGATGTTTACAGTCTTAACACTGTAATGATAACAACACACCCACCACCCCATGAATGACTGTTGATATTTGCATTCCAAGCTCTGTAATGACACTCACACACCCACCACCCTATGAATGACTGTTGATATTTACAGTCCAAGCACTGTAATGAAACCCACACACAGCACCACCCCATATATGACGGTTGATATTTATAGTCCAATCACTGTAATGACACCCTTACACCCACCACCCCATGAATGACTGTTGATATTTTCAGTCCAAGCACTGTAATGACATCCACACACCCTTCCACACATAAATGACTGTTAATATTTACAGTCTGAGCACTGTAATGACACCCACACACCCACAACCCAATGAATGATGGTTGATATTTACAGTCCAAGAACTGCAATGACACCCACACACTCACAACCCCATGAATGACTGTTGATATTTACAGTCCAAGCACTGTCATGACACCCACAGACCCACCACCCCATGAATGACTGTTGATATTTACAGTCCAAGCACTCTAATGACACCCACCACCCAATAAATGACTGTTGATATTTACAGTCCAAGCACTGTCATGACACCCACAGACCCACCACCCCAAAAATGACTGTTGATATTTACTGTCCAAGCACTGTAATGACACCCACAGACCCATCACCCCATGAATGACTGTTGATATGTACAGTCCAAGCACTATAATGCCACCAACCACCCCATGAATCACTGTTGATATTTACAGTTCAAGCACTAAAGACACACACACACCCACCACCCCATGAATGACTTGATATTTACAGTCCAAGCACTGTAATGACACCCACACACCCACCACCCCATGAATGACTGTTGATATTTACAGTTCAAGCACTATAATGACAACCACATACCCATAACCTCATGAGTTGTTACTGATATTTACAATCCAAGCACTGTAATGACACCCTCACCCCCACCACCCCATGAATGACTGTTGATATTTACAGTCAAATCAATGTAATGACGCCCCACACCTACCATCCCATGCATTATGGTTGATATTTACAGTCCAAGCACTGTAATGACACCAACACACCAACCACTCCATGAATGACTGTTGATATTTACAGTCCAAGCACTCTAATGACACCCACCACCATATAAATGACTGTTGTTATTTACAATAAAAACACTTTAATGACACCCACACACCCACCACCCCATGAATGACTGTTTATATTTACAGTCCAAGCACTGCAATGACACCCACATACCCACCACCCCATGATTGACTGTTGATATTTAAAGTCCAAGAACTATAATGACAGCCACACACCCACCACCCCATAAATGACTGTTGATACTTAAAGTCTTAGCACTGTAATGACACCTACACACACACAACCCCATGAATGACTGTTGATATTTACAGTCCAAGCACTGTAATGACACCCACATACCCACCACCCCATGATTGACTGTTGATATTTATAGTCCAAGCACTGTAATGACACCCACACACCCACCACCCCAAGAATGACTTTTGATATTTACAGTACATGCACTGTAATGACACCCACACACCCACCAACCCATCAATGACTTTTGATATTTACAGTCCAAGCACTCTAATGACACCCACCACCCTATGAATGACTGTTGTTATTTACAATCAAAATACTGGAATGACACCCACACACCCACCATCCCATGAATGACTGTTGATATTTACAGTCCAAGCTCTGTAATGACACTCACACACACACAACCCCATGAATGACTGTTGATATTTACAGTCAAAGCACTGTAATGACACCCACACACCCAATACCCCATGAATGACTGTTGATATTTATAGTCCGAGCACTGCAATGACACCCACACACTTACCACCCCATGAATGACTGTTGATATTTACAGTCCAAGCACTGTCATGACACCCACACACCCACCACCCCATGAATGACTATTGATATTTACAGTCCAAGCACTCTAATGACACCCTCACAACCCATGAATGACTGTTGATATTTCCAGTTCAAGCACTCTAATGACACCCACCACCCTATTAATGACTGTTTATATTTACAATCCAACCACTGTAATGACACCCACAAACCCACCACCCCATGAATGACTGTTGATATTTACAGTTCAAGCACTGTAATGACACTCACACAGCCACCACTCCATGAATGACTGTTGATATTTACAGTCCAAGCACTGTAATGACAGCCAAAAACCCACCACCTCATGAATGACTGTTGGTATTTACAGCCTAAGCACTGTAATGACACCTACACATCCACCACCCCAAGAATGACTGTTGATATTTACAGTCCAATCACTGTAATGACACCCACACACCCACCACCCCATAAATGACTGTTGATATTTACAGTCCAAACTCTGTAATGACACCCATACGCCTACTACCCTATGATTGACTGTTGATATTTACAGTCCAAGCACTGTAATGATAACAACACACCCACCACCCCATGAATGGCTGTTGATATTTACATTCCAAGCTCTGTAATGACACTTACACACCTACCACCCTATGAATGACTGTTGATATTTACAGTCCAAGCACTGTAATAAAAAACCCACACACAACACCACCCCATAAATGACGGTTGATATTTATAGTCCAAGCACTGTAATGACACCCTCACACCCACCACCCCATGAATGACTGTTGATATTTACATTCCAAGCACTCTAAAAACACCCTCACAACCCATGAATGACTGTTGATATTTCCATTTCAAGCACTCTAATGACACCCACAATCCTATTAATGACTGTTGATATTTACAATCCAAGCACTGGAATGACACCCCCACACCCACCAACCCATGAATTATGGTTGATATTTACAGTCCAAACACTGTAATGACCCCCACACACCAACCACCCAAACGATGACTGTTGATATTTACAGTCCAAGCACTCTAATGACACCCACCACCCTATGAATGACTGTTGATATTTACAATCAAAACACTGTAATGACACACACACACCCTCTACCCCATGAATGACTGTTGATATTTACAGTCCAAGCACTGTAATGACACTCACACAGCCACCACCCCATTAATGACTGTTGATATTTATAGTCCAAGCACTGTAATAACAGCCAAACACCCACCACCTCATTAATGACTGTTGGTATTTACAGTCTAAGTACTGTAATGACACCCACACACCCACCACCCCAAGAATGACTTTTGATATTTACAGTACATGCACTGTAATGACACCCACACACCCACCAACCCATCAATGACTTTTGATATTTACAGTCCAAGCACTCTAATGACACCCACCACCCTATGAATGACTGTTGTTATTTACAATCAAAATACTGTAATGACACCCACACACCCACCATCCCATGAATGACTGTTGATATTTACAGTCCAAGCTCTGTAATGACACTCACACACACACAACCCCATGAATGACTGTTGATATTTACAGTCAAAGCACTGTAATGACACCCACACACCCACTACCCCATGAATGACTGTTGATATTTATAGTCCAAGCACTGCAATGACACCCACACACTTACCACCCCATGAATGACTGTTGATATTTACAGTCCAAGCACTGTCATGACACCCACACACCCACCACCCCATGAATGACTGTTGATATTTACAGTCCAAGCACTCTAATGACACCCTCACAACCCATGAATGACTATTGATATTTCCAGTTCAAGCACTCTAATGACACCCACCACCCTATTAATGACTGTTTATATTTACAATCCAACCACTGTAATGACACCCACAAACCCACCACCCCATGAATGACTGTTGATATTTACAGTTCAAGCACTGTAATGACACTCACACAGCCACCACTCCATGAATGACTGTTGATATTTACAGTCCAAGCACTGTAATGACAGCCAAAAACCCACCACCTCATGAATGACTGTTGGTATTTACAGCCTAAGCACTGTAATGACACCTACACACCCACCACCCCAAGAATGACTGTTGATATTTACAGTCCAATCACTGTAATGACACCCACACACCCACCACCCCATAAATGACTGTTGATATTTACAGTCCAAACTCTGTAATGACACCCATACGCCTACTACCCTATGATTGACTGTTGATATTTACAGTCCAAGCACTGTAATGATAACAACACACCCACCACCCCATGAATGGCTGTTGATATTTACATTCCAAGCTCTGTAATGACACTTACACACCTACCACCCTATGAATGACTGTTGATATTTACAGTCCAAGCACTGTAATAAAAAACCCACACACAACACCACCCCATAAATGACGGTTGATATTTATAGTCCAAGCACTGTAATGACACCCTCACACCCACCACCCCATGAATGACTGTTGATATTTACATTCCAAGCACTCTAAAAACACCCTAACAACCCATGAATGACTGTTGATATTTCCATTTCAAGCACTCTAATGACACCCACCATCCTATTAATGACTGTTGATATTTACAATCCAAGCACTGGAATGACACCCCCACACCCACCAACCCATGAATTATGGTTGATATTTACAGTCCAAACACTGTAATGACCCCCACACACCAACCACCCAAACGATGACTGTTGATATTTACAGTCCAAGCACTCTAATGACACCCACCACCCTATGAATGACTGTTGATATTTACAATCAAAACACTGTAATGACACCCACACACCCTCTACCCCATGAATGACTGTTGATATTTACAGTCCAAGCACTGTAATGACACTCACACAGCCACTACCCCATTAATGACTGTTGATATTTATAGTCCAAGCACTGTAATAACAGCCAAACACCCACCACCTCATTAATGACTGTTGGTATTTACAGTCTAAGCACTGTAATGACACCCACACACCCACCACCCCAAGAATGACTGTTGATTTTTACAGTTCAATAACTGTAATGACACCCACACACCCACCACCCCATTAATGACTGTTGATATTTACAGTCCAAGCTCTGTAATAACACCCATAGGCCCACCACCACATGATTGACTGTTGATATTTACAGTCCAAGCACTGTAATGACAGCCACACGCCCACCACCCAATATATGACTGTTGATATTTACAGTCTAAGCACTGTAATGACACCTACGCACTCACCACCCCAAGAATGACTTTTGATGTTTACAGTCTTAACACTGTAATGATAACAACACACCCACCACCCCATGAATGACTGTTGATATTTGCATTCCAAGCTCTGTAATGACACTCACACACCCACCACCCTATGAATGACTGTTGATATTTACAGTCCAAGCACTGTAATGAAACCCACACACAGCACCACCCCATATATGACGGTTGATATTTATAGTCCAATCACTGTAATGACACCCTTACACCCACCACCCCATGAATGACTGTTGATATTTTCAGTCCAAGCACTGTAATGACATCCACACACCCTTCCACACATAAATGACTGTTAATATTTACAGTCTGAGCACTGTAATGACACCCACACACCCACAACCCAATGAATGATGGTTGATATTTACAGTCCAAGAACTGCAATGACACCCACACACTCACAACCCCATGAATGACTGTTGATATTTACAGTCCAAGCACTGTCATGACACCCACAGACCCACCACCCCATGAATGACTGTTGATATTTACAGTCCAAGCACTCTAATGACACCCACCACCCAATAAATGACTGTTGATATTTACAGTCCAAGCACTGTCATGACACCCACAGACCCACCACCCCAAAAATGACTGTTGATATTTACTGTCCAAGCACTGTAATGACACCCACAGACCCATCACCCCATGAATGACTGTTGATATGTACAGTCCAAGCACTATAATGCCACCAACCACCCCATGAATCACTGTTGATATTTACAGTTCAAGCACTAAAGACACACACACACCCACCACCCCATGAATGACTTGATATTTACAGTCCAAGCACTGTAATGACACCCACACACCCACAACCCCATGAATGACTGTTGATATTTACAGTTCAAGCACTATAATGACAACCACATACCCATAACCTCATGAGTTGTTACTGATATTTACCATCCAAGCACTGTAATGACACCCTCACCCCCACCACCCCATGAATGACTGTTGATATTTACAGTCAAATCAATGTAATGACGCCCCACACCTACCATCCCATGCATTATGGTTGATATTTACAGTCCAAGCACTGTAATGACACCAACACACCAACCACTCCATGAATGACTGTTGATATTTACAGTCCAAGCACTCTAATGACACCCACCACCATATAAATGACTGTTGTTATTTACAATAAAAACACTTTAATGACACCCACACACCCACCACCCCATGAATGACTGTTTATATTTACAGTCCAAGCACTGCAATGACACCCACATACCCACCACCCCATGATTGACTGTTGATATTTAAAGTCCAAGAACTATAATGACAGCCACACACCCACCACCCCATAAATGACTGTTGATACTTAAAGTCTTAGCACTGTAATGACACCTACACACACACAACCCCATGAATGACTGTTGATATTTACAGTCCAAGCACTGTAATGACACCCACATACCCACCACCCCATGATTGACTGTTGATATTTATAGTCCAAGCACGGTAATGACACCCACACACCCACCACCCCAAGAATGACTTTTGATATTTACAGTACATGCACTGTAATGACACCCACACACCCACCAACCCATCAATGACTTTTGATATTTACAGTCCAAGCACTCTAATGACACCCACCACCCTATGAATGACTGTTGTTATATACAATCAAAATACTGGAATGACACCCACACACCCACCATCCCATGAATGACTGTTGATATTTACAGTCCAAGCTCTGTAATGACACTCACACACACACAACCCCATGAATGACTGTTGATATTTACAGTCAAAGCACTGTAATGACACCCACACACCCACTACCCCATGAATGACTGTTGATATTTATAGTCCGAGCACTGCAATGACACCCACACACTTACCACCCCATGAATGACTGTTGATATTTACAGTCCAAGCACTGTCATGACACCCACACACCCACCACCCCATGAATGACTATTGATATTTACAGTCCAAGCACTCTAATGACACCCTCACAACCCATGAATGACTGTTGATATTTCCAGTTCAAGCACTCTAATGACACCCACCACCCTATTAATGACTGTTTATATTTACAATCCAACCACTGTAATGACACCCACAAACCCACCACCCCATGAATGACTGTTGATATTTACAGTTCAAGCACTGTAATGACACTCACACAGCCACCACTCCATGAATGACTGTTGATATTTACAGTCCAAGCACTGTAATGACAGCCAAAAACCCACCACCTCATGTATGACTGTTGGTATTTACAGCCTAAGCACTGTAATGACACCTACACACCCACCACCCTAAGAATGACTGTTGATATTTACAGTCCAATCACTGTAATGACACCCACACACCCACCACCCCATAAATGACTGTTGATATTTACAGTCCAAACTCTGTAATGACACCCATACGCCTACTACCCTATGATTGACTGTTGATATTTACAGTCCAAGCACTGTAATGATAACAACACACCCACCACCCCATGAATGGCTGTTGATATTTACATTCCAAGCTCTGTAATGACACTTACACACCTACCACCCTATGAATGACTGTTGATATTTACAGTCCAAGCACTGTAATAAAAAACCCACACACAACACCACCCCATAAATGACGGTTGATATTTATAGTCCAAGCACTGTAATGACACCCTCACACCCACCACCCCATGAATGACTGTTGATATTTACATTCCAAGCACTCTAAAAACACCCTCACAACCCATGAATGACTGTTGATATTTCCATTTCAAGCACTCTAATGACACCCACAATCCTATTAATGACTGTTGATATTTACAATCCAAGCACTGGAATGACACCCCCACACCCACCAACCCATGAATTATGGTTGATATTTACAGTCCAAACACTGTAATGACCCCCACACACCAACCACCCAAACGATGACTGTTGATATTTACAGTCCAAGCACTCTAATGACACCCACCACCCTATGAATGACTGTTGATATTTACAATCAAAACACTGTAATGACACCCACACACCCTCTACCCCATGAATGACTGTTGATATTTACAGTCCAAGCACTGTAATGACACTCACACAGCCACCACCCCATTAATGACTGTTGATATTTATAGTCCAAGCACTGTAATAACAGCCAAACACCCACCACCTCATTAATGACTGTTGGTATTTACAGTCTAAGTACTGTAATGACACCCACACACCCACCACCCCAAGAATGACTTTTGATATTTACAGTACATGCACTGTAATGACACCCACACACCCACCAACCCATCAATGACTTTTGATATTTACAGTCCAAGCACTCTAATGACACCCACCACCCTTTGAATGACTGTTGTTATTTACAATCAAAATACTGTAATGACACCCACACACCCACCATCCCATGAATGACTGTTGATATTTACAGTCCAAGCTCTGTAATGACACTCACACACACACAACCCCATGAATGACTGTTGATATTTACAGTCAAAGCACTGTAATGACACCCACACACCCACTACCCCATGAATGACTGTTGATATTTATAGTCCAAGCACTGCAATGACACCCACACACTTACCACCCCATGAATGACTGTTGATATTTACAGTCCAAGCACTGTCATGACACCCACACACCCACCACCCCATGAATGACTGTTGATATTTACAGTCCAAGCACTCTAATGACACACTCACAACCCATGAATGACTGTTGATATTTCCAGTTCAAGCACTCTAATGACACCCACCACCCTATTAATGACTGTTTATATTTACAATCCAACCACTGTAATGACACCCACAAACCCACCACCCCATGAATGACTGTTGATATTTACAGTTCAAGCACTGTAATGACACTCACACAGCCACCACTCCATGAATGACTGTTGATATTTACAGTCCAAGCACTGTAATGACAGCCAAAAACCCACCACCTCATGAATGACTGTTGGTATTTACAGCCTAAGCACTGTAATGACACCTACACACCCACCACCCCAAGAATGACTGTTGATATTTACAGTCCAATCACTGTAATGACACCCACACACCCACCACCCCATAAATGACTGTTGATATTTACAGTCCAAACTCTGTAATGACACCCATACGCCTACTACCCTATGATTGACTGTTGATATTTACAGTCCAAGCACTGTAATGATAACAACACACCCACCACCCCATGAATGGCTGTTGATATTTACATTCCAAGCTCTGTAATGACACTTACACACCTACCACCCTATGAATGACTGTTGATATTTACAGTCCAAGCACTGTAATAAAAAACCCACACACAACACCACCCCATAAATGACGGTTGATATTTATAGTCCAAGCACTGTAATGACACCCTCACACCCACCACCCCATGAATGACTGTTGATATTTACATTCCAAGCACTCTAAAAACACCCTCACAACCCATGAATGACTGTTGATATTTCCATTTCAAGCACTCTAATGACACCCACCATCCTATTAATGACTGTTGATATTTACAATCCAAGCACTGGAATGACACCCCCACACCCACCAACCCATGAATTATGGTTGATATTTACAGTCCAAACACTGTAATGACCCCCACACACCAACCACCCAAACGATGACTGTTGATATTTACAGTCCAAGCACTCTAATGACACCCACCACCCTATGAATGACTGTTGATATTTACAATCAAAACACTGTAATGACACCCACACACCCTCTACCCCATGAATGACTGTTGATATTTACAGTCCAAGCACTGTAATGACACTCACACAGCCACCACCCCATTAATGACTGTTGATATTTATAGTCCAAGCACTGTAATAACAGCCAAACACCCACCACCTCATTAATGACTGTTGGTATTTACAGTCTAAGCACTGTAATGACACCCACACACCCACCACCCCAAGAATGACTGTTGATTTTTACAGTTCAATAACTGTAATGACACCCACACACCCACCACCCCATTAATGACTGTTGATATTTACAGTCCAAGCTCTGTAATAACACCCATAGGCCCACCACCCCATGATTGACTGTTGATATTTACAGTCCAAGCACTGTAATGACAGCCACACGCCCACCACCCAATATATGACTGTTGATATTTACAGTCTAAGCACTGTAATGACACCTACGCACTCACCACTCCAAGAATGACTTTTGATGTTTACAGTCTTAACACTGTAATGATAACAACACACCCACCACCCCATGAATGACTGTTGATATTTGCATTCCAAGCTCTGTAATGACACTCACACACCCACCACCCTATGAATGACTGTTGATATTTACAGTCCAAGCACTGTAATGAAACCCACACACAGCACCACCCCATATATGACGGTTGATATTTATAGTCCAATCACTGTAATGACACCCTTACACCCACCACCCCATGAATGACTGTTGATATTTTCAGTCCAAGCACTGTAATGACATCCACACACCCTTCCACACATAAATGACTGTTAATATTTACAGTCTGAGCACTGTAATGACACCCACACACCCACAACCCAATGAATGATGGTTGATATTTACAGTCCAAGAACTGCAATGACACCCACACACTCACAACCCCATGAATGACTGTTGATATTTACAGTCCAAGCACTGTCATGACACCCACAGACCCACCACCCCATGAATGACTGTTGATATTTACAGTCCAAGCACTCTAATGACACCCACCACCCAATAAATGACTGTTGATATTTACAGTCCAAGCACTGTCATGACACCCACAGACCCACCACCCCAAAAATGACTGTTGATATTTACTGTCCAAGCACTGTAATGACACCCACAGACCCATCACCCCATGAATGACTGTTGATATGTACAGTCCAAGCACTATAATGCCACCAACCACCCCATGAATCACTGTTGATATTTACAGTTCAAGCACTAAAGACACACACACACCCACCACCCCATGAATGACTTGATATTTACAGTCCAAGCACTGTAATGACACCCACACACCCACCACCCCATGAATGACTGTTGATATTTACAGTTCAAGCACTATAATGACAACCACATACCCATAACCTCATGAGTTGTTACTGATATTTACCATCCAAGCACTGTAATGACACCCTCACCCCCACCACCCCATGAATGACTGTTGATATTTACAGTCAAATCAATGTAATGACGCCCCACACCTACCATCCCATGCATTATGGTTGATATTTACAGTCCAAGCACTGTAATGACACCAACACACCAACCACTCCATGAATGACTGTTGATATTTACAGTCCAAGCACTCTAATGACACCCACCACCATATAAATGACTGTTGTTATTTACAATAAAAACACTTTAATGACACCCACACACCCACCACCCCATGAATGACTGTTTATATTTACAGTCCAAGCACTGTAATGACACCCACATACCCACCACCCCATGATTGACTGTTGATATTTATAGTCCAAGCACTGTAATGACACCCACACACCCACCACCCCAAGAATGACTTTTGATATTTACAGTACATGCACTGTAATGACAACCACACACCCACCAACCCATCAATGACTTTTGATATTTACAGTCCAAGCACTCTAATGACACCCACCACCCTATGAATGACTGTTGTTATTTACAATCAAAATACTGGAATGACACCCACACACCCACCATCCCATGAATGACTGTTGATATTTACAGTCCAAGCTCTGTAATGACACTCACACACACACAACCCCATGAATGACTGTTGATATTTACAGTCAAAGCACTGTAATGACACCCACACACCCACTACCCCATGAATGACTGTTGATATTTATAGTCCGAGCACTGCAATGACACCCACACACTTACCACCCCATGAATGACTGTTGATATTTACAGTCCAAGCACTGTCATGACACCCACACACCCACCACCCCATGAATGACTATTGATATTTACAGTCCAAGCACTCTAATGACACCCTCACAACCCATGAATGACTGTTGATATTTCCAGTTCAAGCACTCTAATGACACCCACCACCCTATTAATGACTGTTTATATTTACAATCCAACCACTGTAATGACACCCACAAACCCACCACCCCATGAATGACTGTTGATATTTACAGTTCAAGCACTGTAATGACACTCACACAGCCACCACTCCATGAATGACTGTTGATATTTACAGTCCAAGCACTGTAATGACAGCCAAAAACCCACCACCTCATGAATGACTGTTGGTATTTACAGCCTAAGCACTGTAATGACACCTACACACCCACCACCCCAAGAATGACTGTTGATATTTACAGTCCAATCACTGTAATGACACCCACACACCCACCACCCCATAAATGACTGTTGATATTTACAGTCCAAACTCTGTAATGACACCCATACTCCTACTACCCTATGATTGACTGTTGATATTTACAGTCCAAGCACTGTAATGATAACAACACACCCACCACCCCATGAATGGCTGTTGATATTTACATTCCAAGCTCTGTAATGACACTTACACACCTACCACCCTATGAATGACTGTTGATATTTACAGTCCAAGCACTGTAATAAAAAACCCACACACAACACCACCCCATAAATGACGGTTGATATTTATAGTCCAAGCACTGTAATGACACCCTCACACCCACCACCCCATGAATGACTGTTGATATTTACATTCCAAGCACTCTAAAAACACCCTCACAACCCATGAATGACTGTTGATATTTCCATTTCAAGCACTCTAATGACACCCACAATCCTATTAATGACTGTTGATATTTACAATCCAAGCACTGGAATGACACCCCCACACCCACCAACCCATGAATTATGGTTGATATTTACAGTCCAAACACTGTAATGACCCCCACACACCAACCACCCAAACGATGACTGTTGATATTTACAGTCCAAGCACTCTAATGACACCCACCACCCTATGAATGACTGTTGATATTTACAATCAAAACACTGTAATGACACCCACACACCCTCTACCTCATGAATGACTGTTGATATTTACAGTCCAAGCACTGTAATGACACTCACACAGCCACCACCCCATTAATGACTGTTGATATTTATAGTCCAAGCACTGTAATAACAGCCAAACACCCACCACCTCATTAATGACTGTTGGTATTTACAGTCTAAGTACTGTAATGACACCCACACACCCACCACCCCAAGAATGACTGTTGATTTTTACAGTTCAATAACTGTAATGACACCCACACACCCACCACCCCATTAATGACTGTTGATATTTACAGTCCAAGCTCTGTAATAACACCCATAGGCCCACCACCCCATGATTGACTGTTGATATTTACAGTCCAAGCACTGTAATGACAGCCACACGCCCACCACCCAATATATGACTGTTGATATTTACAGTCTAAGCACTGTAATGACACCTACGCACTCACCACCCCAAGAATGATTTTTGATGTTTACAGACCCAACACTGTAATGATAACAACACACCCACCACCCCATGAATGACTGTTGATATTTACATTCCAAGCTCTGTAATGACACTCACACACCCACCACCCTATGAATGACTGTTGATATTTACAGTCCAAGCACTGTAATGAAACCCACACACAACACCATCCCATAAATGACGGTTGATATTTATAGTCCAAGCACTGTAATGACACCCTCACACCCACCACCCCATGAATGACTGTTGATATTTTCAGTCCAAGCACTGTAATGACATCCACACACCCACCACCCCATGAATGACTGTTGATATTTACATTCCAAGCTCTGTAATGACACTCAAACACCCACCACCCTATGAATGACTGTTGATATTTACAGTCCAAGCACTGTAATGAAACCCACACACAACACCACCCCATAAATGATGGTTGATATTAATAGTCCAAGCACTGTAATGACACCCTCACACCCACCACCCCATGAATGACTGTTGATATTTTCAGTCCATGCACTGTAATGATATCCACACACCCTTCCACACATGAATGACTGTTAATATTTACAGTCTGAGCACTGTAATGACACCCACACACCCACAACCCAGTGAATGATGGTTGATATTTATAGTCCAAGCACTGTAATGACACCCTCACACCCACCACCCCATGAATGACTGTTGATATTTTCAGTCCAAGCACTGTAATGACATCCACACACCCTTCCACACATGAATGACTGTTAATATTTACAGTCTGAGCACTGTAATGACACCCACAGACTCACCACCCCATGAATGACTGTTGATATTTACAGTCCAAGAACTCTAATGACACCCACCACCCAATAAATGACTGTTGATATTTACAGTCAAAACACTGTAATGACACCCACACACCCACAACCCCATGAATGACTGTTGATATATACTGTCCAAGCACTGCAATGACACCCACACACCCACCACCTCACGATTGACTATTGATATTTACAGTCCAAGCACTGTAATGACCCCCAAACACCCAACACCCCAAAAATGACTGTTGATATTTACAGTCCAAGCACTGTAATGACACCCACAGACCCATCACCCCATGAATGACTGTTGATATGTACAGTCCAAACACTATAATGCCACCAACAACCCCATGAATCACTGTTGATATTTACAGTTCAAGCACTAAAGACACACACACACCCACCACCCCATGAATGACTTGATATTTACAGTCCAAGCACTGTAATGACACCCACACACCCACCACCCCATGAATGACTGTTTATATTTACTGTTCAAGCACTATAATGACAACCACATACCCATAACCCCATGAGTTGTTACTGATATTTACCGTCCAAGCACTGTTATGACACCCTCACCAGCACCACCCCATGAATGACTGTTGATATTTACAGTCAAATCACTGTAATGACGCCCCACACCTACCATCCCATGCATTATGGTTGATATTTACAGTCCAAGCACTGTAATGACACCAACACACCAACCACTCCATGAATGACTGTTGATATTTACTGTCCAAGCACTCTAATGACACCCACCACCATATAAATGACTGTTGTTATTTACAATAAAAACACTTTAATGACACCCACACACCCACCACCCCATGAATGACTGTTTATATTTACAGTCCAAGCACTGCAATGACACCCACATACCCACCACCCCATGATTGACTGTTGATATTTAAAGTCCAAGAACTATAATGACAGCCACACACCCACCACCCCATAAATGACTGTTGATACTTAAAGTCTAAGCACTGTAATGACACCTACACACACACAACCCCATGAATGACTGTTGATATTTACAGTCCAAGCTCTGTAATGACACTCACACACCCACCACCCTATGAATGACTGTTGATTTTTTCAGTCCAAGAACAGTAATGACACCCACACACCCACAGCTTTTAAATGACTGTTAATATTTACAGTCTGAGCACTGTAATGACACCCACAAACACACCACCTAATGAATGAGTGTTGATATTTACAGTCCAAGAACTGTAATGACACCCCACACCCCATGAATTATGGTTGACATTTACAGTCCAAACACTGTAATGACACCAACACACACACCATTCCATGAATGACTGTTGATATTTACAGTCCAAGCACTCTAATGACACCCACCACCTTGTAAATGACTGTTGATATGTACAATCATAACACTGTAATGACACCCACACACCCAGCACACCATGAATGACTGTTGATATTTACAGTCCAAGCACTGTAATGACACCCACATACCCACCACCCCATGATTGACTGTTGATATTTATAGTCCAAGCACTGTAATGACACCCACACACCCACCACCCCAAGATTGACTTTTGATATTTACAGTACACGCACTGTAATGACACCCACACATCCACCAACCCATCAATGACTTTTGATATTTACAGTCCAAGCACTCTAATGACACCCACCACCCTATGAATGACTGTTGTTATTTACAATCAAAATACTGTAATGACACCCACACATCCACCATCCCATGAATGACTGTTGATATTTACAGTCCAAGCACTGTAATGACACCCACACACACACCACCCCATGAATAACTGTTGATATTTACAGTCCAAGCTTTGTAATGACACTCACACACACACAACCCCATGAATGACTGTTGATATTTACAGTCCAAGCACTCTAATGACACCCTCACAACACATGAATGACTGTTGATATTTCCAGTTCAAGCACTCTAATGACACCCACCACCCTATTAATGACTGTTTATATTTACAATCCAACCACTGTAATAACACCCACTAACCCACCACCCCATGAATGACTGTTGATATTTACAGTTCAAGCACTGTAATGACACTCACACAGCCACCACCCCAAGAATGACTGTTGATATTTACAGTCCAAGCACTGTAATGACAGCCAAAAACCCACCACCTCATGAATGACTGTTGGTATTTACAGCCTAAGCACTGTAATGACACCTACACACCCACCACCCCAAGAATGACTGTTGATATTTACAGTCCAATAACTGTAATGACACCCACACCCACCACCCCATGAATTATGGTTGACATTTACAGTCCAAACACTGTAATGACACCAACACACACACCATTCCATGAATGACTGTTGATATTTACAGTCCAAGCACTCTAATGACACCCACCACCTTGTAAATGACTGTTGATATGTACAATCATAACACTGTAATGAAACCCACACACCCAGCACACCATGAATTACTGTTGATATTTACAGTCCAAGCACTGTAATGACACCCACATACCCACCACCCCATGATTGACTGTTGATATTTATAGTCCAAGCACTGTAATGACACCCACACACCCACCACCCCAAGATTGACTTTTGATATTTACAGTACACGCACTGTAATGACACCCACACATCCACCAACCCATCAATGACTTTTGATATTTACAGTCCAAGCACTCTAATGACACCCACCACCCTATGAATGACTGTTGTTATTTACAATCAAAATACTGTAATGACACCCACACACCCACCATCCCATGAATGACTGTTGATATTTACAGTCCAAGCACTGTAATGACACCCACACACACACCACCCCATGAATGACTGTTGATATTTACAGTCCAAGCTTTGTAATGACACTCACACACACACAGACCCATGAATGACTGTTGATATTTACAGTCCAAGCACTCTAATGACACCCTCACAACCCATGAATGACTGTTGATATTTCCAGTTCAAGCACTGTAATGACACCTACACACCCACCACCCCAAGAATGACTGTTGATATTTACAGTCCAATAACTGTAATGACACCCACACACCCACCACCCCATAAATGAATGTTGATATTTACAGTCCAAACTCTGTAATGACACCCATACGCCTACTACCCTATGATTGACTGTTGATATTTACAGTCCAAGCACTGTAATGATAACAACACACCCACCACCCCATGAATGGCTGTTGATATTTACATTCCAAGCTCTGTAATGACACACACACCTACCACCCTATGAATGACTGTTGATATTTACAGTCCAAGCACTGTAATGAAACCCACACAGAACACCACCCCATAAATGATGGTTGATATTTATAGTCCAAGCATTGTAATGACACCCTCACACCCACCACCCCATAAATGACTGTTGATATTTTCAGTCCAAGCACTGTAATGACTTCCACACACCCTTCCACACATGAATGACTGTTAATATTTACAGTCTGAGCACTGTAATGACACCCACACACACACAACCCAATGAATGATGGTTGATATTTACAGTCCAAGAACTGCAATGACACCCACACACTCACAACCCCATGAATGACTGTTGATATTTACAGTCCAAGCACTGTCATGACACCCACAGACCCACCACCCCATGAATGACTGTTGATATTTACAGTCCAAAAACTCTAATGACACCCACCACACAATAAATGACAGTTGATATTTACAGTCAAAACACTGTAATGACACCCACACACCCACAACCCCATGAATGACTGTTGATATTTACTGTCCAAGCACTGCAATGACACCCACACACCCACCACCTCACGATTGACTGTTGATATTTACAGTCCAAGCACTGTAATGACCCCCAAACACCCAACACCCCAAAAATGACTGTTGATATTTACAGTCCAAGCACTGTAATGACACCCACAGAACCATCACCCCATGAATGACTGTTGATATGTACAGTCCAGGCACTATAATGCCACCAACAACCCCATGAATCACTGTTGATATTTACAGTTCAAGCACTAAAGACACACACACACCCACCACCCCATGAATGACTTGATATTTACAGTCCAAGCACTGTAATGACACCCACACACCCACCACCCCATGAATGACTGTTGATATTTACAGTTCAAGCACTATAATGACAACCACATACCCATAACCCCATGAGTTGTTACTGATATTTACCGTCCAAGCACTGTAATGACACCCTCACCATCACCACCCCATGAATGACTGTTGATATTTACAGTCAAATCACTGTAATGACGCCCCACACCTACCATCCCATGCATTATGGTTGATATTTACAGTCCAAGCACTGTAATGACACCAACACACCAACCACTCCATGAATGACTGTTGATATTTACAGTCTAAGCACTCTAATGACACCCACCACCATATAAATGACTGTTGTTATTTACAATAAAAACACTTTAATGACACCCACACACCCACCACCCCATGAATGACTGTTTATATTTACAGTCCAAGCACTGCAATGACACCCACATACCCACCACCCCATGATTGACTGTTGATATTTAAAGTCCAAGAACTATAATGACAGCTACATACCCACCAACCCATAAATGACTGTTGATACTTAAAGTCTAAGCACTGTAATGACACCTACACACACACAACCCCATGAATGACTGTTGGTATTTACAGTCCAAGCTCTGTAATGACACTCACACACCCACCACCCTATGAATGACTGTTGATTTTTTCAGTCCAAGAACAGCAATGACACCCACACACCCACAACTTTTAAATGACTGTTAATATTTACAGTCTGAGCACTGTAATGACACCCACAAACACACCACCTAATGAATGAGTGTTGATATTTACAGTCCAAGAACTGTAATGACACCCCACACCCACCACCCCATGAATTATGGTTGACATTTACAGTCCAAACACTGTAATGACACCAACACACACACCACTCCATGAATGACTGTTGATATTTACAGTCCAAGCACTCTAATGACACCCACCACCTTGTAAATGACTGTTGATATGTACAATCAAAACACTGTAATGACACCCACACACCCAGCACACCATGAATGACTGTTGATATTTACAGTCCAAACACTGTAATGACACCCACATACCCACCACCCCATGATTGACTGTTGATATTTATAGTCCAAGCACTGTAATGACACCCACATACCCACCACCCCAAGAATGACTTTTGATATTTACAGTGCACGCACTGTAATGACACCCACACACCCACCAACCCATCAATGACTTTTGATATTTACAGTCAAAGCACTCTAATGACACCCACCACCCTATGAATGACTGTTGTTATTTACAATCAAAATACTGTAATGACACCCAAACACCCACCATCCCATGAATGACTGTTGATATTTACTGTCCAAGCACTGTAATGACACCCACACACACACCACACCATGAATGACTGTTGATATTTACAGTCCAAGCTCTGTAATGACACTCACACACACACAACCCCATGAATGACTGTTGATATTTACAGTCCAAGCACTCTAATGACACCCTCACAACCCATAAATGACTGTTGATATTTCCAGTTCAAGCACTCTAATGACACCCACCACCCTATTAATGACTGTTTATATTTACAATCCAACCACTGTAATGACACCCACAAACCCACCACCCCATGAATGACTGTTGATATTTACAGTTCAAGCACTGTAATGACACTTCCACAGGTACCACCCCAAGAATGACTGTTGATATTTACAGTCCAAGCACTGTAATGACAGCCAAAAACCCACCACCTCATGAATGACTGTTGGTATTTACAGCCTAAGCACTGTAATGACACCTACACACCCACCACCCCAAGAATGACTGTTGATATTTACAGTCCAATCACTGTAATGACACCCACACACCCACCACCCCATAAATGACTTTTGATATTTACAGTCCAAACTCTGTAATGACACCCATACGCCTACTACCCTATGATTGACTGTTGATATTTACAGTCCAAGCACTGTAATGATAACAACACAAACACCACCACATGAATGGCTGTTGATATTTACATTCCAAGCTCTGTAATGACACACACACCTACCACCCTATGAATGACTGTTGATATTTACAGTCCAAGCACTGTAATGAAACCCACACACAACACCACCCCATAAATGACGGTTGATATTTATAGTCCAAGCACTGTAATGACACCCTCACACCCACCACCCCATGAATGACTGTTGATATTTACATTCCAAGCACTCTAATGACACCCTCACAACCCATGAATGACTGTTGATATTTCCAGTTCAAGCACTCTAATGACACCCACCATCCTATTAATGACTGTTGATATTTACAATCCAAGCACTGGAATGACACCCCCACACCCACCAACCCATTTATTATGGTTGATATTTACAGTCCAAACACTGTAATGACCCCCACACACCAACCACCCAAACGATGACTGTTGATATTTACAGTCCAAGGACTCTAATGACACCCACCACCCTATGAATGACTGTTGATATTTACAATCAAAACACTGTAATGACACCCACACACCCTTTACCCCATGAATGACTGTTGATATTTACAGTCCAAGTACTGTAATGACACTCACACAGCCACCACCCCATTAATGACTGTTGATATTTATAGTCCAAGCACTGTAATAACAGCCAAACACCCACCACCTCATGAATGACTGTTGGTATTTACAGTCTAAGCACTGTAATGACACCCACAAACCCACCACCCCAAGAATGACTGTTGATTTTTACAGTTCAATTATTGTAATGACACCCACACACCCACCACACCATTAATGACTGTTGATATTTACAGTCCAAGCTCTGTAATAACACCCATAGGCCCACCACCCCATGATTGACTGTTGATATTTACAGTCCAACCACTGTAATGACAGCAACACGCCCACCACCCAATATATGACTGTTGATATTTACAGTCTAAGCACTGTAATGACACCTACGCACTCACCACCCCAAGAATGACTTTTGATGTTTACAGTCCCAACACTGTAATGATAACAACACACCCACCACCTCATGAATGACTGTTGATATTTACATTCCAAGCTCTGTAATGACACTCACACACCCACCACCCTATGAATGACTGTTGATATTTACAGTCCAAGCACTGTAATGACATCCACACACCCTTCCACACATGAATGACTGTTAATATTTACAGTCTGAGCACTGTAATGACACCCACACACCCACAACCCAATGAATGATGGTTGATATTTACAGTCCTAGAACTGCAATGACACCCACACACTCACAACCCCATGAATGACTGTTGATATTTACAGTCCAAGCACTGTCATGACACCCACAGACCCACCACCCAATGAATGACTGTTGATATTTACAGTCCAAGCACTCTAATGACACCCACCACCCAATAAATGACTGTTGATATTTACAGTCAAAACACTGTAATGACACCCACACACCCACAACCCCATGAATGACTGTTGATATTTACAGTCCAAGCACTGTAATGACACCCACAGACCCATCACCCCATTAATGACTGTTGATATGTACAGTCCAAGCACTATAATGCCAACAACCACCCCATGAATCACTGTTGATATTTACAGTTCAAGCACTAAAGACACACACACACCCACCACCCCATGAATGACTTGATATTTACAGTCCAAGCACTGTAATGACACCCACACACCCACCACCCCATGAATGACTGTTGATATTTACAGTTCAAGCACTATAATGACACCCACATACCCATAACCCCATGAGATGTTACTGATATTTATCGTCCAAGCACTGTAATGACACCCTCACCCCCACCACCCCATGAATGACTGTTGATATTTACAGTCAAATCACTGTAATGACGCCCCACACCTACCATCCCATGCATTATGGTTGATATTTACAGTCCAAGCACTGTAATGACACCAACACACCAACCACTCCATGAATGACTGTTGATATTTACAGTCTAAGCACTCTAATGACACCCACCACCATATAAATGACTGTTGTTATTTACAATAAAAACACTTTAATGACACCCACACACCCACCACCCCATGAATGACTGTTTATATTTACAGTCCAAGCACTGCAATGACACCCACATACCCACCACCCCATGATTGACTGTTGATATTTAAAGTCCAAGAACTATAATGACAGCTACATACCCACCAACCCATAAATGACTGTTGATACTTAAAGTCTAAGCACTGTAATGACACCTACACACACACAACCCCATGAATGACTGTTGGTATTTACAGTCCAAGCTCTGTAATGACACTCACACACCCACCACCCTATGAATGACTGTTGATTTTTTCAGTCCAAGAACAGCAATGACACCCACACACCCACAACTTTTAAATGACTGTTAATATTTACAGTCTGAGCACTGTAATGACACCCACAAACACACCACCTAATGAATGAGTGTTGATATTTACAGTCCAAGAACTGTAATGACACCCCACACCCACCACCCCATGAATTATGGTTGACATTTACAGTCCAAACACTGTAATGACACCAACACACACACCACTCCATGAATGACTGTTGATATTTACAGTCCAAGCACTCTAATGACACCCACCACCTTGTAAATGACTGTTGATATGTACAATCAAAACACTGTAATGACACCCACACACCCAGCACACCATGAATGACTGTTGATATTTACAGTCCAAACACTGTAATGACACCCACATACCCACCACCCCATGATTGACTGTTGATATTTATAGTCCAAGCACTGTAATGACACCCACATACCCACCACCCCAAGAATGACTTTTGATATTTACAGTGCACGCACTGTAATGACACCCACACACCCACCAACCCATCAATGACTTTTGATATTTACAGTCAAAGCACTCTAATGACACCCACCACCCTATGAATGACTGTTGTTATTTACAATCAAAATACTGTAATGACACCCAAACACCCACCATCCCATGAATGACTGTTGATATTTACTGTCCAAGCACTGTAATGACACCCACACACACACCACACCATGAATGACTGTTGATATTTACAGTCCAAGCTCTGTAATGACACTCACACACACACAACCCCATGAATGACTGTTGATATTTACAGTCCAAGCACTCTAATGACACCCTCACAACCCATAAATGACTGTTGATATTTCCAGTTCAAGCACTCTAATGACACCCACCACCCTATTAATGACTGTTTATATTTACAATCCAACCACTGTAATGACACCCACAAACCCACCACCCCATGAATGACTGTTGATATTTACAGTTCAAGCACTGTAATGACACTTCCACAGGTACCACCCCAAGAATGACTGTTGATATTTACAGTCCAAGCACTGTAATGACAGCCAAAAACCCACCACCTCATGAATGACTGTTGGTATTTACAGCCTAAGCACTGTAATGACACCTACACACCCACCACCCCAAGAATGACTGTTGATATTTACAGTCCAATCACTGTAATGACACCCACACACCCACCACCCCATAAATGACTTTTGATATTTACAGTCCAAACTCTGTAATGACACCCATACGCCTACTACCCTATGATTGACTGTTGATATTTACAGTCCAAGCACTGTAATGATAACAACACAAACACCACCACATGAATGGCTGTTGATATTTACATTCCAAGCTCTGTAATGACACACACACCTACCACCCTATGAATGACTGTTGATATTTACAGTCCAAGCACTGTAATGAAACCCACACACAACACCACCCCATAAATGACGGTTGATATTTATAGTCCAAGCACTGTAATGACACCCTCACACCCACCACCCCATGAATGACTGTTGATATTTACATTCCAAGCACTCTAATGACACCCTCACAACCCATGAATGACTGTTGATATTTCCAGTTCAAGCACTCTAATGACACCCACCATCCTATTAATGACTGTTGATATTTACAATCCAAGCACTGGAATGACACCCCCACACCCACCAACCCATTTATTATGGTTGATATTTACAGTCCAAACACTGTAATGACCCCCACACACCAACCACCCAAACGATGACTGTTGATATTTACAGTCCAAGGACTCTAATGACACCCACCACCCTATGAATGACTGTTGATATTTACAATCAAAACACTGTAATGACACCCACACACCCTTTACCCCATGAATGACTGTTGATATTTACAGTCCAAGTACTGTAATGACACTCACACAGCCACCACCCCATTAATGACTGTTGATATTTATAGTCCAAGCACTGTAATAACAGCCAAACACCCACCACCTCATGAATGACTGTTGGTATTTACAGTCTAAGCACTGTAATGACACCCACAAACCCACCACCCCAAGAATGACTGTTGATTTTTACAGTTCAATTATTGTAATGACACCCACACACCCACCACACCATTAATGACTGTTGATATTTACAGTCCAAGCTCTGTAATAACACCCATAGGCCCACCACCCCATGATTGACTGTTGATATTTACAGTCCAACCACTGTAATGACAGCAACACGCCCACCACCCAATATATGACTGTTGATATTTACAGTCTAAGCACTGTAATGACACCTACGCACTCACCACCCCAAGAATGACTTTTGATGTTTACAGTCCCAACACTGTAATGATAACAACACACCCACCACCTCATGAATGACTGTTGATATTTACATTCCAAGCTCTGTAATGACACTCACACACCCACCACCCTATGAATGACTGTTGATATTTACAGTCCAAGCACTGTAATGACATCCACACACCCTTCCACACATGAATGACTGTTAATATTTACAGTCTGAGCACTGTAATGACACCCACACACCCACAACCCAATGAATGATGGTTGATATTTACAGTCCTAGAACTGCAATGACACCCACACACTCACAACCCCATGAATGACTGTTGATATTTACAGTCCAAGCACTGTCATGACACCCACAGACCCACCACCCAATGAATGACTGTTGATATTTACAGTCCAAGCACTCTAATGACACCCACCACCCAATAAATGACTGTTGATATTTACAGTCAAAACACTGTAATGACACCCACACACCCACAACCCCATGAATGACTGTTGATATTTACAGTCCAAGCACTGTAATGACACCCACAGACCCATCACCCCATTAATGACTGTTGATATGTACAGTCCAAGCACTATAATGCCAACAACCACCCCATGAATCACTGTTGATATTTACAGTTCAAGCACTAAAGACACACACACACCCACCACCCCATGAATGACTTGATATTTACAGTCCAAGCACTGTAATGACACCCACACACCCACCACCCCATGAATGACTGTTGATATTTACAGTTCAAGCACTATAATGACACCCACATACCCATAACCCCATGAGATGTTACTGATATTTATCGTCCAAGCACTGTAATGACACCCTCACCCCCACCACCCCATGAATGACTGTTGATATTTACAGTCAAATCACTGTAATGACGCCCCACACCTACCATCCCATGCACTATGGTTGATATTTACAGTCCAAGCACTGTAATGACACCAACACACAAACCACTCCATGAATGACTGTTGATATTTACAGTCCAAGCACTCTAATGACATCCACCACCATATAAATGACTGTTGTTATTTACAATAAAAACACTTTAATGATTCCCACACACCCACCACCCCATGAATGACTGTTTATATTTACAGTCCAATCACTGCAATGACACCCACATACCCACCACCCCATGATTGACTGTTGATATTTAAAGTCCAAGAACTATAATGACAGCCACACACCCACCACCCCATAAATGACTGTTGATACTTAAAGTCTAAGCACTGTAATGACACCTACACACAAACAACCCCATGAATGACTGTTGATATTTACAGTCCAAGCTCTGTAATGACACTCACACACCCACCACCCTATGAATGACTGTTGATTTTTTCAGTCCAAGAACAGTAATGACACCCACACACCCACAACCCCTTAAATGACTGTTAATATTTACAGTCTGAGCACTATAATGACACCCACAAACCCACCACCTAATGAATGAGTGTTGATATTTACAGTCCAAGAACTGTAATGACACCCCACACCCACCACCCCATGAATTATGGTTGACATTTACAGTCCAAACACTGTAATGACACCAACACACACACCACTCCATGAATAACTGTTGATATTTACAGTCCAAGCACTCTAATGACACCCACCACCTTGTAAATTACTGTTGATATGTACAATCAAAACACTGTAATGACACCCACAACCCAGCAACACTATGAATCACTGTTCATATTTACAGTCCAAGCACTGTAATGACACCCACATACCCATCACCCCATGATTGACTGTTGATATTTATAGTCCAAGCACTGTAATGACACCCACACACCCACCACCACAAGAATGACTTTTGATATTTACAGTACAAGCACTGTAATGACACCCACACACCCACCAACCCATTAATGACTTTTGATATTTACAGTCCAAGCACTCTAATGACACCCACCACCCTATGAATGACTGTTGTTATTTACAATCAAAATACTGTAATGACACCCACACACCCACCATCCCATGAATGACTGTTGATATTTACAGTCCAAGCACTGTAATGACACCCAGACACACACCACCCCATGAATGACTGTTGATATTTACAGTCCAAGCTCTGTAATGACACTCACACACACACAACCCCATGAATGACTGTTGATATTTACAGTCAAAGCACTGTAATGACACCCACCACCCCATGAATGACTGTTGATATTTACAGTCCAAGCTCTGTAATGACACTCAAACACACACAACCCCATGAATGACTGTTGATATTTACAGTCCAAGCACTCTAATGACACCCTCACAACCCATGAATGACTGTTGATATTTCCAGTTCAAGCACTCTAATGACACCCACCACCCTATTAATGACTGTTTATATTTACAATCCAACCACTGTAATGACACCCACAAACCCACCACCCCATGAATGACTGTTGATATTTACAGTTCATGTACTGTAATGACACTCACACAGCCACCACCCCATGAATGACTGTTGATATTTACAGTCCAAGCACTGTAATGACAGCCAAACACCCACCACCTCCTGAATGACTGTTGGTATTTACAGCCTAAGCACTGTAATGACACCTACACACCCACCACCCCAAGAATGATTGTTGATATTTACAGTCCAATCACTGTAATGACACCCACATACACACCACCCAAATACCCAACACCCCATAAATGACTGTTGATATTTACAGTCAAAGCACTGTAATGACTCCCACACACCTATCACCCTATGAATGACTGTTGATATTTACAGTTCAAACACTGTAATGCCACCAACCACCCCATGAATCACTGTTGATATTTATAGTCCAAGCATTAATGACACACACACACCCACCACAACATAAATGACTTGATATTTACAGTCCAAGCACTGTAATGACACCCTCACCTCCACCACCCCATGAATGACTGTTGATATTTGCAGTCAAAGCACTGTAATGATGCCCCACACCCACCACCTAATAAATGACTGTTAAATATTTAAAGTCCAAGCACTCTAATGACACCCACGACCTTATAAATGACTGTTGTTATTTACAATCAAAACACTGTAATGACACCCACACACCCACCACCCCATGAATGACTGTTGATATTTTAGTCCAAGCACTGTAATGACACCCACATACCCACCACCCCATGATTGACTGTTGATATTTACAGTCCAAGCACAATAATGACAGCCACACACCCACCACCTAATAAATGACTGTTGATACTTACAGTCTAAGCACTGTAATGACACCCACCACCTTATAAATGACTGTTGATAATTATAATCAAAACACTGTAATGACACCCACACACCCACCACCTCACGAATGACCGTTGATATTTACAGTCAAAGCACTGTAATGACACCCACACACCCACTACCCCATGATTAACTGTTGATATTTACAGTCCAAGCACTGTAATGACAGCCACACACCCACCACTCCATAAATGACTGTTGATATTTACAGTCTAAGCACTGTAAAGACACCCACACACCGACCACCCCAAGAATGACTTTTGATATTTGCAGTCCAAGCACTGTAATGACACCTACACACCCACCACCCCATGAATAACTGTTGATATTTACAGTCCAAGCTCTGTAATGACACTCACAAACCCACCACCCTATAAATGACTTGATATATACAGTTCAAGCACTGTAATGAAACCCACACACCCACCACCCCATAAATGACGGTTAATATTTATAGGCCAAGCAATGTAAAGACACCCACACACCCACTACCCCAAGAATGACTGTTGATATTTTCAGTCCAAGCACTGTAATGACATCCACACACCCACCACCCCATGAATGACTATTAATATTTACAGTCTGAGTACTGTAATGACACCCACACACCCACAACCTAAAGAATGATGGTTTATATTTACAGTCCAGGAAATGTAATGACACCCACACACTCACCACCCCATGAATGACTGTTGATATTTACAGTCCAAGCACTGCCATGACACCCACACACGCACCACCCCATGAATGACTGTTGATATTTACAGTCCAAGCACTCTAATGACACCCACCACCCAATAAATGAATGTTGATATTTATTGTTAAAACACTGTAATGACACCCACACACCCACCATTCCATAAATGACTGTTGATATTTACAGTCCAAGCACTGTAATGACACCCACACACCGACCACCCCATGATTGACTGTTGATATTTACAGTCCAAGCACTGTAATGACACCCACACACCCACCACCCAATAAATGACTGTTGATATTTACAGTCCAAGCACTCTAATGACACCCAGCATTCCATGATTGACTGTTGATAGTTACAGTCCAAGCACTGTATTGACACCAACCACCCCATGAATGACTGTTGATATTTACAATCAAAGCACTAATGACACACACCAACCACACCTTGAATGACTTGATATTTATAGTCCAAGCACTGTATTGACACCAACACACCCACCACACCATGAATGACTGTTGATATTTACAGTACAAGCACTATAATGACACCCACATACCCACCATCCCATGAATGACTGTTGATATTTACAATCCAAGCACTATAATGACACCCTCACCCCCACCACCCCATGAATGACTGTTGATATTTACAGTCAAAGCACTGTAATGACACTCACACACCCACCACCCCATGAATGACTGTTGATATTTACAGTCCAAGCACTCTAATGACACCCACCACCTTATTAATGTCTGTTGATATTCACAATCAAAACACTGTAATAACACCCTTACACTCACCACCCCATGAATGACTGTTGATATTTACAGTCCAAGCACTGTAATGACACCAACACACTCACCACCCCATGAATGACTGATGATATTTACAGTCCAAGCACTGCCATGACACCCACACACGCACCACCCAATGAATGACTGTTGATATTTACAGTCCAAGCACTCTAATGACACCCACCACCCAATAAATGAATGTTGATATTTATAGTTAAAACACTGTAATGACACCCACACACCCACCATTCCATGAATGACTGATAATATTTACAGTCTGAGAACTGTAATAACACCCACACACACACCAACCAATGAATGATGGTTGATATATACAGTCCAAGAACTGTAATAACACCCACACACTCACCACCTCATGAATGACTGTTGATATTTACTGTCCAAGCAGTGTCATGACACCCACACACCCACCACCCCATGAATGACTGTTAATATTTACAATCCAAGAACTCTAATGACACCCACACACCCACCAACACCATGATTGACTGTTGATATTTACAGTCCAAGCACTGCATAGACACCCAAACACCCACATCCTCATGAATAACTGTTTATATTTACAGTCCAAGCACTGTAATGACACCCACACACCCATCACCCTATGAATGACTGTTGATATTAGAGTCTAAACACTGTAATGCCACCCACCACCCCATGAATGACTGTTGATATTCACAGTCCAAGCACTAATGACACACAGACAACCACCATCCCATGAATGACTTGATATTTACAGTCCAAGCAAGAAATGACACCCTCACGCCCACCACCCCATGAATGACTGTTGATATTTACAGTCAAAGCACTGTAAGGACACCCCCACACCCACCACCCCATGAATGACTGTTGATATTTACAGTCCAAGCACTGTAATGACACCCACCACCTTATTAATGACTGTTGATATTCACAATCAAAACACTGTAATGACACCCACACACCCACCACCCCATGAATGACTGTTGATATATACAGTCAAAGCACTGTAATGACACCCACACACCCACCACCCCATGATTGACTGTTGATATTTAAAATCCAAGCACTGTAATGACAGCCACACACCCACCACCCCATAAATGACTGTTGATATTTACAGTCCAAGCTCTGTAATGACACTCAAACACCCACCACCCTATAAATGACTGTTGATATTTATAGTCCAAGCACTGTAATGACACCCACACACCCATCACTCCATAAATGGTTGTTAATATTTATAGGCCAAGCACTGTAATGACACCCACACACCCACCCCCCCAAGAATGACTGTTGATATTTTCAGTCCAAGCAATGTAATGACATCCAAACACCCACCACCTGATGAATGATGGTTTATATTTACAGTCCAGGAAATGTAATGACACCCACAAACTCACCACCCCATGAATGACTGTTGATATTTACAGTTCATGCACTGTAATGACACCCACACATGCACCAGCCCATAAATGACTGTTGATATTTACAGTCCAAGCACTCTAATGACACCCACCACCCAATAAATTAATGTTGATATTTATAGTTAAAACACTGTAATGAAACCCACACACCCACCACCCCATGAATGACTGTTTATATTTACAGTCCAAGCAATCTAATGACACCCACACACCCACCACCCAATAAATGACGGTTAATATTTATAGGCCAAGCAATGTAAAGACACCCACACACCCACTACCCCAAGAATGACTGTTGATATTTTCAGTCCAAGCACTGTAATGACATCCACACACCCACCACCCCATGAATGACTATTAATATTTACAGTCTGAGCACTGTAATGACACCCACACACCCACCACCTAAAGAATGATGGTTTATATTTACAGTCCAGGAAATGTAATGACACCCACACACTCACCACCCAATGAATGACTGTTGATATTTACAGTCCAAGCACTGCCATGACATCCACACACGCACCACCCCATGAATGACTGTTGATATTTACAGTCCAAGCACTCTAATGACACCCACCACCCAATAAATGAATGTTGATATTTATTGTTAAAACACTGTAATGACACCCACACACCCACCATTCCATAAATGACTGTTGATATTTACAGTCCAAGCACTGTAATGACACCCACACACCGACCAACCCATGATTGACTGTTGATATTTACAGTCCAAGCACTGTAATGACACCCACACACCCACCACCCAATTAATGACTGTTGATATTTACAGTCCAAGCACTCTCATGACACCCAGCATTCCATGATTGACTGTTGATAGTTACAGTCCAAGCACTGTATTGACACCAACCACCCCATGAATGACTGTTGATATTTACAGTCAAAGCACTAATGACACACACACACCAACCACACCTTGAATGACTTGATATTTATAGTCCAAGCACTGTACTGACACCAACACACCCACCACCCCATGAATGACTGTTGATATTTACAGTACAAGCACTATAATGACACCCACATACCCACAACTCCATGAATGACTGTTGATATTTACAATCCAAGCACTATAATGACACTCTCACCCCCACCACCCCATGAATGACTGTTGATATTTACAGTCAAAGCACTGTAATGACACTCACACACCCACCACCCCATGAATGACTGTTGATATTTACAGTCCAAGCACCCTAATGACACCCACCACCTTATTAATGTCTGTTGATATTCACAATCAAAACACTGTAATAACACCCTTACACTCACCACCCCATGAATGACTGTTGATATTTACAGTCCAAGCACTGTCATGACACAAACACACTCACCACCCCATAAATGACTGATGATATTTACAGTCCAAGCACTGCAATGACACCCACACACGCACCACCCAATGAATGACTGTTGATATTTACAGTCCAAGCACTCTAATGACACCCACCACCCAATAAATGAATGTTGATATTTGTAGTTAAAACTCTGTAATGACACCCACACACCCACCATTCCATGAATGACTGATAATATTTACAGTCTGAGAACTGTAATAACACCCACACACACACCAACCAATGAATGATGGTTGATATATACAGTCCAAGAACTGTAATAACACCCACACACTCACCACCTCATGAATGACTGTTGATATTTACTGTCCAAGCAGTGTCATGACACCCACACACCCACTACCCCATGAATGACTGTTAATATTTACAGTCCAAGCACTCTAATGACACCCACACACCCACCACCCCATGATTGACTGTTGATATTTACAGTCCAAGCACTGCATAGACACCCAAACACCCACATCCCCATGAATAACTGTTTATATTTACAGTCCAAGCACTGTAATGACACCCACACACCCATCACCCTATGAATGACTGTTGATATTAGAGTCTAAACACTGTAATGCCACCCACCACCCCATGAATGACTGTTGATATTCACAGTCCAAGCACTAATGACACACAGACAACCACCATCCCATGAATGACTTGATATTTACAGTTCAAGCAAGAAATGACACCCTCACGCCCACCACCCCATAAATGACTGTTGATATTTACAGTCAAAGCACTGTAAGGACACCCCCACACCCACCACCCCATGAATGACTGTTGATATTTACAGTCCAAGCACTGTAATGACACCCACCACCTTATTAATGTCTGTTGATATTCACAATCAAAACACTGTAATAACACCCTTACACTCACCACCCCATGAATGACTGTTGATATTTACAGTCCAAGCACTGTAATGACACCAACACACTCACCACCCCATGAATGACTGATGATATTTACAGTCCAAGCACTGCCATGACACCCACACACGCACCACCCAATGAATGACTGTTGATATTTACAGTCCAAGCACTCTAATGATACCCACCACCCAATAAATGAATGTTGATATTTATAGTTAAAACACTGTAATGACACCCACACACCCACCATTCCATGAATGACTGATAATATTTACAGTCTGAGAACTGTAATAACACCCACACACACACCAACCAATGAATGATGGTTGATATATACAGTCCAAGAACTGTAATAACACCCACACACTCACCACCTCATGAATAACTGTTGATATTTACTGTCCAAGCAGTGTCATGACACCCACACACACACCACCCCAAGAATGATTGTTAATATTTACAGTCCAATCACTGTAATGACACCCACATACACACCACCCAAATACCCAACACCCCATAAATGACTGTTGATATTTACAGTCAAAGCACTGTAATGACTTCCACACACCTATCACCCTATGAATGACTGTTGATATTTACAGTTCAAGCACTGTAATGCCACCAACCACCCCATGAATCACTGTTGATATTTATAGAACAAGCATTAATGACACACACACACCCACCACAACATAAATGACTTGATATTTACAGTCCAAGCACTGTAATGACACCCTCACCCCCACCACCCCATGAATGACTGTTGATATTTGCAGTCAAAGCACTGTAATGACGCCCCACACCCACCACTACATAAATGACTGTTAAATATTTAAAGTCCAAGCACTCTAATGACACCCACGACCTTATAAATGACTGTTGTTATTTACAATCAAAACACTGTAATGACACCCACACACCCACCACCTCACGAATGACCGTTGATATTTACAGTCAAAGCACTGTAATGACACCCACACACCCACTACCCCATGATTAACTGTTGATATTTACAGTCCAAGCACTGTAATGACAGCCACACACCCACCACTTCATAAATGACTGTTGATATTTACAGTCTAAGCACTGTAAAGACACCCACACACCGACCACCCCAAGAATGACTTTTGATATTTACAGTCCAAGCTCTGTAATGACACTCACACACCCACCACCCTATAAATGACTTGATATATACAGTTCAAGCACTGTAATGAAACCCACACACCCACCACCCCATAAATGACGGTTAATATTTATAGGCCAAGCAATGTAAAGACACCCACACACCCACTACCCCAAGAATGACTGTTGATATTTTCAGTCCAAGCACTGTAATGACATCCACACACCCACCACCCCATGAATGACTATTAATATTTACAGTCTGAGTACTGTAATGACACCCACACACCCACCACCTAAAGAATGATGGTTTATATTTACAGTCCAGGAAATGTAATGACACCCACACACTCACCACCCCATGAATGACTGTTGATATTTACAGTCCAAGCACTGCCATGACACCCACACACGCACCACCCCATGAATGACTGTTGATATTTACAGTCCAAGCACTCTAATGACACCCACCACCCAATAAATGAATGTTGATATTTATTGTTAAAACACTGTAATGACACCCACACACCCACCATTCCATAAATGACTGTTGATATTTACAGTCCAAGCACTGTAATGACACCCACACACCGACCACCCCATGATTGACTGTTGATATTTACAGTCTAAGCACTGTAATGACACCCACACACCCACGACCCAATAAATGACTGTTGATATTTACAGTCCAAGCACTCTAATGACACCCAGCATTCCATGATTGACTGTTGATAGTTACAGTCCAAGCACTGTATTGACACCAACCACCCCATGAATGACTGTTGATATTTACAATCAAAGCACTAATGACACACACCAACCACACCTTGAATGACTTGATATTTATAGTCCAAGCACTGTATTGACACCAACACACCCACCACACCATGAATGACTGTTGATATTTACAGTACAAGCACTATAATGACACCCACATACCCACCACCCCATGAATGACTGTTGATATTTACAATCCAAGCACTATAATGACACCCTCACCCCCACCACCCCATGAATGACTGTTGATATTTACAGTCCAAGCACTGTAATGACACCAACACACTCACCACCCCATGAATGACTGATGATATTTACAGTCCAAGCACTGCCATGACACCCACACACGCACCACCCAATGAATGACTGTTGATATTTACAGTCCAAGCACTCTAATGACACCCACCACCCAATAAATGAATGTTGATATTTATAGTTAAAACACTGTAATGACACCCACACACCCACCATTCCATGAATGACTGATAATATTTACAGTCTGAGAACTGTAATAACACCCACACACACCAACTAATGAATGATGGTTGATATATACAGTCCAAGAACTGTAATAACACCCACACACTCACCACCTCATGAATGACTGTTGACATTTACTGTCCAAACAGTGTCATGACACCCACACACCCACCACCCCATGAATGACTGTTAATATTTACAATCCAAGCACTCTAATGACACCCACACACCCACCACCCCATGATTGACTGTTGATATTTACAGTCCAAGCACTGCATAGACACCCAAACACCCACATCCCCATGAATAACTGTTTATATTTACAGTCCAAGCACTGTAATGACACCCACACACCCATCACCCTATGAATGACTGTTGATATTAGAGTCTAAACACTGTAATGCCACCCACCACCCCATGAATGACTGTTGATATTCACAGTCCAAGCACTAATGACACACAGACAACCACCATCCCATGAATGACTTGATATTTACAGTCCAAGCAAGAAATGACACCCTCACGCCCACCACCCCATGAATGACTGTTGATATTTACAGTCAAAGCACTGTAAGGACACCCCCACACCCACCACCCCATGAATGACTGTTGATATTTACAGTCCAAGCACTGTAATGACACCCACCACCTTATTAATGACTGTTGATATTCACAATCAAAACACTGTAATGACACCCACACACCCACCACCCCATGAATGACTGTTGATATATACAGTCAAAGCACTGTAATGACACCCACACACCCACCACCCCATGATTGACTGTTGATATTTACAATCCAAGCACTGTAATGACAGCCACACACCCACCACCCCATAAATGACTGTTGATATTTACAGTCCAAGCTCTGTAATGACACTCAAACACCCACCACCCTATAAATGACTGTTGATATTTATAGTCCAAGCACTGTAATGACACCCACACACCCATCACTCCATAAATGGTTGTTAATATTTATAGGCCAAACACTGTAATGACACCCACACACCCACCCCCCCAAGAATGACTGTTGATATTTTCAGTCCAAGCAATGTAATGACATCCAAACACCTACCACCTGATGAATGATGGTTTATATTTACAGTCCAGGAAATGTAATGACACCCACAAACTCACCACCCCATGAATGACTGTTGATATTTACAGTTCAAGCACTGTAATGACACCCACACATGCACCAGCCCATAAATGACTGTTGATATTTACAGTCCAAGCACTCTAATGACACCCACCACCCAATAAATTAATGTTGATATTTATAGTTAAAACACTGTAATGAAACCCACACACCCACCACCCCATGAATGACTGTTGATATTTACAGTCCAAGCACTCTAATGACACCCACCACCCAATAAATGAATGTTGATATTTATTGTTAAAACACTGTAATGACACCCACACACCCACCATTCCATAAATGACTGTTGATATTTACAGTCCAAGCACTGTAATGACACCCACACACCGACCACCCCATGATTGACTGTTGATATTTACAGTCCAAGCACAGTAATGACACCCACAAACCCACCACCCAATAAATGACTGTTGATATTTACAGTCCAAGCACTCTCATGACACCCAGCAATCCATGATTGACTGTTGATAGTTACAGTCCAAGCACTGTATTGACACCAACCACCCCATGAATGACTGTTGATATTTACAGTCAAAGCACTAATGACACACACACACCAACCACACCTTGAATGACTTGATATTTATAGTCCAAGCACTGTATTGACACCAACACACCCACCACCCCATGAATGACTGTTGATATTTACAGTACAAGCACTATAATGACACCCACATACCCACAACCCCATGAATGACTGTTGATATTTACAATCCAAGCACTATAATGACACCCTCACCCCCACCACCCCATGAATGACTGTTGATATTTACAGTCAAAGCACTGTAATGACACTCACACACTCACCACCCCATGAATGACTGTTGATATTTACAGTCCAAGCACTCTAATGACACCCACCACCTTATTAATGTCTGTTGATATTCACAATCAAAACACTGTAATAACACCCTTACACTCACCACCCCATGAATGACTGTTGATATTTACAGTCCAAGCACTGTCATGACACCAACACACTCACCACCCCATGAATGACTGATGATATTTACAGTCCAAGCACTGCAATGACACCCACACACGCACCACTTAATGAATGACTGTTGATATTTACAGTCCAAGCACTCTAATGACACCCACCACCCAATAAATGAATGTTGATATTTGTAGTTAAAACACTGTAATGACACCCACACACCCACCATTCCATGAATGACTGATAATATTTACAGTCTGAGAACTGTAATAACACCCACACACACACCAACCAATGAATGATGGTTGATATATACAGTCCAAGAACTGTAATAACACCCACACACTCACCACCTCATGAATGACTGTTGATATTTACTGTCCAAGCAGTGTCATGACACCCACACACCCACTACCCCATGAATGACTGTTAATATTTACAGTCCAAGCACTCTAATGACACCCACACACCCACCACCCCATGATTGACTGTTGATATTTACAGTCCAAGCACTGCATAGACACCCAAACACCCACATCCCCATGAATAACTGTTTATATTTACAGTCCAAGCACTGTAATGACACCCACACACCCATCACCCTATGAATGACTGTTGATATTAGAGTCTAAACACTGTAATGCCACCCACCACCCCATGAATGACTGTTGATATTCACAGTCCAAGCACTAATGACACACAGACAACCACCATCCCTTGAATGACTTGATATTTACAGTTCAAGCAAGAAATGACACCCTCACGCCCACCACCCCATGAATGACTGTTGATATTTACAGTCAAAGCACTGTAAGGACACCCCCACACCCACCACCCCATGAATGACTGTTGATATTTACAGTCCAAGCACTGTAATGACACCCACCACCTTATTAATGACTGTTGATATTCACAATCAAAACACTGTAATGACACCCACACACCCACCACCCCATGAATGACTGTTGATATATACAGTCAAAGCACTGTAATGACACCCACACACCCACTACACCATGATTGACTGTTGATATTTACATTCCAAGCACTGTAATGACAGCTACACACCCACCACCCCATAAATGACTGTTGATATTTACAGTCCAAGCTCTGTAATGACACTCAAACACCCACCACCCTATAAATGACTGTTGATATTTATAGTCCAAGCACTGTAATGACACCCACACACCCATCACTCCATAAATGGTTGTTAATATTTATAGGCCAAGCACTGTAATGACACCCACACACCCACCCCCCCAAGAATGACTGTTGATATTTTCAGTCCAAGCAATGTAATGACATCCAAACACCCACCACCTGATGAATGATGGTTTATATTTACAGTCCAGGAACTGTAATGACACCCACACACTTACCACCCCATGAATGACTGTTGATATTTACAGTTCATGCACTGTAATGACACCCACACATGCACCATCTCATAAATGACTGTTGATATTTACAGTCCAAGCACTCTAATGAAAACTCACCACCCAATAAATTAATGTTGATATTTATAGTTAAAACACTGTAATGAAACCCACACACCCACCACCCCATGAATGACTGTTTATATTTACAGTCCAAGCAATCTAATGACACCCACACACCCACCACCCAATAAATGACTGTTGATATTTACAGTCTAAGCACTGTAATGACACCCACACACCCACCAACCCATGAAGGAATGTTGATATTTACAGTTCAAGCACTGTAATGACACCCACATACCCACCACACCATGATTGACTGTTGATATTTACTGTCCAAGCACTCTAATGAAAACCCACCACCCAATAAATGAATGTTGATATTTATAGTTAAAACACTGTAATGACACCCACACTCCCACCACCCCAAGAATGACTGTTGATATTTACAGTCTAAGCACTGTAATGACACCCACACACCCACCACCCCATAAATGACTGTTGATATTTACAGTCTAAGCACTGTAATGACATCCACACACCCACCACCCCATGAATGACTGTTAATATTTACAGTCAAAGCACTGTAATGACACCCCCACACCCACCACCCCATGAATGACTGTTGATATTTACAGTCCAAGCACTCTAATAACACCCACCACCTTATTAATGACTTTTGATATTCATAATCAAAACACTGTAATGACACCAACACACCCACCACCCCATGAATGACTGTTGATATTTACAGTTCAAGCACTGTCATGACACCAACACACGCACCACCCCATGAATGACTGTTGATATTTACAGTCCAAGTACTGTAATTACACCCACTCACCGACCACCCCGTGATTGACTGTTATTATTTACAGTCCAAGCACTGTAATAACACCCACACACCCACCACCCAATTAATGACTGTTGATATTTACAGTCTAAGCAATGTAATGACACCCACACACCCACCACACCATAAATGACTGTTGATGTTTACAGTCCAAGCACTGTAATGACACCCACATACCCACCACACCATGATTGACTGATGATATTTACTGTCCAAGCACTCTAATGAAAACCAACCACCCAATAAATGAATGTTGATATTTATAGTTAAAACACTGTAATGACACCCATACACCCACCACCCCATGAATAACTGTTTATATTTACGGTCCAAGCACTGTAATGACACCCACATAACCACCACCCAATGATTGACTGTTGATATTTACAGTCCAAGCACTATAATGACAGCCACATACCCACCACCCCATAAATGACTGTTGATACTTACAGTCTAAGCACTGTAATGACACCCACTACCTTATAAATGACTGTTGATAATTACAATCAAAACACTGTAATGACACCCACACACCCACCAACCCACGAATGACTGTTGATATTTACAGTCAAAGACCTGTAATGACACCCACACACCCACCACCCCATGATTGACTGTTGATATTTACAGTCCAAGCACTGTAATGACAGCCAAACACCCACCACTTCATAAATGACTGTTGATATTTACAGTCTAAGCACTGTAATGACACCCACACACCGACCACCCCAAGAATGACTTTTGATATTTGCAGTCCAAGCACTGTAATGACACCTACACACCCACCACCCCATTAATAACAGTTGATATTTACAGTCCAAGCTCTGTAATGACACTCACACACCCACCACCCTATAAATGACTTGATATTTACAGTCCAAGCACTGTAATGACACCCACACACCCACAACCCCATAAATGACGGTTAATATTTATAGGCCAAACAATGTAATGACACCCACACACCCACTACCCCAAGAATGACTGTTGATATTTTCAGTCCAAGCACTGTAATGACATCCACACACTCACCACCCCATGAATGACTATTAATATTTACAGTTTGAGCACTGTAATGACACCCACACACCCACCACCTAATAAATGATGGTTTATATTTACAGTCCAGGAACTGTAATGACACCCACACACCCACCACCCCATGAATGACTGTTGATATTTACAGTCCAAGCACTGCCATGACACCCACACATGCACCACCCCATGAATGACTGTTGATATTTACAGTCCAAGCACTCTAATGACACCCACCACCCAATAAATGAATGTTGATATTTATAGTTAAAACACTGTAATGACACCCACACTACCACCATTCCATGAATGACTGTTGATATTTACTGTCCAAGCACTCTAATGACACCCAACATTCCATGATTGACTGTTGATATTTACAGTCCAAGCACTGTAATGACACCCACACACCCACCACCTAATAAATGACTGTTGATATTTACAGTCCAAGCACTCTAATGACACCCAACATTCCATGATTGACTGTTGATATTTACAGTCCAAGCACTGTAATAACACCAACCACCCCATGAATGACTGTTGATATTTACAGTCCAAACACTAATGACACACACATACTCACCACACCATGAATGACTTGATATTTTTAGTCCAAGCACTGTAATGACATCCACACACCCACCACCCCATGAATGACTGATAATATTTACAGTCTGAGCACTGTAATAACACCCACACACCCACCAACCAATGAATGATGGTTGATATATACAGTCCAAGAACTGTAATAACACCCACACACTCACCACCCTATGAATGACTGTTGATATTTACTGTCCAAGCACTGTCATGACACCCACACACCCACAACCCCTTGAATAACTTTTGATATTTACATTCCAAGGACTGTAATGACACACAATATTATATCAATGACTGTTGATATTTACAGTCAAAACACTGTAATGACACCCACAAACCAACCACCCCATGAATGACTGTTAATATTTACAGTCCAAGCACTCTAATGACACCCGCACACCCACCACCCCATGATTGACTGTTGATATTTGCAGTCCAAGCACTGCATAGACACCCAAACACCCACATCCCCATAAATAACTGTTTATATTTACAGTCCAAGCACTGTAATGACACCCAATACCCCATGAATGACTGTTGATATTCACAGTCCAAGCACTAATGACACACAGACGCCCACCATCCCATGAATGACTTGATATTTACAGTCCAAGCAATGTAATGACACCCACACACCCACCACCTCATGAATGACTGTTGATGTTTACAGTCCAAACATTATAATGACACCCACACACCCATCACCCCATGAATGATTGTTGATATATACTGTCCAAGCACTGTAATGACACCCTCACCCCCACCACCCCATAAATGACTGTTGATTTTTACAGACAAAGCATTGTAATGACACCCCCACACCCACCACACCATGAATGACTGTTGATATTTACAGTCCAAGCACTCTACTGACACCCACCACCTTATTAATGACTGTTGATATTAACAATCAAAACACTGTAATGACACCCACACACCCACCACCCCATGAATGACTGTTGATATTTACAGTCCAAGCTCTGTAATGACACTCAAACACCCACCACCCTATGAATGACTGTTGATATTTATAGTCCAAGCACTGTAATGACACCTACACACCAACCACTCCATAAATGATGGTTAATATTTATAGGCCAAGCACTGTAATGACACCCACACACCAACCACCCCAAGAATGACTGTTGATATTTTCAGTCCAAGCAATGTAATGACATCCAAACACCCACCATCTGATGAATGATGGTTTATATTTTCAGTCCAGGAACTGTAATGACACCCACACACTCACCACCCCATGAATGACTGTTGATATTTACAGTCCATGCACTGTCATGACACCCACACATGCAACACCCCATGAATGACTGTTGATATTTACAGTCCAAGCACTCTAATGAAAACCCACAACTCAATAAATGAATGTTGATATTTATAGTTAAAACACTGTAATGAAACCCACACACCCACAACCCCATGAATGACTGTTTATATTTACAGTCCAAGCAATGTAATGACACCCACACACCCACCACTAATAAATGACTGTTGATATTTACAGTCTAAGCACTGTAATGACACCCACACACCCACCAACCCATAAACGACTGTTGATATTTACAGTCCAAGCACTGTAATGACACCCACATTCCCACCACACCATGATTGACTGTTGATATTTACAGTCCAAGCACTCTAATGAAAACCCACCACCCAATAAATGAATGTTGATATTTATAGTTAAAACACTGTAATGACACCCACACACCCACTACCCCATGAATATCTGTATATATTTACAGTCCAAGCAATGTAATGACACCTACACACCCACCACCCAATAAATGACTGTTGATATTTACAGTCTAAGCACTGTAATGACACCCAAACACCCACCACCCCATAAATGACTGTTGATATTTACAGTCTAAGCACTGTAATGACATTCACACACCCACCACTCCATGAATGACTGTAAATATTTACAGTCAAAGCACTGTAATGACACCACCACACCCACCACCCCATGAATGACTGTTGATATTTAAAGTCCAAGCACTCTAATGACACCCACCACCTTATTAATGACTTTTGATATTCATAATCAAAACACTGTAATGACACCCACACACCCACCACCCAATGAATGACTGTTGATATTTACAGTTCAAGCACTGTCATGACACCAACACACGCACCACCTCATGAATGACTGTTGATATTTACAGTCCAAGCACTGTAATGACACCCACACACAGACCACCCCGTGATTGACTGTTATTATTAACAGTCCAAGCACTGTAATAACACCCACACACCCACCACCCAATTAATGACTATTGATATTTACAGTCTAAGCAATGTAATGACACCCACACACCCACCACACCATAAATGACTGTTGATGTTTACAGTCCAAGCACTGTAATGAATCCCACACACCCACCACTCCATGAATGACTGTTGATATTTACAGTCCAAGCTCTGTAATGACACTCACACACCCAGCACTTTATGAATAACTGTTGATATTTACAGTCCAACCATTGTAATAACACCCACACACCCACCACCCTATAAATGACGGTTAATATTTTCAGTCCGAGCATTGTAATGACATCCATACACCCACCACCCCATTAATAACTGTTAATATTTACAGTCCAAGAACTGTAATGTCACACACACACCCACCACCCAATGAATGATGGTTGATATTTACAGTACAAGAACTGTAATGAAACCCACACACTCACCACCACATAAATGACAGTTAATATTTTTAGTCCAAGCACTGTAGTGACATCCACACACTCACCACCCCATGAATGACTGATAATATTTACAGTCTGAGCACTGTAATAACACCCACACACCCACCAACCAATGAATGATGGTTGATATATACAGTCCAAGAACTGTAATAACACCCTCACACTCACCACCCCATGAATGACTGTTGATATTTACTCTCCAAGCAGAGTCATAACACCCACACACCCACCACCCCTTGAATAACTGTTGATATTTACAGTCCAAGCACTGTAATGACACCCAACACCTTATGAATGACTGTTGATATTTACAGTCAAAACACTGTAATGACACCCAAAAACCCACCACCCCATGAATGACTGTTGATATTTACAGTCCAAGCACTGCATAGATACTCAAACACCCACATCCCCATGAATAAATGTTTATATTTATAGTCCAAGCAATGTAATGACACTCACACACCCATCACCCCATGAATGACTGTTGATATTAGAGTCTAAGCACTGTAATGCCACCCACCACCCCATGAATGACTGTTGATATTCACAGTCCAAGCACTAATGACTCACAGACACCCACCATCCCATAAATGACTTGATATTTACAGTCCAAGCAATGTAATGACACCCACACACCCACCACAACATGAATGACTGTTGATATTTACAGTCCAAAAAACTATAATGACACCCACACACCCACCACCCCATGAATGATTGTTGATATATACAGTCCAAGCACTGTAATGACACCTCGAACCCCCACCACCCCATGAATGACTGTTGATATTTACAGTCAAAGCACTGTAATGACACCCCCACACCCACAACCCCATGAATGACTGTTGATATTTACAGTCCAAGCACTCTAATGACACCCACCACCTTTTTAATGACTGTTGAAATTCACAATCAAAACACTGTAATGACACCCACACACCCACCACCCCATGAATGACTGTTGATATTTACAGTCAAAGCACTGTAATGACACCCACACACCCACCACCCCATGATTGACTGTTGATATTTACAGTCCAAGCACTGTAATGACAGCCACACACCCACCACCCCATAAATGACTATTGATATTTACAGTCCAAGCTCTGTAATGACACTCAAACACCCACAACTCTATTAATGACTGTTGATATTTATTGTCCAAGCACTGTAATGACACCCACACACCCACCACTCCATAAATGATGGTTAATATTTATAGGCCAAGCACTGTAATGACACCAACACACCCACCACCCCAAGAATGACTGTTGATATTTTCAGTCCAAGCCATGTAATGACATCCAAACACCCACCACCTGATGAATGATGGTTTATATTTACAGTCCAGGAACTGTAATGACACCCACACACTCACCACTCCATGAATGACTGTTGATATTTACAGTCCATGCACTGTCATGACACCCACACATGCACCACCCCATGAATGACTCTTGATATTTACTGTCCAAGCACTCTAATGAAAACCCACCACCCAATAAATGAATGTTGATATTTATAGTCTAAGCACTGTAATGATACCCACACACCCACCAACCCATAATGGACTGTTGATATTTACAGTCCAAGCACTGTAATGACACCCACATACCCACCACACCATGATTGACTGTTGATATTTACAGTCCAAGCACTCTAATGAAAACCCACCACCCAATAAATGAATGTTGATATTTATAGTTAAAACACTGTAATGACACCCACACACCCACCACCCCATGAATATCTGTTTATATTTACAGTCCAAGCAATGTAATGACACCCACACACCCACCACCCAAAAAAGGACTGTTGATATTTACAGTCTAAGCACTGTAATGACACCCACACACCCACCACCCCATAAATGACTGTTGATATTTACAGTCTAAGCACTGTAATGACATCCACACACCCACCACCCCATGAATGACTGTTAATATTTACAGTCAAAGCACTGTAATGACACCCCCACACCCACCAACCCATGAATGACTGTTGATATTTACAGTCCAAGCACTCTAATGACACCCACCACCTTATTAATGACTTTTGATATTCACAATCAAAACACTGTAATGACACCCACATACCCACCACCCCATGAATGACTGTTGATATTTACAGTTCAAGAACTGTCATGACACCAACACACGCACCACCCCATGAATGACTGTTGATATTTACAGTCCAAGCACTGTAATGACACCCACACACCGACCACCCCGTGATTGACTGTTAATATTTACAGTCCAAGAACTGTAATAACACCCACACACCCACCACCCAATAAATGACAGTTGATATTTACAGTCTAAGCAATGTAATGACACCCACACACCCACCACACCATAAATGACTGTTGATGTTTACAGTACAAGCACTGTAATGAATCCCACACACCCACCACTCCATGAATGACTGTTGATATTTACAGTCCAAACACTGTAATGACAGCAACACACCCACCACTCCACCATAAATGACTGTCGATATTTACAGTCCAAACTCTGTAATGACACTCAAACACCCACCACCCTATTAATGACTGTTGATATTTATAGTCCAAACACTGTAATGACACCCACACACCCACCACTCCATAAATGATGGTTAATATTTATAGGCCAAGCAATGTAATGACACCCACACACCCATCACCCCATGAATGACTGTTGATATTAGAGTCTAATCACTGTAATGCCACCCACCACCCCAGGAATGACTGTTGATATTCACAGTCCAAGCACTAATGACACACAGAAACCCACCATCCCATGAATGACTTCATATTTACAGTCCTAAAACTATAATGACACCCACACACCCACCACCCCATGAATGATTGTTGATATATAAAGTCCATGCACTGTAATGACAACCCGAACCCCCACCACCCCATGAATGACTGTTGATATTTACAGTCAAAGCACTGTAATGACACCCCCACACCCACCACCCCATGAATGACTGTTGATATTTATTGTCCAAGCACTCTAATAAAAACCCACCACCCAATAAATGAATGTTGATATTTACAGTCTAAGCACTGTAATGATACCCACACACCCACCAACCCATAAAGGACTGTTGATATTTACAGTCCAAGCACTGTAATGACACCCACATACCCACCACACCATGATTGACTGTTGATATTTACAGTCCAAGCACTCTAATGAAAACCTACCACCCAAGAAATGAATGTTGATATTTATAGTTAAAACACTGTAATGACACCCACACACCCACCACCCCATGAATATCTGTTTATATTTACAGTCCAAGCAATGTAATGACACCCACACACCCACCACCCAAAAAAGGACTGTTGATATTTACAGTCTAAGCACTGTAATGACACCCACACACCCACCACCCCATAAATGACTGTTGATATTTACAGTCTAAGCACTGTAATGACATCCACACACCAGCCACCCCATGAATGACTGTTAATATTTACAGTCAAAGCACTGTAATGACACCCCCACACCCACCACCCCATGAATGACTGTTGATATTTACAGTCCAAGCTCTCTAATGACACCCACCACCTTATTAATGACTTTTGATATTCACAATCAAAACACTGTAATGACACCCACACACCCACCACCCCATGAATGACTGTTGATATTTACAGTCAAAGCACTGTAATGACACCCACACACCCACCACCCCATGAATGACTATTGATATTTACAGTCCAAGCACTGTAATGACAGCCACACACCCACTACCCCATAAATGACTGTTGATATTTACAGTCCAAGCTCTGTAATGACACTCAACCACCCACAACCCTATTAATGACTGTTGATATTTATAGTCCAAGCACTGTAATGACACCCACACACCCACCACTCCATAAATGATGGTTAATATTTATAGGCCAAGCACTGTAATGACACCAACACACCCACCACCCCAAGAATGACTGTTGATATTTTCAGTCCAAGCAATGTAATGACATCCAAACACCCACCACCTGATGAATGATGGTTTATATTTACAGTCCAGGAACTGTAATGACACCCACACACTCACCACTCCATGAATGACTGTTGATATTTACAGTCCATGCACTGTCATGACACCCACACATGCACCACCCCATGAATGACTGTTGATATTTACTGTCCAAGCACTCTAATAAAAACCCACCACCCAATATGTGAATGTTGATATTTACAGTCTAAGCACTGTAATGATACCCACACACCCACCAACCCATAAAGGACTGTTGATATTTACAGTCCAAGCACTGTAATGACACCCACATACCCACCACACCATGATTGACTGTTGATATTTACAGTCCAAGCACTCTAATGAAAACCTACCACCCAATAAATGAATGTTGATATTTATAGTTAAAACACTGTAATGACACCCACACACCCACCACCCCATGAATATCTGTTTAAATTTACAGTCCAAGCAATGTAATGACACCCACACACCCACCACCCAAAAAAGGACTGTTGATATTTACAGTCTAAGCACTGTAATGACACCCACACACCCACCACCCCATAAATGACTGTTGATATTTACAGTCTAAGCACTGTAATGACATCCACACACCCACCACCCCATGAATGACTGTTAATATTTACAGTCAAAGCACTGTAATGACACCCCCACACCCACCACCCCATGAATGACTGTTGATATTTACAGTCCAAGCTCTCTAATGACACCCACCACCTTATTAATGACTTTTGATATTCACAATCAAAACACTGTAATGACACCCACACACCGACAACCCCGTGATTGACTGTTAATATTTACAGTCCAAGAACTGTAATAACACCCACACACCCACCACCCAATAAATGACAGTTGATATTTACAGTCTAAGCAATGTAATGACACCCACACACCCACCACACCATAAATGACTGTTGATGTTTACAGTCCAAGCACTGTAATGAATCCCACACACCCACCACTCCATGAATGACTGTTGATATTTACAGTCCAAACACTGTAATGACAGCAACACACCCACCACTCCACCATAAATGACTGTCGATATTTACAGTCCAAACTCTGTAATGACACTCAAACACCCACCACCCTATTAATGACTGTTGATATTTATAGTCCAAGCACTGTAATGACACCCACACACCCACCACTCCATAAATGATGGTTAATATTTATAGGCCAAGCACTGTAATGACACCAACACACCCACCACCCCATGAATAACTTCTAATATTTACAGTCCAAGCACTGTAATGTCACACACACACCCACCACCCAATGAATGATGGTTGATATTTACAGTCCAAGAACTGTAATGAAACCCACACACTCACCACCCCATAAATGACAGTTAATATTTTTAGTCCAAGCACTGTAATGACATCCACACACCCACCACCCTATGAATGACTGATAATATTTACAGTCTGAGCACTGTAATAACACCCACACACCCACCAACCAATGAATGATGGTTGATATATACAGTCCAAGAACTGTAATAACACCCATACACTCACCACCCCATGTATGACTGTTGATATTTACTGCCCAAGCAGAGTCATGACACCCACACACCCACCACCCCTTGAATAACTGTTGATATTTACAGTCCAAGCACAGTAATGACACTCAACACCCTATGAATAACTTTTGATATTTACAGTCAAAACACTGTAATGACACCCAAAAACCCACCACCCCATGAATGACTTTTAATATTTACAGTCCAAGCACTCTAATGACACCCACACACCCACCACCCCATGATTGACTGTTGATATTTACAGTCCAAGAACTGCATATACACTCAAACACCCACATCCCCATGAATAACTGTTTATATTTACAGTCCAAGCAATGTAATGACACCCACACACCCATCACCCCATGAATGACTGTTGATATTAGAGTCTAATCACTGTAATGCCACCCACCACCCCAGGAATGACTGTTGATATTCACAGTCCAAGCACTAATGACACACAGACACCCACCATTCCATGAATGACTTGATATTTACAGTCCAAGCAATGTAATGACACCCACACACCCACCACCCCATAAATGACTGTTGATATTTACAGTCCTAAAACTATAATGACACCCACACACCCACCACCCCATGAATGATTGTTGATATATAAAGTCCATGCACTGTAGTGACAACCCGAACCCCCACCACCCCATGAATGACTGTTGATATTTACAGTCAAAGCACACTAATGACACCCCCCACACCCACCACCCCATGAATGACTGTTGATATTTACAGTCCAAGCACTCTAATGACACCCAGCACCTTTTTAATAACTGTTGATATTCACAATCAAAACACTGTAATGACACCCACACACCCACCACCCCATAAATGACTGTTGATATTTACAGTCAAAGCACTCTAATGACACTCACACACCCACCACCCAATGATTGACTGTTGATATTTACAGTCCAAACACTGTAATGACAGCAACACACCCACCACTCCACCATAAATGACTGTCGATATTTACAGTACAAGCTCTGTAATGACACTCAAACACCCACCACCCTATTAATGACTGTTGATATTTATAGTCCAAGCACTGTAATGACACCCACACACCCACCACTCCATAAATGATGGTTAATATTTATAGGCCAAGCACTGTAATGACACCAACACACCCACCACCCCATGAATGACTGTTGATATTTTCAGTCCAAGCAATGTAATGACATCCAAATACCCACCACCTGATGAATGATGGTTTATATTTACAGTCCAGGAACTGTAATGACACCCACACACTCACCACTCCAAGAATGACTGTTGATACTTACAGTCCATGCACTGTCATGACACCCACACATGTACCACCTCATGAATGACTGTTGATATTTACAGTCCAAGCACTCTTATGAAAATCCACCACCCAATAAATGAATGTTGATATTTATAGTTAAAACACTGTAATGACACCCACACACCCACCACCCCATGAATGACTGTTTATATTTACAGTCCAAGCAATGTAATGACACCCACACACCCACCACCCAATAAATGACTGTTGATAATTACAGTCTAAGCACTGTAATGACACCTACACACAAACCAACCCATGAAGGACTGTTGATATTTACAGTCCAAGCACTGTAATGACACCCACATACTCACCACACCATGATTGACTGTTGATATTTACAGTCCAAGCACTCTAATGAAAACCCACCACCCAATAAATGAATGTTGATATTTACAGTTTAAGCACTGTAATGACACCCACACACCCACCACCCCATGAATGACTGTTGATATTTACAGTTTAAGCACTGTAATGACATCCACACACCCACCACCCCATGAATGACTGTTGATATTTACAGTTCAAGCACTGTCATGACACCAACACACGCACAACCTCATGAATGACTGTTGATATTTACAGTCCAATCACTGTAAAGACACCAACACACCGACCACCCCGTGATTGACTGTTGATATTTACACTCCAAGCACTGTAATGACACCCACACACCCACCACCCAATTAATGACTGTTGATATTTACAGTCTAAGCAATGTAATGACACCCACACACCCACCACACCATAAATGACTGTTGATGTTTACAGTCCAAGCACTGTAATGACACTCACACACCCACCACTCCATGAATGACTGTTGATATTTACAGTCCAAGCTCTGTAATGACACTCACACACCCAGCACTTTATGAATGACTGTTGATATTTACAGTCCAACCATTGTAATAACACCCACACACCCACCACCCTATAAATGATGGTTAATATTTTCAGTCCGAGCACTGTAATGACATCCAGACACCCACCACCCCATGAAAAACTGTTAATATTTACAGTCCAAGCACTGTAATGTCACACGCACACCCACCACCCAATGAATTATGGTTGATATTTACAGTCCAAGAACTGTAATGACACCCACACACCCATCACCCCATTAATGATTGTTGATATATACAGTCCAAGTACTGTAATGACACCCCCACTCCCACCACCCCATTAATTATGGTTGATATTTACAGTCTAAGCACTCTAATGACACCCACCACCCTATGAATGACTGTTGATATATACAATCAAAACAATGTAATGACACCCACACACCCACCTCCCCATTAATCACTGTTGATATTTACAGTACAAGCACTGTAATGACACCCAGACACCCAAAACTCCATGATTGACTGTTGATATTTACAGTCCAAGCACTGCATAGACACCCAAACACCCAAAACCCCATGAATGACTGTTGATATTTATAGTCCAAACACTCTAATGACTCCCAACACCCCATGATTGACTGTTGATATTTACATTCCAAGCACTGTAATGATACCAACCACCCCATGAATGATAGTTGATATTTACAGTCCAAGCACTAATGACACCTCCACCCCCACCACACCATGAATGACTAGATATTTTTAGTCCAAGCACTGTAATGACACCCACACACCCACCACCCCATGAATGACTGTTGATATTTACAGTTCAAGCACTGTAATGACAGCCACACACCCACCACCCCATAAATGACTGTTGATACTTACAGTCTAAGCACTGTAATGACACCCACCACCTTATAAATGACTGTTGATAATTACAATCAAAACATTGTAATGACACCCACACACCCACAACCCCATGAATGACTGTTGATATTTACAGTACAAGCACTGTAATGACACCTAGACACCCAAAACTCCATGATTGACTGTTGATATTTACAGTCCAAGCACTGCATAGACACCCAAACACCCAAAACCCCATGAATGACTGTTGATATTTATAGTCCAAACACTCTAATGACTCCCAACACCCCATGATTGACTGTTGATATTTACATTCCAAGCACTGTAATGATACCAACCACCCCATGAATGATAGTTGATATTTACAGTCCAAGCACTAATGACACCTCCACCCCCACCACACCATGAATGACTAGATATTTTTAGTCCAAGCACTGTAATGACACCCACACACCCACCACCCCATGAATGACTGTTGATATTTACAGTTCAAGCACTGTAATTACACCCACATACCCACCACCCCATGATAGACTGTTGATATTTACAGTTCAAGCACTATAATGACAGCCACACACCCACCACCCCATAAATGACTGTTGATACTTACAGTCTAAGCACTGTAATGACACCCACCACCTTATAAATGACTGTTGATAATTACAATCAAAACATTGTAATGACACCCACACTCCCACCACCCCACGAATGACTGTTGATATTTACAGTCAAAGCACTGTAATGACAGCCACACACCCACCACCCCATGATTGACTGTTGATATTTACAGTCCAAGCACTGTAATGACAGCTACACACCCACCACCCCATAAATGACTGTTTGATATTTACAGTCCAAGCTCTGTAATGACACTGAAACACCCACCACCCTATTAATGACTGTTGATATTTATATTCCAAGCACTTTAATGACACCCACACACCCACCACTCCATAAATGATGGTTAATATTTATAGGCCAAGCACTGTAATGACTCCAACACACCCACCACCCCAAGAATGACTGTTGATATTTTCAGTCCAAGCAATGTAATGACATCCAAATACCCACCACCTGATGAATGATGGTTTATATTTACAGTCCAGGAACTGTAATGACACCCACACACTCACCACTCCATGAATGACTGTTGATATTTACAGTCCATGCACTGTCATGACACCCACACAAGTACCACCCCATGAATGACTGTTGATATTTACAGTCCAAGCACTCTTATGAAAACCCACCACCCAATAAATGAATGTTGATATTTATAGTTAAAACACTGTAATGACACCCACACACCCACCACCTTATGAATGACTGTTTATATATACAGTTCAAGCAATGTAATGACACCCACACACCCACCACCTAATAAATGACTGTTGATATTTACAGTCTAAGCACTGTAATGACACGTACACACCCACCAACCCATGAAGGACTGTTGATATTTACAGTCCAAGCACTGTAATGACACCCACATACCCACCACACCATGATTGACTGTTGATATTTACAGTCCAAGCACTCTAATGAAAACCCACCACCCAATAAATGAATGTTGATATTTATAGTTAAAACACTGTAATGACACCCACACACCCACCACCCCATGAATGACTGTTTATATTTACAGTCCAAGCAATGTAATGACACCCACACACCCACCATCCAATAAATGACTGTTGATATTTACAGTTTAAGCAATGTAATGACACCCACACACCCACCATCCCATGAATGACTGTTGATATTTACAGTCTAAGCACTGTAATGACATCCACACACCCACCACCCCATGAATGACTGTTAATATTTACAGTCTGAGCACTGTAATGACACCCACAAACCCACCACCTAAAGAATAAGGGTTGATATTTATAGTCCAAGAACTGTAATGACACCCACACACTTACCACCCCTTGAATGACTGTTGATATTTACAGTTCAAGCACTGTCATGACACCAACACACGCACCACCTCATGAATGACTGTTGATATTTACAGTCTAATCACTGTAATGACACCAACACACACAACCACCCCGTGATTGACTGTTGATATTTACACTCCAAGCACTGTAATGACACCCACACACCCACCACCCAATTAATGACTGTTGATATTTACAGTCTAAGCAATGTAATGACACCCACACACCCACCACACCATTAATGACTGTTGATGTTTACAGTCCAAGCACTGTAATGACACCCACACACCCACCACTCCATGAATGACTGTTGATATTTACAGTCCAAGCTCTGTAATGACACTCACACACCCAGCACTTTATGAATGACTGTTGATATTTACAGTCCAACCATTGTAATAACACCCACACACCCACCACCCTATAAATGATGGTTAATATTTTCAGTCCAAGCACTGTAATGACATCCAGACACCCACCACCCCATGAAAAACTGTTAATATTTACAGTCCAAGCACTGTAATGTCACACGCACACCCACCACCCAATGAATTATGGTTGATATTTACAGTCCAAGAACTGTAATGACACCCACACACCCACCACCCCATTAATGATTGTTGATATATACAGTCCAAGTACTGTAATGACACACCCACTCCCACCACCCCATTAATTATGGTTGATATTTACAGTCTAAGCACTCTAATGACACCCACCACCCTATGAATGACTGTTGATATATACAATCAAAACAATGTAATGACACCCACACACCCACCTCCCCATGAATCACTGTTGATATTTACAGTACAAGCACTGTAATGACACCCAGACACCCAAAACTCCATGATTGACTGTTGATATTTACAGTCCAAGCACTGCATAGACACCCAAACACCCAAAACCCCATGAATGACTGTTGATATTTATAGTCCAAACACTCTAATGACTCCCAACACCCCATGATTGACTGTTGATATTTACATTCCAAGCACTGTAATGATACCAACTACCCCATGAATGATAGTTGATATTTACAGTCCAAGCACTAATGACACCTCCACCCCCACCACACCATGAATGACTAGATATTTTTAGTCCAAGCACTGTAATGACACCCACACACCCACCACCCCATGAATGACTGTTGATATTTACAGTTCAAGCACTGTAATTACACCCACATACCCACCACCCCATGATAGACTGTTGATATTTACAGTTCAAGCACTATAATGACAGCCACACACCCACCACCCCATAAATGACTGTTGATACTTACAGTCTAAGCACTGTAATGACACCCACCACCTTATAAATGACTGTTGATAATTACAATCAAAACATTGTAATGACACCCACACACCCACCACCCCATGAATGACTGTTGATATTTACAGTACAAGCACTGTAATGACACCCAGACACCCACAACTTCATGATTGACTGTTGATATTTACAGTCCAAGCACTGCATAGACACCCAAACACCCAAAACCCCATGAATGACTGTTGATATTTATAGTCCAAACACTCTAATGACTCCCAACACCCCATGATTGACTGTTGATATTTACATTCCAAGCACTGTAATGATACCAACCACCCCATGAATGATAGTTGATATTTACAGTCCAAGCACTAATGACACCTCCACCCCCACCACACCATGAATGACTAGATATTTTTAGTCCAAGCACTGTAATGACACCCACACACCCACCACCCCATGAATGACTGTTGATATTTACAGTTCAAGCACTGTAATTACACCCTCATACCCACCACCCCATGATAGACTGTTGATATTTACAGTTCAAGCACTATAATGACAGCCACACACCCACCACCCCATAAATGACTGTTGATACTTACAGTCTAAGCACTGTAATGACACCCACCACCTTATAAATGACTGTTGATAATTACAATCAAAACATTGTAATGACACCCACACTCCCACCACCCCACGAATGACTGTTGATATTTACAGTCAAAGCACTGTAATGACACCCACACACCCACCACCCCATGATTGACTGTTGATATTTACAGTCCAAGCACTGTAATGACAGCTACACACCCACCACCCCATAAATGACTGTTGATATTTACAGTCCAAGCTCTGTAATGACACTCAAACACCCACCACCCTATTAATGACTGTTGATATTTATAGTCCAAGCACTGTAATGACACCCACACTACCCACCACTCCATAAATGATGGTTAATATTTATAGGCCAAGCACTGTAATGACTCCAACACACCCACCACCCCAAGAATGACTGTTGATATTTTCAGTCCAAGCAATGTAATGACATCCAAATACCCACCACCTGATGAATGATGGTTTATATTTACAGTCCAGGAACTGTAATGACACCCACACACTCACCACTCCATGAATGACTGTTGATATTTACAGTCCATGCACTGTCATGACACCCACACAAGTACCACCCCATGAATGACTGTTGATATTTACAGTCCAAGCACTCTTATGAAAACCCACCACCCAATAAATGAATGTTGATATTTATAGTTAAAACACTGTAATGACACCCACACACCCACCACCTTATGAATGACTGTTTATATTTACAGTTCAAGCAATGTAATGACACCCACACACCCACCACCCAATAAATGACTGTTGATATTTACAGTCTAAGCACTGTAATGACACGTACACACCCACCAACCCATGAAGGACTGTTGATATTTACAGTCCTAGCACTGTAATGACACCCACATACCCACCACACCATGATTGACTGTTGATATTTACAGTCCAAGCACTCTAATGAAAACCCACCACCCAATAAATGAATGTTGATATTTATAGTTAAAACACTGTAATGACACCCACACACCCACCACCCCATGAATGACTGTTTATATTTACAGTCCAAGCAATGTAATGACACCCACACACCCACCATCCAATAAATGACTGTTGATATTTACAGTTTAAGCAATGTAATGACACCCACACACCCACCATCCCATGAATGACTGTTGATATTTACAGTCTAAGCACTGTAATGACATCCACACACCCACCACCCCATGAATGACTGTTAATATTTACAGTCTGAGCACTGTAATGACACCCACAAACCCACCACCTAAAGAATAAGGGTTGATATTTATAGTCCAAGAACTGTAATGACACCCACACACTTACCACCCCTTGAATGACTGTTGATATTTACAGTTCAAGCACTGTCATGACACCAACACACGCACCACCTCATGAATGACTGTTGATATTTACAGTCTAATCACTGTAATGACACCAACACACACAACCACCCCGTGATTGACTGTTGATATTTACACTCCAAGCACTGTAATGACACCCACACACCCACCACCCAATTAATGACTGTTGATATTTACAGTCTAAGCAATGTAATGACACCCACACACCCACCACACCATTAATGACTGTTGATGTTTACAGTCCAAGCACTGTAATGACACCCACACACCCACCACTCCATGAATGACTGTTGATATTTACAGTTCAAGCTCTGTAATGACACTCACACACCCAGCACTTTATGAATGACTGTTGATATTTACAGTCCAACCATTGTAATAACACCCACACACCCACCACCCTATAAATGATGGTTAATATTTTCAGTCCAAGCACTGTAATGACATCCAGACACCCACCACCCCATGAAAAACTGTTAATATTTACAGTCCAAGCACTGTAATGTCACACGCACACCCACCACCCAATGAATTATGGTTGATATTTACAGTCCAAGAACTGTAATGACACCCACACACCCACCACCCCATTAATGATTGTTGATATATACAGTCCAAGTACTGTAATGACACACCCACTCCCACCACCCCATTAATTATGGTTGATATTTACAGTCTAAGCACTCTAATGACACCCACCACCCTATGAATGACTGTTGATATATACAATCAAAACAATGTAATGACACCCACACACCCACCTCCCCATGAATCACTGTTGATATTTACAGTACAAGCACTGTAATGACACCCAGACACCCAAAACTCCATGATTGACTGTTGATATTTACAGTCCAAGCACTGCATAGACACCCAAACACCCAAAACCCCATGAATGACTGTTGATATTTATAGTCCAAACACTCTAATGACTCCCAACACCCCATGATTGACTGTTGATATTTACATTCCAAGCACTGTAATGATACCAACTACCCCATGAATGATAGTTGATATTTACAGTCCAAGCACTAATGACACCTCCACCCCCACCACACCATGAATGACTAGATATTTTTAGTCCAAGCACTGTAATGACACCCACACACCCACCACCCCATGAATGACTGTTGATATTTACAGTTCAAGCACTGTAATTACACCCACATACCCACCACCCCATGATAGACTGTTGATATTTACAGTTCAAGCACTATAATGACAGCCACACACCCACCACCCCATAAATGACTGTTGATACTTACAGTCTAAGCACTGTAATGACACCCACCACCTTATAAATGACTGTTGATAATTACAATCAAAACATTGTAATGACACCCACACACCCACCACCCCATGAATGACTGTTGATATTTACAGTACAAGCACTGTAATGACACCCAGACACCCACAACTTCATGATTGACTGTTGATATTTACAGTCCAAGCACTGCATAGACACCCAAACACCCAAAACCCCATGAATGACTGTTGATATTTATAGTCCAAACACTCTAATGACTCCCAACACCCCATGATTGACTGTTGATATTTACATTCCAAGCACTGTAATGATACCAACCACCCCATGAATGATAGTTGATATTTACAGTCCAAGCACTAATGACACCTCCACCCCCACCACACCATGAATGACTAGATATTTTTAGTCCAAGCACTGTAATGACACCCACACACCCACCACCCCATGAATGACTGTTGATATTTACAGTTCAAGCACTGTAATTACACCCTCATACCCACCACCCCATGATAGACTGTTGATATTTACAGTTCAAGCACTATAATGACAGCCACACACCCACCACCCCATAAATGACTGTTGATACTTACAGTCTAAGCACTGTAATGACACCCACCACCTTATAAATGACTGTTGATAATTACAATCAAAACATTGTAATGACACCCACACTCCCACCACCCCACGAATGACTGTTGATATTTACAGTCAAAGCACTGTAATGACACCCACACACCCACCACCCCATGATTGACTGTTGATATTTACAGTCCAAGCACTGTAATGACAGCTACACACCCACCACCCCATAAATGACTGTTGATATTTACAGTCCAAGCTCTGTAATGACACTCAAACACCCACCACCCTATTAATGACTGTTGATATTTATAGTCCAAGCACTGTAATGACACCCACACTACCCACCACTCCATAAATGATGGTTAATATTTATAGGCCAAGCACTGTAATGACTCCAACACACCCACCACCCCAAGAATGACTGTTGATATTTTCAGTCCAAGCAATGTAATGACATCCAAATACCCACCACCTGATGAATGATGGTTTATATTTACAGTCCAGGAACTGTAATGACACCCACACACTCACCACTCCATGAATGACTGTTGATATTTACAGTCCATGCACTGTCATGACACCCACACAAGTACCACCCCATGAATGACTGTTGATATTTACAGTCCAAGCACTCTTATGAAAACCCACCACCCAATAAATGAATGTTGATATTTATAGTTAAAACACTGTAATGACACCCACACACCCACCACCTTATGAATGACTGTTTATATTTACAGTTCAAGCAATGTAATGACACCCACACACCCACCACCCAATAAATGACTGTTGATATTTACAGTCTAAGCACTGTAATGACACGTACACACACACCAACCCATGAAGGACTGTTGATATTTACAGTCCAAGCACTGTAATGACACCCACATACCCACCACACCATGATTGACTGTTGATATTTACAGTCCAAGCACTCTAATGAAAACCCACCACCCAATAAATGAATGTTGATATTTATAGTTAAAACACTGTAATGACACCCACACACCCACCACCCCATGAATGACTGTTTATATTTACAGTCCAAGCAATGTAATGACACCCACACACCCACCATCCAATAAATGACTGTTGATATTTACAGTTTAAGCAATGTAATGACACCCACACACCCACCATCCCATGAATGACTGTTGATATTTACAGTCTAAGCACTGTAATGACATCCACACACCCACCACCCCATGAATGACTGTTAATATTTACAGTCTGAGCACTGTAATGACACCCACAAACCCACCACCTAAAGAATAAGGGTTGATATTTATAGTCCAAGAACTGTAATGACACCCACACACTTACCACCCCTTGAATGACTGTTGATATTTACAGTTCAAGCACTGTCATGACACCAACACACGCACCACCTCATGAATGACTGTTGATATTTACAGTCTAATCACTGTAATGACACCAACACACACAACCACCCCGTGATTGACTGTTGATATTTACACTCCAAGCACTGTAATGACACCCACACACCCACCACCCAATTAATGACTGTTGATATTTACAGTCTAAGCAATGTAATGACACCCACACACCCACCACACCATTAATGACTGTTGATGTTTACAGTCCAAGCACTGTAATGACACCCACCACTCCATGAATGACTGTTGATATTTACAGTCCAAGCTCTGTAATGATACTCACACACCCAGCACTTTATGAATGACTGTTGATATTTACAGTCCAACCATTGTAATAACACCCACACACCCACCACCCTATAAATGATGGTTAATATTTTCAGTCCAAGCACTGTAATGACATCCAGACACCCACCACCCCATGAAAAACTGTTAATATTTACAGTCCAAGCACTGTAATGTCACACGCACACCCACCACCCAATGAATTATGGTTGATATTTACAGTCCAAGAACTGTAATGACACCCACACACCCACCACCCCATTAATGATTGTTGATATATACAGTCCAAGTACTGTAATGACACACCCACTCCCACCACCCCATTAATTATGGTTGATATTTACAGTCTAAGCACTCTAATGACACCCACCACCCTATGAATGACTGTTGATATATACAATCAAAACAATGTAATGACACCCACACACCCACCTCCCCATGAATCACTGTTGATATTTACAGTACAAGCACTGTAATGACACCCAGACACCCAAAACTCCATGATTGACTGTTGATATTTACAGTCCAAGCACTGCATAGACACCCAAACACCCAAAACCCCATGAATGACTGTTGATATTTATAGTCCAAACACTCTAATGACTCCCAACACCCCATGATTGACTGTTGATATTTACATTCCAAGCACTGTAATGATACCAACTACCCCATGAATGATAGTTGATATTTACAGTCCAAGCACTAATGACACCTCCACCCCCACCACACCATGAATGACTAGATATTTTTAGTCCAAGCACTGTAATGACACCCACACACCCACCACCCCATGAATGACTGTTGATATTTACAGTTCAAGCACTGTAATTACACCCACATACCCACCACCCCATGATAGACTGTTGATATTTACAGTTCAAGCACTATAATGACAGCCACACACCCACCACCCCATAAATGACTGTTGATACTTACAGTCTAAGCACTGTAATGACACCCACCACCTTATAAATGACTGTTGATAATTACAATCAAAACATTGTAATGACACCCACACACCCACCACCCCATGAATGACTGTTGATATTTACAGTACAAGCACTGTAATGACACCCAGACACCCACAACTTCATGATTGACTGTTGATATTTACAGTCCAAGCACTGCATAGACACCCAAACACCCAAAACCCCATGAATGACTGTTGATATTTATAGTCCAAACACTCTAATGACTCCCAACACCCCATGATTGACTGTTGATATTTACATTCCAAGCACTGTAATGATACCAACCACCCCATGAATGATAGTTGATATTTACAGTCCAAGCACTAATGACACCTCCACCCCCACCACACCATGAATGACTAGATATTTTTAGTCCAAGCACTGTAATGACACCCACACACCCACCACCACATGAATGACTGTTGATATTTACAGTTCAAGCACTGTAATTACACCCTCATACCCACCACCCCATGATAGACTGTTGATATTTACAGTTCAAGCACTATAATGACAGCCACACACCCACCACCCCATAAATGACTGTTGATACTTACAGTCTAAGCACTGTAATGACACCCACCACCTTATAAATGACTGTTGATAATTACAATCAAAACATTGTAATGACACCCACACTCCCACCACCCCACGAATGACTGTTGATATTTACAGTCAAAGCACTGTAATGACACCCACACACCCACCACCCCATGATTGACTGTTGATATTTACAGTCCAAGCACTGTAATGACAGCTACACACCCACCACCCCATAAATGACTGTTGATATTTACAGTCCAAGCTCTGTAATGACACTCAAACACCCACCACCCTATTAATGACTGTTGATATTTATAGTCCAAGCACTGTAATGACACCCACACAACCCACCACTCTATAAATGATGGTTAATATTTATAGGCCAAGCACTGTAATGACTCCAACACACCCACCACCCCAAGAATGACTGTTGATATTTTCAGTCCAAGCAATGTAATGACATCCAAATACCCACCACCTGATGAATGATGGTTTATATTTACAGTCCAGGAACTGTAATGACACCCACACACTCACCACTCCATGAATGACTGTTGATATTTACAGTCCATGCACTATCATGACACCCACACAAGTACCACCCCATGAATGACTGTTGATATTTACAGTCCAAGCACTCTTATGAAAACCCACCACCCAATAAATGAATGTTGATATTTATAGTTAAAACACTGTAATGACACCCACACACCCACCACCTTATGAATGACTGTTTATATATACAGTTCAAGCAATGTAATGACACCCACACACCCACCACCTAATAAATGACTGTTGATATTTACAGTCTAAGCACTGTAATGACACGTACACACCCACCAACCCATGAAGGACTGTTGATATTTACAGTCCAAGCAATGTAATGACACCCACACACCTACCACCTAATAAATGACTGTTGATATTTACAGTCTAAGCACTGTAATGACACCCACATACCCACCACACCATGATTGACTGTTGATATTTACAGTCCAAGCACTCTAATGAAAACCCACCACCCAATAAATGAATGTTGATATTTATAGTTAAAACACTGTAATGACACCCACACACCCACCACCCCATGAATGACTGTTTATATTTACAGTCCAAGCAATGTAATGACACCCACACACCCACCATCCAATAAATGACTGTTGATATTTACAGTTTAAGCAATGTAATGACACCCACACACCCACCATCCCATGAATGACTGTTGATATTTACAGTCTAAGCACTGTAATGACATCCACACACCCACCACCCCATGAATGACTGTTAATATTTACAGTCTGAGCACTGTAATGACACCCACAAACCCACCACCTAAAGAATAAGGGTTGATATTTATAGTCCGAGAACTGTAATGACACCCACACACTTACCACCCCTTGAATGACTGTTGATATTTACAGTTCAAGCACTGTCATGACACCAACACACGCACCACCTCATGAATGACTGTTGATATTTACAGTCTAATCACTGTAATGACACCAACACACACAACCACCCCGTGATTGACTGTTGATATTTACACTCCAAGCACTGTAATGACACCCACACACCCACCACCCAATTAATGACTGTTGATATTTACAGTCTAAGCAATGTAATGACACCCACACACCCACCACACCATTAATGACTGTTGATTTTTACAGTCCAAGCACTGTAATGACACCCACACACCCACCACTCCATGAATGACTGTTGATATTTACAGTCCAAGCTCTGTAATGACACTCACACACCCAGCACTTTATGAATGACTGTTGATATTTACAGTCCAACCATTGTAATAACACCCACACACCCACCACCCTATAAATGATGGTTAATATTTTCAGTCCAAGCACTGTAATGACATCCAGACACCCACCACTTCATGAAAAACTGTTAATATTTACAGTCCAAGCACTGTAATGTCACACGCACACCCACCACCCAATGAATTATGGTTGATATTTACAGTCCAAGAACTGTAATGACACCCACACACCCACCACCCCATTAATGATTGTTGATATATACAGTCCAAGTACTGTAATGACACACCCACTCCCACCACCCCATTAATTATGGTTGATATTTACAGTCTAAGCACTCTAATGACACCCACCACCCTATGAATGACTGTTGATATATACAATCAAAACAATGTAATGACACCCACACACCCACCTCCCCATGAATCACTGTTGATATTTACAGTACAAGCACTGTAATGACACCCAGACACCCAAAACTCCATGATTGACTCTTGATATTTACAGTCCAAGCACTGCATAGACACCCAAACACCCAAAACCCCATGAATGACTGTTGATATTTATAGTCCAAACACTCTAATGACTCCCAACACCCCATGATTGACTGTTGATATTTACATTCCAAGCACTGTAATGATACCAACTACCCCATGAATGATAGTTGATATTTACAGTCCAAGCACTAATGACACCTCCACCCCCACCACACCATGAATGACTAGATATTTTTAGTCCAAGCACTGTAATGACACCCACACACCCACCACCCCATGAATGACTGTTGATATTTACAGTTCAAGCACTGTAATTACACCCACATACCCACCACCCCATGATAGACTGTTGATATTTACAGTTCAAGCACTATAATGACAGCCACACACCCACCACCCCATAAATGACTGTTGATACTTACAGTCTAAGCACTGTAATGACACCCACCACCTTATAAATGACTGTTGATAATTACAATCAAAACATTGTAATGACACCCACACACCCACCACCCCATGAATGACTGTTGATATTTACAGTACAAGCACTGTAATGACACCCAGACACCCACAACTTCATGATTGACTGTTGATATTTACAGTCCAAGCACTGCATAGACACCCAAACACCCAAAACCCCATGAATGACTGTTGATATTTATAGTCCAAACACTCTAATGACTCCCAACACCCCATGATTGACTGTTGATATTTACATTCCAAGCACTGTAATGATACCAACCACCCCATGAATGATAGTTGATATTTACAGTCCAAGCACTAATGACACCTCCACCCCCACCACACCATGAATGACTAGATATTTTTAGTCCAAGCACTGTAATGACACCCACACACCCACCACCCCATGAATGACTGTTGATATTTACAGTTCAAGCACTGTAATTACACCCTCATACCCACCACCCCATGATAGACTGTTGATATTTACAGTTCAAGCACTATAATGACAGCCACACACCCACCACCCCATAAATGACTGTTGATACTTACAGTCTAAGCACTGTAATGACACCCACCACCTTATAAATGACTGTTGATAATTACAATCAAAACATTGTAATGACACCCACACTCCCACCACCCCACGAATGACTGTTGATATTTACAGTCAAAGCACTGTAATGACACCCACACACCCACCACCCCATGATTGACTGTTGATATTTACAGTCCAAGCACTGTAATGACAGCTACACACCCACCACCCCATAAATGACTGTTGATATTTACAATCCAAGCTCTGTAATGACACTCAAACACCCACCACCCTATTAATGACTGTTGATATTTATAGTCCAAGCACTGTAATGACACCCACACAACCCACCACTCCATAAATGATGGTTAATATTTATAGGCCAAGCACTGTAATGACTCCAACACACCCACCACCCCAAGAATGACTGTTGATATTTTCAGTCCAAGCAATGTAATGACATCCAAATACCCACCACCTGATGAATGATGGTTTATATTTACAGTCCAGGAACTGTAATGACACCCACACACTCACCACTCCATGAATGACTGTTGATATTTACAGTCCATGCACTGTCATGACACCCACACAAGTACCACCCCATGAATGACTGTTGATATTTACAGTCCAAGCACTCTTATGAAAACCCACCACCCAATAAATGAATGTTGATATTTATAGTTAAAACACTGTAATGACACCCACACACCCACCACCTTATGAATGACTGTTTATATTTACAGTTCAAGCAATGTAATGACACCCACACACCCACCACCCAATAAATGACTGTTGATATTTACAGTCTAAGCACTGTAATGACACGTACACACACACCAACCCATGAAGGACTGTTGATATTTACAGTCCAAGCACTGTAATGACACCCACATACCCACCACACCATGATTGACTGTTGATATTTACAGTCCAAGCACTCTAATGAAAACCCACCACCCAATAAATGAATGTTGATATTTATAGTTAAAACACTGTAATGACACCCACACACCCACCACCCCATGAATGACTGTTTATATTTACAGTCCAAGCAATGTAATGACACCCACACACCCACCATCCAATAAATGACTGTTGATATTTACAGTCCAAGCAATGTAATGACACCAACACACGCACCACCTCATGAATGACTGTTGATATTTATAGTCCAATCACTGTAATGACACCAACACACCCAACCACCCCGTGATTGACTGTTGATATTTACACTCCAAGCACTGTAATGACACCCACACACCCACCACCCAATTAATGACTGTTGATATTTACAGTCTAAGCAATGTAATGACACCCACACACCCACCACACCATTAATGACTGTTGATGTTTACAGTCCAAGCACTGTAATGACACCCACACACCCACCACTCCATTAATGACTGTTGATATTTACAGTCCAAGCTCTGTAATGACACTCACACACCCAGCACTTTATGAATGACTGCTGATATTTACAGTCCAACCTTTGTAATAACACCCACACACCCACCACCCTATAAATGACGGTTAATATTTTCAGTCCGAGCACTGTAATGACATCCACACACCCACCACCCCATGAAAAACTGTTAATATTTACAGTCCAAGCACTGTAATGTCACACACACACCCACCACCCAATGAATTATGGTTGATATTTACAGTCCAAGAACTGTAATGACACCCACACACCCACCACCCCATGAATGATAGTTGATATATACAGTCCAAGTACTGTAATGACACCCCCACTCCCACCACCCCTTTAACTATGGTTGATATTTACAGTCTAAGCACTCTAATGACACCCACCACCCTATGAATGACTGTTGATATATACAATCAAAACAATGTAATGACACCCACACACCCACCTCCCCATGAATCACTGTTGATATTTACAGTACAAGCACTGTAATGACACCCAGACACCCACAACTTCATGATTGACTGTTGATATTTACAGTCCAAGCACTGCATAGACACCCAAACACCCAAAACCCCATGAATGACTGTTGATATTTATAGTCCAAACACTCTAATGACTCCCAACACCCCATGATTGACTGTTGATATTTACATTCCAAGCACTGTAATGATACCAACCACCCCATAAATGACTGTTGATATTTACAGTCCAAGCACTAATGACACCTCCATCCCCACCACACCATGAATGACTAGATATTTTTAGTCCAAGCACTGTAATGACACCCACACACCTATCACCCCATGATTGACTGTTGATATTTACAGTTCAAGCACTGTAATTACACCCACATACCCACCACCCCATGATAGACTGTTGATATTTACAGTTCAAGCACTATAATGACAGCCACACACCCACCACCCCATAAATGACTGTTGATACTTACAGTCTAAGCACTGTAATGACACCCACCACCTTATAAATGACTGTTGATAATTACAATCAAAACATTGTAATGACACCCACACACCCACCACCCCATGAATGACTGTTGATATTTACAGTACAAGCACTGTAATGACACCCAGACACCCACAACTTCATGATTGACTGTTGATATTTACAGTCCAAGCACTGCATAGACACCCAAACACCCAAAACCCCATGAATGACTGTTGATATTTATAGTCCAAACACTCTAATGACTCCCAACACCCCATGATTGACTGTTGATATTTACATTCCAAGCACTGTAATGATACCAACCACCCCATGAATGATAGTTGATATTTACAGTCCAAGCACTAATGACACCTCCACCCCCACCACACCATGAATGACTAGATATTTTTAGTCCAAGCACTGTAATGACACCCACACACCCACCACCCGATGAATGACTGTTGATATTTACAGTTCAAGCACTGTAATTACACCCTCATACCCACCACCCCATGATAGACTGTTGATATTTACAGTTCAAGCACTATAATGACAGCCACACACCCACCACCCCATAAATGACTGTTGATACTTACAGTCTAAGCACTGTAATGACACCCACCACCTTATAAATGACTGTTGATAATTACAATCAAAACATTGTAATGACACCCACACTCCCACCACCCCACGAATGACTGTTGATATTTACAGTCAAAGCACTGTAATGACACCCACACTCCCACCACCCCACGAATGACTGTTGATATTTACAGTCAAAGCACTGTAATGACACCCACACACCCACCACCCCATGATTGACTGTTGATATTTACAGTCCAAGCACTGTAATGACAGCTACACACCCACCACCCCATAAATGACTGTTGATATTTACAGTCCAAGCTCTGTAATGACACTCAAACACCCACCACCCTATTAATGACTGTTGATATTTATAGTCCAAGCACTGTAATGACACCCACACAACCCACCACTCCATAAATGATGGTTAATATTTATAGGCCAAGCACTGTAATGACTCCAACACACCCACCACCCCAAGAATGACTGTTGATATTTTCAGTCCAAGCAATGTAATGACATCCAAATACCCACCACCTGATGAATGATGGTTTATATTTACAGTCCAGGAACTGTAATGACACCCACACACTCACCACTCCATGAATGACTGTTGATATTTACAGTCCATGCACTGTCATGACACCCACACAAGTACCACCCCATGAATGACTGTTGATATTTACAGTCCAAGCACTCTTATGAAAACCCACCACCCAATAAATGAATGTTGATATTTATAGTTAAAACACTGTAATGACACCCACACACCCACCACCTTATGAATGACTGTTTATATTTACAGTTCAAGCAATGTAATGACACCCACACACCCACCACCCAATAAATGACTGTTGATATTTACAGTCTAAGCACTGTAATGACACGTACACACACACCAACCCATGAAGGACTGTTGATATTTACAGTCCAAGAACTGTAATGACACCCACATACCCACCACACCATGATTGACTGTTGATATTTACAGTCCAAGCACTCTAATGAAAACCCACCACCCAATAAATGAATGTTGATATTTATAGTTAAAACACTGTAATGACACCCACACACCCACCACCCCATGAATGACTGTTTATATTTACAGTCCAAGCAATGTAATGACACCCACACACCCACCATCCAATAAATGACTGTTGATATTTACAGTTTAAGCAATGTAATGACACCCACACACCCACCATCCCATGAATGACTGTTGATATTTACAGTCTAAGCACTGTAATGACATCCACACACCCACCACCCCATGAATGACTGTTAATATTTACAGTCTGAGCACTGTCATGACACCAACACACGCACCACCTCATGAATGACTGTTGATATTTATAGTCCAATCACTGTAATGACACCAACACACCCAACCACCCCGTGATTGACTTTTGATATTTACACTCCAAGCACTGTAATGACACCCACACACCCACCACCCAATTAATGACTGTTGATATTTACAGTCTAAGCAATGTAATGACACCCACACACCCACCACACCATTAATGACTGTTGATGTTTACAGTCCAAGCACTGTAATGACACCCACACACCCACCACTCCATTAATGACTGTTGATATTTACAGTCCAAGCTCTGTAATGACACTCACACACCCAGCACTTTATGAATGACTGTTGATATTTACAGTCCAACCTTTGTAATAACACCCACACACCCACCACCCTATAAATGACGGTTAATATTTTCAGTCCGAGCACTGTAATGACATCCACACACCCACCACCCCATGAAAAACTGTTAATATTTACAGTCCAAGCACTGTAATGTCACACACACACCCACCACCCAATGAATTATGGTTGATATTTACAGTCCAAGAACTGTAATGACACCCACACACCCACCACCCCATGAATGATTGTTGATATATACAGTCCAAGTACTGTAATGACACCCCCACTCCCACCACCCCATTAACTATGGTTGATATTTACAGTCTAAGCACTCTAATGACACCCACCACCCTATGAATGACTGTTGATATATACAATCAAAACAATGTAATGACACCCACACACCCACCTCCCCATGAATCACTGTTGATATTTACAGTACAAGCACTGTAATGACACCCAGACACCCACAACTCCATGATTGACTGTTGATATTTACAGTCCAAGCACTGCATAGACACCCAAACACCCAAAACCCCATGAATGACTGTTGATATTTATAGTCCAAACACTCTAATGACTCCCAACACCCCATGATTGACTGTTGATATTTACATTCCAAGCACTGTAATGATACCAACCACCCCATGAATGACTGTTGATATTTACAGTCCAAGCACTAATGACACCTCCATCCCCACCACACCATGAATGACTAGATATTTTTAGTCCAAGCACTGTAATGACACCCACACACCTATCACCCTATGAATGACTGTTGATATTTACAGTTCAAGCACTGTAATTACACCCACATACCCACCATCCCATGATTGACTGTTGATATTTACAGTCCAAGCACTGCATAGACACCCAAACACCCAAAACCCCGTGATTGACTGTTGATATTTACAGTCCAAGCACTGTAATGACACGTACACACACACCAACCCATGAAGGACTGTTGATATTTACAGTCCAAGCACTGTAATGACACCCACATACCCACCACACCATGATTGACTGTTGATATTTACAGTCCAAGCACTCTAATGAAAACCCACCACCCAATAAATGAATGTTGATATTTATAGTTAAAACACTGTAATGACACCCACACACCCACCACCCCATGAATGACTGTTTATATTTACAGTCCAAGCAATGTAATGACACCCACACACCCACCATCCAATAAATGACTGTTGATATTTACAGTTTAAGCAATGTAATGACACCCACACACCCACCACCCCATGAATGACTGTTGATATTTACATTCTAAGCACTGTAATGACATCCACACACCCACCACCCCATGAATGACTGTTAATATTTACAGTCTGACCACTGTAATGACACCCACAAACCCATCACCTAATGAATAAGGGTTGATATGTATAGTCCAAGAACTGTAATGACACCCACACACTTACCACCCCTTGAATGACTGTTGATATTTACAGTTCAAGCACTGTCATGACACCAACACACGCACCACCTCATGAATGACTGTTGATATTTACAGTCCAATCACTGTAATGACACCCACACACCGACCACCCCGTGATTGACTGTTGATATTTACACTCCAAGCACTGTAATAACACCCACACACCCACCACCCAATTAATGACTGTTGATATTTACAGTCTAAGCAATGTAATGACACCCACACACCCACCACACCATAAATGACTGTTGATGTTTACAGTCCAAGCACTGTAATGACACCCACACACCCACCACTCCTTGAATGACTGTTGATATTTACAGTCTAAGCTCTGTAATGACACTCACACACCCAGCACTTTATGAATGACTGTTGATATTTACAGTCCAACCATTGTAATAACACCCACACACCCACCACCCTATAAATGACGGTTAATATTTTCAGTCCGAGCATTGTAATGACATCCACACACCCACCACCCCATGAAAAACTGTTAATATTTACAGTCCAAGCACTGAAATGTCACACACACACCCACCACCCAATGAATTATGGTTGATATTTACAGTCCAAGAACTGTAATGACACCCACACACCCACCACCCCATGAATGATTGTTGATATATACAGTCCAAGTACTGTAATGATACCCCCACTCCCACCACCCCATTAATTATGGTTGATATTTACAGTCTAAGCACTCTAATGACACCCACTACCCTATGAATGACTGTTGATATATACAATCAAAACAATGTAATGACACCCACACACCCACCTCCCCATGAATCACTGTTGATATTTACAGTACAAGCACTGTAATGACACCCAGACACCCACAACTCCATGATTGACTGTTGATATTTACAGTCCAAGCACTGCATAGACACCCAAACACCCAAAACCCCATGAATGACTGTTGATATTTATAGTCCAAACACTCTAATGACTCCCAACACCCCATGATTGACTGTTGATATTTACATTCCAAACATTGTAATGATACCAACCACCCCATGAATGACTGTTGATATTTACAGTCCAAGCACTAATGACACCTCCACCCCCACCACACCATGAATGACTAGATATTTTTAGTCCAAGCACTGTAATGACACCCACACACCCACCACCCCATGAATGACTGTTGATATTTACAGTTCAAGCACTGTAATTACACCCACATACCCACCACCCCATGATTGACTATTGATATTTACAGTTCAAGCACTATAATGACAGCCACACACCCACCACCCCATAAATGACTGTTGATAATTACAGTCTAAGCACTGTAATGACACCCACCACCTTATAAATGACTGTTGATAATTACAATCAAAACATTGTAATGACACCCACACACCCACCACCCCATGAATGACTGTTGATCTTTACAGTTCAAGCACTGTCATGACACCAACACACGTACCACCCCATGAATGACTGTTGATATTTACAGTCCAAGCACTGTAATGACACCCACACACCGACCACCCCGTGATTGACTGTTAATATTTACAGACCAAGCACTGTAATAACACCCACACACCCACCACCCAATAAATGACAGCTGATATTTACAGTCTAAGCAATGTAATGACACCCACACACCCACCACACCATAAATGTCTTATGATGTTTACAGTCCAAGCACTGTAATGAATCCCACACACCCACCACTCCATGAATGACTGTTGATATTTACAGTCCAAACACTGTAATGACAGCAACACACCCACCACTGCACCATAAATGACTGTCGATATTTACAGTCCAAGCTCTGTAATGACACTCAAACACCCACCACCCTATTAATGACTGTTGATATTTATAGTCCAAGCACTGTAATGACACCCACACACGCACCACTCCATAAATGATGGTTAATATTTATAGGCCAAGCACTGTAATGACACCAATACACCCACCACCCCATGAATAACTTTTAATATTTACAGTCCAAGCACTGTAATGTCACACACACACCCACCACCCAATGAATGATGGTTGATATTTACAGTCCAAGAACTGTAATGAAACCCACACACTCACCACCCCATAAATGACAGTTAATATTTTTAGTCCAAGCACTGTAATGACATCCACACACCCACCACCCTATGAATGACTGATAATATTTACAGTCTGAGCACTGTAATAACACCCACACACCCACCAACCAATGAATGATGGTTGATATATACAGTCCAAGAACTGTAATAACACCCATACACTCACCACCCCATGTATGACTGTTGATATTTACTGTACAAGCAGAGTCATGACACCCACACACCCACCACCCCTTGAATAACTGTTGATATTTACAGTCCAAGAACAGTAATGACACCCAACACCCTATGAATAACTTTTGATATTTACAGTCAAAACACTGTAATGACACCCAAAAACCCACCACCCCATGAATGACTTTTAATATTTACAGTCCAAGCACTCTAATGACACCCACACACCCACCACCCCATGATTGACTGTTGATATTTACAGTCCAAGCACTGCATAGACACCCAAACACCTACATCCCCATGAATAACTGTTTATATTTACAGTCCAAGCAATGTAATGACACCCACACACCCATCACCCCATGAATGACTGTTGATATTAGAGTCTAATCACTGTAATGCCACCCACCACCCCAGGAATGACTGTTGATATTCACAGTCCAAGCACTAATGACAAACAGACACCCACCATTCCATGAATGACTTGATATTTACAGTCCAAGCAATGTAATGACACCAACACACCCACCACCCCATAAATGACTGTTGATATTTACAGTCCTAAAACTATAATGACACCCACACACCCACCACCCCATGAATGATTGTTGATATATAAAGTCCATGCACTGTAATGACAACCCGAACCCACACCACCCCATGAATGACTGTTGATATTTACACTCAAAGCACACTAATGACACCCCCCACACCCACCACCCCATGAATGACTGTTGATATTTACAGTCCAAGCACTCTAATGACACCCAGCACCTTTTTAATGACTGTTGATATTCACAATCAAAACACTGTAATGACACCCACACACCCACCACCCCATAAATGACTGTTGATATTTAAAGTCAAAGCACTCTAATGACACCCACACACCCACCACCCAATGATTGACTGTTGATATTTACAGTCCAAACACTGTAATGACAGCAACACACCCACCACTCCACCATAAATGACTGTCGATATTTACAGTCCAAGCTCTGTAATGACACTCAAACACCCACCACCCTATTAATGACTGTTGATATTTATAGTCCAAGCACTGTAATGACACCCACACACCCACCACTCCATAAATGATGGTTAATATTTATAGGCCAAGCACTGTAATGACACCAACACACCCACCACCCCAAGAATGACTGTTGATATTTTCAGTCCAAGCAATGTAATGACATCCAAATACCCACCACCTGATGAATGATGGTTTATATTTACAGTCCAGGAACTGTAATGACACCCACACACTCACCACTCCATGAATGACTGTTGATACTTTCAGTCCATGCACTGTCATGACACCCACACATGTACCACCCCATGAATGACTGTTGATATTTACAGTCCAAGCACTATTATGAAAACCCACCACCCAATAAATGAATGTTGATATTTATAGTTAAAACACTGTAATGACACCCACACACCCACCACCCCATGAATGACTGTTTATATTTACAGTCCAAGCAATGTAATGACACCCACACACCCACAACCCAATAAATGACTGTTGATAATTACAGTCTAAGCACTGTAATGACACGTACACACCCACCAACCCATGAAGGACTGTTGATATTTACAGTCCAAGCACTGTAATGACACCCACATACCCACCACACCATGATTGACTGTTGATATTTACAGTCCAAGCACTATTATGAAAACCCCCCACCCAATAAATGAATGTTGATATTTATAGTTAAAACACTGTAATGACACCCACACACCCACCACCCCATGAATGACTGTTTATATTTACAGTACAAGCAATGTAATGACACCCACACACCCACCATCCAATAAATGACTGTTGATATTTACAGTTTAAGCACTGTAATGACACCCACACACCCACCACCCCATGAATGACTGTTGATATTTACAGTCTAAGCACTGTAATGACATCCACACACCCACCACCCCATGAATGACTGTTAATATTTACAGTCTGACCACTGTAATGACACCCACAAACCCACCACCTAAAGAATAAGGGTTGATATTTATAGTCCAAGAACTGTAATGACACCCACACACTCACCACCCCATGAATGACTGTTGATATTTACAGTTCAAGCAATGTCATGACACCAACACACGCACAACCTCATGAATGACTGTTATATTTACAGTCCAATCACTGTAAAGACACCAACACACCGACCACCCCGTGAATGACTGTTGATATTTACACTCCAAGCACTGTAATGACACCCACACACCCACCACCCAATTAATGACTGTTGATATTTACAGTCTAAGCAATGTAATGACACCCACACACCCACCACTCCATAAATGACTGTTGATGTTTACAGTCCAAGCACTGTAATGACACCCACACACCCACCACTCCATGAATGACTGTTGATATTTACAGTCCAAGCTCTGTAATGACACTCACACACCCAGCACTTTATGAATGACTATTGATATTTACAGTCCAACCATTGTAATAACACCCACACACCCACCACCCTATAAATGATGGTTAATATTTTCAGTCCGAGCACTGTAATGACATCCAGACACCCACCACCCCATGAAAAACTGTTAATATTTACAGTCCAAGCACTGTAATGTCACACGCACACCCACCACCCAATGAATTATGGTTGATATTTACAGTCCAAGAACTGTAATGACACCCACACACCCACCACCCCATTAATGATTGTTGATATATACAGTCCAAGTACTGTAATGACACCTCCACTCCCACCACCCCATTAATTATGGTTGATATTTACAGTCTAAGCACTCTAATGACACCCACCATCCTATGAATGACTGTTGATATATACAATCAAAACAATGTAATGACACCCACACACCCACCTCCCCATGAATAACTGTTGATATTTACAGTACAAGCACTGTAATGACACCCAGACACCCAAAACTCCATGATTGACTGTTGATATTTACAGTCCAAGCACTGCATAGACACCCAAACACCCAAAACCCCATGAATGACTGTTGATATTTATAGTCCAAACACTCTAATGACTCCCAACACCCCATGATTGACTGTTGATATTTACATTCCAAGCACTGTAATGATACCAACCACCCCATGAATGATAGTTGATATTTACAGTCCAGCAACTAATGACACCTCCACCCCCACCACACCTTGAATGACTAGATATTTTTAGTCCAATCACTGTAATGACACCCACACACCCACCACCCCATGAATGACTGTTGATATTTACAGTTCAAGCACTGTAATTACACCCACATACCCACCACCCCATGATAGACTGTTGATATTTACAGTTCAAGCACTATAATGACAGCCACACACCCACCACCCCATAAATGACTGTTGATACTTACAGTCTAAGCACTGTAATGACACCCACCACCTTATAAATGACTGTTGATAATTACAATCAAAACATTGTAATGACACCCACACACCCACCACCCCATGAATGACTGTTGATATTTACAGTACAAGCACTGTAATGACACCCAGACACCCAAAACTCCATGATTGACTGTTGATATTTATAGTCCAAGCACTGCATAGACACCCAAACACCCAAAACCCCATGAATGACTGTTGATATTTATAGTCCAAACACTCTAATGACTCCCAACACCCCATGATTGACTGTTGATATTTATATTCCAAGCACTGTAATGATACCAACCACCCCATGAATGATAGTTGATATTTACAGTCCAAGCACTAATGACACCTCCACCCCCACCACACCATGAATGACTAGATATTTTTAGTCCAAGCACTCTAATGACACCCACACACCCACCAAACCATGAATGACTGTTGATATTTACAGTTCAAGCACTGTAATTACACCCACATACCCACCACCCCATGATAGACTGTTGATATTTACAGTTCAAGCACTATAATGACAGCCACACACCCACCACCCCATAAATGACTGTTGATACTTACAGTCTAAGCACTGTAATGACACCCACCACCTTATAAATGACTGTTGATAATTACAATCAAAACATTGTAATGACACCCACACACCCACCACCCCACGAATGACGGTTGATATTTACAGTCAAAGCACTGTAATGACACCCACACACCCACCACCCCATGATTGACTGTTGATATTTACAGTCCAAGCACTGTAATGACAGCTACACACCCACCACCCCATAAATGACTGTTGATATTTAAAGTCCAAGCTCTGTAATGACACTCAAACACCCACCACCCTATTAATGACTGTTGATATTTATAGTCCAAGCACTGTAATGACACCCACACACCCACCACTCCATAAATGATGGTTAATATTTATAGGCCAAGCACTGTAATGACACCAACACACCCACCACCCCAAGAATGACTGTTGATATTTTCAGTCCAAGCAATGTAATGACATCCAAATACCCACCACCTGATGAATGATGGTTTATATTTACAGTCCAGGAACTGTAATGACACCCACACACTCACCACTCCATGAATGACTGTTGATACTTACAGTCTATGCACTGTCATGACACCCACACATGTACCACCCCATGAATGACTGTTGATATTTACAGTCCAAGCACTATTATGAAAACCCACCACCCAATAAATGAATGTTGATATTTATAGTTAAAACACTGTAATGACACCCACACACCCACCACCCCATGAATGACTGTTTATATTTACAGTCCAAGCAATGTAATGACACCCACACACCCACAACCCAATAAATGACTGTTGATAATTACAGTCTAAGCACTGTAATGACACGTACACACCCACCAACCCATGAAGGACTGTTGATATTTACAGTCCAAGCACTGTAATGACACCCACATACCCACCACACCATGATTGACTGTTGATATTTACAGTCCAAGCACTATTATGAAAACCCACCACCCAATAAATGAATGTTGATATTTATAGTTAAAACACTGTAATGACACCCACACACCCACCACCCCATGAATGACTGTTTATATTTACAGTACAAGCAATGTAATGACACCCACACACCCACCATCCAATAAATGACTGTTGATATTTACAGTTTAAGCACTGTAATGACACCCACACACCCACCACCCCATGAATGACTGTTGATATTTACAGTCTAAGCACTGTAATGACATCCACACACCCACCACCCCATGAATGACTGTTAATATTTACAGTCTGACCACTGTAATGACACCCACAAACCCACCACCTAAAGAATAAGGGTTGATATTTATAGTCCAAGAACTGTAATGACACCCACACACTCACCACCCCATGAATGACTGTTGATATTTACAGTTCAAGCAATGTCATGACACCAACACACGCACAACCTCATGAATGACTGTTGATATTTACAGTCCAATCACTGTAAAGACACCAACACACCGACCACCCCGTGAATGACTGTTGATATTTACACTCCAAGCACTGTAATGACACCCACACACCCACCACCCAATTAATGACTGTTGATATTTACAGTCTAAGCAATGTAATGACACCCACACACCCACCACTCCATAAATGACTGTTGATGTTTACAGTCCAAGCACTGTAATGACACCCACACACCCACCACTCCATGAATGACTGTTGATATTTACAGTCCAAGCTCTGTAATGACACTCACACACCCAGCACTTTATGAATGACTATTGATATTTACAGTCCAACCATTGTAATAACACCCACACACCCACCACCCTATAAATGATGGTTAATATTTTCAGTCCGAGCACTGTAATGACATCCAGACACCCACCACCCCATGAAAAACTGTTAATATTTACAGTCCAAGCACTGTAATGTCACACGCACACCCACCACCCAATGAATTATGGTTGATATTTACAGTCCAAGAACTGTAATGACACCCACACACCCACCACCCCATTAATGATTGTTGATATATACAGTCCAAGTACTGTAATGACACCTCCACTCCCACCACCCCATTAATTATGGTTGATATTTACAGTCTAAGCACTCTAATGACACCCACCATCCTATGAATGACTGTTGATATATACAATCAAAACAATGTAATGACACCCACACACCCACCTCCCCATGAATAACTGTTGATATTTACAGTACAAGCACTGTAATGACACCCAGACACCCAAAACTCCATGATTGACTGTTGATATTTACAGTCCAAGCACTGCATAGACACCCAAACACCCAAAACCCCATGAATGACTGTTGATATTTATAGTCCAAACACTCTAATGACTCCCAACACCCCATGATTGACTGTTGATATTTACATTCCAAGCACTGTAATGATACCAACCACCCCATGAATGATAGTTGATATTTACAGTCCAGCAACTAATGACACCTCCACCCCCACCACACCTTGAATGACTAGATATTTTTAGTCCAATCACTGTAATGACACCCACACACCCACCACCCCATGAATGACTGTTGATATTTACAGTTCAAGCACTGTAATTACACCCACATACCCACCACCCCATGATAGACTGTTGATATTTACAGTTCAAGCACTATAATGACAGCCACACACCCACCACCCCATAAATGACTGTTGATACTTACAGTCTAAGCACTGTAATGACACCCACCACCTTATAAATGACTGTTGATAATTACAATCAAAACATTGTAATGACACCCACACACCCACCACCCCATGAATGACTGTTGATATTTACAGTACAAGCACTGTAATGACACCCAGACACCCAAAACTCCATGATTGACTGTTGATATTTATAGTCCAAGCACTGCATAGACACCCAAACACCCAAAACCCCATGAATGACTGTTGATATTTATAGTCCAAACACTCTAATGACTCCCAACACCCCATGATTGACTGTTGATATTTATATTCCAAGCACTGTAATGATACCAACCACCCCATGAATGATAGTTGATATTTACAGTCCAAGCACTAATGACACCTCCACCCCCACCACACCATGAATGACTAGATATTTTTAGTCCAAGCACTCTAATGACACCCACACACCCACCAAACCATGAATGACTGTTGATATTTACAGTTCAAGCACTGTAATTACACCCACATACCCACCACCCCATGATAGACTGTTGATATTTACAGTTCAAGCACTATAATGACAGCCACACACCCACCACCCCATAAATGACTGTTGATACTTACAGTCTAAGCACTGTAATGACACCCACCACCTTATAAATGACTGTTGATAATTACAATCAAAACATTGTAATGACACCCACACACCCACCACCCCACGAATGACGGTTGATATTTACAGTCAAAGCACTGTAATGACACCCACACACCCACCACCCCATGATTGACTGTTGATATTTACAGTCCAAGCACTGTAATGACAGCTACACACCCACCACCCCATAAATGACTGTTGATATTTAAAGTCCAAGCTCTGTAATGACACTCAAACACCCACCACCCTATTAATGACTGTTGATATTTATAGTCCAAGCACTGTAATGACACCCACACACCCATCACTCCATAAATTATGGTTAATATTTATAGGCCAAGCACTGTAATGACTCCAACACACCCACCACCCCAAGAATGACTGTTGATATTTTCAGTCCAGGCAATGTAATGACATCCAAATACCCACCACCTGATGAATGATGGTTTATATTTACAGTCCAGGAACTGTAATGACACCCACACACTCACCACTCCATGAATGACTGTTGATATTTACAGTCCATGCACTGTCATGACACCCACACAAGTACCACCCCATGAATGACTGTTGATATTTACAGTCCAAGCACTCTTATGAAAACCCACCACCCAATAAATGAATGTTGATATTTATAGTTAAATCACTGTAATGACACCCACACACCCACAACCTTATGAATGACTGTTTATATTTACAGTTCAAGCAATGTAATGACACCCACACACCCACCACCCAATAAATGACTGTTGATATTTACAGTCTAAGCACTGTAATGACACGTACACACCCACCAACCCATGAAGGACTGTTGATATTTACAGTCCAAGCACTGTAATGACACCCACATACCCACCACACCATGATTCACTTTTGATATTTACAGTCCAAGCACTCTAATGAAAACCCACCACCCAATAAATGAATGTTGATATTTATAGTTAAAACACTGTAATGACACCCACACACCCACCACCCCATGAATGACTGTTTATATTTACAGTCCAAGCAATGTAATGACACCTACACACCCACCATCCAATAAATGACTGTTGATATTTACAGTTTAAGCAATGTAATGACACCCACACACCCACCATCCCATGAATGACTGTTGATATTTACAGTCTAAGCACTGTAATGACATCCACACACCCACCACCCCATGAATGACTGTTAATATTTACAGTCTGAGCACTGTAATGACACCCACAAACCAACCACCTAAAGAATAAGGGTTGATATATTAAAGTCCAAGAACTGTAATGACACCCACACACTTACCACCCCTTGAATGACTGTTGATATTTACAGTTCAAGCACTGTCATGACACCAACACACGCACCACCTCATGAATGACTGTTGATATTTACAGTCCAATCAATGTAATGACACCCACACACCCAACCACCCCGTGATTGACTGTTGATATTTACACTCCAAGCACTGTAATGACACCCACACACCCACCACCCAATTAATGACTGTTGATATTTACAGTCTAAGCAATGTAATGACACCCACACACCCACCACTCCATTAATGACTGTTGATATTTACACTCCAAGCACTGTAATGACACCCACACACGCACCACCTCATGAATGACTGTTGATGTTTACAGTCCAAGCACTGTAATGACACCCACACACCCACCACTCCATTAATGACTGTTGATATTTACAGTCCAAGCTCTGTAATGACACTCACACACCCAGCACTTTATGAATGACTGTTGATATTTACAGTCCAACCTTTGTAATAACACCCACACACCCACCACCCTATAAATGACGGTTAATATTTTCAGTCCGAGCACTGTAATGACATCCACACACCCACCACCCCATGAAAAACTGTTAATATTTACAGTCCAAGCACTGAAATGTCACACACACACCCACCACCCAATGAATTATGGTTGATATTTACAGTCCAAGAACTGTAATGACACCCACACACCCACCACCCCATGAATGATTGTTGATATATACAGTCCAAGTACTGTAATGACACCCCCACTCCCACCACCCCATTAATTATGGTTGATATTTACAGTCTAAGCACTCTAATGACACCCACTACCCTATGAATGACTGTTGATATATACAATCAAAACAATGTAATGACACCCACACACCCACCTCCCCATGAATCACTGTTGATATTTACAGTACAAGCACTGTAATGACACCCAGACACCCACAACTCCATGATTGACTGTTGATATTTACAGTCCAAGCACTGCATAGACACCCAAACACCCAAAACCCCATGAATGACTGTTGATATTTATAGTCCAAACACTCTAATGACTCCCAACACCCCATGATTGACTGTTGATATTTACATTCCAAGCACTGTAATGATACCAACCACCCCATGAATGACTGTTGATATTTACAGTCCAAGCACTAATGACACCTCCATCCCCACCACACCATGAATGAATAGATATTTTTAGTCCAAGCACTGTAATGACACCCACACACCCACCACCCGATGAATGACTGTTGATATTTACAGTTCAAGCACTGTAATTACACCCACATACCCACCACCCCATGATTGACTATTGATATTTACAGTTCAAGCACTATAATGACAGCCACACACCCACCACCCCATAAATGACTGTTGATACTTACAGTCTAAGCACTGTAATGACACCCACCACCTTATAAATGACTGTTGATAATTACAATCAAAACATTGTAATGACACCCACACACCCACCACCCCACGAATGACTGTTGATATTTACAGTCAAAGCACTGTAATGACACCCACACACCCACCACCCCATGATTGACATTGATATTTACAGTCCAAGCACTGTAATGACAGCTACACACCCACCACCCCATAAATGACTGTTGATATTTACAGTCCAAGCTCTGTAATGACACTCAAACACCCACCACCCTATTAATGACTGTTGATATTTATAGTCCAAGCACTGTAATGACACCCACACACCCACCACTCCATAAATGATGGTTAATATTTATAGGTCAAGCAATGTAATGACACCAACACACCCACCACCCCAAGAATAACTGTTGATATTTTCAGTCCAAGCAATGTAATGACATTCAAACACCCACCACCTGATGAATGATGGTTTATATTTACAGTCCAGGAACTGTAATGACACCAACACACTCACCACTCCATGAATGACTGTTGATATTTACATTCCATGCACTGTCATGACACCCATACATGCACCAATCCATGAATGACTGTTGATATTTACAGTTCAAGCACTTTAATAAATCCCACCACCCAATAAATGAATGTTGATATTTATAGTTAAAACACTGTAATGACACCCACACACCCACCACCCCATGAATGACTGTTTATATTTACAGTCCAAGCAATGTACACCCACACACCAACCATCCAATAAATGACTGTTGATATTTACAGTTTAAGCACTGTAATGACACCCAAACACCCACCACCCCATGAATGACTGTTGATATTTACAGTCTAAGCACTGTAATGACATCCACACACCCACCACCCCATGAATGACTGTTAATATTTACAGTATGAGCACTGTAATGACACCCACAAACCCACCACCTAAAGAATAAGGGTTGATATTTATAGTCCAAGAACTGTAATGACACCCACACACTTACCACCCCATGAATGACTGTTGATATTTACAGTTCAAGCACTGTCATGACACCAACACATGCACCACCTCATGAAAGACTGTTGATATTTACAATCCAAGCACTGTAATGACACCCACACACCGACCACCCCGTGATTGACTGTTAATATTTACACTCCAAGCACTGTAATGACACCCACACACACACCACCCAATTAATGACTGTTGATATTTAAAGTCTAATCAATGTAATGACACCCACACACCCACCACACCATAAATGACTGTTGATGTTTACAGTCCAAGCACTGTAATGACACCCACACACCCACCACTCCATGAATGACTGTTGATATTTACAGTCCAAGCTCTGTAATGACACTCACACACCCAGCACTTTATGAATGACTGTTGATATTTACAGTCCAACCATTGTAATAACACCCACACACCCACCACCATATAAATGACGGTTAATATTTTCAGTCCGAGCACTGTAATGACATCCACACACCCACCACCCCATGAATAACTGTTAATATTTACAGTCCAAGCACTGTAATGTTACACACACACCCACCACTGAATGAATGATGTTTGATATTTACAGTCCAAGAACTGTAATGACACCCACACACCCACCACCCCATGAATGATTGTTGATATATACAGTACAAGTACTGTAATGACAGCCCCACTCCCACCACCCCATTAATTATGGTTGATATTTACAGTCTAAGCACTCTAATGACACCCACCACCCTATGAATGACTGTTGATATTTACAATCAAAGCACTATAATGACACCCACACACCCACCACCCCATGAATCACTGTTGATATTTACAGTACAAGCACTGTAATGACACCCAGACACCCACAACTCCATGATTGACTGTTGATATTTACAGTCCAAGCACTGCATAGACACCCAAACACCCAAAACCCCATGAATGACTGTTGATATTTATAGTCCAAACACTCTAATGACACCCAACAACCCATGATTGACTGTTGATATTTACATTCCAAGCACTGTAATGATACCAACCACCCCATGAATGACTGTTGATATTTACAGTCCAAGCACTAATGACACCTCCACCCCCACCACACCATGAATGACTAGATATTTTTAGTCCAAGCACTGTAATGACGCCCACACACCCACCACCCCATGAATGACTGTTGATATTTAAAGTTCAAGCACTGTAATTACACCCACATACCCACCACCCCATGATTGACTATTGATATTTACAGTTCAAGCACTATAATGACAGCCACACCCACCACCCCATAAATGACTGTTGATACTTACAGTCTAAGCACTGTAATGACACCCACCACCTTATAAATGACTGTTGATAATTACAATCAAAACATTGTAATGACACCCACACACCCACCACCCCACGAATGACTGTTGATATTTACAGTCAAAGCACTGTAATGACACCCACACACCCACCACCCCATGATTGACATTGATATTTACAGTCCAAGCACTGTAATGACAGCTACACACCCACCACCCCATAAATGACTGTTGATATTTACAGTCCAAGCTCTGTAATGACACTCATACACCCACCGCCCTATTAATGACTATTGATATTTATAGTCCAAGCACTGTAATGACACCCACACACCCACCACTCCATAAATGATGGTTAATATTTATTGGTCAAGCAATGTAATGACACCAACACACCCACCACCCCAAGAATGACTGTTGATATTTTCAGTCCAAGCAATGTAATGACATCCAAACACCCACCACCTGATGAATGATGGTTTATATTTACAGTCCAGGAACTGTAATGACACCAACACACTCACCACTCCATGAATGACTGTTGATATTTACATTCCATGCACTGTCATGACACCCATACATGCACCACCCCATGAATGACTGTTGATATTTACAGTTCAAGCACTTTAATAAATCCCACCACCCAATAAATGAATGTTGATATTTATATTTAAAACACTGTAATGACACCCACACACCCACCACCCCATGAGTGACTGTTTATATTTACAGTCCAAGCAATGTAATGACACCCACACACCCACCACCCAATTAATGACTGTTGATATTTAAAGTCTAATCAATGTAATGACACCCACACACCCACCACACCATAAATGACTGTTGATGTTTACAGTCCAAGCACTGTAATGACACCCACACACCCACGACTCCATGAATGACTGTTGATATTTACAGTCCAAGCTCTGTAATGACACTCACACACCCAGCACTTTATGAATGACTGTTGATATTTACAGTCCAACTATTGTAATAACACCCACACACCCACCACCATATAAATGACGGTTAATATTTTCAGTCCGAGCACTGTAATGACATCCACACACCCACCACCCCATGAATAACTGTTAATATTTACAGTCCAAGCACTGTAATGTCACACACACACCCACCACCCAATGAATGATGGTTGATATTTACAGTCCAAGAACTGTAATGACACCCACACACCCACCACCCCATGAATGATTGTTGATATATACAGTACAAGTACTGTAATGACAGCCCCACTCCCACCACCCCATTAATTATGGTTGATATTTACAGTCTAAGCACTCTAATGACACCCACCACCCTATGAATGACTGTTGATATTTACAATCAAAACACTATAATGACACCCACACACCCACCACCCCATGAATCACTGTTGATATTTACAGTACAAGCACTGTAATGACACCCAGACACCCACAACTCCATGATTGACTGTTGATATTTACAGTCCAAGCACTGCATAGACACCCAAACACCCAAAACCCCATGAATGACTGTTGATATTTATAGTCCAAACACTCTAATGACACCCAACAACCCATGATTGACTGTTGATATTTACATTCCAAGCACTGTAATGATACCAACCACCCCATGAATGACTGTTGATATTTACAGTCCAAGCACTAATGACATTTCCACCCCCACCACACCATGAATGACTAGATATTTTTAGTCCAAGCACTGTAATGAAACCCACACACCCACCACCCCATGAATGACTGTTGATATTTACAGTTCAAGCATTGTAATTACACCCACACTCCCACCACCCCATAAATGACTGTTGATACTTACAGTCTAAGCACTGTAATGACACCCACCACCTTATAAATGACTGTTGATAATTACAATCAAAACATTGTAATGACACCCACACACCCACCACCCCACGAATGACTGTTGATACTTACAGTCAAAGCACTGTAATGACACCCACACACCCACCACCCCATGATTGACTGTTGATATTTACAGTCCAAGCACTGTAATGACAGCCACACACCCACCACTTCATAAATGACTGTTGATATTTACAGTCTAAGCACTATAATGACACCCACACACCGACCACCCCAAGAATGACTTTTGATATTTACAGTCCAAGCACTGTAATGACACCTACACACCCACCACCCCATGAATAACAGTTGATATTTACAGTCCAAGCTCTGTAATGACACTAACACACCCACCACCCTATAAATGACTTGATATTTACAGTCCAAGCACTGTAATGACACCCACACACCCCTTACCCCATAAATGATGGTTAATATTTATAGGCCAAGCAATGTAATGACACCCACACAACCACTACCCCAAGAATGACTGTTGATATTTTCAGTGCAAGCACTGTAAGGACATCCACACACCCACCACCCCACGAATGACAATTAATATTTACAGTCTGAGAACTGTAATGACACCCACACACCCACCACCTAATGAATGATGGTTTATATTTACAGTCCAGGAACTGTAATGACACTCACACACTCACAACCCCATGAATGACTGTTGATATTTACAGTCCAAGCACTGTCATGACACCCACACACGCACCACCCCATGAATGACTGTTGATATTTACAGTCCAAGCACTCTAATGACACCAACCACCCAATAAATGAATATTGATATTTATAGTTAAAACACTCTAATGACACCCACACACCCACCACCCCATGAATGACTGTTAATATTTATAGTCCAAGCACTGTAATGACACCCACACACTGACCACCCCATGATTGACTGTTGATATTTACAGTCCAAGCACTGTAATGACACCCAAACACCCACCACCCAATAAATGACTGTTGATATTTACAGTCCAAGCACTCTAATGACACCCAACATTCCATGATTGACTGATGATACTTACAGTCCCAGCACTGTAATGACACCAACCACCCCATGAATGACTGTTGATATTTACAGTCCAAGCACTAATGACACAAACACACTCACCACACATTTAGAATGACTTGATATTTATAGTCCAAGCACTGTAATGACACCCACACACCCACCACCCCATGAATAACTGTTGATATTTACAGTTCAAGCACTATAATGACACCCACATACCCACCACCCCATGAATGACTGTTGATATTTACAGTCCAAGCACTGTAATGACACCCTAACCCCCACAACCTCATGAATGACTGTTGATATTTACAGACAAAGCTCTGTAATGACACCCCCACACCCACCACCCAATGAATGACTGTTAATATTTTCAGTCCAAGCACTCTAATGACACTCACCACCTTATTAATGACTGTTGATATTCAGAATCAAAACACTGTAATGACACCCACACACCCACCACCCCATGAATGACAGTTGATATTTTTAGTCTAAGCACTGTAATGACGTCCACACACCCACCACCCTATGAATAACTGATAATATTTACAGTCTGGGCACTGTAATAACACCCACACACCCACCAACCAATGAATGATGGTTGATATATACAGTCCAAGAACTGTAATAACACCCACACACTCACCACCCCATGAATGACTGTTGATATTTACTGTCCAAGCAGTGTCATGACACCCAAACACCCACCACCCCATGAATGATTGTTGATATATACAGTCCAAGCACTGTAATGACACCCACACACCCATCACCCCATGAATGACTGTTGATATTAGAGTCTAAGCACTGTAATGCCACCCACCACCCCATGAATGACTGTTGATATTTACAGTCCAAGCACTGTCATGACACCCACACACGCACCACCCCATGAATGACTGTTGATATTTACAGTCCAAGCACTCTAATGACACCAACCACCCAATAAATGGATATTGATATTTATAGTTAAAACACTCTAATGACATCCACACACCCACCACCCTATGAATGACTGTTAATATTTATAGTCCAAGCACTGTAATGACACCCACACACTGACCACCCCATGATTGACTGTTGATATTTACAGTCCAAGCACTGTAATGACACCCAAACACCCACCACCCAATAAATGACTGTTGATATTTACAGTCCAAGCACTCTAATGACACCCAACATTCCATGATTGACTGATGATACTTACAGTCCCAGCACTGTAATGACACCAACCACCCCATGAATGACTGTTGATATTTACAGTCCAAGCACTAATGACACACACACACTCACCACACATTTAGAATGACTTGATATTTATAGTCCAAGCACTGTAATGACACCCACACACCCACCACCCCATGAATAACTGTTGATATTTACAGTTCAAGCACTATAATGACACCCACATACCCACCACCCCATGAATGACTGTTGATATTTACAGTCCAAGCACTGTAATGACACCCTCACCCCCACAACCCCATGAATGACTGTTGATATTTACAGACAAAGCTCTGTAATGACACCCCCACACCCACCACCCCATGAATGACTGTTAATATTTTCAGTCCAAGCACTCTAATGACACCCACCACCTTATTAATGACTGTTGATATTCAGAATCAAAACACTGTAATGACACCCACACACCCACCACCCCATGAATGACAGTTGATATTTTTAGTCTAAGCACTGTAATGACGTCCACACACCCACCACCCCATGAATGACTGATAATATTTACAGTCTGGGCACTGTAATAACACCCACACACCCACCAACCAATGAATGATGGTTGATATATACAGTCCAAGAACTGTAATAATACCTACACACTCACTACCCCATGAATGACTGTTGATATTTACTGTCCAAACAGTGTCATGACACCCACACACCCACCACCCCATGAATGATTGTTGATATATACAGTCCAAACACTATAATGACACCCACACACCCACCACCCCATGAATGATTGTTGATATATACAGTCCAAGCACTGTAATGACACCCACACACCCATCACCCCATGAATGACTGTTGATATTAGAGTCTAAGCACTGTAATGCCACCCACCACCCTATGAATGACTGTTGATATTTACAGTCGAAGCACTGTAATGACACCCACATACCCACCACACCATGATTGACTGTTGATATTTACAGTCCAAGCACTCTTATGAAAACCCACCACCCAATAAATGAATGTTGATATTTATAGTTAAAACACTGTAATGATACCTACACACCTACCACCCCATGAATGACTGTTTATATTTACAGTCCAAGCAATGTAATGACACCCACACACCCACCACCCAATAAATGACTGTTAATATTTACAGTCTAAGCACTGTAATGACACCCACACACCCACCACCCCATGAATGACTGTTGATATTTACAGTCTAAGCACTGTAATGACATCCACACACCCACCAATCCATGAATGACTGTTAATATTTTTAGTCCAAGCACTGTAATGTCACACACACACCCACTACCCAATGAATGATGGTTGATATTTACTGTCCAAGAACTGTAATGAAACCCACACACTCACCACCCCATGAATGACAGTTGATATTTTTAGTCCAAGCTCTGTAATGACATTCACACACCCACCACCCCATGAATGACTGATAATATTTACAGTATGAGCACTGTAATAACACCTACACACCCACCAACCAATGAATGATTGTTGATATATATAGTCCAAGAACTGTAATAACACCCACACACTCACCACCCCATGAATAACTGTTGATATTTACTGTCCAAGCAGTGTCATGACACCCACACACCCACCACAACTTAAATAACTGTTGATATTTACAGTCCAAGCACTGTAATGACACCCAACACCCTATAAATGACTGTTGATATTTACTGTCAAAAACTGTAATGACACCCACAAACCCACCACCCCATGAATGACTGTTATTATTTACAGTCCAAGCACTCTAATGACACCCACACACCCACCACCCCATGATTGACTGTTGATATTTACATTCCAAGCACTGCATAGACACCCAAACACCCACATCCCCATGAATAACTGTTTATATTTACAGTCCAAGCACTGTAATGACACCCACACACCTATCACCCCATGAATGACTGTTGATATTAGAGTCTAAGCACTGTAATGCCACCCACCACCCCATGAATGACTGTTGATATTCACAGTCCAAGCACTAATGACACCCACACACCCACCACCCCATGAATGACTGTTGATATTTACAGTCCAAACACTATAATGACACCCACACTCCCACCACTCCAGGAATGATTGTTGATATATACAGTCCAAGCACTGTCATGACACCCCAAACCCCGATCACCCCATGAATGACTGTTGATATTTACAGTCAAAGCACTGTAATGACACCCCAACACCCACCACCCCATGAATGACTGTTGATATTTACAGTCCAAGCACTCTAATGACACCCACCACCTTATTAATGACTGTTGATATTCACAATCAAAACTCTGTAATGACACCCACACACCCACCATCCCATGAATGACTGTTGATATTTACAGTCAAAGCACTGTAATGACACCCACACACCCACCACCCCATGATTGACTGTTGATATTTACAGTCCAAGCATTGTAATGACAGCCACACTCTCACCACCCCATAAATGACTGTTGATATTTACAGTCCAAGCTCTGTAATGACACTCAAACACCCACCACCTTATGAATGACTGTTGATATTTATAGTCCAAGCACTGTAATGACACCCACACACCCACCACTCCATTAATGATGGTTAATATTTATAGGTCAATGGAGACCTGAATGGTCACATTGGTGGTGGAACCAATGGCATCAGTAGAATACATGGCGGAAACTACTTTGGAGAGGGCAATGAAGAGGGAGAAAGGGTCATCGACTTTGCCATCTTAAATGACCTCGTGGTTTGTAACACCATTTTCAATAAAAGGCCAGAACATCTGATTACCTACAAAAGTGGCAACCGATCAAGCCAAATAGACTTCATGCTATATCGTAGATGTGATCGAGTTGAAATACAGGACTGCAAAGTCATTCCTGGCGACCATGTAACAGCACAACATCGCCTAGTTACACTAGATCTAGCTATTATGGTCACACAAAAGCAGATAGAAAAAAGGCAAGGACTGAAAAGGATCAAGTGGTTTAAGTTGAAATATCCTGAAAAGAAAATGGAATTCAAAGAGAGAGTGTTGAATGAGCTTGAGCCCCAGATAATTAATGTTGAAGATTGGTGGAATCGGAGCAGTGGGGTCATTCTGAGAGTGGCAAGGGAAGTCCTAGGAGAAAGTACTGGCAAGATCATAGAAAACAAGGAAACCTGGTGGTTCAACGAAGAAGTGCAGCAGAAGACCCAGCTGAAGAAGGAAGCAAAAAAGAAACACGAACAGACAAGGGAAGAAGCGGACAGAGTGGCATATAAACAATGTAACAAGGAGGCAAAGAAGGCAGTTGCAATAGCAAAGGCTGAAGCATATGACCAACTATATAATGAGTTAGAGACAAAAGAAGGACAAGGCAAAATTTTCCGACTAGCAAAACAACGGAACAAAAGTACTCGAGATATAACACACATACGCCAGATGAAGGATGAAAACGGAAAGGTGATAAGGAAGGAAAGTGATATTGTCGAGAGATGGAAACAATATTTTGAACATCTATTAAACAAAGAAAATGAAAGACTTATACATGGCAGTGGAGATCCAAACCACGGTATGGTGAGAGACATTTCCAAGGATGAAGTGGAGCTAAGTCTCAAGAAGATGAAGAGTGGGAAGGCGCCTGGTCCGGACATGCTGCCAGTGGAGGCGTGGAAAGCTCTCGGAGATGAAGGGGTCCACATCTTGTGGCGCCTCATGAAAGAGATCTGGGACGGGGAAAAGATGCCAGAGATATGGAGGCAAAGCACACTCATACCGATTTTCAAGGAGAAAGGAGATGTCCAAAACTGCGAGAATTATAGAGGATTAAAGCTCATGTCACACACACTCAAGCTACTAGCAAGAATAATGGACAGAAGACTGAGGGAAGAAGTACATATAGGTAGGCAACAACTGGGTTTTATGAAAGGAGTTGGTACAACGGATGGTATTTTCACACTCAGACAAATGATGGAAAAGTGCAGGGAAAAGCAGCAAGTTTTACACATGGTCTTCAATGACTTAGAGAAGGCATACGATAGAGTACCAAGAGATGAAGTATGGAGATCCTTGAGAGAACGTGGCGTGCCAGAAAAATACGTAAGGATTGCTCAAGAGACCTACAGAGAGGCAACAACCAGAGTGAGGAGCACAGTGGGTGTGACAGAGAGCTTTGTGGTACAGGTCGGCCTCCACCAGGGCTCAACCCTAAGTCCCTTTCTTTTCAATGTAGTGTTTTATGTGCTAACGGGAGCTGTGAGAGAGAACCCACCATGGTGTGTTCTGTACGCCGATGATGTCATCTTGTTGGCCAAGAGCAAAAGAGCACTACAAAGGAAGTTGGAACATTGGAGAGAAGCGTTGGAGAGCCGAGGTCTGAGGATCAGTAGGAGTAAAACGGAGTATATGACAACGGATACGGACGGAGACCAAGAAGAATCCATACAAATGGATGGAATCAAACTAAAGAGAGTGACAAGTTTTAAGTATTTAGGATCAATGATCGAACCATCAGCTAGACTTGACAAGGAGATCAGCCACAGAATCCAGAGTGGCTGGAATAACTGGAGGAAGGTAACTGGTTTCACGTGTGATAGAAAAGTGCCAGTCAAGTTGAAAGGCAAAATCCATAAGGCAGTGGTCAGGCCAGCGATGATGTATGCTTTGGAGACGGCGTCGATGAGAAAGACAGAGGAGAGGAAGCTGAATGTTGTAGAGATGAAAATGTTAAGATGGATGTCAGGCGTAACAAGACTGGATCGAATCAGAAATGAATATATCAGAGGATCTTTAAAAGTCGTAGAGATATCTAAGAAGATACAAGAAGCAAGGATAAGATGGTATGGTCACATCACGCGAAGAAATAAAGAACAGCATATTGCAAGAGAGGCATTGGACATGGAGATCCCAGGGCATAGAAGGAGAGGAAGGCCAAGAACTAGATGGAAGGATCGAATAGCAGCGGACATGCAAGAGAAAGGATTGCGTGCAGAGGATTGTGAAAATAGAAACACCTGGAAAAGGCTCATACAAAACAGTGATCCCGAATAGGGATAAAACTGAGAAGAAGAAGAAGAATATTTATAGGTTAAGCACTGTAATGACACCCACACACCCACCACCCCAAGAATGACTGTTGATATTTTCAGTCCAAGCAATGTAATAACATTCAAACACCCACGACCTGATGAATGATGGTTTAAATTTACAGTCCAGGAACTGTAATGACACCCACACACCCACCAACCCATGAAGGACTGTTGATATTTACTGTCCAAGCACTGTAATGACACCCACATACCCACCACACCATGATTGACTGTTGATATTTAGAGTCCAAGCACTCTAATGAAAACCCACCACCCAATAAATGAATGTTGATATTTATAGTTAAAACACTGTAATGACACCCACACACCCACCACCACATGAATGACTGTTTATATTTACAGTCCAAGCAATGTAATGACACCCACACACCCACCACCCAATAAATGACTGTTGATATTTACAGTCAAAGCACTGTAATGACACCCAAACACCTACCACCCCATGAATGACTGTTGATATTTACAGTCTAAGCACTGTAATGACATCCACACACCCACCACTCCATGAATGACTGATAATATTTACAGTCTGAGCAATGTAATGACACCCACAAACCCACCACCTAATGAATAAGGGTTGATATTTATAGTCCAAGAACTGTAATGACACTCAGACACCCACAACTCCATGATTGACTGTTGATATTTACAGTCCAAGCACTGCATAGACACCCACACACCCACCATCCCATGAATGACTGTTGATATTTACAGTTCAAGCACTGTAATTACACCCACATACCCACCACCCCATGATTGACTGTTGATATTTACAGCCCAAGCACTATATTGACAGCCACACACCCACCAACCCATAAATGACTGTTGATACTTACAGTCTAAGCACTGTAATGACACCCACCACCTTATAAATGAATGTTGATAATTACAATCAAAACACTGTAATGACACCCACACACCAACCACCCCACGAATGACTGTTGATATTTACAGTCAAAGCACTGTAATGACACCCACACACCCACCACCCCATAAATGACTGTTGATATTTACAGTCCAAACACTGTAATGACAGCCACACACCGACCACCCCAAGAATGACTTATGATATTTACAGTCCAAGCACTGTAATGACAACTACACACCCACCACCCCATGACAAACTGTTGATATTTACAGTCCAAGCTCTGTTATGACACTAACACACAGACCACCCTATAAATGACTTGATATTTACAGTCCAAGCACTGTAATGACACCCACACACCCCTCACCCCATAAATGACGGTTAATATTTATAGGCCAAGCAAAGTAATGACACCCACACACCCACTACCCCAAGAATGACTGTTGATATTTTCAGTCCAAGCACTGTAAGGACATCCACACACCCACCACCCGTGAATGACTATTAATATTTACAGTCTGAGCACTGTAATGACACCCACACACCCACCACCTAATGAATGATGGTTTATATTAACAGTCCAGGAACTGTAATGACACCCACACAATCACCACCCCAAGAATGACTGTTAATATTTACAGTCCAAACACTGTCATGACACCCACACACGCACCACCCCATGAATGACTGTTGATATTTACAGTCCAAGCACTCTAAAAACACCCACCACCCAAAAAATGAATGTTGATATTTATAGTTAAAACACTGTAATGACACCCACACACCCACCACCCCATGAATGACTGTTGATATTTATAGTCCAAGCTCTGTAATGACACCCACACACCGACCACCCCATGATTGACTGTTGATATTTACAGTCCAAGCACTGTAATGACACCCACACACCCACCACCCAATAAATGACTGTTGATATTTACAGTCCAAGCACTCTAGTGACACCCAACATTAAATGATTGACTGTTGATATTTACAGTCCAAGCACTGTAATGACACCAACCACCCCATGAATGACTGTTGATATTTACAGTCCAAGCACTAATGACACACACACACCCACCGCACCATGAATGACTTGATATTTATAGTCCAAGCACTGTAATGACTCCCACACACCCACCACCCCATGAATGACTGTTGATATTTACAGTTCAAGCACTATAATGACACCCACATACCCACCACCCCATGAATGACTGTTGATATTTACAGTCCAAGCACTGTAGTGACACCCTCACTCCCACCACCCGATGAATAACTGTTGATATTTACAGTCAAAGCACTGTAATGACACACCCACACCCACCACCCCATGAATGACTGTTGATATTTACAGTCCAAGCACTCTAATGACACCCACCACCTTTTTAATGACTGTTGATATTCACAATCAAAACACTGTAATGACACCCACACACCCACCACCCCATGAACAACTGTTGATATTTACAGTCAAAGCACTGTAATGACACCCCCACACGTACCACCCCATGATTGACTGTTGATATTTACAGTCCAAGCACTGTAATGACAGCCACACACCCACCACCCCATAAATGACTGTTGATATTTACAGTCCAAGCTCTGTAATGACACTCAAACACCCACCACCCTATGAATGACTGTTGATATTTATAGTCCAAGGACTGTAATGACACCCACACACCCACCACTCCATAAATGATGGTTAATATTTATAGGCCAAGCACTGTAATGACACCCACACACCCACCACCCCAAGAATGACTGTTGATATTTTCAGTCCGAGCAATGTAATGACATCCAACCACCCACCACCTGATGAATGATGGTTTATATTTACAGTCCAGGAACTGTAATGACACCCACACACTCACCACCCCATAAATGATTGTTGATATTTACAGTCAATGCACTGTCATGACATCCACACAAGCACCACCCCATGAATGACTGTTGATATTTACAGTCCAAGCACTCCAATGAAAACCCACCACCAAATAAATGAATGTTGATATTAATAGTTAAAACACTGTAATGACACCCACACACCCACCAACCCATGAAGGACTGTTGATATTTACAGTCCAAGCACTGTAATGACACCCACATACCCACCACACCATGATTGACTGTTGATATTTACAGTCCAACTACTATAATGACCACCACACACCCACCACCCTATAAATGACTGTTGATATTTACAGTCTAAGCACTGTAATGATACCCACACACCCACCACCCCAAGAATCAATTTTGATATTTACAGTCCAAGCACTGTAATGACACCTACAAACCCCCCACCAAAAAAATGACTGTTGATATTTACAGTGTAAGCACTGTAATGACACCTACACACACACAACCCCATGAATGACTGTTGATATTTACAGTCCAAGCTCTGTAATGACACTTACACACCCACTACCCTATGTATGACTGTTGATATTTACAGTCCAAGAACTGTAATGACACCCACACACCCACAACCCCATAAATGATGGTTTATATTTATAATCCAAGCACAGTAATGACAACCACACACCCACCACCCCATGAATGACTGTTGATATTTTCAGTCTAAGCACTGTAATGACATCCACACACCCACCACCCCATGAATGACTGTTAATATTTTCAGTCTAAGCACTGTAATGACATCCACACCCCCACCACCCCATGAATGACTGTTGATTTTACAGTCAAAGCAATGTAATGACGCCCCACACCCACCACCCCATGCATTATGATTGATATTTACAGTCCAAGCACTGTAATGACACCAACACACCCACCACTCCATGAATGACTGTTGATATTTACAGTCCAAACACTCTAATGACACCCACCACCTTATTAATGACTGTTGATATTCACAATCAAAATACCTGTAATGACACCCACACACCCACCACCCCATGAATGACTGTTGATTTTTACAGTCAAAGCACTGTAATGACACCCACACACCCACAACCCCATGATTGACTGTTGATATTTACAGTCCAAGCACTGTAATGACAGCCACACACCCACCACCCCATAAATGACTGTTGATATTTACAGTGCAAGCTCTGTAATGACACTCAAACACCCTCCACCCTATGAATGACTGTTGATATTTATAGTCCAAGCACTGTAATGACACCCACACACCCACCACTCCATAAATGATGCTTAATATTTATAGGCCAAGCACTGTAATGACACCCACACTCCCACCAACCCAAGAATGACTGTTGATATTTTCAGTCCGAGCAATGTAATGACATCCAACCACCCACCACCTGATGAATGATGGTTTATATTTACAGTCCAGGAACAATAATGACACCCACACACTCACCACCCCATAAATGATTGTTGATATTTACAGTCAATGCACTGTCATGACACCTACACATGCACCACCCCATGAATGACTGTTGATATTTACAGTCCAAGCACTCTAATGAAAACCCACCACCAAATAAATGAATGTTGATATTTATAGTTAAAACACTGTAATGACACCCACACACCCACCAACCCATGAAGGACTGTTGATATTTACAGTCCAAGCACTGTAATGACACCAACACACCCACCACTCTATGAATGACTGTTGATATTTACAGTCCAAGCACTCTAATGACACCCACCACCTTATAAATGACTGTTGTTATTTACAATCAAAACACTGTAATGACACCCACACACCCACCACCCCATGAATGACTGTTGATATTTACAGTCCAAGCACTGTAATGACACCCACATACCCACCACCCCATGATTGACTGTTGATATTTACAGTCCAAGCACTATAATGACAGCCACACACCCACCACCCCGTAAATGACTGTTGATACTAACAGTCTAAGCACTGTAATGATACCTACACACACATAACCCCATGAATGACTGTTTATATTTACAGTCCAAGCACTGTAATGACACCCTCACCCACACCACCCCATGAATGACTGTTGATATTTACAGTCAAAGCCCTGTAATGACACCCCAATACCCACCACCCCATGAATGACTGTTGATATTTACAGTCCAAGCACTCTAATGACACCCACCACCTTATAAATGACTGTTGATATTTACAATCAAAAGACTGTAATGACACCCGCACACTAACCACCCCACGAATAACTGTTGATATTTACAGTCAAAGCACTGTAATGACACCCACACATCCACCACCCTATAATTAACTGTTAATATTTACAGTCCAAGCACTGTAGTGACAGCCAGACACCCACCACTTCATAAATGACTGTTGATATTTACAGTCCAAGCACTGTAATGACACCTACACACCCACCACCCCATGAATGACTGTTGATATTTTCATTCCAAACTCTGTAATGACACTCACACACCCACCAACCTATTAATGACTTGATATTTACAGTTCAAGCACTATAATGACACCCACATACAGACCACCCCATGAATGACTGTTGATATTTACAGTCCAAGCACTGTAATGACACCGTCACCCCCACCACCCCATGAATGACTGTTGATATTTACAGTCAAAGCACTGTAATGACACCCCCACACCAACCACCCCATGAATGAATTTTAATATTTACAGTCCAAGCACTGTAATGATACCTACACACCCCCCACCCAAAAAATGACTGTTGATATTTACAGTCTAAGCACTGTAATGACACCTACACACACACAACCCCATGAATAACTGTTGATATTTACAGTCCAAGCTCTTTAATGACACTTACACACACACCAACCTATGTATTACTGTTGATATTTACAGTCCAAGAACTGTAATGACACCCACACACCCACAATCCTACAAATGACGGTTGATATTTATAGTCCAAGCACAGTAATAACAACCACACATTCACCACCCCATGAATGACTGCTGATATTTTCATTCTAAGCACTGTAATGACATCCACACACCCACCACCCCATGAATGACTGTTAATATTTACAGTCTAAGCACTGTAATGACACCCACAAACCCACCACCTAATGAATGATGGTTGATATTTATAGTCCAAGAACTGTAATGACACCCTCACCCCCACCAACCCATGAATGACTGTTGATATTTACAGTCAAAGCACTGTAATGACGCCCCACACCAACCACCCCATGCATTATGGTTGATATTTACAGTCCAAGCACTGTAATGACACCAACACACCCACCACTCCATGAATGACTGTTGATATTTACAGTCCAAGCACTCTAATGATACCCACCACCTTATAAATGACTGTTGTTATTTACAATCAAAACACTGTAATGAATCCCACACACCCACCACCCCATGAAGGACTGTTGATATTTACAGTCCAAGCACTATAATGACAGCCACACACCCACCACCCCGTAAATGACTGTTGATATTTACAGTCCAAGATCTGTAATGACACCCACACACCCATAACCCCATAAATGACGGTTGATATTTATAGTCCAAGCACAGTAATGACAACCACACATCCACCACCCCATGAATGACTGTTGATTTTTTCAGTCTAAGCAATGTAATGACATCCACACACCCACCACCCCATGAATGACTGTTAATATTAACAGTCTAAGCACTGTAATGACACCCACAAACCCACCACTCAATGAATGATGGTTGATATTTATAGTCCAAGAACTGTAATGACACCCTCACCTCCACCACCCCATGAATGACTGTTGATATTTACAGTCAAAGCACTGTAATGACGCCCCACACCCACCACCCTATGCATTATGGTTGATATTTACAGTCCAAGCACTGTAATGACACCAACACACCCACCACTCCATGAATGACTGTCGATATTTACAGTCCTAGCACTCTAATGACACCCACCACCTTATAAATGACTGTTGTTATTTACAATAAAAACACTGTAATGACACCCACACACCCACCACCCCATGAATGACTGTTGATATTTACAGTCCAAGCACTGTAATGACACCCACATACCCACCACCCCATGATTGACTGTTGATATTTACAGTCCAAGCACTATAATGACAGCCACACACCCACCACCCCGTAAATGACTGTTGATACTTACAGTCTAAGCACTGTAATGACACCTACACACACACAACCCCGTGAATGACTTTTGATATTTACAGTCCAAGCACTGTAATGACACCCTCACCCCCTCCACTCCATGAATGACTGTTGATATTTACAGTCAAAGCCCTTTAATGACACCCCAACACCCACCACCATATGAATGACTGTTGATATTTACAGGGCAAGCACTCTAATGACACCCACCACCTTATTAATGACTGTTAAAATTTACAATCAAAACACTGTAATGACACCCACTCACCCACCACCCCATGAATGACTGTTGATATTTACAGTCAAATCACTGTAATGACACCCACACACCCACCACCCCATGATTGACTGTTGATATTTACAGTCCAAGCACTGTAATGACAGCCACACACCCACCACCCTATAAATGACTGTTGATATTTACAGTCCAAGCTCTGTAATGACACTCAAACACCCACCACCCTATAAATGACTGTTGATATTTACAGTCCAAGCACTGTAATGACACCCACAAACCCACCACCCCATAAATGATGTTTAATATTTAAAGGCCAAGCACTGTAATGACACCCACACACCCACCACCCCAAGAATGACTGTTGATATTTTTAGTCCAAGCACTCTAATGACATCCAAACACCAACCACCTGATGAATGATGGTTTATATTTACAGTCCAGGAACTGTAATGACACCAATACACTCACCACCCCTTGAATAACTGTTGATATTTACAGTCCAAGCACTCTAATGAAAACCCACCACCTAATAAATGAATGTTATTATTTATAGTTAAAACACTGTAATGACACCCCCACACCCACCACCCCATGAATGACTGTTTATATTTACAGTCCAAGCAGTGTAATGACACCCTCATACTCACCACCCAATAAATGGCTGTTGATATTTACAGTCTAAGCACTGTAATGACACCCACACACCCACCAACCCATAAAGGACTGTTGATATTTACAGTCCAAGAACTGTAATGACACCCACATACCCACCACACTATGATTGACTGTTGAAATTTACAGTCCAAGCACTATAATGACAGCCACACACCCACCACCCCATAAATGACTGTTGATATTTACAGTCTAAGCACTGTAATGATACCCACACACCCACCACCCCAAGAAGGAATTTTAATATTTACAGTCCAAGCACTGTAATGACACCTACACACCCACAACCCCATTAATTACTGACGATATTTACAGTCCATGCACTGTAATGACACCCACACACATACAACCCCATAAATGATGGTTAATATTTATAGTCCAAGCACTGTAATGACACCCACACACCCACCACCCCATGAATGACTGTTGATATTTACAGAATAAGCACTGTAATGACATCCACACACCCACCACCCCATGAATGACTGTTAACATTTACAGTCTGAGCACTGTAATGACACCCACAAACACACCACCTAATGAATAAGGGTTGATATTTATAGTCCAAGAACTGTAATGACACCCACACACTTACCACCCCATGAATGACTGTTGATATTTACAGTCGAAGCACTGTCATGACACCAATACACGCACCACCCCATGAATGACTGTTGATATTTACAGTCCAAGCACTGTAATGACACCCACATCCCCACCACCCCATAAATGACTGTTGATATTTACAGTCCAAGCACTGTAATGACACCCACACACCCACCACTCCATTAATGAGTGTTGATATTTAAAATCCAAGATCTGTGATGACACTCACACACACAGCACTTTATAAATGACTGTTGATATTTACAGTCCAACCACTGTAATAACACCCACACACCCACCACCCTATTTATGAAAATTAAAATTTTCAGTCCGAGCACTGTAATGACATCCACACACCCACCACCCCATGAATAACTGTTAATATTTACGATCCAAGCACTGTAATGTCACACACACACCCACCACCCAATGAATGATGGTTGATATTTACAGTCCAAGCACTGTAAAGACACCAACACACCCACCACTCCATGAATGACTGTTGATATTTACAGTCCAAGCACTCTAATGATACCCACCACCTTATAAATGACTGTTGTTATTTACAATCAAAACACTGTAATGAATCCCACACACCCACCACCCCATGAAGGACTGTTGATATTTACAGTCCAAGCACTATAATGACAGCCACACACCCACCACCCCGTAAATGACTGTTGATACTTACAGTCTAAGCACTGTAATGACACCTACATACACACAACCCCATGAATGACTGTTGATATTTACAGTCCAAGCACTGTAATGACACCCTCACCCCCACCACCCCATGAATGACTGTTGATATTTACAGTCAAAGCCCTGTAATGACACCCCAACACCCACCACCCCATGAATGACTGTTGACATTTACAGTCCAAGCACTCTAATGACACCCACCACCTTATAAATGACTGTTGTTATTTACAATCAAAACACTGTAATGACACCCACAATCCCACCACCCCAAGAATGACTGTTGATATTTACAGTCAAAGCACTGTAATGACACCCACACACCCACCACCCCATAATTGACTGTTGATATTTACAGTCCAAGCACTGTAATGACAGCCACACACCCACCACTTCATAAATGACTGTTGATATTTACAGTCTAAACACTGTAATGACACCCACACACCGACCACCCCTAGAATGACTTTTGATATTTACAGTTCAAGCACTGTAATGACACCTACACACCCACCACCCCATAAATGACGGTTGATATTTACAGTCCAAGCTCTGTAATGACACTCACACACCCACCACCCTATAAATGACTTGATATTTACAGTCCAAGCACTCTAATGAAAACCCACCACCAAATAAATGAATGTTGATATATATAGTTAAAACACTGTAATGACACCCACACACCCACCAACCCATGAAGGACTGTTAATATTTACAGTCCAAGCACTGTAATGACACCCACATACCCATCACACCATGATTGACTGTTGATATTTACAGTCCAAGCACTATAATGACAGCCACACACGCACCAGCCCATAAATGACTGTTGATATTTACAGTATAAGCTCTGTAATGATACCTACACACCCACCACCCCAAGAATGAATTTTGATAATTACAGTCCAAGCACTGTAATGACACCTACACACCCCCCACCCAAAAAATGACTGTTGATATTTACAGTCTAAGCACTGTAATGACACCTACACACACACAATACCATAAATGATTGTTGATATTTACAGTTTCAAGCTCTGTAATGACACTTACACACCCACCACCCTATGTATGACTGTTTATATTTACAGTCCAAGATCTGTAATGACACCCACACACCCATAACCCCATAAATGACGGTTGATATTTATAGTCCAAGCACAGTAATGACAACCACACATCCACCAACCCATGAATGACTGTTGATATTTTCAGTCTAAGCAATGTAATGACATCCACACACCCACCACCCCATGAATGACTGTTAATATTAACAGTCTAAGCACTGTAATGACACCCACAAACCCACCACTCAATGAATGATGGTTGATATTTATAGTCCAAGAACTGTAATGACACCCTCACCCCCACCACCCCATGAATGACTGTTGATATTTACAGTCAAAGCACTGTAATGATGCCCCACACCCACCACCCTATGCATTATGGTTGATATTTACAGTCCAAGCACCGTAATGACACCAACACACACACCACTCCATGAATGACTGTCGATATTTACAGTCCTAGCACTCTAATGACACCCACCATCTTATAAATGACTGTTGTTATTTACAATAAAAACACTGTAATGACACCGACACACCCACCACCCCATGAATGACTGTTGATATTTACAGTCCAAGCACTGGAATGACACCCACATACCCACCACCCCATGATTGACTGTTGATATTTACAGTCCAAGCACTGTAATGACACCCACACACCCACAACCCCATGATTGACTGTTGATATTTACAGTCCAAGCCCTGTAATGACAGCCACACACCCATCACCCCATAAATGACTGTTGATATTTACAGTCCAAGCTCTGTAATGACACTCAAACACCCTCCACCTTATGAATGACTGTTGATATTTATAGTCCAAGCACTGTAATGACACCCACACACCCACCACTCCATAAATGATGGTTAATATTTATAGGCCAAGCACTGTAATGACACCCACAAATCCACCACCCCAAGAATGACTGTTGATATTTTCAGTCAGAGCAATGTAAAGACATCCAACCACCCACCACCTTATGAATGATGGTTTATAGTTACAGTCCAGGAACTGTAATGACACCCACACACTCACCACCCCATAAATGATTGTTAATATTTACTGTCAATGCACTGTCATGACAACCACACTTTCACCACCCCATGAATGACTGTTGATGTTTACAGTCCAAGCACTCTAATGAAAACCCACCACCAAATAAATGAATGTTGATATTTATAGTTAAAACACTGTAATGACACCCACACACCCACCAACCCATGAAGGACTGTTGATATTTACAGTCCAAGCACTGTAATGACACCCACATACCCACCACACCATGATTGACTGTTGTTATTTACAGTCGAAGCACAATAATGACAGCAACACACTCACCACCCCAAGAATGAATTTTGATATTTACAGTCCAAGCACTGTAATGACACCTACACACCCCCCACCCAAAAAATGACTGTTGATATTTACAGTCTAAGCACTGTAATGACACCTACACACAAACAACCCCATTTTAATGACTGTTGATATTTAAAGTCCAAGCTCTGTAATGACACTTACACACCCACCACCCTATGTATGACTGTTGATATTAACAGTTCAAGCACTGTAATGACACCCACACACCCACAACACCATAAATGACGATTGATATTTATAGTCCAAGCACAGTAATGACAACCACACACCCACCACCCCATGAATGACTGCTGATATTTTCAGTCTAAGCACTGTAATGACATCCACACATCCACCACCCCATGAATGACTGTTAATATTTACAGTCTAAGCACTGTAATGACACCCACAAACCCACCACCTAATGAATGATGGTTGATATTTATAGTCCAAGAACTGTAATGACACCCTCACTCCCACCAACCCATGAATGACTGTTGATATTTACAGTCAAAGCACTGTAATGACGCCCCACACCAACCACCCCATGCATTATGGTTGATATTTACAGTCCAAGCACTGTAATGACACCAACACACCCACCACTCCATGAATGACTGTTGATATTTAAAGTCCAAGCACTCTAATGACACCCACCACCTTATAAATGACTGTTGTTATTTACAATCAAAATACTGTAATGACACCCACACACCCACCACCCCATGAAGGACTGTTGATATTTACAGTCCAAGCACTATAATGACAGCCACACACCCACCACCCCGTAAATGACTGTTGATATTTACAGTCTAAGCACTGTAATGACACCTACATACACACAACCCCATGAATGACTGTTGATATTTACAGTCCAAGCACTGTAATGACATCCTCACCCCCACCACCCCATGAATGACTGTTGATATTTACAGTCAAAGCCCTGTAATGACACACCAACACCCACCACCCCATGAATGACTGTTGATATTTACAGTCCAAGCACTCTAATGACACCCACCACCTTATAAATGACTGTTGTTATTTACAATCAAAACACTGTAATGACACCCACAAACCCACCACCCCAAGAATGACTGTTGATATTTACAGTCAAAGCACTGTAATGACACACACACACCCACCACCCCATAATTGACTGTTGATATTTACAGTCCAAGCACTGTAATGACAGCCACACACCCACCACTTCATAAATGACTGTTGATATTTACAGTCTAAACACTGTAATGACACCCACACACCGACCACCCCAAGAATGACTTTTGATATTTACAGTTCAAGCACTGTAATGACACCTACACACCCACCACCCCATGAATGACTGTTGATTTTTACAGTCCAAGCTCTGTAATGACACTCACACACCCACCACCCTATAAATGACTTGATATTTACAGTCCAAGCACTCTAATGAAAACCCACCACCAAATAAATGAATGTTGATATTAATAGTTAAAACACTGTAATGACACCCACACACCCACCAACCCATGAAGGACTATTAATATTTACAGTCCAAGCACTGTAATGACACCCACATAATCATCACACCATGATTGACTGTTGATATTTACAGTCCAAGCACTATAATGACAGCCACACACCCACCACCCCATAATTGACTGTTGATATTTACAGTCCAAGCACTGTAATGACAGCCACACACCCACCACTTCATAAATGACTGTTGATATTTACAGTCTAAACACTGTAATGACACCCACACACCGACCACCCCAAGAATGACTTTTGATATTTACAGTTCAAGCACTGTAATGACACCTACACGCCCACCACCCCATGAATGACTGTTGATATTTACAGTCCAAGCTCTGTAATGACACTCACACACCCACCACCCTATAAATGACTTGATATTTACAGTCCAAGCACTCTAATGAAAACCCACCACCAAATAAATGAATGTTGATATTTATAGTTAAAACACTGTAATGACACCCACACACCCACCAACCCATGAAGGACTGTTAATATTTACAGTCCAAGCACTGTAATGACACCCACATACCCATCACACCATGATTGACTGTTGATATTTACAGTCCAAGCACTATAATGACAGCCACACACCCACCACTCCATAAATGACTGTTGATATTTACAGTCTAAGCACTGTAATGATACCTACACACCCACCACCCCAGGAATGAATTTTGATAATTACAGTCCAAGCACTGTAATGACACCTACACACCCCCCACCCAAAAAATGACTGTTGATATTTACAGTCTAAGCACTGAAATGACACCTACACACACACAATCCCATAAATGCTTGTTGATATTTACAGTTTCAAGCTCTGTAATGACACTTACACACCCACCACCCTATGTATGACTGTTGATATTTACAGTCCAAGATCTGTAATGACACCCACACACCCATAACCCCATAAATGACGGTTGATATTTATAGTCCAAGCACAGTAATGACAACCACACATCCACCACCCCATGAATGACTGTTGATATTTTCAGTCTAAGCAATGTAATGACATCCACACACCCACCACCCCATGAATGACTGTTAATATTAACAGTCTAAGCACTGTAATGACACCCACAAACCCACCACTCAATGAATGATGGTTGATATTTATAGTCCAAGAACTGTAATGACACCCTCACCCCCACCACCCCATGAATGACTGTTGATATTTACAGTCAAAGCACTGTAATGATGCCCCACACCCACCACCCTATGCATTATGGTTGATATTTACAGTCCAAGCACTGTAATGACACCAACACACCCACCACTCCATGAATGACTGTCGATATTTACAGTCCTAGCACTCTAATGACACCCACCACCTTATAAATGACTGTTGTTATTTACAATAAAAACACTGTAATGTTACCCACACACCCACCACCCCATAAATGACTGTTGATATTTACAGTCCAAGCACCGTAATGACACCCACATACCCACCACCCCATGATTGTCTGTTGATATTTACAGTCCAAGCACTATAATGACAGCCACACACCCACCACCCCGTAAATGACTGTTGATACTTACAGTCTAAGCACTGTAATGACACCTACACACACACAACCCCGTAAATGACTTTTGATATTTACAGTCCAAGCACTGTAATGACACCCTCACCCCCTCCACCCCATGAATGACTGTTGATATTTACAGTCAAAGCCCTTTAATGACACCCAAACACCCACCACCCCATGAATGACTGTTGATATTTACAGGGCAAGCACTCTAATGACACCCACCACCTTATTAATGACTGTTAAAATTTACAATTAAAACACTGTAATGACACCCACACACCCACCACCCCATGAATGACTGTTGATATTTACAGTCAAATCACTGTAATGACACCCACACACCCACCACCCCATGATTGACTGTTGATATTTACAGTCCAAGCACTGTAATGACAGCCACACACCCTCCACCCTATAAATGACTGTTGATATTTACAGTCCAAGCTCTGTAATGACACTCAAACACCCACCACCCTATAAATGACTGATGATATTTACAGTCCAAGCACTGTAATGACACCCACAAACCCACCACCCCATAAATGATGGTTAATATTTATAGGCCAAGCACTGTAATGACACCCACACACCCACCACCCCAAGAATGACTGTTGATATTTTTAGTCCAAGCACTGTAATGACATCCAAACACCAACCACCTGATGAATGATGGTTTATATTTACATTCCAGGAACTGTAATGACACCAATACACTCACCACCCCATGAATAACTGTTGATATTTACAGTCCAAGCACTCTAATGAAAACCCACCACCTAATAAATGAATGTTATTATTTATAGTTAAAACACTGTAATGACACCCCCACACCCACCACCCCATGAATGACTGTTTATATTTACAGTCCAAGCAGTGTAATGACACCCTCATACCCACCACCCAATAAATGGCTTTTGATATTTACAGTCCAAGCACTATAATGACAGCCACACACCCACCACCCCATAAATGACTGTTGATATTTACAGTCTAAGCACTGTAATGATACCCACACACCCACCACCCCAAGAAGGAATTTTAATATTTATAGTCCAAGCACTGTAATGACACCCACACACTTACCACCCCATGAATGACTGTTGATATTTACAGTCGAAGTACTGTTATGACACCCACAAACACACCACCTAATGAATAAGGGTTGATATTTATAGTCCAAGAACTGTAATGACACCCACACACTTACCACCCCATGAATGACTGTCGATATTTACAGTCCTAGCACTCTAATGACACCCACCACCTTATAAATGACTGTTGTTATTTACAATAAAAACACTGTAATGACACCCACACACCCACCACCCCATGAATGACTGTTTATATTTACAGTCCAAGCAGTGTAATGACACCCTCATACCCACCACACTATGATTGACTGTTAATATTTACAGTCCAAGCACTATAATGACAGCCACACACCCACCACCCCATAAATGACTGTTGATATTTACAGTCTAAGCACTGTAATGATACCCACACACCCACCACCCCAAGAAGGAATTTTGATATTTACATTCCAAGCACTGTAATGACACCTACACACCCACAACCCCATTAATTACTGACGATATTTACAGTCCATGCACTGTAATGACACCCACACACCCACCACCCAATAAATGACTGTTGATATTTACAGTCCAAGAACTGTAATGACACCCACACACCCATCACCCTTTGAATTACTGTTGATATTTAGAGTCCAAGCACTGTAATGACACCCACTACCCCATGAATGAATGTTTATATTTACAGTCCAAACACTAATGACACAAACACACCCACCACATAATGAAGGACTTGATATTTACAGTCCAAGCAATGTAATTACACTCACACACCCACCACTTCATGAATTACTGTTGATATTTACAGTCCAAGCACTATAATGACACCTACACACCCACCACCCCATGAATGGCTGTAAATATTTACAGTCCAAGCACTGTAATGTCACCCACACACCCATGACCCAATGAATGATGGTTGATATTTACAGTCCAAGAACTGTAATGAAACCCACACACCCACCACATCATGAATGACAGTTGATATTCTCAGTCCAAGCACTGTAATGACATCTACACACCTACCACCCCATGAATGACTTTTAATATTTACAGTGCAAGCACTGTAATATCACCCACACACCCACCACCCAATGAATAATGGTTGATATTTACATTCCAAGGACTGTAATGATACCCACACACCCACCACCCAATAAATGACTGTTGATATTTACAGTCCAAACACTGGAATGACACCCACACACCCATCACCCTATGAATTACTGTTGATATTTAGAGTCCAAGCACTGTAATGCCACCCACCACCCCATGAATGACTGTTGATATTTATATTCCAAGCACTAATGACACACCCACACCCACAACCCAATGAGTGACTTGATATTTTCAGTCCAAGCAATGTAATGACACCCACACACCCACTACCCTATTAATGACTGTTGATATTTACAGTCCAAGCACTATAATGACACCTACACACCCACCACCCCCTGAATGACTGTAATATTTACAGTCCAAGCACTGTAATGTCACTCACACACCCACCACCCAATGAATGATGGTTGATATTTACAGTCCAAGAACTGTAATTAAACCCACACACCCACTATCCCATGAATGACAGTTGATATTTTCAGTCCAAGCACTGTAATGTCATCCACACACCCACCACCCAATAAATTATGGTTGATATTTACAGTCCAAACACTGTAATGACACCCACACACCCATCACCCTATGAATTACTGTTGATATTTACAGTCCAAGCACTGTAATGACACCCACACATCCACCACCCCATGAATGACTGTTGATATTTACAGTCCAAGCACTGTAATGACACTCCCACACCCACAAGCCCATTAAATATGGTTGATATTTACAGTCTAAGCACTGTAATGACACCAACACACCCACCAATCCATGAGTGACTATTGAAATTTACAGTCCAAGTACTCTAATGACACCCACCAACCCAAAAATGACTGATATTATTTACACTCTAAGCTCTGTAATGACACCTACACTCCCACCACCCCAAGAATGACTTTTGATATTTACAGTCCAAGCACTATAATGACACATACACACCCACCACCCCATGAATGACTGTTGATATTTTCTGTCCAAGCACTGTCATGACACCCACACACGCACCACCCCATTAATGACTGTTGATATTTACAGTCCAAGCACTCTAATGACACTAACCACCCAATAAATGTATGTTAATATTTATAGTTAAAACACTGTAATGACACCCACACATGCACAACCCTATGAATGACTGTTGATATTTACAGTCCAAGCACTGTCATGACACCCACCACCTAATAAATGAATGTTGATATTTATAGTTAAAACACTGGAATGACACCCATACACCCACCACCCCAGGAATGACTGTTGATATTTACAGTTCAAGCACTGTAATAAAACCCACACACCGACCACCCCATGATTGACTGTTGATATTTACAGTACAAGCAATGTAATGACATCCACACACCCACCACCTAATTAATAACTGTTGACATTTACAGTCCAAGTACTGTAATGAGACTCACACACTCACCACCATATGAATGACCGTTGATAATTACAGTCCAAGCACTGTAATAACACCCACACACCCACCACCCCATAAATGATGGTTGATATTTAAAGTCCAAGCTCTGTAATGACACCCACACACCTACTACCCCATGAATGACTGTTGTTATTTTCAGTCCAAGCACTTTATTGACATCCACACACCCACCACCCCATGAATGACTGTTTATATTTACAGTCCAAGCACTGTAATGTCACCCACACACCCACCACCCATGAATGACAGTTGATATTTTCAGTCCAAGCACTGTAATGACATCTACACACCTAGCACCCCATGAATGACTGTTAATATTTACAGTCCAAGCACTGTAATGTAACCCATACACCCACCACCCAATGAATAATGGTTGATATTTACAGTCCAAGGACTGTAATGATACCCACACACCCACCACCCAATAAATGACTGTTGATATTTACAGTCCAAGAACTGTAATGACACCCACACATCCATCACCCTATGAATTACTGTTGATATTTAGAGTCCAAGCACTGTAATGACACCCACTACCCCATGAATGAATGTTTATATTTACAGTCCAAACACTAATGACACAAACACACCCACCACATAATGAAGGACTTGATATTTACAGTCCAAGCAATGTAATTACACTCACACACCCACCACTTCATGAATTACTGTTGATATTTACAGTCCAAGCACTATAATGACACCTACACACCCACCACCCCATGAATGGCTGTAAATATTTACAGTCCAAGCACTGTAATGTCACCCACACACCCACGACCCAATGAATGATGGTTGATATTTACAGTCCAAGAACTGTAATGAAACCCACACACCCACTACATCATGAATGACAGTTGATATTCTCAGTCCAAGCACTGTAATGACATCTACACACCTACCACCCCATGAATGACTTTTAATATTTACAGTGCAAGCACTGTAATATCACCCACACACCCACCACCCAATGAATAATGGTTGATATTTACATTCCAAGGACTGTAATGATACCCACACACCCACCACCCAATAAATGACTGTTGATATTCACAGTCCAAACACTGTAATGACACCCACACACCCATCACCCTATGAATTACTGTTGATATTTAGAGTCCAAGCACTGTAATGCCACCCACCACCCCATGAATGACTGTTGATATTTATATTCCAAGCACTAATGACACACCCACACCCACAACCCAATGAGTGACTTGATATTTTCAGTCCAAGCAATGTAATGACACCCACACACCCACTACCCTATTAATGACTGTTGATATTTACAGTCCAAGCACTATAATGACACCTACACACCCACCACCCCCTGAATGACTGTAATATTTACAGTCCAAGCACTGTAATGTCACTCACACACCCACCACCCAATGAATGATGGTTGATATTTACAGTCCAAGAACTGTAATTAAACCCACACACCCACCATCCCATGAATGACAGTTGATATTTTCAGTCCAAGCACTGTAATGTCATCCACACACCCACCACCCAATAAATGATGGTTGATATTTACAATCCAAACACTGTCATGACACCCACACACCCATCACCCTATGAATTACTGTTGATATTTACAGTCCAAGCATTGTAATGACACCCACACTTCCACCACCCCATGAATGACTGTTGATATTTACAGTCCAAGCACTGTAATGACACTCCCACACCCACAAGCCCATTAAATATGGTTGATATTTACAGTCTAAGCACTGTAATGACACCAACACACCCACCAATCCATGAATGACTATTGAAATTTACAGTCCAAGTACTCTAATGACACTCACCAACCCAAAAATGACTGATATTATTTACACTCTAAGCTCTGTAATGACACCTACACTCCCACCACCCCAAGAATGACTTTTGATATTTACAGTCCAAGCACTATAATGACACATACACACCCACCACCCCATGAATGACTGTTGATATTTTCTGTCCAAGCACTGTCATGACACCCACACACGCACCACCCCATTAATGACTGTTGATATTTACAGTCCAAGCACTCTAATGACACTAACCACCCAATAAATGTATGTTAATATTTATAGTAAAACACTGTAATGACACCCACACACCCCCCACCCCATGAATGACTGTTGATATTTACAGTCCAAGAACTGTAATGACACCCACACACTGACTACCCCATGATTGACAGTTGATATTTACAGTCCAAGCACTGTAATGACACCCACACACCAACCACTTTATTAATGAATGTTGATATTTACAGTCCAAGCTCTGTAATGACACTCACACACCCACCACCCTATAAATGACTGTTGATATTTACAGTCCAAACACTGTAATGATACCCACACACCCACCACCCGATAAATGATGGTTGATATTTATAGTCCAAGCACTGTAATGACACCCACACACCTACCACCCTATGAATGACTGTTGATATTTTCAGTCCAAGCACTGTAATGACATCGACACACCCACTATCCCATGAATGACACTTAATATTTACATTCTGAGCACTGTAATGACACCGACACACCCACCACCCCTTGAATGAGAGTTGATATTTTCAGTCCATGGACTGTAATGACATCCATACACCCACCACCACATGAATGACTGTTAATATTTACAGTCTGAGAACTGTAATGAGAGCCACACACCCACCACCCAATGAATGATGGTTGATATTTACAGTCGATGAACTGTAATAACACCCACACACTCCCCACCCATGAATGACTGTTGATATTTACAGTCCAAACAATGTCAAGACACCCACACACCCACCACCCCATGTAAAACTGTTAATATTTAAAGTCCAAGCACTCTAATGACACCCACCACCCTATGAATGACTGTTAATATATACAGTCAAAACACTGTAATGACACCCACACACCCACAACCCCATGAATAACTGTTGATATTTACAGTCCAAGCACTGTAATGACACCACACACCCACCACACCATGATTAACTGTTGATATTTACAGTCCAAACAATGCATAGACACCCAAACACCCACAACCCCATGAATGACTGTTAATAATTACAGTCCAATCACTGTAATGCCACCCACCACCCCATGAATAACTGTTGATATCTACAGTCCAAGCAATAATGACACACACACACCCACCACCCAATGAATGACTTGATATTTACAGTCCAAGCACTGTAATGACACCCACACACCCACCACAATATAAATAACTGTTGATATTTTCTGTCCAAGTACTGTAATTACATCCACACACCAACCACACCATAAATGACTGTTAGTATTTAAGTCTGAGCACTGTAATGACACCTACACACCCACCACCTAATGAATGATGGTTGATATTTACAGTCCAAGAACTGTAATGACACCTACACACTCACCACCCCATGAATGACTGTTGATATTTACAGTCCAAGCACTGTCATGACACCCACACATGCTCCACCCCATTAATGACTGTTGATATTTACAGTCCAAGCACTCTAATGACACTAACCACCCAATAAATGTATGTTAATATTTATAGTAAAACACTGTAATGACACCCACACACCCCCCACCCCATGAATGACTGTTGATATTTACAGTCCAAGCACTGTAATGACACCCACACACAGACTACCCCATGATTGACAGTTGATATTTACAGTCCAAGCACTGTAATGACACCCACACACCCACCACTCCATTAATGAATGTTGATATTTACAGTCCAAGCTCTGTAATGACACTCACACACCCACCACCCAATGAATGACTGTTGATATTTACAGTCCAAACACTGTAATGACACCCACACACCCACCACACCATAAATGATGTTTGATATTTATAGTCCAAACACTGTAATGACATCCACACACCTACCACCCTATGAATGACTGTTGATATTTTAGTCCAAGCACTGTAATGACATCGACACACCCACTATCCCATGAATGACACTTAATATTTACATTCTGAGTACTGTAATAACACCTACACACCCACCACCCCTTGAATGACAGTTGATATTTTCAGTCCATGCACTGTAATGACATCCACACACCCACCACCCCATGAATAACTGTTAATATTTACAGTCTGAACACTGTAATGACACCCACACACCCACCACCCATTAAATGATGATTGATATTTACAGTCCAAGAATTGTAATAACACCCACACACTTTCCACCCCATGAATGACTGTTAATATTTACAGTCTGAGCTCAGTAATAGCAGCCACACACCCACCACCCAATGAATGATGGTTGATATTTATAGTCGAAGAACTGTAATAACACCCACACACTCCCCACCCCATGAATGACTGTTGATATTTCCAGTCCAAACACTGTCAAGACACCCACACACCCACCACCCCATGAATAACTGTTGATATGTACAGTCCAAACACTGTCAAGAAGCCCACACACCCACCACCCCATGAAAAACTGTTGATATTTACAGTCCAAGCACTCTAATGACACTCACCACTCTTTAAATGACTGTTAATATATACAGTCAAAACACTGTAATGACACCCACACACCCACCACCCCATGAATAACTGATGATATTTACAGTCCAAGCACTGTAATGACACTACACACCCACCACCCCATGATTAACTGTTGATATTTACAGTCCAAACAATGCATAGACACTCAAACACCCACAACCCCATGAATGACTGTTAATAATTACAGTCCAAGCACTGTAATGACAATCACACCCCCCTAACCCTATGAATTACTTTTGATATTTAGAGTCCAATCACTGTAATGCCACTCACCACCCCATGAATGACTGTTGATATTTAGAGTCCAAGCAATAATGACACACACACACCTACCACCCAATGAATGACTTGATATTTACAGTCCAAGCAATGTAATGACACCAACACACCCACCACCTCATTAATGACTGTTGATATTTACAGTCCAAGCATTGAACAGACACCCAGACACCCCCAACCCCATAAATGACTGTTGATATTTACAATCCAAGCCCTGTAATGACACCCACACACCCATCACCCCATGAATGACTGTTGATATTTAGAGTCCAAGCACTGTAATGCCACCCACTACCCAATGAATGACTGTTGATATTTACAGTCCAAGCACAATTGACACACACACACCCACCACCCCATGAATGACTGTTGATATTTACAGTTCAAGCACTATAATGACACCCACACATCCACCACCAAATTAATGACTGTTAATATTTACAGTCCAAACACTGTAATAACACCCCCACACCAACCCCCTTATTAATAATGGTTGATATTTACAGTCCAAGGACTGTAATGACACCCACACAATTACCACCCAATAAATCACGGTTGATATTTACAGTCCAAGCAATGTAATGACTCCCACACACCCACCACCCCATAAATGACAATTGATATTTTCAGTCCATGCACTGTAATGACATCCACACACCAACCACCCCATGAATTACTGTTAATATTTACAGTCTGAGCACTGTAATGACACCCACACACCCACCACCCAATGAATGATGGTTGATATTTACAGTCCAATAATTGTAATAACACCCACACACTCACCACTCCATGAATTACAGTTGATATTTTCAATCCAAGCAATGTAATGACATCCACATACCCACCACCCCATATATGACTGTTAATATTTACAGTATGAGCACTGTAATGACATTCACACACCTAACACCCAATGAATAATGGTTGATATTTACAGTCCAAGAACTATAATAACACCCAAACACTCACCACCCCATGAAAAACTGTTGATATTTAAAGTCCAAGCACTCTAATGACACTCACCACCATATAAATGACTGTTAATATTTACAGTCAAAACACTGTTATGATGCCCACACACTTACAACCCCATAATTGACTGTTGATATTTACAGTCCAAGCAATGCATAGACACCCAAACACCCACAACACCATGAATTACTGTTAATATTAACAGTCCACGCACTGTAATGACACCCACACACCCATCACCCTATGAATTACTGTTGATATTTAGAGTCCAATCACTGTAATGCCACCAACCACCCCATGAAAGACTGTTGATATTTATATTCCAAGCACTAATGACACACCCACACCCAACACCCAATGAGTGACTTGATATTTTCAGTCCAATCAATGTAATGACACCCACACAGCCACCACCCCATGAATGACTGTTGATATTTACAGTCCAAGCACTATAATGACACCTACACACCCACCACCCCATGAATGACTGTTAATATTTACAGTCCAAGCACTGTAAAGTCATCTATACACCCACCACCCAATAAATGATGGTTGATATTTACAGTCCAAGGATTGTAATGATACCCACACACCCACCTCCCAATAAATAAATGTTGATATTTACAGTCCAAACACTGTAATGACACCCACACACCCATCACCCAATGAATTACTGTTGATATTTACAGTCCAAGCACTGTAATGACACGCACACATTCACCACCCCATTAATGACTGTTGATATTTAAAGCCCAAGCACTGTAATGACACTCCCACACCCACAAGCCCATTAAATATAGTTGATATTTAAAGTCCAAGCACGGTAATGACACCAACACACCAACCAATACATGAATGAATGTTGAAATTTACAGTCCAAGCACTGTAATGACACCCTAACCCCCACCACCTCATTAATGACTGTTGATATTTACAGTCAAAACACTGTAATGACACCCCCACACCCACCACCTAATGAATTACGGTTGATATTTACAGTCCAAGAACTGTAATGACACCTACACACCAACCACCCCATGAATGACTGTTGATATTTACAGTCCAAGAACTGTAATAAAACCAACACACCCACCACCCTATAAATGACTGTTGATATTTACAGTCCAAGCAATGTAATGACACCCACACACACACCAACCCATAAATGACAGTTGATATTTATAGTCCAAGCACTGTAATGACACCCACACACCCACCACCCAATGAATGACTTTTGATATTTTCAGTGCAAGCACTGTCATGACACCCACTACCCAATAAATGAATGTTGATATTTATAGTTAAAACACTGTAATGACACCCATACACCCACAACCCCAGGAATGACTGTTGATATTTACAGTTCAAGCACTGTAATGACACCCACACACCGACCACCCCATGATTGACTGTTGATATTTACAGTCCAAGCAATGTAATGACACCCACACACCCACCACCCAATTAATAACTGTTGACATTTACAGTCCAAGTACTGTAATGACACTCACACACCTACCACCATATGAAAGACTGGTGATAATTACAGTTCAAGCACTGTAATGACACCCACATACCCACCACCCCATAAATGATGGTTGATATTTAAAGTCCAAGCACTGTAATGACACCCACACACCTACTACCCCATGAATGACTGTTGTTATTTTCAGTCCAAGCACTTTAATGACATCCACACACAAACCACCTCATAAATGACTGTTTATATTTAGAGTCCAAGCACTGTAATGTCACCCACACACCCACCACCCATGAATGACAGTTGATATTTTCAGTCCAAGCACTGTAATGACATCTACACACCTACCACCCTATGAATGACTGTTAATATTTACAGTCCAAGCACTGTAATGTCACCCATACACCCACCACCCAATGAATGATGGTTGATATTTACAGTCCAAGGACTGTTATGATACCCACACACCCACTACCCAAAAAATGACTGTTGATATTTACAGTCCAAGCACTGTAATGACACCCACACACCCATCATCCTATGAATTACTGTTGATATTTAGAGTCCAAGCACTGTAATGACACCCACCACCCCATGAATGAATGTTTATATTTACAGTCCAAGCACTAAAGACACACACACACCCACCACAAAATGAATGACTTGATATTTACAGTCCAAGCAATGTAATGACACCCAAACACCCACCACCCCATGAATGACTGTTGATATTTACAGTCCAAGCACTATAATGACACCTACACACCCACCACCCCATAAATGACTGTTAATATTTACACTCCAAGCACTGTAATGTCGCCCACACACCCACCAACCAATGAATGATGGTTGATATTTACAGTCCAAGAACTGTAATTAAACCCACACTCCCACCATCCCATGAATGACCGTTGATATTTTCAGTCCAAGCACTGTAATGACATATACACACCTACCACTCCATGAATGACTGTTAATATTTACAGTCCAAGCACTGTAAAGTCATCTATACACCCACCATCCAATAAATGATGGTTGATATTTACAGTCCAAGGACTGTAATGATACCCACACACCCACCACCCAATAAATAAATGTTGATATTTACAGTCCAAACACTGTAATGACACCCACACAACTATCACCCAATGAATTACTGTTGATATTTACAGTCCAAGCACTGTAATGACACCCACACATTCACCATCCCATGAATGACTATTAATATTTAAAGTCCAAGCACTGTAATGACACTCCCACACCCACAAGCCCATTAAAAATAGTTGATATTTAAAGTTCAAGCACTGTAATGACACCAACACACCCACCAATCCATGAATGAATGTTGAAATTTACAGTCCAAGCACTGTAATGACACCTTAACCCCCACCACCCCATGAATGACTGTTGATATTTACAGTCCAAGCACTGTAATGACACCCACACTCCTTCTAACCCATAAATGACATTTAATTTTTATAGTCCAAACACTGTAATGACACCCACACACCAACCACCCCATGAATGACTGCTTACATTTTCAGTCAAAGCACTGTAATGACATCCACACACCTACCACCCCATGAATGACTGTTAATATTTACAGTCCAAGAACTGTAATGACACCCACACACCCACCACCCCATGAATGACTGTTGATATTTTCAGTCCAAGCTCTGTAATGACCTCCACACCCACCACCCTATAAATGACTGTTGATATTTATAGTCCAAGCACTGTCATATTACAGTTCAAGCACTAAAATGACTCCCACACACCAACCACCCCATGAATGACTGTTGATGTTTACAGTCCAAGCACTGTAATGACACCATAACCCCCACTACCCCATGAATGACTGTTGATATTTACAGTCAAAACACTGTAATGACACCCCAACACCCACCACCTAATGAATTATGGTTGATATTTACAGTCCAAGAACTGTAATGACACCAACACACCAAACACCCCATAAATGACTGTTGATATTTACAGTCCAAGCACTTTAATGACACCCACCACCTTATGAATGACTGTTGATATTTACAATTAAAACACTGTAACGACACCCACACACCCACGACCCCATGAATGACTGTTAATATTTACAGTCCAAGCACTGTAATGACACCCACAAACCCAACACCCAATAATTGACTGTTGGTATTTACAGTCCAAGCACTGTAATGACAGCCACAACCCCACCACCCTATAAATGACTGTTGATATTTACATTCTAAGCACTGTAATGACACCCACACACCCACCACCCCAAAAATGACTGTTGATATTTACAGTCAAAGAGCTGTAATGACACCCACACACCCACCACCCCATAAATGACTGTTAATATTTACACTCCAAGCACTGTAATGTCGCCCACACACCCACCAACCAATGAATGATGGTTGATATTTACAGTCCAAGAACTGTAATTAAACCCACACACCCACCATCCCATGAATGACCGTTGATATTTTCAGTCCAAGCACTGTAATGACATATACACACCTACCACTCCATGAATGACTGTTAATATTTACAGTCCAAGCACTGTAAAGTCGTCTATACACCCACCATCCAATAAATGATGGTTGATATTTACAGTCCAAGGACTGTAATGATACCCACACACCCACCACCCAATAAATAAATGTTGATATTTACAGTCCAAACACTGTAATGACACCCACACAACTATCACCCAATGAATTACTGTTGATATTTACAGTCCAAGCACTGTAATGACACCCACACATTCACCACCCCATGAATGACTGTTAATATTTAAAGTCCAAGCACTGTAATGACACTCCCACACCCACAAGCCCATTAAAAATAGTTGATATTTAAAGTTCAAGCACTGTAATGACACCAACACACCCACCAATCCATGAATGAATGTTGAAATTTACAGTCCAAGCACTGTAATGACACCTTAACCCCCACCACCCCATGAATGACTGTTGATATTTACAGTCCAAGCACTGTAATGACACCCACACTCCTTCTACCCCATAAATGACATTTAATTTTTATAGTCCAAACACTGTAATGACACCCACACACCAACCACCCCATGAATGACTGCTTACATTTTCAGTCAAAGCACTGTAATGACATCCACACACCTACCACCCCATGAATGACTGTTAATATTTACAGTCCAAGAACTGTAATGACACCCACACACCCACCACCCCATGAATGACTGTTGATATTTTCAGTCCAAGCTCTGTAATGACCTCCACACCCACCACCCTATAAATGACTGTTGATATTTATTATCCAAGCACTGTCATATTACAGTTCAAGCACTAAAATGACTCCCACACACCAACCACCCCATGAATGACTGTTGATGTTTACAGTCCAAGCACTGTAATGACACCATAACCCCCACTACCCCATGAATGACTGTTGATATTTACAGTCAAAACACTGTAATGACACCCCAAAACCCACCACCTAATGAATTATGGTTGATATTTACAGTCCAAGAACTGTAATGACACCAACACACAAAACACCCCATAAATGACTGTTGATATTTACAGTCCAAGCACTTTAATGACACCCACCACCTTATGAATGACTGTTGATATTTACAATTAAAACACTGTAACGACACCCACACACCCACCACCCCATGAATGACTGTTAATATTTACAGGCCAAGCACTGTAATGACACCCACAAACCCAACACCCAATAATTGACTGTTGGTATTTACAGTCCAAGCACTGTAATGACAGCCACAACCCCACCACCCTATAAATGACTGTTGATATTTACATTCTAAGCACTGTAATGACACCCACACACCCACCACCCCAAAAATGACTGTTGATATTTACAGTCAAAGAGCTGTAATGACACCCACACACCCACCACCCCATTAATGACTGTTGATATTTACAGTCCTTGCTCTGTAATGACACTCACACACCCACCACCCTATGAATGACTGTTGATATTTTCAGTCCAAGCACTGTAATGACTTCGACACACCCACCACCCAATAAATGTCTGTTGATATTTTCAGTCCAAGCACTGTAATGACTTCGACACACCCACCACCCAATAAATGACTGTTAATATTTACAATCTGAGCAATGTAATGACACCTACACACCCACCATCCCATGAATGACTATTGATATTTACAGTCCACGCCCTGTAATGACACCCACACACCCACCAACCCATGATTGACTGATGATATTTACAGTCCAAGCACTGTAATGACATCTACACACCAACCGCCCAATAAATGACTGTTGATATTTACAGTTTAAGCACTGTAATTACACCCACACACCCAACACCCCAAGAATGACTTTTGATATTTACTGTCCAAGCACTGTAATGACACCCACACTCCCACCACCCCATAAATTACTGTTGATATTTACAGTCTAAGCTCTGTAATGACACTCACACACCCACCACCCTATGAATGACAGTTGATATTTACAGTCAAAGCACTGTAATGACACTCACACACCCACCACCCCAAAAATGACAGTTGATATTTATATAGTCCAAGCACTGTAATGACACCCAAACACCCACCACCCAATGAATGACTGTTAATATTTACAGTCTGAGCACTGTAATTACCCCCTCACACCCACCACCCAATGAATGATGGTAGATATTTACAGTCGAAGAACTGTAATGACACCCACACACTTACCACCCCATGAATGACTGTTGATATTTACAGTCCAAGCATTGTCATGACACCCACCACCCCATGAATGACTGTTGATATTTACAATCTAAGCACTCTAATGACACCCACCACCCTATGAATAACTGTTGGTATTTACAATCAAAACACTATAATGACACCCACACACCCACCACCCCATGAATGACTTTTGATATTTTCAGTCCAAGCACTGTCTTGACACCCACAAACCCACCACCCCATAAATAACTGTTGATATTTATAGTCCAAGCACTCTAATGACACCCATCACCCCATGAATGACTGTTGATATTTACCGTCCAAGCACTCTAATGACACCCATCACCCCATAAATGACTGTTGATATTTACAGTCAAAGCACTGAAATGACACCCACACACCCACCACCCCATTAATGACAGTTGATATTTACAGTCCAAGCACTGTAATGACTCCAACACACCCACCACCCCATGAATGACTGTTGATATTTACAGTCCAAGCACTCTAATGACACCCACCACCCTATGAATTACTGTTGTTATTTACAATCAAAACACTGTAATGACGCCCACACACCCACCACCTTATGCATGACTGTTGATATTTTTAGTCCAAGCACTGTAATGACACCCACACACCCACCACCCAATGAATGATAGTTGATATTTACAGTCCAATAACTGTAATGACACCCACACACCCACCACCCCATGAATGACTGTTAATATTTACACTCCAAGAAGTGTAATGACAAACACTTCTCACCACCCCATGAATGACTGTTAATATTTATAGTCTGAGCACTGTAATGACACCCACACACTCACCACCCAATGGATGATGGTTGATATTTACAGTCCAAGAACTGTAATGACACCCACACACCCACCACCCCATGAATGACTGTTGATATTTACAGTCCAAGCATTGTAATGACACCAACACACCCACCACCTCATGATTGACTGTTGATATTTACAGTCCAAGCACTGCATAGACACCCAAACACCCACCACCCAATGAATGACTGTTGATATTTACGGTCCAAGCACTCTAATGACACCCACACACCCACCACCCCATGACTGTTGATATTTACAATCAAAACACTGTAATGACACCCACACACCCACCATCCAATGAATGACTGTTGATATTTACACTCCAATCACTGTAATTAAACCCACACACCCACCACCTCATGATTGACTGTTAATATTTACAGTCCAAGCTCTGTTATGACACTCACACACCCACCACCCCATTTATGACGGTTGATATTTATAGTCCAAGCACTGTAATGACACCCACACACCCACCACCCCACGAAAAACTGTTAATATTTACAGTCCAAGAACTGTAATGACATCCACAACCCCACCACCCCATAATGGACTATTGATATTTACAGTCCAAGCACTGCAATGACAGCCACACACCCATCACCCCATAAATGACAGTAGTTATTTACAGTCCAAGCACTGTAATGACAGCCACACACCCACCACCCTATAAATGACTGTTGATATTTACAGTCCAAGCTCTGTAATGACATCCACACACCCACCACACTATCAATGACACTTAATATTTACAGTCTGATCACTGTAATGACAACCACACACCCACCACCCAATGAATGATGGTTGATATTTACAGTCCAAGCACTGTAATGCCACCCACCACTCCATGAACGACTGTTGATATTTACAGTCCAAGCACTAATGACACACACACACCCACCACCCCATGATTGACTTAATATTTATAGTTCAAGCACTGTAATGACACACACACACCCACCACCGAATTATTGACTGTTGATATTTACAGTCCAAACACTGTAATAACACCCACAAACTCACCACCCAATGACTGACTGTTGATATTTACTCTCCAAACACTGTAATGACAGCCACACACCCACCACCCCATGAATGACTGTTGATATTTACAGTCAAAGCCCAGTAATGACAATCCCACACCCACCACCCCATGAATTATGGTTGATATCTACAGTCCAAGCATTCTAATGACAGCCACACACCCACCACCCCATAAATGTCTGTTGATATTTACAGTACAAGCACTGTAATGACATCCACTCACGAACCACCCCATGACTGACTGTTGATATTTACAGTCCAAACACTGTAATGACAGCCAAACACCCACCATCCCATTAATGACTCTTGATATTTACAGTCCAATCACAGTAATGACATCCACACACCTACCACCCCATGTATGACTGTTGATATTTACAGTTTAAACACTGTAATGACACCCTCATACCCACCACCCCATGAATGACTGTTGATATTTACAGTCAAAGCACTGTAATGACACCCCCAAACCCACCACCCCATGAATTATGGTTGATATTTACAGTCCAAGCATTCTAATGACAGCCACACACCCACCACCCCATATATGACTGTTGATATTTACAGTCCAAGTACTGTAATGACATCAACACACCCACCACCCAATGAATGACTATTGATATTTACAGTCCAAGCTCTGTAATGACACTCACACACCAACAACCCTATAAATGACTGTTGATATTTACAGTCCAAACACTGTAATGCCACCCACAACCACATAAATGACTGTTTATATTTACAGTCCAATCACTAATGACACACACACACCCACCACCCCATGAATGACTGTTGATATTTGCAGTCCAAGCACGGTAATGACACTAACAAACCCACCACCTAATGAATGACTGTTAATATTTACAGTCAACACACTGTAATGACACCTCCACACCCACCACCCCATGAATTATTGATGATATTTACAGTCCAAGCATTGTAATGACAGCCAAACACCCACCACCCCATAAATGACTGTTGATATTTACAGTCCAAGCACTGTAATGACATCCACACACCCACCACCCCATGACTGACTTGATATTTACAGTTCAAGCACTGTAATGCCACCCACCATCCCATGAATGACTGTTGATATTTACAGTCCAAGTACTAATGACACACACATACCCACCACCCCATAAATGACTTGATATTTACAGTCCAAGCCATGTAATGACACCCACACACCAACCACCCTATGAATGACTATTGATATTTACCGTCCAAGCACTATAATGACACCCAAACACCTACCACCCCATGAATGACTGTTGATATTTACAGTTTAAGCACTGTAATGACACCCTCGCATCCACCACCTCATGAATTATGGTTGATATTTACAGTCCAAGCATTCTAATGACAGCCACACACCCACCACCCCATAAATGACTGTTGATATTTACAGTCAAAGCACTAATGACAAACACACACCCACCAACCTATGAATGACTTGATATTTACAGTCCAAGCACTGTAATGACACCCACCAACCCACCACTACATGAATGACTGTTGATATTTGCAGTCCAAGCACTGTAATGACACCAACAAACCCACAACCCCATGAATGACTGTTAATATTTACAGTCAACACACTGTAATGACCCCCCCACACCCACCACCCCATGAATTATTGATGATATTTACAGTCCAAGCATTGTAATGACAGCCAAACACCCACCACCCCATAAATGACTGTTGATATTTACAGTACAAGCACTGTAATGACATCCACACACCCACCACCTTATGACTGACTGTTGATATTTACAGTTCAAGCAAAGTAATGCCACCCACCATCCCATGAATGACTGTTGATATTTACAGTCCAAGCACTAATGACACACACATACCCACCACCCCATAAATGACTTGATATTTACAGTCCAAGCCATGTAATGACACCCACACACAAACCACCCCATGAATGACTATTGATATTTACAGTCCAAGCACTATAATGACACCCAAACACCTACCACCCCATGAATGACTGTTGATATTTACAGTTTAAGCAATGTAATGACACCCTCGTACCCACCACCCCATGAATTATGGTTGATATTTACAGTCCAAGCATTCTAATGACAGCCACACACCCACCAACCAATGAATGACTTGATATTTACAGTCCAAGCACTGTAATGACACCCACCAACCCACCACCCCATTAATGACTGTTGATATTTACTGTAAAAACACTGTAATGACACCCACACACCTACCATCCCATGAATGACTGTTGATATTTACAGTCCAAGTACTGTAATGACACCCACACACCCACCACCCTATGAATGACTGTTGATATTTGCAGTCCAAGCACTGTAATGCCAGTCACCCCCCCATGTATACTGTTGGTATTTACAGTCCAAGCACTAATGACACACACAAAACCACCACCCCATAAATGACTTGATATTTACAGTCCAAGCACTGTAATGACAACCACACACCCACCACCCCATGAATAACTGTTGATATTTACAGTCAAAGCACTGTAATGGCATTCACAAACCCACCACCCCATGATTTACTGTTGATATTTACAGTTCAAGCACTGTAATGACAGCCACCCCCCCACCCCCCCATAAATGACAGTAGATATTTACAGTCCAAGCACTGTAATGACATCCACACACCCACCACCCCATGAATGACACTTAATATTTACAGTCTGAACACTGTAAAGACACCCACACACCCACCACCCAATTAATGATGGTTGATATTTACAGTCCAAGCACTATAATGCCACCCACCACCCAATGAATGACTGTTGATATTTACAGTCCAAGCACTAATGACACACACACACTCACCACCTAATGAATGACTTGATATTTACAGTCCAAGCACTGTAATGACACCCACACACCCACCATCCCATGAATGACTGTTGATATTTACAGTCCAAGCACTATAATGACTCACAAACACCCACCACCCTATGAATGATTATTGATATTTACAATCAAAACTCTGTAATGACTCCCACACATTAACCATCCCATGAATGACTTTTGATATTTACAGTCCAAGCACTGTAATGACACACACACACCCACCACCTCATGATTGACTGTTGATATTTACAGTCCAAGCACTGTAATGACATCCACACACCCACCACCCCAAGAATGACTGTTGATATTTACAGTCCAAGCTCTGTAATGACACTCACACACCAACCACCCTATGAATTACTGTTAATATTTACAGTCCAAACACTGTAATCACCCCCCTCCCTAAATAACGGTTGATATATATAGTCCAAGCACTGTAATGACACCCACACACCCACAACCCTATGAATGACTGTTGATATTTACAGTCCAAGCACTGTAATGCCACCCACTATTCCCTAAATGACTTGATATTTACAGTCCAAGCACTGTAGTGACACCCACCCACCCACCACCTGATGAATGACTGTTGATATTTACAGTCCAATTACTGTAATGACACCCAGAAACCCACCTCCCCATGATTGACTGTTGATATTTACAGTCCAAGCACTGTAATGACAGCCACACACCCACAACCCCATAAATGACTGTTGATATTTACAGTCTAAGCACTGTAATGACACTCACACACCCATCACCCCAAGAATGACTTTTGATATTGACAGTCTATGCACTGTAATGACACCCATACACCCACCACCCCTTGAATGACTGTTGATATATACAGTTCATTCACTGTAATGACCCCCACACTCCCAACACCCCATTATTGACAGTTGATATTTATAGTCAAAGCACTGTAATGGCAACCACACACCCACCACCCCATGTATGACTGTTAATATTTACAGTCTGAGCACTGTAATGACCACCACACACCTCCCACCCCAAAAATTATGGGTGATATTTACAGTCCAAGCACTGTAATGACACCCACACACCCACCACCCCATAAATGACTGTTGATATTTACAGTGCAAGCACTGTAATGACACCCACACACCATCCACCTTATGATTGACTGTTGATATTTACAGTCCAAACACTGTAATGACAACCACACACCCATCACCCTATAAATGACTTTTGATATCTACAGTCCAAGCACTGTAATGCCACCCACCACTTCATAAATGACTGTTGATATTTACACACCCAATCTCTAATGACATACACACACCCACCACCCCATGAATGACTTGATATTTACAGTCCAAGCACTGTAATGACAACCACCAACACACCACCCCATGAATGACTGTTGATATTTACAGTCCAAGCACTGTAATGACAGCTACACACCCACTACCCCATAAATGACAGTAGATATTTACAGTCCAAGCACTGTAATGACAGCCACACACCCACCACCCCAAAAATGACTGTTGATAATTACAGTCCAAGCACGGTAATGACATCCACACACCCACCACCCCATGAATGACACTTAATATTTACAGTCTGAGCACTATAATGACACCCACACACCCAACACCCAATAAATAATGGATAATGTTTACAGTCCAAGCAATGTAATGCCATCCACCACACTATGAATGAATGTTGATATTAACAGTAAAAGCACTTGATATTTACAGTCCATGCACTGTAATGACTCCCACACACCCACCACCCCATGAATGACTGTTGATATTTAAAGTCCAAACACTGTAATGACACCCACAAACCCACCATCCCATGACTGCCTGTTGATATTTACAGTCCAAGCACTGTAATGACAGCCACACACCCACCACCCCATAAATGACTGTTGATATTTACAGTCCAAGCACTGTAATGACACCCACACATCCATCACCCCATGAATGACTGTTGATATTTACACTACAAGCACTGTAATGCCACCCACCACCCCATGAATGACTGTTGATATTTACAGTCAAAGCACTGTAATGACACCCCCACACCCACCACCCCATAAATTATGGTTGATATTTAAAGTCAAAGCACTGTAATGACACCTACACACCCACCACTCCATCAATAACTGTTGATATTTACAGTCCAAGCATTCTAATGACACCCACCACCCTATAAATGACTGTTGATATTTACAATCAAAACACTGTAATGACAACCACACACCCACCATCCCATAAATGACGGTTGATATTTATATTCCATGCACTGTAATGACACCAACACACCCACCTCCTCATGATTGACTATTGATATTTACAGTCCAAGCACTGTAATGACATCCACACACCCACCACCCCATGAATGACTGTTGATATTTACAGTCCGATATCTATAATGACACTCTCACACCAACCACCCTATGAATGACTGTTGATATTTACAGTCCAAGCACTGTAATCACACCCCCCCACCCCACCCCCTAATTAACTGTTGATATTTATAGTCCAAGCACTGTAATGACACCCACACACCCACCACCCTATAAATGACTGTTGATATTTACAGTTCAAGCACTGTAATGCCACCCACCACCCAATAAATGGCTGTTGATATTTACAGTCCAAGCACTAATGACACACACACACCCACCACACCATGAATGACTTGATATTTACAGTCCAAGCACTGTAATGACACCCACCCACCCTCCACCCCATGAATGACTGTTAATATTTACAGTCCAAGCACTGAAATGACACCCACAAACCCACCTCCCCATGATTGACTGTTGATATTTACATTCCAAGCACTGTAATGACAGCCACACACCCACCAACCCATAAATGACTGTTGATATTTACAGTCAAAGCACTGTAATGACACCCACACACCCACCCTCCCAAGAATGACTTTTGATATTGACAGTCCAAGCACTGTAATGACACCCACACACCCACCACCACATTAATGACTGTTGATATTTACAGTCCTAGTTCTGTAATAACACTCACACACCCACAACCCTATGAATGACTGTTGATATTTACAGTACAATCACTGTAATGACACCCTCACTCCCAGCACCCCATTAATGATGGATGATATTTATAGTCCAAGCATTGTAATGACAACAACACACCCACAACCCCATGAATGACTGTGTATATTTTCAGTCCAAGCACTGTAATGACATCCACACACCCACCACCCCATGAATGACTGTTAATATTTACAGTCTTAGCACTGTAATGACACCCACACACCCACCACCCCATAAATTATGGCTTATATTTACAGACCAAGCTCTATAATGAAACCCACACACCCACCACCCCTTGAATGACTGTTGATATTTACAGTCCAAGTACTGTAATGACATACACACACCCACCACCCTATGATTGACTGTTGAGATTTACAGTCCAAGCACTATAATGACACCCAAACACATACCACCCCATGAATGACTGTTGATATTTACAGTACAAGCACTGTAATGACACCCTCATACCCACCACCCCATGAATGACTGTTGATATTTAAAGTTAAAGCAATGTAATGACACCCCCACACCCACCATCCCATAAATTATGGTTGATATTTACAGTCCAAGCACTGTAATAACACCCACACACCCACCACTCCCTGAATGATGGTTGATATTTACAGTCCAAGCACTTTTCTGACACCCACCATCCCATGAATGACTGTTCATATTTACAGTCCAAGCACTGTAATGACACCCACACACCCACCACCTCACTATTGACTGTTGATATTTACAGTCCAAGCACTGTAATGACTCCCCCACACCCACCCCTACATGAATTATGGTTGATATTTACAGTCCAAGCACTGTAATGACACCCACACAACCACCACCCCATAAATGACTGTTTATATTTACAGTCCAAGCACTGTAATGACACCCACACACCCACCACCCCATGATTAGCTATTGATATTTACAGTCCAAGCACTGTAATGACATTCACACACCCACCACCCCATGAATGACTATTAATATTTACAGTCCAAGCTCTGTAAGGACACTCACACACCCACCACCTTATGAATGACTGTTGATATTTACAGTTTGAGCACTGTAATGACCCCCACACACCCACCACCTCATAAATGACTCTTGATATTTTCAGTCCAAGCACTGTAATGACACCCACACACCCACAACCCAATAAATTACTGTTGATATTTTTTTTAGTCCAAGCACTGTAATGACATCCACACACTCACCAATATATAAATAACTGTTGATATTTACAGTCCAAGCACTGTCATGACTCCCACACACCCACCACCCGATAAATAACTGTTGATATTTAAAGTCCAAGCATTCTAATGACACTAACCACCCTCTGAATGACTGTTGATATTTACAGTCAAAGCACTGTAATAACATCCACACACCCACCACCCCATGAATGACTATTGATATTTACAGTCCAAGCTCTGTGATGACACTCACACACCCACCACCCTATGAATGACTGATAATATTTACAGTCCAACCACTGTAAAGACACCCACACACCCACCACCCCATGAATGACTGTTGATATTTACAGTCCAAGCACTGTATTGACATCCACCACCCCATGGTTGACTGTTGATATTTACAGTCCAAGCACTAATAACACACACACCACCCCATGAATGACTTGATAGTTACAGTTCAAGCAATGTAATGGCACCCACACACCTACGACCCAATGAATGACTGTTGATATTTACAGTCCAGTCACTATAATGACAAACACACACCTACCACCCCATGAATGACTGTTGATATTTACAGTCAAAGCACTGTAATGACACCCCCACACCCACCACCCCATGAATTATGGTTGATATTTACAGTCCAAGCACTGTTATGACACCCACACAACTATCACCCTATGAATGACTGTTGATATATACAGTCCAAGCACTGTAATGACACCCACCACCCTATGAATGACTGTTGATATTTACAATCAAAACAAAGTAATGACACCCACATACCCACCACCTCATGAATGACTGTTGATATTTACACTCCAAGCACTGTAATGTCACCCACACACCAACTACCCCATGATTGACTGTTGATATTTACAGTCCAAGCACTGTAATGTCACCTACACACCCACCACCACATTAATGACTGTTGATATATACAGTCCAAGCAAAGTCATGACACCCACACACCCACCACCTCTTAAATAACTATTGATATTTATAGTCCTAGAACTCTAATGACACCCACCATCCTCTGAATGACTGTTGATATTTACAGTCAAAGCACTGTAATGACACCCACACACCCACCACCATATGAATGACTGTTTATATTTACATTCAAAGCACTGTAATGACACCCACACAACCACCACCCCATGATTGACTGTTGATATTTACAGTCCAAGCACTATAATGACACACACACCCACCACCCCATAAATGACTGTTGATATTTACAGTCGAAGCAGTGTAATGACACCCTCACACCCACCACCCCATAAATGACAGTTGATATTTACAATCCAAGCACTGTAATGACACCAACACACCCACCACCCCATGAATGACTGTTGATATTTACAGTCTAAGCACTTTAATGACACCCACCACCCTATGAATTACTGTTGATATTTACAATCAAAAGACTGTAATGACGCCCACACACCCACCACCCCATGAATGACTGTTGATATTTTCAGTCCAAGCACTGTAATGACACCCACCCCTACCACCCCATGAATTACTATTGATATTTACAGTCCAAACACTGTAATGACACCCACAAACCCACCAATCAATGATTGTCTGTTGATATTTACAGTCTAAGCACTGTAATAACACCAAAACACCCACCACCCAATGAATGATGGTTGATATTTACAGTCCAATAACTGTAATGACATCCACACACCTACCATCCCCATGAATGACTGTCAATATTTACAGTCCAAGAAGTGTAATGACACCCACTACTCACCACCCCATGAATGACTGTTGATATTTGCAGTCAAAACACTGTAATGACACCCACCCCTACCACCTCATGAATTACTATTGATATTTACAGTCCAAACACTGTAATGACACCCACAAACCCACCAATCAATGATTGTCTGTTGATATTTACAGTCTAAGAACTGTAATGACACCAAAACACCCACCACCCCATGAATGACTGTTGATATTTACAGTCCAAGCACTGTCATGACACCTACAAACCCATCACCCCATAAATATCTGTTGATATTTACAGTCCAAGCACTCTAATGAAACCCACCACCCTATGAATGACTGTTGATATTCAAAGTCAAAACACTGTAATGACACCCACACCCACCACCCCATAAATGACTGTTGATATTTACAGTCAAAGCACTGTAATGACACCCACCCACCCACCAACCCATGATTTACTGTTGATATTTACAGTCCTAGCTATGTAATGACACCCACACACCCACCACCCCATAAATGACTGTTGATATTTACAGTCAAAGCACTGTAATAACACCCCAACACCTACAACCCCATGAATTATTGTTGATATTTACAGTCCAAGCACTGTAATGACACCCACACAGCCACAACCCTATAAATGATTGTTGATATTTACAGTCCAAGCACTCTAATGATACTCACCACCCTATGAATGACTGTTGATATTTACAATGAAAACACTGTAATGACACCCATAAACTCACCACCCCATATATGACTGTTGATATTTACAGTCGAAGCACTGTAATGACACCCACACACCCACCACCCAATGATTATCTGCTGATATTTACAGTCCAAACATTGTAATGACACCCCCACACCCACCACCCAATGAATTATGGTTGATATTTATAGTCCAAGCACTGTAATGACACCAACTAACCCACCACCCCATGAATGACTGTTGATATTTACAGTCCAAGCACTCTAATGACACCCACCACCCTATGAATTACTGTTGATATATACAATCAAAACACTGTAATGACACCCACACACCCACCACCCCATGAATGACTGTTGATATTTACAGTCAAAACACTGTAATGACACACACACCCACAACTCCATAAATGACTGTTGATATTTACAGTCAAAGCACTGTAATGACACCCACACACCCACCACCCAATGAATGATGGTTGATATTTACAGTCCAAGAACTGTAATGACACCCCCACACTCACCGCCCCATAAATGACTGTTGATATTTACAGTCCAAGAACTGTAATGACACCCCCACACTCACCGCCCCATAAATGACTGTTGATATTTACAGTCAAAACACTGTAATGACACCAACACATCTCTCACCCTATAAATTATTATTGATATTTACAGTCCAAGCACTGTAATGACATCCACACACCCACAACCCCATGAATAACTGTTAATATTTACAGTACAAGCACTGTAATGACACACACACACCCACCACCCAATGAATGATGGTTGATATTTACAGTCCAAGAACTGTAATGACACCCCCATACTCACCGCCCCATAAATGACTGTTGATATTTACAGTCAAAACACTGTATTGACACCAACACACCTTTCACCCTATAAATTATTATTGATATTTACAGTCCAAGCACTGTAATGACACCCACAAACCCACCACCCAATGATTGTCTGTTGATATTTACAGTCCAAGCACTGTCATGACACCCACAAACCCACCACCCCATAAATAACTGTTGATATTTACAGTCCAAGCACTTTAATGACAAGCACCACCATATGAATGACTGTTGATATTTACAGTCAAAACATTGTAATGACACCCACACACCCACCCTCCCAAGAATGACTTTTGATATTGACAGTCCAAGCACTGTAATGACACCCACACACCCACCACCCCTTTAATGACTGTTGATATTTACAGTCCTAGTTCTGTAATAACACTCACACACCCACAACCCTATGAATGACTGTTGATATTTACAGTACAATCACTGTAATGACACCCTCACTCCCAGCACCCCATTAATGATGGATGATATTTATAATCCAAGCATTGTAATGACAACAACACACCCACAACCCCATAAATGACTGTGTATATTTTCAGTCCAAGCACTGTAATGACATCCACACACCCACCACCCCATGAATGACTGTAATATTTACAGTCTTAGCACTGTAATGACACCCACACACCCACCACCCCATAAATTATGGTTTATATTAACAGACCAAGCACTATAATGACACCCACACACCCACCACCCATTGAATGACTGTTGATATTTACTCTCCAAGTACTGTAATGACATCCACACACCCACCACCCTATGATTGACTGTTGAGATTTACAGTCCAAGCACAATAATGACACCCAAACACATACCACCCCATGAATGACTGTTGATATTTACAGTACAAGCACTGTAATGACACCCTCATACCCACAACCCCATGAATGACTGTTGATATTTACAGTACAAGCACTGTAATGACACCCACACACCCACCGCCCCATGATTAGCTATTGATATTTACAGTCCAAGCACTGTAATGACATTCACACACCCACCACCCCATGAATGACTATTAATATTTACAGTCCAAGCTCTGTAAGGACACTCACACACCCACCACCTTATGAATGACTGTTGATATTTACAGTTTGAGCACTGTAATGACCCCCACACACCCACCACCTCATAAATGACTCTTGATATTTTCAGTCCAAGCACTGTAATGACACCCACACACCCTCAACCCAATAAATTACAGTTGATATTTTTTTGTCCAAGCACTGTAATGACATCCACACACTCACCAATATATAAATAACTGTTGATATTTACAGTCCAAGCACTGTCATGACACCCACACACCCACCACCCCATAAATAACTGTTGATATTTACAGTCCAAGCACTCTAATGACACTAACCACCCTCTAAATGACTGTTGATATTTACAGTCAAAGCACTGTAATAACATCCACACACCCACCACCCCATGAATGACTATTGATATTTACAGTCCAAGCTCTGTGATGACACTCACACACCCACCACCCTATGAATGACTGATAATATTTACAGTCCAACCACTGTAATGACACCCACACACCCACCACCCCATGAATGACTGTTGATATTTACAGTCCAAGTACTGTATTGACATCCACCACCCCATGGTTGACTGTTGATATTTACAGTCCAAGCACTAATAACACACACACCACCCCATGAATGACTTGATAGTTACAGTTCAAACAATGTAATGGCACCCACACACCTACGACCCAATGAATGACTATTGATATTTACAGTCCAAGCTCTGTAATAACACTCACACACCCACAACCCTATGAATGACTGTTGATATTTACAGTACAATCACTGTAATGACACCCTCACTCCCAGCAGCCCATTAATGATGGATGATATTTATAGTCCAAGCATTGTAATGACAACAACACACCAACAACCCCATAAATGACTGTGTATATTTTCAGTCCAAGCACTGTAATGACATCCACACACCCACCACCCCATGAATGACTGTTAATATTTACAGTCTTAGCACTGTAATGACACCCACACACCCACCACCCCATAAATTATGGTTTATATTTACAGACCAAGCACTATAATGACACCCACACACCCACCACCCCTTGAATGACTGTTGATATTTACACTCCAAGTACTGTAATGACATCCACACACCCACCACCCTATGATTGACTGTTGAGATTTACAGTCCAAGCACTATAATGACACCCAAACACATACCACCCCATGAATGACTGTTGATATTTACAGTACAAGCACTGTAATGACACCCTCATACCCACCACCCCATGAATGACTGTTGATATTTACAGTTAAAGCAATGTAATGACACCCCCACACCCACCATCCCATAAATTTTTACAGTCCATGCACTGTAATAACACCCATACACCCACCACTCCCTGAATGATGGTTGATATTTACAGTCCAAGCACTTTTCTGACACCCACCATCCCATGAATGACTGTTCATATTTACAGTCCAAGCACTGTAATGACACCCACACACCCACCACCTCACTATTGACTGTTGATATTTACAGTCCAAGCACTGTAATGACTCCCCCACACCCACCCCTCCATGAATTATGGTTGATATTTACAGTCCAAGCACTTTAATAACACCCACACAACCACCACCCCATAAATGACTGTTGATATTTACAGTCCAAGCACTGTAATGACACTCACACACCCACCACCCCATGATTAGCTATTGATATTTACAGTCCAAGCACTGTAATGACATTCACACACCCACCACCCCATGAATGACTATTAATATTTACAGTCCAAGCTCTGTAAGGACACTCACACACCCACCACCTTACGAATGACTGTTGATATTTACAGTTTGAGCACTGTAATGACCCCCACACACCCACCACCTCATAAATGACTCTTGATATTTTCAGTCCAAGCACTGTAATGACACCCACACACCCACAACCCAATAAATTACCGTTGATATTTTTTTTAGTCCAAGCACTGTAATGACATCCACACACTCACCAATATATAAATAGCTGTTAATATTTACAGTCCAAGCACTGTCATGACACCCACACACCCACCACCCCATAAATAACTGTTGATATTTACAGTCCAAGCACTCTAATGACACTAACCACCCTCTGAATGACTGTTGATATTTACAGTCAAAGCACTGTTATAACATCCACACACCCACCACCCCATGAATGACTATTGATATTTACAGTCCAAGCTCTGTGATGACACTCACACACCCAACACCCTATGAATGACTGATAATATTTACAGTCCAACCACTGTAATGACACACACACACCCAACACCCCATAAATGACTGTTGATATTTACAGTCCAAGCACTGTATTGACATCCACCACCCCATGGTTGACTGTTGATATTTACAGTCCAAGCACTAATAACACACACATCACCCCATGAATGACTTGATAGTTACAGTTCAAGCAATGTAATGGCACCCACACACCTACGACCCAATGAATGACTGTTGATATTTACAGTCCAGTCACTATAATGGCAAACACACACCTACCACCCCATGAATGACTGTTGATATTTACAGTCAAAGCACTGTAATGACACCCCCACACCCACCACCCCATGAATTATGGTTGATATTTACAGTCCAAGCACTGTTATGACACCCACACAACTATCACCCTATGAATGAATGTTGATATTTACAGTCCAAGCACTGTAATGACACCCACCACCCTATGAATGACTGTTGATATTTACAATCAAAACAAAGTAATGACACCCACATACCCACCACCTCATGAATGACTGTTGATATTTACACTCCAAGCACAGTAATGTCACCCACACACCAACTACCCCATGATTGACTGTTGATATTTACAGTCCAAGCACTGTAATGTCACCTACACACCCACCACCCCATTAATGACTGTTGATATATACAGTCCAAGCAAAGTCATGACACCCACACACCCACCACCTCATAAATAACTATTGATATTTATAGTCCTAGAACTCTAATGACACCCACCATCCTCTGAATGACTGTTGATATTTACAGTCAAAGCACTGTAATGACACCCACACACCCACCACCATATGAATGACTGTTTATATTTACATTCAAAGCACTGTAATGAAACCCACACAACCACCACCCCATGATTGACTGTTGATATTTACAGTCCAAGCACTATAATGACACACACACCCACTACCCCATAAATGACTGTTGATATTTACAGTCGAAGCAGTGTAATGACACCCTCACACCCACCACCCCATAAATGACAGTTGATATTTACAGTCCAAGCACTGTAATGACACCAACACACCCACCACCCCATGAATGACTGTTGATATTTACAGTCTAAGCACTCTAATGACACCCACCACCCTATGAATTACTGTTGATATTTACAATCAAAAGACTGTAATGATGCCCACACACCCACCACCCCATCAATGACTGTTGATATTTACAGTCCAAGTACTGTATTGACATCCACCACCCCATGGTTGACTGTTGATATTTACAGTCCAAGCACTAATAACACACACACCACCCCATGAATGACTTGATAGTTACAGTTCAAACAATGTAATGGCACCCACACACCTACGACCCGATGAATGACTATTGATATTTACAGTCCAAGCTCTGTAATAACACTCACACACCCACAACCCTATGAATGACTGTTGATATTTACAGTACAATCACTGTAATGACACCCTCACTCCCAGCAGCCCATTAATGATGGATGATATTTATAGTCCAAGCATTGTAATGACAACAACACACCAACAACCCCATAAATGACTGTGTATATTTTCAGTCCAAGCACTGTAATGACATCCACACACCCACCACCCCATGAATGACTGTTAATATTTACAGTCTTAGCACTGTAATGACACCCACACACCCACCACCCCATAAATTATGGTTTATATTTACAGACCAAGCACTATAATGACACCCACACACCCACCACCCCTTGAATGACTGTTGATATTTACACTCCAAGTACTGTAATGACATCCACACACCCACCACCCTATGATTGACTGTTGAGATTTACAGTCCAAGCACTATAATGACACCCAAACACATACCACCCCATGAATGACTGTTGATATTTACAGTACAAGCACTGTAATGACACCCTCATACCCACCACCCCATGAATGACTGTTGATATTTACAGTTAAAGCAATGTAATGACACCCCCACACCCACCATCCCATAAATTTTTACAGTCCAAGCACTGTAATAACACACATACACCCACCACTCCCTGAATGATGGTTGATATTTACAGTCCAAGCACTTTTCTGACACCCACCATCCCATGAATGACTGTTCATATTTACAGTCCAAGCACTGTAATGACACCCACACACCCACCACCTCACTATTGACTGTTGATATTTACAGTCCAAGCACTGTTATGACTCCCCCACACCCACCCCTCCATGAATTATGGTTGATATTTACAGTCCAAGCACTTTAATAACACCCACACAACCACCACCCCATAAATGACTGTTGATATTTACAGTCCAAGCACTGTAATGACACTCACACACCCACCACCCCATGATTAGCTATTGATATTTACAGTCCAAGCACTGTAATGACATTCACACACCCACCACCCCATGAATGACTATTAATATTTACAGTCCAAGCTCTGTAAGGACACTCACACACCCACCACCTTACGAATGACTGTTGATATTTACAGTTTGAGCACTGTAATGACCCCCACACACCCACCACCTCATAAATGACTCTTGATATTTTCAGTCCAAGCACTGTAATGACACCCACACACCCACAACCCAATAAATTACCGTTGATATTTATTTTAGTCCAAGCACTGTAATGACATCCACACACTCACCAATATATAAATAGCTGTTAATATTTACAGTCCAAGCACTGTCATGACACCCACACACCCACCACCCCATAAATAACTGTTGATATTTACAGTCCAAGCACTCTAATGACACTAACCACCCTCTGAATGACTGTTGATATTTACAGTCAAAGCACTGTTATAACATCCACACACCCACCACCCCATGAATGACTATTGATATTTACAGTCCAAGCTCTGTGATGACACTCACACACCCAACACCCTATGAATGACTGATAATATTTACAGTCCAACCACTGTAATGACACACACACACCCAACACCCCATAAATGACTGTTGATATTTACAGTCCAAGCACTGTATTGACATCCACCACCCCATGGTTGACTGTTGATATTTACAGTCCAAGCACTAATAACACACACATCACCCCATGAATGACTTGATAGTTACAGTTAAAGCAATGTAATGGCACCCACACACCTACGACCCAATGAATGACTGTTGATATTTACAGTCCAGTCACTATAATGGCAAACACACACCTACCACCCCATGAATGACTGTTGATATTTACAGTCAAAGCACTGTAATGACACCCCCATACCCACCACCCCATGAATTATGGTTGATATTTACAGTCCAAGCACTGTTATGACACCCACACAACTATCACCCTATGAATGACTGTTGATATTTACAGTGCACTGTAATGACACTCACCACCCTATGAATGACTGTTGATATTTACAATCAAAACAAAGTAATGACACCCACATACCCACCACCTCATGAATGACTGTTGATATTTACACTCCAAGCACAGTAATGTCACCCACACACCAACTACCCCATGATTGACTGTTGATATTTACAGTCCAAGCACTGTAATGTCACCTACACACCCACCACCCCATTAATGACTGTTGATATATACAGTCCAAGCAAAGTCATGACACCCACACACCCACCACCTCATAAATAACTATTGATATTTATAGTCCTAGAACTCTAATGACACCCACCATCCTCTGAATGACTGTTGATATTTACAGTCAAAGCACTGTAATGACACCCACACACCCACCACCATATGAATGACTGTTTATATTTACATTCAAAGCACTGTAATGAAACCCACACAACCACCACCCCATGATTGACTGTTGATATTTACAGTCCAAGCACTATAATGACACACACACCCACCACCCCATAAATGACTGTTGATATTTACAGTCGAAGCAGTGTAATGACACCCTCACACCCACCACCCCATAAATGACAGTTGATATTTACAGTCCAAGCACTGTAATGACACCAACACACCCACCACCCCATGAATGACTGTTGATATTTACAGTCTAAGCACTCTAATGACACCCACCACCCTATGAATTACTGTTGATATTTACAATCAAAAGACTGTAATGATGCCCACACACCCACCACCCCATCAATGACTGTTGATATTTTCAGTCCAAGCACTGTAATGACACCCACCCCTACCACCCCATGAATTACTATTGATATTTACAGTCCAAACATTGTAATAACACCCACAAACCCACCAATCAATGATTGTCTGTTGATATTTACAGTCTAAGCACTGTAATGACACCAAAACACCCACCACCCAATGAATGAGGTTGATATTTACAGTCCAATAACTGTAATGACACCCACACACCCACCATCCCCATGAATGACTGTCAATATTTACAGTCCAAGAAGTGCAATGACACCCACTACTCACCACCCCATGAATGACTGTTGATATTTGCAGTCAAAACACTGTAATGACACCCACCCCTACCACCCCATGAATTACTATTGATATTTACAGTCCAAACACTGTAATGACACCCACAAACCCACCAATCAATGATTGTCTGTTGATATTTACAGTCTAAGAACTGTAATGACACCAAAACACCCACCACCCCATGAATGACTGTTGATATTTACAGTCCAAGCACTCTAATGAAACCCACCACCCTATGAATGACTGTTGATATTCAAAGTCAAAACACTGTAATGACACCCACACCCACCACCCCATAAATGACTGTTGATATTTACAGTCAAAGCACTGTAATGACACCCACCCACCCACCAACCCATGAATTACTGTTGATATTTACAGTCCTAGCTATGTAATGACACCCACACACACACCACCCCATAAATAACTGTTGATATTTACAGTCAAAGCACTGTAATAACACCCTAACACCTACGACCCCATGAATTATTGTTGATATTTACAGTCCAAGCACTGTAATGACACCCACACAGCCACAACCCTATAAATGATTGTTGATATTTACTGTCCAAGCACTCTAATGATACTCACCATCCTATGAATGACTGTTGATATTTACAATGAAAACACTGTAATGACACCCATACACCCACCACCCCATATATAACTGTTGATATTTACAGTCGAAGCACTGTAATGACACCCACACACCCACCACCAAATGATTATCTGCTGATATTTACAGTCCAAACATTGTAATGACACCCCCACACCCACCACCCAATAAATTATGGTTGATATTTATAGTCCAAGCACTGTAATGACACCAACTCACCCACCACCCCATGAATGACTGTTGATATTTACAGTCCAAGCACTCTAATGACACCCACCACCCTATGAATTACTGTTGATATTTACAATCAAAACACTGTAATGATGCCAACACACTCACCACCCCATGAATGACTGTTGATATTTGCAGTCAAAACACTGTAATGACACCCACCCCTACCACCCCATGAATTACTATTGATATTTACAGTCCAAACACTGTAATGACACCCACAAACCCTCCAATCAATGATTGTCTGTTGATATTTACAGTCTAAGAACTGTAATGACACCAAAACACCCACCAACCCATGAATGACTGTTGATATTTACAGTCCAAGCACTGTCATGACACCTACAAACCCACCACCCCATAAATAACTGTTGATATTTACAGTCCAAGCACTCTAATGAAACCCACCACCCTATGAATGACTGTTGATATTCAAAGTCAAAACACTGTAATGACACCCACACCCACCACCCCATAAATGACTGTTAATATTTACAGTCAAAGCACTGTAATGACACCCACCCACCCACCAACCCATGAATTACTGTTGATATTTACAGTCCTAGCTATGTAATGACACCCACACACCCACCACCCCATAAATGACTGTTGATATTTACAGTCAAAGCACTGTAATAACACCCTAACACCTACGACCCCATGAATTATTGTTGATATTTACAGTCCAAGCACTGTAATGACACCCACACAGCCACAACCCTATAAATGATTGTTGATATTTACAGTCCAAGCACTCTAATGATACTCACCACCCTATGAATGACTGTTGATATTTACAATGAAAACACTGTAATGACACCCATACACCCACCACCCCATATATAACTGTTGATATTTACAGTCGAAGCACTGTAATGACACCCACACACCCACCACCCATTGATTATCTGCTGATATTTACAGTCCAAACATTGTAATGACACCCCCACACCCACCACCCAATTAATTATGGTTGATATTTATAGTCCAAGCACTGTAATGACACCAACTCACCCACCACCCCATGAATGACTGTTGATATTTACAGTCCAAGCACTCTAATGACACCCACCACCCTATGAATTACTGTTGATATTTACAATCAAAACACTGTAATGACGCCAACACACCCACCACCCCATGAATGACTGTTGATATTTACAGTCAAAACACTGTAATGACACACACACCCACAACCCCATAAATGACTGTTGATATTTACAGTCAAAGCACTGTAATGACACCCACACACCCGCCACCCAATGAATGATGGTTGATATTTACAGTCCAAGAACTGTAATGACACCCCCACACTCACCGCCCCATAAATGACTGTTGATATTTACAGTCCAAGAACTGTAATGACACCCCCACACTCACCGCCCCATAAATGACTGTTGATATTTACAGTCAAAACACTGTAATGACACCAACACACCTCTCACCCTATAAATTATTATTGATATTTACAGTCCAAGCACTGTAATGACATCCACACACCCACAACCCCATGAATAACTGTTAATATTTACAGTACAAGCACTGTAATGACACCCACACACCCACCACCCAATGAATGATGGTTGATATTTACAGTCCAAGAACTGTAATGACACCCCCATACTCACCGCCCCATAAATGACTGTTGATATTTACAGTCAAAACACTGTAATGACACCAACACACCTTTCACCCTATAAATTATTATTGATATTTACAGTCCAAGCACTGTAATGACACCCACAAACCCACCACCCAATGATTGTCTGTTGATATTTACAGTCCAGGCACTGTCATGACACCCACAAACCCACCACCCCATAAATAACTGTTGATATTTACAGTCCAAGCACTTTAATGACAAGCACCACCCGATGAATGACTGTTGATATTTACAGTCAAAACATTGTAATGACACCCACACCCATCAGCCCATAAATGACTGTTGATAATTACAGTCAAAGCACTGTAATGACACCCACACAATCACTACCCCATGAATGACTGTTGATATTTACAGTCCAAGCACTGTCATGACACCCACAAACCCACCACCCCATAAATAACTGTTGATATTTATAGTCCAAGCACTCTAATGACACCCACCACCCTATGAATAACTGTTGGTATTTACAATCAAAACACTATAATGACACCCACACACCCACCACCCCATGAATGACTTTTGATATTTTCAGTCCAAGCACTGTCTTGAGACCCACACACCCACCAACTCATAAATAACTGTTGATATTTATAGTCCAAGCACTCTAATGACACCCATCACCCCATGAATGACTGTTGATATTTACCGTCCAAGCACTATAATGACACACACACCCACCACCCCATAAATGACTGTTGATATTTAATGTCAAAGCACAGTAATGACACCCACACACCCACCACCCCATAAATGACTGTTGATATTTACAGTCCAAGCACTGTAATGACACCAACACACCCAACGCCCCATAAATGACTGTTGATATTTACAGTCTAAGCACTGTAATGACACCCACACACCCATCACCCTATGAATGACTGTTGATATTTACAGTCCAAGCACTGTAATGCCACCCACCACCCGATAAATGACTGTTGATATTTAAAGTCAAAGCACTGTAATGACACCCCAACACCCACGACCCCATGAATTATTGTTGATATTTACAGTACTAGCACTGTAATGACACCCACACACCCACAACCCCATGAATGACTGTTGATATTTACAGTCCAAGCACTCTAATGATACCCACTACCCTATGAATGACTATTGATATTTACAGTCAAAGAACTGTAATGACACTCACACAAATACCACCCTATGAATGACTGTTAATATTTACAGTCCAATCACTGTAATGACACCCACACACCTACCACCCCATGATTGACTGTTGACATTTAGAGTCCAAGCAATGTAATGACACCAAAACACCCACCACCCTATAAATGACTGTTGATATTTACAGTCCAAGTACTGTAATGACACCCACACACCCATCACCCTATGAATGGCTGTTGATATTTACAGTCCTAGAACTGTAATGACACCCACCACCCCATGAATGACTGTTGATATTTACAGTCAAAGCAATAATGACACACACACACCCACCACCTCATGAATGACTTGATATTTACAGTCCAAGCACTGCAATGACACCCACAAACCCACCACCACATAAATGACTGTTGATATTTACAGTCCAAACACTATAATGACACCAACACACCCATCACCTCTTGAATGACTGTTGATATTTACAGTCCAAGCACTGTAATGACACCCTCACACCCACCACCACATAAATTACTGTGGATATTTACAGTCAAAGCACTGTAATGACACCCCAACACCCACTATCCCATGAATTATAGTTGATATTTACAGTCCAAGCACTGTAATGACACCCACACACCCACAATCCCATGAATGACTATTGATATTTACAGTCCAAGCACTCTAATAATACCCACCACCCTATGAATGACTGTTGATATTTACAATTAAAATACTGTAATGACACCCATACACCCACCACCCCATGAAAGACTGTTGATATTTACAGTCCAAGCAGTCTAATGACACCCACACACCCAACACCCTATGATTGAATGTTGATATCTACATTCCAAGCACTGTAATGACAACCCCACACCCACCACCCCATGAATTATGTTTGATATTTACAGTCCAAGCACTGTAATAACACTCACACAACCACCATCCGATGAATGACTGTTGATATTTACAGTCCAAGCACTGTAATGACACCCACCACCCTATGAATGACTGTTGATAATTACAATCAAACCACTGTAATGACACCCAAACACCCACCCCCCTACTAATGACTGTTGATATTTACAGTCCAAACACTGTAATGACACCCACACACCCACCACCCCATGATTGACTGTTGATATTTACAGTCCAAGCACTCTAATAACATCCACACCCACCACCCCATAAATGACTGTTGATATTTACAGTCCAAGCTCTGTAATGACACTCTCACACCTACCACACTATGAATGACTGTTGATATTTACAGTCCAAGCACTGTAATGATACCCACACAACAACCACCCCATGATTGACTGTTGATATTTACTGTCTGAGCTATGTAATGACTCCCAAACACCCACCACCCTATAAATGACTGTTGATATTTACAGTCCAAGCACTGTAATGACACCCACACACCCATTACCCTATGAATGACTGTTGATATTTACAGTCCAAGCATTGTAATGCCACCCACCACCCCATGAATGACTGTTGATATTTACAGTCAAAGCACTAATGACACCCACCACCCCATGAATGACTTGATATTTACAGTCCAAGCACTGTATTGACAACCCCACACCCACCAACCCATGAATGACTGTTGATATTTACAGTCCGAGCATTATAATGACACCCACACACCCATCACCTTACGAATGACTGTTAATATTTATAGTCCAATCACTGTAATGACACCCACACACCCACCACCCCATAAATGACAGTTGATATTTACAGTCCAAGCACTGTAATGACACCTCAACACTAATGACCCCATGAATTCAAGTTGATATAAAATCGTCCAAGCACTGTAATGACACCCACACACCGAGAACCCCATGAATGACTGTAGATATTTACAGTCCAAGCACTCTAATGATACCCACCACCCTTTGAATGACTGTTGATATTTACAATCAAAACACTGTAATGACACCCACACACCCACCACCTCATGATTGACTGTTGATATTTACAGTCCAAACACTGTAATAAAACCCCCACACCCACCATCCCATGAATTATGTTTGATATTTACAGTCCAATCAATGTAAAGACACCCACACAACCACTACCATATGAATGACTGTTGATAATTACAGTCCAAGCACTGTAATGACACCCACCACCCTATAAATGACTGTTGATAATTACAATAAAAAAACTGTAATGACACCCACACACCCACCACCCCATGAATGACTATTGATATTTACAGTTCAAGCACTGTAATGACTCCCACACACCCACCACCCCATAAATGACGGTTGATAATTATAGTTCAAGCACTGTTATGACACCCACACACCCACCACCCCATAAATGACTGTTGATATTTTCAGTCCAAGCACTGTAATGACATCCACATACCCACCACCCCATGAATGACTGTTAATATTTACAGTCCAAGCACTCTAATGACACCCACCACCCTCTAAATGACTGTTGATATTTACAGTCAAAGCACTGTAATAACACTCACACAACCATCACCCTATAAATGACTGTTCATATTTACAGTCCAAGCACTGTAATGACACCCACACACCCACCACTCCATGAATGACTGTTGATATTTACAGTCCAAGCTCTGTAATAACACACACACCCACCACCCTATGAATGACTATTGATATTTACAGTCCAAGTACTGTAATGACACCCACACACCCACCACCCTATGATTGACTGTTGATATTTACAGTCCAAGCAATGTAATGACACCCAAACACCTACCACCCTATAAATGACTGTTGATATTTAAAGTCCAAGCACTCTAATGACACCTACACACCTATCACCCTATAAATGACTCTTGATATATACAGTCCAAGCACTGTAATGCCACCCACCACCCCATGAATGACTGTTGATATTTATAGTAAAAGCACTGTAATGACACCCCAACACCCACGACCCCATGAATTATAGTTGATATTTACAGTCCAAGCACTGTAATGACACCCACACACCCACAGCCCCATGAATGACTGTTGATATTTACAGTCCAAGCACTCTAATAATACCAACCACTCTATGAATGACTGTTGATATTTACAATCAAATCACTGTAATGACACCCATACACCCACCACCCCATGAATAACTTGATATTTACAGTCCAAGCACTGTAATGACACCCACACACCTACCACCCGATGATTGACTGTTGATATTTACAGTCCACGCACAGTAATGACACCCCCACACCAACCACCCCATGAATGACTGTTGATAATTACAATGAAAACACTGTAATGACACCGACACACCTACCACCCCATGAATGACTGTTGATATTTACAGTCCAAGCACTGTAATGACACTCACACACCCACCACCCTATGATTGACTGTTGATATTTACAGTCCAAGCACTGTAATGATATCCACAAACCCACCTCCCAATGAATGACTGTTAATATTTACAGTCCAAACTCTGTAATGACACTCACACACCTACCACCCTATGAATGACTGTTGATATTTATAGTCCAAGCAAAGTAATGAAAACCCACTCACCCACCACCCCATAAATGATGGTTGATATTTATAGTCCAAGCACTGTAATGACACCCACACACCCACTACCCCATAAATGACTGTTGATATTTTCAGTCCAAGCATTGTAATGACATCCACACACCCAACACCCCATAAATGACTGTTAATATATACAGTCCAAGAACTCTAATGACACCCACCACCCTCTGAATGACTGTTGATATTTACAGTCAAAGCACTGTAATAATACCCACACACTCACCACCCCATAAATGACTGTTGATATTCACAGTCATGACACCCACACACCTATCACCTCATGAATGACTGTTGATATTTACAGTCCAAGCACTCTAATGCCACCTCCCCTCCATGAATGACTGTAGATATTTACAGTCCAAGCAATAATGACACACACACACCCACCACCCCATTATTGACTTGATATTTACAGTCCAAGCACTGTAATGACACCTACACACAAACCACCCCATGAATGACTGTTGGTATTTACAGTCCAAGCACTATAATGACACCCACATACCCACCACCCCATGAATGACTGTTGATATTTACAGTCCGAACACTGTAATGACACCCTCACACCCACCACCCCATGAATGACTCTTGATATTTACAGACAAAGCACTGTAATGACACCCACACACCGACAACCCCATGAAATATGGTTGATATTTACAGTCCATGAACTATAATGACACCCATACACTCACCAACTTATTAATGACTGTTGATATTTACAGTCCAAGCACTCAAATGACACCCACCATTCTATGAATGACTGTTGATATTTAAAGTCTAAGCACTCTAATGACACCCACACACCCACTACCTCATGATTGACTGTTAATATTTACAGTCTAAGCAATGTAATGACACTCAAATACCCACCACTCTATAAATGACTGTTGATATTTATAGTCCAAACACTGTAATGACACCCACACACACATCACCCTATGAATGACTGTTGATATTTACAGTCCAATCACTGTAATGCCACCCACAACACTATGATTGACTGTTAATATTTACAGTCCAAGCACTCTAATGTCACCCACACACACACTACCTCATGATTAACTGTTGATATTTACAGTCCAAGCACTGTAATGACACCCACACACCCACAACCCAATGAATGACTGTTAATATTTACAGTCCATGCATTCTAATGATACCCACCACCCTATGAATAACTGTTGATTTTTACAATCAAAACACTGTAATGACACCCACACACCCACTACCCCATGATTGACTGTTGATATTTACAGTCCAAGCACTGTAATGACACCCACACACCCACCATCCCATGAATTATGTTTGATATTTACATTCCAAGCACTGTAAAGACATCCACACACCCACCACCCTATAAATCACTATTGATATTTACAGTCCAAACACTCTAATGACACCCACCACCCTATGATTGACTGTTGATAATTACAATCAAAACACTGTAATGACACCCACACACCCACCACCCCATGAAAGACTGTTGATATTTACAGTCCAAGCACTGTAATGACACCCACACACCCACCACCCCATGATTGACTGTTGATATTTACAGTCCAAGAACTATAATGACATCCACACACCCACCACCCCATGAATGACTGTTGATATTTACAGTCCAAGCTCTGTAATGACACTCTCACACCTACCACACTATGAATGACTGTTGATATTTACAGTCCAAGCACTGTAATGATACCCACACAACAACCACCCCATGATTGACTGTTGATATTTACTGTCTGAGCTATGTAATGACTCCCAAACACCCACCACCCTATAAATGACTGTTGATATTTACAGTCCAAGCACTGTAATGACACCCACACACCCATTACCCTATGAATGACTGTTGATATTTACAGTCCAAGCATTGTAATGCCACCCACCACCCCATGAATGACTGTTGATATTTACAGTCAAAGCACTAATTACACCCACCACCCCATGAATGACTTGATATTTACAGTCCAAGCACTGTATTGACAACCCCACACCCACCAACCCATGAATGACTGTTGATATTTACAGTCCAAGCATTATAATGACACCCACACACCCATCACCTTACGAATGACTGTTAATATTTATAGTCCAATCACTGTAATGACACCCACACACCCACCACCCCATAAATGACAGTTGATATTTACAGTCCAAGCACTGTAATGACACCTCAACACTAATGACCCCATGAATTCAAGTTGATATAAAATCGTCCAAGCACTGTAATGACACCCACACACCGAGAACCCCATGAATGACTGTAGATATTTACAGTCCAAGCACTCTAATGATACCCACCACCCTTTGAATGACTGTTGATATTTACAATCAAAACACTGTAATGACACCCACACACCCACCACCTCATGATTGACTGTTGATATTTACAGTCCAAGCACTGTAATAAAACCCCCACACCCACCATCCCATGAATTATGTTTGATATTTACAGTCCAATCAATGTAAAGACACCCACACAACCACTACCATATGAATGACTGTTGATAATTACAGTCCAAGCACTGTAATGACACCCACCACCCTATAAATGACTGTTGATAATTACAATAAAAAAACTGTAATGACACCCACACACCCACCACCCCATGAATGACTATTGATATTTACAGTTCAAGCACTGTAATGACTCCCACACACCCACCACCCCATAAATGACGGTTGATAATTATAGTTCAAGCACTGTTATGACACCCACACACCCACCACCCCATAAATGACTGTTGATATTTTCAGTCCAAGCACTGTAATGACATCCACATACCCACCACCCCATGAATGACTGTTAATATTTACAGTCCAAGCACTCTAATGACACCCACCACCCTCTAAATGACTGTTGATATTTACAGTCAAAGCACTGTAATAACACTCACACAACCATCACCCTATAAATGACTGTTCATATTTACAGTCCAAGCACTGTAATGACACCCACACACCCACCACTCCATGAATGACTGTTGATATTTACAGTCCAAGCTCTGTAATAACACACACACCCACCACCCTATGAATGACTATTGATATTTACAGTCCAAGTACTGTAATGACACCCACACACCCACCACCCTATGATTGACTGTTGATATTTACAGTCCAAGCAATGTAATGACACCCAAACACCTACCACCCTATAAATGACTGTTGATATTTAAAGTCCAAGCACTCTAATGACACCTACACACCTATCACCCTATAAATGACTCTTGATATATACAGTCCAAGCACTGTAATGCCACCCACCACCCCATGAATGACTGTTGATATTTATAGTAAAAGCACTGTAATGACACCCCAACACCCACGACCCCATGAATTATAGTTGATATTTACAGTCCAAGCACTGTAATGACACCCACACACACACAACCCCATGAATGACTGTTGATATTTACAGTCCAAGCACTCTAATAATACCAACCACTCTATGAATGACTGTTGATATTAACAATCAAATCACTGTAATGACACCCATACACCCACCACCCCATGAATAACTTGATATTTACAGTCCAAGCACTGTAATGACACCCACACACCTACCACCCGATGATTGACTGTTGATATTTACAGTCCACGCACAGTAATGACACCCCCACACCAACCACCCCATGAATGACTGTTGATAATTACAATGAAAACACTGTAATGACACCGACACACCTACCACCCCATGAATGACTGTTGATATTTACAGTCCAAGCACTGTAATGACACTCACACACCCACCACCCTATGATTGACTGTTGATATTTACAGTCCAAGCACTGTAATGATATCCACAAACCCACCTCCCAATGAATGACTGTTAATATTTACAGTCCAAACTCTGTAATGACACTCACACACCTACCACCCTATGAATGACTGTTGATATTTATAGTCCAAGCAAAGTAATGAAAACCCACTCACCCACCACCCCATAAATGATGGTTGATATTTATAGTCCAAGCACTGTAATGACACCCACACACCCACTACCCCATAAATGACTGTTGATATTTTCAGTCCAAGCATTGTAATGACATCCACACACCTAACACCCCATAAATGACTGTTAATATATACAGTCCAAGAACTCTAATGACACCCACCACCCTCTGAATGACTGTTGATATTTACAGTCAAAGCACTGTAATAATACCCACACACTCACCACCCCATAAATGACTGTTGATATTCACAGTCATGACACCCACACACCTATCACCTCATGAATGACTGTTGATATTTACAGTCCAAGCACTCTAATGCCACCCCCCCTCCATGAATGACTGTAGATATTTACAGTCCAAGCAATAATGACACACACACACCCACCACCCCATTATTGACTTGATATTTACAGTCCAAGCACTGTAATGACACCTACACACAAACCACCCCATAAATGACTGTTGGTATTTACAGTCCAAGCACTATAATGACACCCACATACCCACCACCCCATGAATGACTGTTGATATTTACAGTCCGAACACTGTAATGACACCCTCACACCCACCACCCCATGAATGACTCTTGATATTTACAGACAAAGCACTGTAATGACACCCACACACCGACAACCCCATGAAATATGGTTGATATTTACAGTCCATGAACTATAATGACACCCATACACTCACCAACTTATTAATGACTGTTGATATTTACAGTCCAAGCACTCAAATGACACCCACCATTCTATGAATGACTGTTGATATTTAAAGTCTAAGCACTCTAATGACACCCACACACCCACTACCTCATGATTGACTGTTAATATTTACAGTCTAAGCAATGTAATGACACCCAAACACCTACCACCCTATAAATGACTGTTGATATTTAAAGTCCAAGCACTCTAATGACACCTACACACCTATCACCCTATAAATGACTCTTGATATATACAGTCCAAGCACTGTAATGCCACCCACCACCCCATGAATGACTGTTGATATTTATAGTAAAAGCACTGTAATGACACCCCAACACCCACGACCCCATGAATTATAGTTGATATTTACAGTCCAAGCACTGTAATGACACCCACACACACACAACCCCATGAATGACTGTTGATATTTACAGTCCAAGCACTCTAATAATACCAACCACTCTATGAATGACTGTTGATATTTACAATCAAATCACTGTAATGACACCCATACACCCACCACCCCATGAATAACTTGATATTTACAGTCCAAGCACTGTAATGACACCCACACACCTACCACCCGATGATTGACTGTTGATATTTACAGTCCACGCACAGTAATGACACCCCCACACCAACCACCCCATGAATGACTGTTGATAATTACAATGAAAACACTGTAATGACACCGACACACCTACCACCCCATGAATGACTGTTGATATTTACAGTCCAAGCACTGTAATGACACTCACACACCCACCACCCTATGATTGACTGTTGATATTTACAGTCCAAGCACTGTAATGATATCCACAAACCCACCTCCCAATGAATGACTGTTAATATTTACAGTCCAAACTCTGTAATGACACTCACACACCTACCACCCTATGAATGACTGTTGATATTTATAGTCCAAGCAAAGTAATGAAAACCCACTCACCCACCACCCCATAAATGATGGTTGATATTTATAGTCCAAGCACTGTAATGACACCCACACACCCACTACCCCATAAATGACTGTTGATATTTTCAGTCCAAGCATTGTAATGACATCCACACACCTAACACCCCATAAATGACTGTTAATATATACAGTCCAAGAACTCTAATGACACCCACCACCCTCTGAATGACTGTTGATATTTACAGTCAAAGCACTGTAATAATACCCACACACTCACCACCCCATAAATGACTGTTGATATTCACAGTCATGACACCCACACACCTATCACCTCATGAATGACTGTTGATATTTACAGTCCAAGCACTCTAATGCCACCCCCCCTCCATGAATGACTGTAGATATTTACAGTCCAAGCAATAATGACACACACACACCCACCACCCCATTATTGACTTGATATTTACAGTCCAAGCACTGTAATGACACCTACACACAAACCACCCCATAAATGACTGTTGGTATTTACAGTCCAAGCACTATAATGACACCCACATACCCACCACCCCATGAATGACTGTTGATATTTACAGTCTGAACACTGTAATGACACCCTCACACCCACCACCCCATGAATGACTCTTGATATTTACAGACAAAGCACTGTAATGACACCCACACACCGACAACCCCATGAAATATGGTTGATATTTACAGTCCATGAACTATAATGACACCCATACACTCACCAACTTATTAATGACTGTTGATATTTACAGTCCAAGCACTCAAATGACACCCACCATTCTATGAATGACTGTTGATATTTAAAGTCTAAGCACTCTAATGACACCCACACACCCACTACCTCATGATTGACTGTTAATATTTACAGTCTAAGCAATGTAATGACACTCAAATACCCACCACTCTATAAATGACTGTTGATATTTATAGTCCAAACACTGTAATGACACCCACACACACATCACCCTATGAATGACTGTTGATATTTACAGTCCAATCACTGTAATGCCACCCACAACACTATGATTGACTGTTAATATTTACAGTCCAAGCACTCTAATGTCACCCACACACACACTACCTCATGATTAACTGTTGATATTTACAGTCCAAGCACTGTAATGACACCCACACACCCACAACCCAATGAATGACTGTTAATATTTACAGTCCATGCATTCTAATGATACCCACCACCCTATGAATAACTGTTGATTTTTACAATCAAAACACTGTAATGACACCCACACACCCACTACCCAATGATTGACTGTTGATATTTACAGTCCAAGCACTGTAATGACACCCACACACCCACCATCCCATGAATTATGTTTGATATTTACATTCCAAGCACTGTAAAGACATCCACACACCCACCACCCTATAAATGACTATTGATATTTACAGTCCAAACACTCTAATGACACCCACCACCCTATGATTGACTGTTGATAATTACAATCAAAACACTGTAATGACACCCACACACCCACCACCCCATGAAAGACTGTTGATATTTACAGTCCAAGAACTATAATGACATCCACACACCCACCACCCCATGAATGACTGTTGATATTTACAGTCCAAGCTCTGTAATGACACTCTCACACCTACCACACTATGAATGACTGTTGATATTTACAGTCCAAGCACTGTAATGATACCCACACAACAACCACCCCATGATTGACTGTTGATATTTACTGTCTGAGCTATGTAATGACTCCCAAACACCCACCACCCTATAAATGACTGTTGATATTTACAGTCCAAGCACTGTAATGACACCCACACACCCATTACCCTATGAATGACTGTTGATATTTACAGTCGAAGCATTGTAATGCCACCCACCACCCCATGAATGACTGTTGATATTTACAGTCAAAGCACTAATGACACCCACCACCCCATGAATGACTTGATATTTACAGTCCAAGCACTGTATTGACAACCCCACACCCACCAACCCATGAATGACTGTTGATATTTACAGTCCAAGCATTATAATGACACCCACACACCCATCACCTTACGAATGACTGTTAATATTTATAGTCCAATCACTGTAATGACACCCACACACCCACCACCCCATAAATGACAGTTGATATTTACAGTCCAAGCACTGTAATGACACCTCAACACTAATGACCCCATGAATTCAAGTTGATATAAAATCGTCCAAGCACTGTAATGACACCCACACACCGAGAACCCCATGAATGACTGTAGATATTTACAGTCCAAGCACTCTAATGATACCCACCACCCTTTGAATGACTGTTGATATTTACAATCAAAACACTGTAATGACACCCACACACCCACCACCTCATGATTGACTGTTGATATTTACAGTCCAAGCACTGTAATAAAACCCCCACACCCACCATCCCATGAATTATGTTTGATATTTACAGTCCAATCAATGTAAAGACACCCACACAACCACTACCATATGAATGACTGTTGATAATTACAGTCCAAGCACTGTAATGACACCCACCACCCTATAAATGACTGTTGATAATTACAATAAAAAAACTGTAATGACACCCACACACCCACCACCCCATGAATGACTATTGATATTTACAGTTCAAGCACTGTAATGACTCCCACACACCCACCACCCCATAAATGACGGTTGATAATTATAGTTCAAGCACTGTTATGACACCCACACACCCACCACCCCATAAATGACTGTTGATATTTTCAGTCCAAGCACTGTAATGACATCCACATACCCACCACCCCATGAATGACTGCTAATATTTACAGTCCAAGCACTCTAATGACACCCACCACCCTCTAAATGACTGTTGATATTTACAGTCAAAGCACTGTAATAACACTCACACAACCATCACCCTATAAATGACTGTTCATATTTACAGTCCAAGCACTGTAATGACACCCACACACCCACCACTCCATGAATGACTGTTGATATTTACAGTCCAAGCTCTGTAATAACACACACACCCACCACCCTATGAATGACTATTGATATTTACAGTCCAAGTACTGTAATGACACCCACACACCCACCACCCTATGATTGACTGTTGATATTTACAGTCCAAGCAATGTAATGACACCCAAACACCTACCACCCTATAAATGACTGTTGATATTTAAAGTCCAAGCACTCTAATGACACCTACACACCTATCACCCTATAAATGACTCTTGATATATACAGTCCAAGCACTGTAATGCCACCCACCACCCCATGAATGACTGTTGATATTTATAGTAAGAGCACTGTAATGACACCCCAACACCCACGACCCCATGAATTATAGTTGATATTTACAGTCCAAGCACTGTAATGACACCCACACACACACAACCCCATGAATGACTGTTGATATTTACAGTCCAAGCACTCTAATAATACCAACCACTCTATGAATGACTGTTGATATTTACAATCAAATCACTGTAATGACACCCATACACCCACCACCCCATGAATAACTTGATATTTACAGTCCAAGCACTGTAATGACACCCACACACCTACCACTCGATGATTGACTGTTGATATTTACAGTCCACGCACAGTAATGACACCCCCACACCAACCACCCCATGAATGACTGTTGATAATTACAATGAAAACACTGTAATGACACCGACACACCAACCACCCCATGAATGACTGTTGATATTTACAGTCCAAGCACTGTAATGACACTCACACACCCACCACCCTATGATTGACTGTTGATATTTACAGTCCAAGCACTGTAATGATATCCACAAACCCACCTCCCAATGAATGACTGTTAATATTTACAGTCCAAACTCTGTAATGACACTCACACACCTACCACCCTATGAATGACTGTTGATATTTATAGTCCAAGCAAAGTAATGAAAACCCACTCACCCACCACCCCATAAATGATGGTTGATATTTATAGTCCAAGCACTGTAATGACACCCACACACCCACTACCCCATAAATGACTGTTGATATTTTCAGTCCAAGCATTGTAATGACATCCACACACCTAACACCCCATAAATGACTGTTAATATATACAGTCCAAGAACTCTAATGACACCCACCACCCTCTGAATGACTGTTGATATTTACAGTCAAAGCACTGTAATAATACCCACACACTCACCACCCCATAAATGACTGTTGATATTCACAGTCATGACACCCACACACCTATCACCTCATGAATGACTGTTGATATTTACAGTCCAAGCACTCTAATGCCACCCCCCCTCTATGAATGACTGTAGATATTTACAGTCCAAGCAATAATGACACACACACACCCACCACCCCATTATTGACTTGATATTTACAGTCCAAGCACTGTAATGACACCTACACACAAACCACCCCATGAATGACTGTTGGTATTTACAGTCCAAGCACTATAATGACACCCACATACCCACCACCCCATGAATGACTGTTGATATTTACAGTCCGAACACTGTAATGACACCTTCACACCCACCACCCCATGAATGACTCTTGATATTTACAGACAAAGCACTGTAATGACACCAACACACCGACAACCCCATGAAATATGGTTGATATTTACAGTCCATGAACTATAATGACACCCATACACTCACCAACTTATTAATGACTGTTGATATTTACAGTCCAAGCACTCAAATGACACCCACCATTCTATGAATGACTGTTGATATTTAAAGTCTAAGCACTCTAATGACACCCACACACCCACTACCTCATGATTGACTGTTAATATTTACAGTCTAAGCAATGTAATGACACTCAAATACCCACCACTCTATAAATGACTGTTGATATTTATAGTCCAAACACTGTAATGACACCCACACACACATCACCCTATGAATGACTGTTGATATTTACAGTCCAATCACTGTAATGCAACCCACAACACTATGATTGACTGTTAATATTTACAGTCCAAGCACTCTAATGTCACCCAAACACACACTACCTCATGATTAACTGTTGATATTTACAGTCCAAGCACTGTAATGACACCCACACACCCACAACCGAATGAATGACTGTTAATATTTACAGTCCATGCATTCTAATGATACCCACCACCCTATGAATAACTGTTGATTTTTACAATCAAAACACTGTAATGACACCCACACACCCACTACCCCATGATTGACTGTTGATATTTACAGTCCAAGCACTGTAATGACACCCACACACCCACCATCCCATGAATTATGTTTGATATTTACATTCCAAGCACTGTAAAGACATCCACACACCCACCACCCTATAAATGACTATTGATATTTACAGTCCAAACACTCTAATGACACCCACCACCCTATGATTGACTGTTGATAATTACAATCAAAACACTGTAATGACACCCACACACCCACCACCCCATGAAAGACTGTTGATATTTACAGTCCAAGCACTGTAATGACACCCACACACCCACCACCCCATGATTGACTGTTGATATTTACAGTCCAAGAACTATAATGACATCCACACACCCACCACCCCATGAATGACTGTTGATATTTACAGTCCAAGCTCTGTAACGACACTCTCACACCCACCACCCTATGAATGACTGTTGATATTTACAGTCCAAGCAATGTAATGACACCGAACACTAACCACCCTATAAATGACTGTTGATATTTACAGTCCAAGCAATGTAATGACACCAAACACCAACCATCCTATAAATGACTGTTGATATTTACAGTCCAAGCACTGTAATGACACCCACACACTCATCACCTTATAATTGACTGTTGATATTTACAGTCAAAGCACTGTAATGACACCCCAACACCCACGACCAAATGAATTATAGTTGATATTTACAGTCCAAGCACTGTAATGACACCCACACACCCACAAACCCATAAATGACTGTTTATATTTACAGTCCAAGCACTCTAATGATACCCACCACCCTATGAATGACTGTTGATATTTACAATCAAATCACTGTAATGACACCCATACACCCACCACCCCATGAATGACTGTTGATATTTACAGTCCAAGCACTGTAATGACACCAACACACCCACCACCCTATGACTGACTGTTGATATTTACAGTCTAAGCACTGTAATGACACAACCACACCCACCACCCCATGAATGACTGTAGATATTTACAGTCCAAGCACTGTAATGACACCCAAACAACCACCACCCAATAAATGACTGTTGATATTTACAGTCCAAGCACTGTAATGATACTCACCACCCTATGAATGACTGTTGATAATTACAATCAAACCACTGTAATGACACCCACACACCCACAACCCTATGATTGACTATTGATATTTACAGTCCAAGCACTGTAATGACATCCCCCACCCCCCCATGAATGACTGTTGATATTAACAGTCCAAGCAAAAATGACACACACACACCCACCACCCCATTAATGACTTGATATTTACAGTCCAAGCACTGTAATGACACCTACACACCAACCACCCCATGAATGACTGTTGGTATTTACAGTCCAAGCACCATAATGACACCCACACACCCACCACCCCATAAATGACTGTTGATATTTACAGTCCGAACACTGTAATGACACCCTCACACCCACTACCCTATGAATGACTCTTGATATTTACAGACAAAGCACTGTAATGACACCCACACACCGACAACCCCATGAAATATGGTTGATATTTACGGTCTATGTACTATAATGACACCCATACACTCACCAACTTATTAATGACTGTTGATATTTACAGTCCAAGCACCCTAATGATACCCACCACCCTATGAATGACTGTTGATATTTACAATCAAAACTCTGTAATGACACCCACACACCCACCACCCCATGATTGACTGTTGATATTTACAGTCCAAGCACTGTAATGACACCCCCACACCCACCATCCCATAAATTATGTTTGATATTTACAGTCCAAGCACTGTAAAGACACTCACTCACCCATTACCCTATAAATGACTGTTAATATTTACAGTCCAAACACTGTAATGACACCAACCACCCTATGATTGACTGTTGATAATTACAATCAAAACACTGTAATGACACCCACACACCCCATGAAAGACTGTTGATATTTACAGTCCAAGCACTGTAATGACACCAACACACCCACCACTCCATGAATGACTGTTGATATTTACAGTCCAAGCTCTGTAATAACACTCACACACCTATCACCCTATGAATGACAGTTGATATTTACATTCCAAGCACTGTAATGACACCAACACACCCACCACTCAATGATTGACTGTTGATATTTACAGTCCAAGCACTGTAATGACACCCACACACCCACCACCCAATGATTGACTGTTGATATTTACAGTCCAAGCAATGTAATGACACCAAACACCAACCACCCTATAAATGACTGTTGATATTTACAGTCCAAGCACTGTAATGACACCCACACACTCATCACCCTATGAATGACTGTTGATATTTACAGTCCAAGCACCGTAATAACACCCACCACCCCATGAATGACTGTTGATATTTACAGTCAAAGCACTGTAATGTAACCCCAACACCTACGACCCCATGAATTATAGTTGATATTTACATTCCAAGCACTGTAATGACACCCACACACCCACAAACCCATAAATGACTGTTTATATTTACAGTCCAAGCACTCTAATGATACCCACCACCCTATGAATGACTGTTGATATTTACAATCAAATCACTGGAATGACACCCATACACCCACCACCCCATGAATGACTGTTGATATTTACAGTCCAAGCACTGTAATGACACCAACACACCCACCACCCTATGACTGACTGTTGATATTTACAGTCTAAGCACTGTAATGACACAACCACACCCACCACCCAATGAATTATGGTTGATATTTACAGTCCAAGCACTGTAATGACACCCACACAACCACCACCCAATGAATGACTGTTGATATTTACAGTCCAAGCACTGTAATGACACCCACCACCCTAATAATGACTGTTAATAATTACAATCAAACCACTGTAATGACACCCACACACCCACCACCCTATGATTGACTGTTGATATTTACAGTCCAAGCACTATAATGACATCCACACACTGACCACCCTATGAATAACTATTGATATTTACAGTCCAAGCACTGTAATGACACCCACTCACCCACCACCCCTTTAATGATGGTTAATATTTATAGTCCTAGCACTGTAATGACACCCACACACCCACCACCCCATAAATGACTGTTGATGTTTTCAGTCCAAACACTCTAATGACACCCACCACCCGCTGAATGACTGTTGATATTTACAGTCATAGCACTGAAATAATACCTACACACTCACAACCCTATAAATGACTGTTTATATTTACAAACCAAGCACTGTAATGACACCCACACACACACACCACCCAATGAATGATGGTTGATATTTACAGTCTAAGAACTGCAATGACACCCACACTCTCACTACCCCATGAATGACTGTTGATATTTACAGTCCAAGCACTTTTATGAGACCTACACACCCACAACCCCATGAATAACTGTTGATATTTTCAGTGCAAGCACTGTAATGACATCCACACACCCACCACCCCATGAATGATTGTTGATATTTACAGTCTAAGCACTCTATTGACACCCACCACCCTCTGAATGACTGTTAATATTCACAGTCCAAGCACTGTAATGACACCCAGACACACACCACCCAATGAATGTTGGTTGATATTTACAGTCCAAGAACTGCAATGACAGCCACACACTCACCACCCCATGAATGACTTTTGATATATACAGTCCAAGCACTTTCATGATACCCACCACCCCATAAATAACTGTTGATATTTACAGTCCAAGCACTCTAATGACACCTACAACCCTCTGAATGACTGTTGATATTTACAGTCCAAGCACTCTAATGACACCCACCACCCTCAGAATGACTGTTGATATTTACAGTCAAAGCACTGTAATAATACACACACACTCACCAACCCATGAATGACTGTTGATATTCACAGTTTAAGCACTGTAATAAAACCCACACCCACACCACCCAATGAATGATGGTTGATATTTACAGTCAAAGAACTGCAATGACACCCACACACTCACCACCCCATGAATGACTGTTGATATTTACAGTCCAAACACTTTCATAATACCCACACACCCACCACCCCATGAATAACTGTTGATATTTACAGTCCAAGCACTCTAATGACACCCACCACCCTCTGAATGACTGTTGATATTTACAGTCAAAGCACTGTAATAACACCTACACACCCACCACCCTATGAATGACTGTTGATATTTAGAGTCCAACCACTATAATGACATCCACACACCAACCACCCCATGAATGACTGTTGATATTTACAGTCCAAGCTCTGTAATGAGGCTCACACACCCACCACCCTATGAATGACTGTTGATATTTACAGTCCAAGCACTGTAATGACACCCACACACCCACAACCCCATAAATGACTGTTGATATTTTCAGTCCAAGCACTGTAATGACATCAAAACACCCACCACCCCATGAATGACTGTTAATATTTACAGTCCAAGCATTCTAATGACACTTAACACCCTCTGAATGACTGTTGATATTTACAGTCAAAGAACTGTAATAACACCCACACAACCATCACCCCAAGAATGACTGTTGATATTTACAGTTCAAGCACTGTAATGACACCCCCACACCCACCACTCCATGAATGACTGTTGATATTTACAGTCCATGCACTGTAATGACACCCACACAACCACCACTCCATGATTGACTGTTGATATTTACAGTCCAAGCACTGTAATGACACCCACACACACACCACTCCATAATTGACTGTTGATATTTACAGTCCAAGCAATGTAATGACACCGAACACTAACCACCCTATAAATGACTGTTGATATTTACAGTCCAAGCACTGTAATGACACCCACACACTCATCACCCTATAAATGACTGTTGATATTTACAGTCTAAGTACTGTAATACCACCCACCACCCCATGAATGACTGTTGATATTTACTGTCAAAGCACTGAAATGACACCCCAACACCTACGACCCCATGAATTATAGTTGATATTTACAGTCAAAGCACTGTAATAATACACACACACTCACCAACCCATGAATGACTGTTGATATTCCCAGTTTAAGCACTGTAATGACACCCACACCCACACCACCCAATGAATGATGGTTGATATTTACAGTCAAAGAACTGCAATGACACCCACACACTCACCACCCAATGAATGACTGTTGATATTTACAGTCCAAACACTTTCATAATACCCACACACCCACCACCCCATGAATAACTGTTGATATTTACAGTCCAAGCACTCTAATGACACCCACCACCCTCTGAATGACTGTTGATATTTACAGTAAAAGCACTGTAATAACACCTACACACCCACCACCCTATGAATGACTGTTGATATTTACAGTCCAAGCACTATAATGACACCCACACACCCACCACCCCATGATTGACTGTTGATAGTTACAGTCCAAGCACTGTAATGACACCCACACACCCATCACCTCATGAATGACTGTTGATATTTACAGTCCAAGCAATAATGACACACACACACCCACCACCCCATTAATGACTTGATATTTACAGTCCAAGCACTGTAATGATACCCACACACCAACCACCCCTTGAATGACTGTTGGTATTTACAGTCCAAGCACTATAATGACACCACACACCCACCACCCCATGAATGACTGTTGATATTTACAGTCCAAGCAATAATGACACACACAAACCCACCACCCCATTAATGACTTGATATTTAAAGTCCAAGCACTGTAATGACACCTACACACCAACCACCCCATGAATGACTGTTGTTATTTACAGTCCAAGCACCATAATGACACCCACACACCCACCACCCCATATATGACTGTTGATATTTACAGTCCGAACACTGTAATGACACCCTCACACCCACCACCCCATTAATGACTCTTGATATTTACAGACAAAGCACTGTAATGACACCCACACACCGACAACCCCATGAAATATGGTTGATATTTACGGTCCATGCACTATAATGACACCCATACACTCACCAAGTTATTAATGACTGTTGATATTTACAGTCCAAGCACTCTAATGATACCCACCACCCTATGAATGACTGTTGATATTTACAATCAAAACACTGTAATGACACCCACACACCCACCACCCCATGATTGACTGTTGATATTTACAGTCCAAGCACTGTAATGAGATCCAAACACCCACCATCCCATAAATTATGTTTGATATTTACAGTCCAAGCACTGTAAAGACACCCACTCACCCACCACCCTATAGATGACTGTTGATATTTACAGTCCAAACATTGTAATGACACGGACCACCCTATGATTGACTGTTGATAATTACAATCAAAACACTGTATTGACACCCACACACCCACCACCCTATGAAAGATTGTTGATATTTACAGTCCAAGCAGTTTAATGACACCCACACACCCACCACCCCATGATTGACTGTTGATATTTAGAGTCCAACCACTATAATGACATCCACACACCCACCACCCCATGAATGACTGTTGATATTTACAGTCCAAGCTCTGTAATGAGGCTCACACACCCACCACCCTATGAATGACTGTTGATATTTACAGTCCAAGCACTGTAATGACACCCACACACCCACAACCCCATAAATGACTGTTGATATTTTCAGTCCAAGCACTGTAATGACATCAAAACACCCACCACTCCATGAATGACTGTTAATATTTACAGTCCAAGCATTCTAATGACACTTAACACCCTCTGAATGACTGTTGATATTTACAGTCAAAGAACTGTAATAACATCCACACAACCATCACCCCAAGAATGACTGTTGATATTTACAGTTCAAGCACTGTAATGACACCCCCACACCCACCACTCCATGAATGACTGTTGATACTTACAGTCCATGCACTGTAATGACACCCACACAACCACCACTCCATGATTGACTGTTGATATTTACAGTCCAAGCACTGTAATGACACCCACACACCCACCACTCCATAATTGACTGTTGATATTTACAGTCCAAGCAATGTAATGACACCGAACACTAACAACACTATAAATGACTGTTGATATTTACAGTCCAAGCACTGTAATGACACCCACACACTCATCACCCTATAAATGACTGTTGATATTTACAGTCTAAGTACTGTAATACCACCCACCACCCCATGAATGACTGTTGATATTTACTGTCAAAGCACTGAAATGACACCCCAACACCTACGACCCCATGAATTATAGTTGATATTTACAGTCCAAGCACTCTAATGATACCCACCACCCTATAAATGACTGTTGATATTTACAATCAAATCACTGTAATGACACTCATACACCCACCACCCCATGAATGACTGTTGATATTTACAGTCCAAGCACTGTAATGACACCAACTAACCCACCACCCTATGACTGACTGTTGATATTTACAGTCCAAGCACTGTAATGACACAACCACACCCAACACCCCATGATTTATGGTTGATATTTACAGTCCAAGCACTGTAATGACACCCACACAACCACCACCCAATGAATGACTGTTGATATTTACAGTCCAAGCACTGTAATGACACCCACCACCCTATGAATGACTGTTGATAATTACAATCAAACCACTGTAATGACACCCACACACCCACCACCCTATGATTGACTGTTGATATTTACAGTCCAAGCACTATAATGACTTCCACACACTGACCACCCTATGAATGACTATTGATATTTACAGTCCAAGCACTGTAATGACACCCACTCAACCACCACCCCTTTAATGATGGTTAATATTTATAGTCCTAGCACTGTAATGACACCCACACACCCACCACCCCATAAATGACTGTTGATGTTTTTAGTCCAAGCACTGTAATGACATCCACACACCCACCACCCAATGAATGACTGTTGATATTTACAGTCCAAGCACTCTAATGACACCTACCACCCGCTGAATGACTGTTGATATTTACAGTCAAAACACTGAAATAATACCCACACACTTACAACCCTATAAATGACTGTTGATATTCACAGACCAAGCACTGTAATGACACCCACACACACACCACCCAATAAATGATGGTTGATATTTACAGTCCAAGAACTGCAATGACACCCACACTCTCACCACCCCATGAATGACTGTTGATATTTACAGTCCAAGCACTGTAATGATACCCACACACCAACCACCCCATGAATGACTGTTGGTATTTACAGTCCAAGCACTGTAATGACACCCTCACACCCACCACTCCATGAATGACTCTTGATATTTACAGACAAAGCACTGTAATGACACCCACACACCGACAACCCCATGAAATATGGTTGATATTTACAGTCCATGCACTATAATAACACCCAAAATACTCACCACCCCATTAATGACTGTTGATATTTACAGTCCAATCACTTAAATGTCACCCACCGATCTATGAGTGACTGTTGATATTTACAGTCTAATCACTCTAATGACGCCCACACACCCACTACCTCATGATTGACTGTTAATATTTACAGTCCAAGCAATGTAATGACACTCAAACACCCACCACTTTATAAATGACTGTTGATATTTACAGTCCAAACACAGTAATGACACCCACACACCCATCACCCTATGAATGACTGTTGATATTTACAGTCCAATCACTGTAATGCCATATACCACCATATGATCGACTGTTGATATTTACAGTCTAAGCACTCTAATGACACCCACACACCCACTACCTCATGATTGACTGTTGATATTTACAGTCCAAGCACTGTAATGACACCCACACACCTACAACCCAATGAATGACTGTTGATATTTACAGTCCAAGCACTCTAATGATACCCACCACCCTATGAATGACTGTTGATATTTACAATCAAAACACTCTAATGACACCCATACACTCACGATCCAATGAATGACTGTTGATATTTACAGTCCAAGCACTGTAATGACACCCACACACCCACCACCCCATGATTGACTATTGATATTTACAGTCCAAGCACTGTAATGACACCCACCACCCTATGATTGACTGTTGATAATTACAATCAAAACACTGTAATGACACCCACACACCCACCACTACATGAAAGACTGTTGATATTTTCAGTCCAAGCACTATAATGACACCCACACACCCACCACCCCATGATTGACTGTTGATATTTACAGTCTAAGCATTATAATGTCCTCCACACACTCAACACCCCATGAATGACTGTTGATATTTACAGTCCAAATACTGTAATGACACTCACACACCCACCACCCTATGAATGACTGTTGATATTTACAGTCCAAGCACTGTAATGACACCCAAACACCCACAACCCCATAAATGATAGTTGTTATTTCAAGTCCAAGCACTGTAATGACACCCACAAACCCACCACCCCATAAATGACTGTTGATATTTTCAGTCCAAGCACTGTAATGACATCCAAACACCCACCACCCCATAAATGACTATTAATATTTACAGTCCAAGCACTCTAATGACACCCACCACCCTCTGAATGACTGTTGATATTTACAGTCAAAGCACTGTAATAACTCCCACACAACCATCACCCCAAGAATGACTGTTGATATTTACAGTCCAAGCACTGTAATGACATCCACACAGCCACCACCCCATGAATGACTGTTAATATTTACAGTCTAAGCACTCTAATGACACCCACCACCCTCTGAATGACTGTTAATATTCACAGTCCAAGCACTGTAATGACACCCAGACACACACCACCCAATGAATGTTGGTTGATATTTACAGTCCAAGAACTGCAATGACAGCCACACACTCACCACCCCATGAATGACTTTTGATATTTACAGTCCAAGCACTTTCATGATACCCACACACCCACCACCCCATAAATAACTGTTGATATTTACAGTCCAAGCACTCTAATGACACCTACCACCCTCTGAATGACTGTTGATATTTACAGTCCAAGCACTCTAATGACACCCACCACCCTCTGAATGACTGTTGATATTTACAGTCAAAGCACTGTAATAATACACACACACTCACCAACCCATCAATGACTGTTGATATTCACAGTTTAACCCTTAAATGCCTATTGACCAAATATCACGTCACCGCGAATTTAGGCCTTGATGCCGATTGACGTAATATAAAGCCGGTAGAAAAAAAACTGCTTGGGCTATATCTAGCCATTTCATTGGTAACACTGGTTAGGTTGGACCTTCAGTGAGTGGTGTCACTGGTGTGAGAGGGAAATGGTTCACTCGTCATATATACGCAATGAAAATATGCTCGCTCACGTTTTCTAATTTTTATCGTTTTTTTAGGGGTAACTACTTTATTACTCAAAGCGCTGCTGTACGCAAACCAGTGAACCTAGGAAACTTTAGTTTACAGATTCTGGTGTGTAAAATTAAGCTCTACAAATCTGTAATAACCAAATTTACCTAAACGAAACTTTAAAAATCACCCTGATTTTGCGGTTCACACTCCAGTAGCGGTAGGGAGATTGCGGTTCTTAGGGGTTAAGCACTGTAATGACACCCACACCCACACCACCCAATGAATGATGGTTGATATTTACAGTCCAAGCACTTTCATGATACCCACACACCCACAACCCCATGAATAACTGTTGATATTTACAGTCCAAGCACTCTAATGACACCCACCACCCTCTGAATGACTGTTGATATTTACAGTCAAAGCACTGTAATAACACCTACACACCTACCACCCTATGAATGACTGTTGATAATTACAGTCCAAGCACTGTTACAACACCCACCACCCCATGATTGACTGTTGATATTTACAGTCCAAGCACTGTAATGACACCCACACACCCATCACCTCATGAATGACTGTTGATATTTACAGTCCAAGCAATAAGGACACACACACACACACCACCCCATTAATAACTTGATATTTACAGTCCAAGCACTGTAATGACACCCACACACCCACCACTCCATGAATGACTGTTGATATTTACAGTCCAAGCTCTGTAATAACACTCACACACCTACCACGCTATGAATGACTGTTGATATTTACAGTCCATGCACTGTACTGACACTCACACACCCACCACTCCATGATTGACTGTTGATATTTACAGTCCAAGCAATGTAATGACACCAAACACCAACCACCCTATAAATGACTGTTGATATTTACAGTCCAAGCACTGTAATGACACCCACACACTCATCACCCTATGAATGACTGTTGATATTTTCAGTCCAAGAACTGTAATGCCACCCACCACCCCATGATTGACTGTTGATATTTACAGTCCAAACACTGTAATTACACCTCCACACCCACCACCCCATGAATTATGGTTGATATTTACAGTCCAAGCACTGTAATGACACCCACACAACCACCACCCAATGAATAACTGTTGATATTTACAGTCCAAGCACTGTAATGACACCCACCACCCTTTGAATGACTGTTGATAATTACAATCAAACCACTGTAATGGTACCCACACAACCACCACCCCATAAATGACTGTTGATATTTACAATCCAAGCACTGTAATGACACCCACCACCCTATGATTGACTGTTGATAATTACAATCAAAACACTGTAATGACACCCACACACCCACCACTACATGAAAGACTGTTGATATTTACAGTCCAAGCACTATAATGACACCCACACACCCACCACCCCATAATTGACTGTTGATATTTACAGTCTAAGCATTATAATGACATCCACACACCCACCACCATATGAATGACTGTTGATATTTACAGTCCAAGCTCTGTAATGACACTGACACACCCACCACCCTATGAATGACTGTTGATATTTACAGTCCAAGCACTGTAATGACACCCACACACCCACAACCCCATATATGATGGTTGATATTTTAAGTCCAAGCACTGTAATGACACCCACACACCCACCACCCCATAAATGACTGTTGATATTTTCAGTCCAAGCACTGTAATGACATCCAAACACCCACCACCCCATGAATGACTATTAATATTTACAGTCCAAGCACTCTAATGACACCCACCACCCTCTGAATGACTGTTGATATTTACAGTCAAAGCACTGTAATAACACCCACACAACTGTAACACCTGGTGATTGCTGATGGTTGGTGATTTGGTGATGGATGGTTGTAGCTCGTTTGCATTGTTTTATTTGTGGTAGTTTGTTGTGTGTTTGCTGCTGCTGTTCGGTACAGCGGTGGTGTTTGTGTGTATTTGTTTATCACTATTACATTAACCTTTTTATTTGTTTTTTCATTGTGCTATTATTATTGTCAATGTCACTATGACTTAATTATTAACTATGCGGTAGGACCAAACTATGACCACCAAACCAGTACCTCCAGGTGCTGCGCTCTGGTGGCAAACAGCAGGGAGGTAGGCCGAGCTCTGGTAGGAGCAAGGAGCCGGCTGGCGGGGTTAGTCTGTCAGTGATATCCCGACTGTGCACACCTGTGGATATTTTCTTGTATACCTGTGGATATTTTCTGTGCACACCTGTGGATATTTTCTTGCATACCTGTGGATATTTTCTTGCATACCTGTAAGAACGCCAGAGTTTGGTGAGTGTTTCCTATTGTCATACTGTCATGTGTTGTCAGTCAGTATTTACTTAACAAAACGCCACTAATGGATACAATTTTCTTAGTGACTGTTAACCTCTGACATTTGGTTTGCTAGAGCAGTTGCAGTAACTCATCAATCAAGGCTCCCCAAGCCCATTTTTTATCATGTACAATCACAGAAATAAGTTTCGTTACCCGTGGAGGCGACTCTCATAGATATCCAACCATTGTTTTGATTAGATTGTGATGATTTACTGAAAACAAAGCTAATTCGTAGTCTATAGGTATAATATACAACTCCCAGCTTGAGGAAAGATGTCAAGTGTTTACTTGTCATACCCCTATGTATCAGAACTGTTGGCTGTGACTGTACATGGGCATAATAATTGTTTTCTGTGTTATTTTTGACTGTATCAATGTACTGTAAGTACATGGACAACAGGTTCAGTATATCATAAGAGATTTGAGTAATATGTTTATAAATACAGAATTACTAAATTTTAGAACATGCTAGTAACTAACTTTTCAACTCTAGTATTTTTTTGTAATGTTTTATAAATGACTTTGTGATACCATATATTAGTGTGTACCTTTTGTAGCATTTTTTATTGATAACGGTACCAGTAAATATGACTGTTTCCATAAATGTGGTACTGTACAATTTTGGACATATTTTGCTTTAAGATGGGAGTATATTACTCATGTAATGAGCTCCATGTGTCTATTAATGAAAAAAAAATAATATTGTCTGGTAATGGCTGGATTCAGTGCGAGTGCTTCATATTTCCAATAAGATTACTACAGTAGTGACATGTTGTAATCTATACTATTTTCATTGAATAAAATTAATGCTTCAAGGTATCAGTATGCAGAGCATCGCAATGAGAATAAAGTCAACTTACTTCGTGTCAGTCAGGTGTTGTGGCATTATAATGAACTGTATATTTGATGTGATGCATTATATTACACAGTATGTTGTATGTTATTACCGAGTGGAAGATTTTTGTATGGCAATATGTAATAGATATTTTGCTAATTTAGGGAAACTTTTTCAGTTGGACCATTCGCCTATGCACAAAGTAAAGCACCAACAAGAGAATGCGTGTCAATAACCTGGCGTACCACCTAGAAGATATACCCATAGCCTAACACCCCGGAGTGGGTGTTATAGTCCAACAAACTTGTTGGAGTCAACTCAAGAAGTCAACTCAAGAAGTATCAACGCTACGATGAGTGATACACAGGAAGAAGACGCCGCGTTTAGTGATGGCGAAGGTGAGAGTGTTCCTGTGGATAAGATATCGGAAGCCAAGAGGAATCGCCGTGCCATTAAAAGAACACTCACACGACAGATGGATAACATAGATAAGTTAACAGGTAGATCCAGGAATGTACTGCTGGTAAGAGATAAGTTAAGTGTCTTAACAGAAACTATAGAAAAGTTTGAGGATGCTCAGGCAGACCTCTTAAGTTTACTCTCGGACGAGGAACAAGTTCGTGAGGCAGAATACGCAGCTGACGTTTTATCTCGGGCGATGCAGTTAAAGGAGGGAATAAATAACTGGCTTGCTCAGTATGAAGAGGATAACGAGCTGGCTCAGTATGAAGATGATAACGAGACTCAAGATGAACCAAGAGAGGCATCGAAAGACGGCTTGGGATCATGCACTTCCTTACACGACTTGGAAATAGAAAACACTGCTTTAGAAGAGGAACTTAAGGAGCTAACAAAGAGAAGGCAGCAACAACAGCTGGAATTATGTAACTTGAGGCTCAAGAAGGAGAGGCAGAAGTTAATTGAAGAGGAGAAGAAATTAATAGTAGAACTTGACTCCTACAAAAATGATGTATATGGACAGGGAACGTCTCATTCAACCAGTGGAGTACCACAACCCCGAAGTACACCAAGCAGAGTGCACAATGCACCCACGAGAGTATCGTGGGAACCTTCTCGTGTTTCTCAAGAATCTCCTGCACCAGATGAATCAGCAACGACAGCTTCCGTCCTTGCTGATACACTCAGGCATGTGTTAGATACTTCAAGAAACCAGCAGCGTGCTATTGTGCAATATCTACACGTACCCAGAGGAGAACCCCAGACATTTGATGGAGATGAGCTAGAATACTGGCCATTTATTAGATAATTTAAAGACAGTATAGACTGTCTTTCGATTTCTGCAGCTCAGAAGCTAGTGTATTTGAAACAGTACTGCAGAGGAAAGGCAGCACTAGCACTTAAAAGTACTTCCTACTTGAACCCAGACGAAGGCTACAATACTGCATTGGAAATCCTTGAAGAGAGATTTGGAAACCCTTATAACATCACATGTAAATGGGTGAAGAAGGTTGTCAATAGACCTGAAGTCAAAACAGCTGCTGATCTTAGAGATTATGCTGACGAAATACATTGCTGTATTGAATCCCTTAAGGCAATGAACTCTCTCAGTTGGCTGGGAAATGGTGACATGCTGGCAATTGTAGAAAAGTTACCCTATTATCTTAAAACAAGGTGGATTAAGGCCAATCATGAAATACGTTCTAAGTATAAGAGAGGGGTGGAGATAGTAGAACTTGTCAAGTTTATCAGTGATGCTGCTGATGAGGCATCAGATCCTGTATTTGGAACATTGGTCAACAAAGGACAAAAGGACAAGGGAAAGAATCCTCAAAGCAAATACCAGAAGAGACAAGTCGGGAGCTTCACCGCAAAGGCATCTATAACGGAGGGCAAGTTAACAGCAGTGACTGAAAATAAAAAACAAACAGCTGGAAAGTGTCCCTGTTGTGGCCAAGGGCACTACTTAACCAGATGTACACAGTTTAAAGCGATGAAGATCAAGGACCGCAGAGACTTTGTGATGACTAAAGGTTTATGCCTAAATTGTTTTGCACATGGACATACTGGCAAGACCTGTGCTAGGAATTATGTTTGTGCTGTGGCAGGCTGTGGGCTCAAGCACAACACATATCTGCACTTTCCTAACCAAAGAACAGATGAAGGTACTACTCCACCGCCATCGGTACCTACTGTGACGCACGCACCTCGAGTCACCTTTACACCACCTGAAAATGCTCCTGAAAGTCAAAGAGTGAGCAATTACGCCAGCAGTCAGGGCGGAAAGTTGGCGTTACCCATAGTTCCAGCAAGAGTAAGATGCATAGATACAAATGCAATCATCGACACCTATGCTATGTTAGACCCAGGTACTAATGCAACTTACTGCACAGAGGAGTTGTGTCACAAGTTAGGAGCCAGAGGGGTAATCCGCCGTATGGAACTCACTACTATTGCTCAAACTCGGATGCCAGTAGAGTCCAATGTGATAACTCTCTTTGTGTCTGATATTTATGATTCTCAAGAGCCCTGTTGCATATCGGAAGTGACTGTCAGACCAACGTTAAATATAGATCTCTCGGGTTTGTCCAGTCGTGTAGAACTTCTGAAGTGGCAACATCTAAAGCAATTGGAATTGCCTGAGCTAGACGTAGATCAAGTTCACTTACTCATAGGACAAGACTGTGCAGACCTGCTGATGCCTGGGGAAGTGAAGAAGGGACGCCCTGGTGAACCCTTTGCTGTTCATACACCACTCGGATGGGTAATCAATGGTCCCATTGACCCCTTCAAATCTAACATCAAAACTTCGCACTTTGTGCGTAATGTGTCTGCTTTAGAAAGAGACCTTAGTAAGTTATGGGAGCTTGAAGGAGTGAACTCAGAAGTACCCGGAATGTCTCAAAGTGATTTGAAAACCCTGGAAACCTGGAATAATGGAAAAAGAGTAGTAGAAAATCACTACACATTGCCTATTCCATTCAAGACCGAAGGACCTTACCTGCCTGATAACCGCAGTATGGCAGAAAGGCGGTTACAGATACTCGGTAAATGGTTAAACAAAGACAGACATCTTGGAGAAAAGTACACAGAGGAGATACATAAACTTGTCAAAGAGGGTTATGCTGAAGAAGTTTCACCTGAAGACCTAAAGAGAGCTGATGGCAAGGTTTGGTATTTGCCACACCATCCTGTTCACAATCCAAAGAAACCCGACAAAACCAGGATAGTTTTTGATTGTGCTGCCAAGTTTGGAAGGTTTTCATTAAATGACCATGTGTGCCAAGGACTGGATCTCGCCAACAAGTTAGTAGGGGTCCTATTACGATTCAGGGAAGGAGCCATTGCATTCATGGCTGATATAGAAGCCATGTTTCACCAAATTAGAGTTACCCCAGATGACAGGGATGTGCTACGTTTCCTGTGGTTTAAAGATGATGATACCAGAAAATCATTGTCAACTTACCGGATGACTTCTCATTTATTTGGTGGAGTGTGGAGTCCTAGCTGTGCAAATTATGCACTTCAACAGGTGACTAAAGACTTCAAAGAAATATACCCTGAAATTGTACTTAACACTGTGCTATACAACTTTTATGTGGATGACTGTTTGAAAGCTGTCAATACCATAGGAATTGCAGTACCCCTTGTACATCAAGTGACACAGCTTTTGTCATTGAGAGGTTTTCATATAACCAAATTTGTTTCAAACTCGCCAGAGTTGATGAACAGCATACCAAAAGGGGAGTGGGGAAGATCCTTCGCTACTCTAGACATCGACGTAAACGAATTACCGACAGAGCTTGCACTGGGCATGTTGTGGAACATTGCATCTGATCACCTTGGAATAGATGTTCAGATAAGAAACCACCCGAGAACCAAAAGAGGAGTTTTGAGCGCATTGAGCTCAGTCTATGATCCTTTAGGACTTGTAAGCCCATTTGTATTATCAGCTAGAAGACTATTTCAACAACTGTGTAAAGAAGAAAAAGGATGGGATGAAGGTTTGCCCAGAGAGATGGAGGAACAATGGGGCCGGTGGCTGAACGACCTGCCTGTCATTAAGGAGTTCAATGTACCCAGATGTGTTATACCTGATGAAAACCTTGTGAAAACCCTTCAACTGCACTACTTTTGTGATGCATCGGAATATGGATATGGCGCCGTTGCTTACTTGCGGACTGACAAAGTAGATGATACTGTGTCTGTAGATATTCTCCTGGCAAAGTCTAGGCTCGCACCTTTAAAGGGTTCCACCATACCACGTCTCGAACTAGCTGGAGCACTAGAGGCTGTGAGACTTGACAAACTCTTGCAAGAAGAGTTACAAATGCCACTAGAGCAATCTATCTATTGGACAGACAGTACGATAGTGTTGTGGTATCTACAGAGTCCAGAAAAAAGATTCCAAACTTATGTAGCCAATAGAGTGGCAAAGATTTTAGAACACACAATATCAAGCCAATGGAGGTATGTACCCACCGCAGAGAACACCGGGGACATTGCTTCTAGAGGAATGACAGCGGACGAACTTATTACTGAACACCGATGGTGTAAAGGACCTGCTTTCCTGTACTTGGAAAGATCTAAGTGGCCAAGGCAGCCTTCATTTAACTGTGCCAAGCTAGAGGAGATGGCTGAAGTGAAGAAATCTCCATTAGTGTATACTACAAGGACAGATGAAGACCATTTGGGAAGACTTTTGAATTATTATTCTTCCTGGCATGGCTTAAAAAAGGCTACGGCTTGGCTTCTAAGAGTACGAGAAATGCTACGTAAACAATCCTATCCGAAAGGCCCAATATCACCAAGAGAAATGAAAACTGCCGAGAAAGCAATTGTTAGGCATGCTCAGACAGTATTTTTGCTAGACAAAATGACCGGTCTTGAGAAGCTGAGCCCTAAGAAATCTACTACTGGACTGTTGTTGGTCGGAGGAAGGTTGAATAATTTAAATGAAGAAAATTACACCAAGCACCAACTCATTGTTCCGCATGAACACCCAGCAGCTAAACTCATAATAGAAGATTTGCACAAAAAACTTGGTCACGCTGGAGTAGAACGTGTGCTGGCAGAGAGCAGAAGACTCTACTGGATTCTCAAAGGAAGGAAGCTAGTCAAGAAAACAGTGCACCAGTGCATTACCTGTAAGAAGTTGAGGGGAAAAACGGAAGTCCAGCAGATGGCAGACTTACCAGCATCTAGAGTTACCCCATATGAACCACCATTTACCAGGGTAGGGGTAGATTATTTTGGTCCGTTCATGGTAAAGAGAGCACGGTCTAAAGTTAAGAGATACGGCTGTATTTTTACGTGCCTTTCCATTCGAGCCGTACATATTGAAGTGTCATACACCCTAGACACTGACAGCTTTATAAATGCCCTGGAAAGGTTTATTGCCAGGCGAGGTGAGCCCAAAGAAATCTGGTCAGACAATGGTACCAACTTTGTTGGGGCCCAAAGAGAACTCCATCGTAGTATCAAAGACTGGAACCAAAATCAGATCCATGAGCACCTATTAAAGAGAGAGATCACCTGGAAGTTTAACCCACCGGAAGCCTCCCACATGGGTGGGGTCTGGGAGCGTCAGATCCGTACCGTTAGGGCTGTATTGGCAGGAGTAATAAAGCAACAAACATTGGATGATGAATCGTTGGTAACCCTCATAGCAGTAGTAGAAAGTATAATAAATGGAAGGCCCATAACTAAACTATCTGATGACCCAAGAGATGACAGACCGTTAACACCTAATCACATACTGAGATTAGGGACAGGTCAGATTCTACCAGCTGGTAAATTTGAAACCGGAGATATGTATCGTCGTCGATGGAAGCAAGTGCAGTACCTAGCAGACATCTTTTGGCATAGATGGTTGCGAGAGTACCTTCCCACCTTGCAGGAGCGCCAGAAGTGGATGAAACCAAAACGCAATGTCATGAAGGGTGACTTGATACTAGTAAAACAAGACAACTATCCTAGGAACCAATGGCCACTTGGATTAGTGACTGAGACATACACAAGCCCTGATGGATTAGTGCGTTCCGTAACCATCCGTACGGCAAAGGGGACTTACACGAGACCCATTACCAAGATATGTGTATTGGAAGGTGCCGCTACAAACCTGTGTGATTAAAAGGGACACTACTTAATACTGGGATGTGATGAGGAGGTGTAGGCGGATCGCTGCCTCTGAAGACTCGCTATGATTACATTCAATGTGAATGTACGCTGGAATATCTAGTGCAAAAGGGATGTTTGTGTACCTAATTATTGAATGTGTTGGTATTTTTGTACATTAAGTGATGTAACCAGGTGTTTTTTGTTGTGTTGTTAGCGCCCTATTATGTGCACTGGGGCCAGAATGTAACACCTGGTGATTGCTGATGGTTGGTGATTTGGTGATGGATGGTTGTAGCTCGTTTGCATTGTTTTATTTGTGGTAGTTTGTTGTGTGTTTGCTGCTGCTGTTCGGTACAGCGGTGGTGTTTGTGTGTATTTGTTTATCACTATTACATTAACCTTTTTATTTGTTTTTTCATTGTGCCATTATTATTGTCAATGTCACTATGACTTAATTATTAAATATGCGGTAGGACCAAACTATGACCACCAAACCAGTACCTCCAGGTGCTGCGCTCTGGTGGCAAACAGCAGGGAGGTAGGCCGAGCTCTGGTAGGAGCAAGGAGCCGGCTGGCGGGGTTAGTCTGTCAGTGATATCCCGACTGTGCACACCTGTGGATATTTTCTTGTATACCTGTGGATATTTTCTGTGCACACCTGTGGATATTTTCTTGCATACCTGTGGATATTTTCTTGCATACCTGTAAGAACGCCAGAGTTTGGTGAGTGTTTCCTATTGTCATAGTGTCATGTGTTGTCAGTCAGTATTTACTTAACAAAACGCCACTAATGGATACAATTTTCTTAGTGACTGTTAACCTCTGACATTTGGTTTGCTAGAGCAGTTGCAGTAACTCATCAATCAAGGCTCCCCAAGCCCATTTTTTATCATGTACAATCACAGAAATAAGTTTCGTTACCCGTGGAGGCGACTCTCATAGATATCCAACCATTGTTTTGATTAGATTGTGATGATTTACTGAAAACAAAGCTAATTCGTAGTCTATAGGTATAATGTACAACTCCCAGCTTGAGGAAAGATGTCAAGTGTTTACTTGTCATACCCCTATGTATCAGAACTGTTGGCTGTGACTGTACATGTGCATAATAATTGTTTTCTGTGTTATTTTTGACTGTATCAATGTACTGTAAGTACATGGACAACAGGTTCAGTATATCATGAGAGATTTGAGTAATATGTTTATAAATACAGAATTACTAAATTTTAGAACATGCTAGTAACTAACTTTTCAACTCTAGTATTTTTTTGTAATGTTTTATAAATGACTTTGTGATACCATATATTAGTGTGTACCTTTTGTAGCATTTTTTATTGATAACGGTACCAGTAAATATGACTGTTTCCATAAATGTGGTACTGTACAATTTTGGACATATTTTGCTTTAAGATGGGAGTATATTACTCATGTAATGAGCTCCATGTGTCTATTAATGAAAAAAAAAAAATATTGTCTGGTAATGGCTGGATTCAGTGCGAGTGCTTCATATTTCCAATAAGATTACTACAGTAGTGACATGTTGTAATCTATACTATTTTCATTGAATAAAATTAATTCTTCAAGGTATCAGTATGCAGAGCATCGCAATGAGAATAAAGTCAACTTACTTCGTGTCAGTCAGGTGTTGTGGCATTATAATGAACTGTATATTTGATGTGATGCATTATATTACACAGTATGTTGTATGTTATTACCGAGTGGAAGATTTTTGTACGGCAATATGTAATAGATATTTTGCTAATTTAGGGAAACTTTTTCAGTTGGACCATTCGCCTATGCACAAAGTAAAGCACCAACAAGAGAATGCGTGTCAATAACCTGGCGTACCACCTAGAAGATATACCCATAGCCTAAAACCCCGGAGTGGGTGTTATAACAACCATCACCCCAAGAATGACTGTTGATATTTACAGTCCAAGCACTGTAATGACACACACACACCCACCACTCCATGAATGACTGTTGATATTTACAGTCCAAGCTCTGTAATAACACTCACACACCTACCACGCTATGAATGACTGTTGATATTTACAGTCCAAGCACTGTACTGACACTCACACACCCACCACCCCATGATTGACTGTTGATATTTACAGTCCAAGCAATGTAATGACACCAAACACCAACCACCCTATAAATGACTGTTGATATTTACAGTCCAAGCACTGTAATGACACCCACACTCTCATCACCCTATGAATGACTGTTGATATTTACAGTCCAAGCACTCTAATGATACCCACCAACCTATAAATGACTGTTGATATTTACAATCAAATCACTATAATGACACCCGTACACCCACCACCCCATGAATGACTGTTGATATTTACAGTCCAAGCACTGTAATGACATTAACACACCCACCACCCCATGATTGACTGTTGATATTTACAGTCCAAGCACTGTAATTACACCCCCACACCCACCACCCTATGAATTATTGTTGATATTTACAGTCCAAGCACTGTAATGACACCCACACAACCACCACCCATGAATGACTGTTGATATTTACAGTCTAAGCACTGTAATGACACCCACCAAACTATGAATGACTGTTGATAATTACAATCAAACCACTGTAATGACACCCACACACCTACCACCCTATGATTGACTGTTGATATTTACAGTCCAAGCACTGTAATGACACCCACTTACCCACCACCCCTGAAATGATGGTTGATATTTATAGTCCAAGCACTGTAAAGACACCCACACACAAACCACCCCATAAATGACTGTTGATGTTTTCAGTCCAAGCACTGTAATGACATCCACACACCCACCACCCCATGAATGACTGTTGATATTTACAATCCAAGCACTCTAATGACACCCACCATTCTCTGAATGACTGGTGATATTTACAGTCAAAGCACTGAAATAATACCAACACACTCATAACCCATTGAATGACTGTTGATATTCACAGACCAAACACTGTAATGACACCCACACACACACCACCAAATGAATGATGGTTGATATTTACAGTCCGAGAAATGCAATGACACCCACACACTCACCAACCCATGAATGACTGTTGATATTTACAGTCCAAGCACTTTCATGATAACCACACACCCACCACCCCATGAATAACTGTTGATATTTACAGTCCAAGCACTCTAATGACACCCACCACCCTCTGAATGACTGTTAATATTTACAGTCAAAGTACTGTAATGATACCCACACAACAACCACCCCATAAATGACTGTTGATATTTATATTCCAAGCACTGTAATGACACCCACACACCCACAACCCCATGAATGACTGTAGATACTTACAGTCCGAGCACTCTAATGATACCCACCACCCTTTGAATGACTGTTGATATTTACAATCAAAACACTGTAGTGACACCCATACACCCACGACCCCATGAATGACTGTTGATATTTACAGTCCAAGCACTGTAATGACACCCACACACCCACGACCTCATGATTGACTGTTGATATTTACCGTCAAAGCACTGTAATGAAACCCCCACACCCACCATCCAATGAATTTTGTTTGATATTTACAGTCCAAGCACTGTAATGACACCCACACACCCACCAACCCATAAATGACGGTTGATAATTATAGTCTAAGCACTGTAATGACATCCACACACCCACCACCCCATGAATGACTGTTAATATTTACAGTCCAAGCACTTTAATGACACCCACCACCCTCAATATGACTGTTGATATTTACAGTAAAAAAACTGTAATAATACCCACACACTCACCACCCCATGAATGACTGTTGATATTCACAGTCCAAGCACTGTAATGACACCCACACACACACCACCCAATGAATGATAATTGATATTTACAGTCCAAGAACTGTAATGACACCCACACACCAAACACCCCATGATTGACTGTTGATATTTACAGTCCAAGCAATGTAATGACACCCACACACCCACAACCCCATGAATGACTGTAGATATTTACAGTCCGAGCACTCTAATGATACCCACCACCCTTTGAATGACTGTTGATAATTACAATCAAAACACTGTAATGACACCCACACACCCACCACCCCATGAATGACTGTTGATATTTACAGTCCAAGCACTGTAATGACACCCACACACCCACCACTCAATTAATGACTGTTGATATTTACAGTCCAAGCACTGTAATGACACCCACACACCCACCACCCCATGATTGACTGTTGATATTTACAGTCCAAGCACTATAATGACACCCACACACCTATCACCCTATGAATGACTGTTGATATATACAGTCCAAGCACTGTAATGCCACCCACCACCCGATGAATGACAGTTGATATTTACAGTAAAAGCACTGTAATGACACCCCAACACCCACGACCCCATGAATTATAGTTGATATTTACAGTCTAAGCACTGTAATGACACCCACACACCCACAACCCAATGAATGACTGTTGATATTTACAGTCCAAGCACTCTAATGATAATTACCACCCTATGAATGACTATTGATATTTACAATCAAATCACTGTCATGACACCCATACAACCACCACCCCATAAATGACTTGATATTTACAGTCCAAGCACTGTAATGACACCCACACACACACACCACCCCATGATTGACTATTGATATTTACAGTCCAAGCACATTAATGACACCCCCACACCCACCACCCTATGAATTATAGTTGATATTTACAGTCCAAGCACTGTAAGGACACCCACACAACCACCACCCTATGAATGACTGTTGATATTTCCAGTCCAAGCACTGTAATGACACCCACCACCCTATGAATGACTGTTGATAATTACAATCAAAACACTATAATGACAACCACACACCCACCACCCCATGAATGACTGTTGATATATACAGTCCAAGCATTGTAATGACACCTACACACCCACCACCCTATGATTGACTGTTGATATTTACAGTCCAAGCACTGTAATGACATCCACACACCCACCACCCCATAAATGACTGTTGATATTTACAGTCCAAGCACTGTAATGACACATACACACCCACCACCCTATGAATGACTGTTGATATTTATAGTCCAAGCACTGTAATGAAAACCCACTCACCCACCACCCCATAAATGATGGTTGATATTTATAGTCCAAACACTGTAATGACACCCACACACCAACCACCCCATAAATGACTGTTGATATTTTCAGTCCAAGCTCTGTAATGACATCCACACACCCAACACCCCATTAATGACTGTTAATATTTACAGTCCAAGCACTCTAATGTCACCCACCACCCTCTGAATGACTGTTGATATTTACAGTCAAAGCACTGTAATAACACCCACACAACCATCACCCCAAGAATGACTGTTGATATTTACAGTCCAAGCACTGTAATGACACCCACACACCCACCACTCCATGAATGACTGTTGATATTTACAATCCAAGCACTCTAATGACACCCACCATTCTCTGAATGACTGGTGAAATTTACAGTCAAAGCACTGAAATAATACCCACACACTCACAACCCTATGAATGACTGTTGATATTCACAGACCAAACACTGTAATGACACCCACACACACACCACCAAATGAATGATGGTTGATATTTACAGTCCAAGAACTGCAATGACACCCACACACTCACCAACCCATGAATGACTGTTGATATTTACAGTCCAAGCACTTTCATGATAACCACACACCCACCACCCCATGAATAACTGTTGATATTTACAGTCCAAGCACTCTAATGACACCCACCACCCTCTGAATGACTGTTAATATTTACAGTCAAAGTACTGTAATGATACCCACACAACAACCACCCCAAAAATGACTGTTGATATTTATATTCCAAGCACTGTAATGACACCCACACACCCACAACCCCATGAATGACTGTAGATATTTACAGTCCGAGCACTCTAATGATACCCACCACCCTTTGAATGACTGTTGATATTTACAATCAAAACACTGTAGTGACACCCATACACCCACGACCCCATGAATGACTGTTGATATTTACAGTCCAAGCACTGTAATGACACCCACACACCCACGACCTCATGATTGACTGTTGATATTTACCGTCAAAGCACTGTAATGAAACCCCCACACCCACCATCCAATGAATTTTGTTTGATATTTACAGTCCAAGCACTGTAATGACTCCCACACACCCACCAACCCATAAATGACGGTTGATAATTATAGTCTAAGCACTGTAATGACATCCACACACCCACCACCCCATGAATGACTGTTAATATTTACAGTCCAAGCACTTTAATGACACCCACCACCCTCAATATGACTGTTGATATTTACAGTAAAAAAACTGTAATAATACCCACACACTCACCACCCCATGAATGACTGTTGATATTCACAGTCCAAGCACTGTAATGACACCCACACACACACCACCCAATGAATGATAATTGATATTTACAGTCCAAGAACTGTAATGACACCCACACACCAAACACCCCATGATTGACTGTTGATATTTACAGTCCAAGCAATGTAATGACACCCAAACACCCACCACCCTATAAATGACTGTTGATATTTATAGTCCAAGCACTGTAATGACACCCACACACCCACAACCCCATGAATGACTGTAGATATTTACAGTCCGAGCACTCTAAAGATACCCACCACCCTTTGAATGACTGTTGATAATTACAATCAAAACACTGTAATGACACCCACACACCCACCACCCCATGAATGACTGTTGATATTTACAGTCCAAGCACTGTAATGACACCCACACACCCACCACTCCATGAATGACTGTTGATATTTACAGTCCAAGCACTGTAATGACACCCACACACCCACCACCCCATGATTGACTGTTGATATTTACAGTCCAAGCACTGTAATGACACCCACACACCTATCACCCTATGAATGACTGTTGATATATACAGTCCAAGCACTGTAATGCCACCCACCACCCGATGAATGACAGTTGATATTTACAGTAAAAGCACTGTAATGACACCCCAACACCCACGACCCCATGAATTATAGTTGATATTTACAGTCTAAGCACTGTAATGACACCCACACACCCACAACCCAATGAATGACTGTTGATATTTACAGTCCAAGCACTCTAATGATAATTACCACCCTATGAATGACTATTGATATTTACAATCTAATCACTGTCATGACACCCATACAACCACCACCCCATAAATGACTTGATATTTACAGTCCAAGCACTGTAATGACACCCACACACACACACCACCCCATGATTGACTATTGATATTTACAGTCCAAGCACATTAATGACACCCCCACACCCACCACCCTATGAATTATAGTTGATATTTACAGTCCAAGCACTGTAAGGACACCCACACAACCACCACCCTATGAATGACTTTTGATATTTACAGTCCAAGCACTGTAATGACACCCACCACCCTATGAATGACTGTTGATAATTACAATCAAAACACTATAATGACAACCACACACCCACCACCCCATGAATGACTGTTGATATATACAGTCCAAGCATTGTAATGACACCTGCACACCCACCACCCTATGATTGACTGTTGATATTTACAGTCCAAGCACTGTAATGACATCCACACACCCACCACCCCATAAATGACTGTTGATATTTACAATCCAAGCACTGTAATGACACATACACACCCACCACCCTATGATTGACTGTTGATATTTATAGTCCAAGCACTGTAATGAAAACCCACTCACCCACCACCCCATAAATGATGGTTGATATTTATAGTCCAAACACTGTAATGACACCCACACACCCACCACCCCATAAATGACTGTTGATATTTTCAGTCCAAGCTCTGTAATGACATCCACACACCCAACACCCCATTAATGACTGTTAATATTTACAGTCCAAGCACTCTAATGTCACCCACCACCCTCTGAATGACTGTTGATATTTACAGTCAAAGCACTGTAATAACACCCACACAACCTTCACCCCAAGAATGACTGTTGATATTTACAGTCCAAGCACTGTAATGACACCCACACACCCACCACTCCATGAATGACTGTTGATATTTACAGTCCAAGCTCTGTAATAACACTCACACACCTACCACCCTATGAATGACTGTTGATATTTACTGTCCAAGCACTGTAATGATACCCACACACCCACCACCCCATGATTGACTGTTGATATTTACAGTCCAAGCACTGTAATGACACCCACACACTCATTGATTGATTGATTGATTGATTTAGAAATGCCATGAGGCATTTGGCGGCGCAACAGCTATGGTCATATACCGCCCAATACAAAGTATTCATCTACATCATTAATAAAATATTTACACAAACTAAACAGACTTCTCCACCCCGAAAGGGATAGGCAGCATGAATAAAAGAACATACAAACTAAATGGCACATTTATACTAAAAAAAAAAAAAAAAAAAAAAAAAAATTGACTAATTCAAGTAAAATATATATAAGATAAGAAAACGTTGAACTATCTAAAAAGCCATAAATATAATAAAATTCACAACTTTTGGAGGAGGCCAGCCTCCTCCACATAGGAGAGGGTGTTCCCTCCCACACTACAAGCCTCCTCCCCGAGCACCTGGGAGAGACTGTAAGAACCGTCACCCTTCCGGTTCTCGGAGAGGTGCCTACGACGAAGGTCCCCAAGGCTGGAACACTCGACAATAAGATGCCGTACTGTCAAGGGGACAAGACAATCATCACAGTAGGGAGGGTGAGCCCTCTCCATTAAAAAGCCATGAGTCAGTAATGTGTGGCCAATGCAGAGACGGACAAGAGCCGTCTCCCACCGGCGGGACAGGCCACTGTAGCTCCACAATCCAAGGCGCTGGCGGATGTCACGGAGCTTGTTAGCCCCGATGGCGTCCCATCTGTCCTGCCAGCAGGAACGAACGGTAGCATCTATGTAGGGTCGGAGGTCCACTGCAGGAACAGGATGATGCCTGGCAGGAGGCCGGGAATTGGAGACCGCAGCCTTAGCCAGGGCGTCAGCCCGCTCATTCCCATCAACACCCACATGGGCCGGGACCCAACAAAAAGTGACTTTCCGGCCACGACGACCCAGGAGGACAAGCCACTCAAGAATGGCCAACACCAGGGGATGGGAAGAGTTAAAATTGCACAAGGCCTGCAAAGCACTACATGAATCGCTAAAAATAGTAAACGAAGGCTGAGGGAGAGTAAACATTACTTGGAGGGCATATAAAATGGCCGAGAGCTCAGCAGTAAAAATGGATATGACAGAAGGGAGCCTGCCTCCACGGCAAAAGTCAGGAAAGACAACTCCAAAGCCAACTCCAGCATCAGACTTTGACCCATCAGTGTACACAGGGAGGGATTCCCTGTGAGTGAAGGCATGTTCTAAAAAGAGGGAACGAGCCACTGGAGGAGGAAGAAATTCCTTCTTGTCTGTAAAGCAGGTGCAGGGGGAAACTTCTGGAAGAAGACATGGAGCCACCCTGGGGACCCTCACAGGACAAATCTGAAAGTCATCTATGCCCATCTCCTCCATAGCCTTTCTGACCCGGAATCAAAGGGCCATGGTGCACGAGAATGTAATAGGTAGTGTAACACCCCTATTTTATATGTATTGTTATTTAGGATATTTAGAGGTATTATATATTTATGTGTATTAGAATAGGGTTTTAGTGTAGGATAGTAGGGAGTAGCCAGGCCGAGATTATCACTGACGAATAATCTCGGTGGTGGGCTTCTTCAACACGAAATAAGTGTAAAATTGTAGGGAGTAGCCAGGCTGAGATTATCACTAACGAATAATCTCGGTGGTGGGCTTCTTCAACACGAAATGTTAATATGAGGAAAATAGAATTAATTATTATAGTTAGGTAAATAGGTTAAAGAGAGGAATAATGGAAACTTAGGTAGATTGATAGGAATAGAAAAATGTGTGATGATTTAAGAAATGAATGTAAAATAATTTATTGAAGACAGGGAATAACCTGCATTTATAATTATAATACATAATAACGAAGCTAACATTCCTATACTGTTACCGGCATTTAATTGTAACTTGCTTAGAAAATTAATTAGATTAGTTAGGGCCTACAGTCGGGACAGTACATTTTCTTGTTGGCGGAACAATACATGCCTTGAATATGTAAATTACAGTAATATAAAACTTTAAACAAGGGAGAAAGCAATGGATTTGAGCTCACTTATATGTTTAAATTAGGTTATGTAAGTATATACACCAGTAAGGGTAGAACTGATGGATTTGCCAGAAATTAAGATGAGTTGGTCACTACTTTGCTTAAGAGAGTGAGAGTGGGGGAGATGACGAGGCAGTACCCTGAGTTGCTACTACCTCATTCTGATCTCGTCTCTGCTGGTGACAGGTAAGAGTTCCAACTCGCTCTCATCATAAATATAGTATTGTGAATATAGTGTGGTGAATCTACTAGTCCCGTGATGGGATATAACTAACTAAAGAATATTGTGTGTTCACATTCAGGCATAGTAAGTAAAGTATGTTTTTTTTTTTTCTCATGCTGATTCTGGTCTCGTCTCTGCTGGGTGACAGCCATTAAATAGCATTCTCCCTTGGTGTAAAGTGAACCATGTGGTACCAAAGAAAATTAAGAACAGTTGCTGACAATTTTATATTATTTCATTATTATAGTGTTGAGATTAGGATGTTTTTTTTTATTGTATTAACTATATTTCGGCCTTGTTGTAATATTTTGTTTATATGTACTTAGCTCTGTCAACTGGCGAGACACGGAATTATTCCTGTCCTAGGTGACAGAACGGGGAGTAGGAAATATTAGCAAGGGAAGGGGGAACAGAAATTTTTATTATTGTGATTATGTTGTACTCGTACCAAATAGGTTGAAAAAATAAATGAGTTTTACATTGTCTGAGTATTTTCGTCACCGAAATAACAAATAGACTGTGTTCCTTTATAGAAAATAATAGATTCCTAATTCATATAACTGATCGTACCCCCGTTAAAATTGTAGTCTGGGTTGCTTACTCACGTGCCTAAATAAGCTAATGCTACGCTACCCTTCCGGTGTGTGCTCACTTGGTTCCTCTGATCAACTTTGGTCTGGTGGTGGCAGCGTATACCTCGTACTGAGAAGGGACTGGGCTTGTCCGGTTCCTCATCAGTCTCTTGTTCTTTTTTTTTTCAGACCGGGTTGATCCAGATATAGGATAGAGTAGTAGCATGCACTGGTGGCTTTTTGTTTTGTTGAAGGCAGTGGGTTTTTGTTTCCCTCCAAAAGTAGAGTAAAATAGTGTATGATGCAATCATAATTAGCTTTAAGGGTATATTGCGTTTGTGTGATGTATCATAATATTTCTCATTTGTGTATTATGTTTGTAACATGTATCATAGATTAGGATATTTAACTGATTATAAATAATGTGATGGCTACTGCGCAAGGCGATGGTGTTTTATTGGGCATTGTGGGCAGCTGGTAGCCACTGTTGCTTGTCAGCCAGCAGTCCTGTGTGTGTGGTGATACGTGTCGGGTGAGCACCCGACCGTTCGTGCAGATGTAGGCTAGTTCTCGATGAAAGGTATGATATTTGTGTTACTGTAGTTGTTTATAGTTAAGGTGACGGAAATGTGCGAATATAAATTGTATATGATTCCGGGTGTTAGGTAGTTATATGGTTTGGATCGTGTTTTGTTGTTTCGAGTTATGTTGTTTTGGACCTGTTTCCATATATTTACTTAAAGTATAATGTGTATTGGCAGAGGTGTGTGTCCAGAGTATTGGCAGTGATGTACGTACGGCATACTATTGGTTAGGAATGTGTGGCAACCGGATTTGGAGCGCCAAGGTGTAAGTTGCCGAGCTAATTACGTCACATACTTTTGTTTACGATAAATGTCATAGTTTAATATGCTGTGCCTTTTATAATTATAGATTTTATAGATATTTTATTATTACAAGTGAAACTATCTGTTTGAGGGAGTGTTTAACGGGTGGTTTTACCGACAGGTTGAATGTTACTCAATAAAGTATTCATGTGGCACTTGGTGGCTTTTCATCTCTACGGTCCACAACATTACAAATAGTAATATCTAAGAGTAACGTAAGGGGACAAAAATCACGCTGTTACAGAAGTACTGAGACATGATATCAGATGACACCACCAAGCAAGGTAGGGTGTCAGGAAGTCAATGTAATCGATGCCAACAACGAACCATCAAGGACTGGCGACGGAGATCAAGAGGTGGCTCATTAGCGTCCACCAGGAGACTTGGGATTGGGGACGACCTGAAGGCTCCGGTCACCAGACGTACTCCAGCATTATGAACAGGGTCTAAAACTCTGAGACGGGCATCGGTGGCAGAAGAGTACACCTCATACCCATAGTCGAGTTTTGACCTAATAACAACATGGTATAGGCGGAGGAGGGTGGCCCGATCAGCTCCCCAGGATGTATGGCTCAGGACCCTCAACAGGTTAAGAGCCTTGAGGCAAGAGACCTTAAGTGTACGTAAGTGGGGAACCCAAGTCAAACGTTTGTCAAAAAGGAGACCCAAAAAGCGAGTCTCCTCGACACATCGTATCCGATGACCATACATGAATAAGTCCGATCCGGGTGGATGCCTCGGATGCGGCAGAAGTGCATAGCAACTGTCTTGGAAGGAGAAAATCGAAACCCATGAGAATCAGTCCAACGTGACACCCTGTCAAGGGCAAGCTGCATGCGCCACTCCGCCACTGACATACGGGAAGCAGCAAACCAGATTGCTAGGTCGTCAACGTACATCGAGTTAGCTATACCGTCTGGAAGGGATGAGGCAATGGCATTAATTGCTACTGCAAACAATGTGACACTGAGGACGCTTCCCTGGGGGACGCCCTCCTTCTGTGCAACAGATGCTGAGTGGGTTGTACCAACCCTCACAGAAAAACTGCGACCACTGAGAAACTCCTTAAGAAAGCGTGGAAGGCGACCCCGCAGGCCATATAAATGGAGTTGCTGCAGGATGCCATATTGCCATGTAGTGTCATAGGCTTTCTCTAAATCAAAGAATACACAGACAAGGTGTTGATGTCGTGCAAAAGCCTCACATGCAGCAGCTTCCAACCTGACCAGAGCATCTGTAGTGGAACGGTATTTACGAAAGCCAGACTGGGATGGGGACAGAAAATCACCCCGTTCTAAGAAGTATACCAGTCTGACATTCACCATCTTTTCAAATAGTTTACAGAGACAGGAGGTCAAGGCAATTGGTCGATAATTGAGGGCAACACCAGAGTCCTTGCCCGGCTTGAGAAAAGGAAGGATGGTAGCAACCCTGCACCCAGAAGGGAAGACACCCTCCAGCCAGATTCTGTTATATACAGCTAAAAGAAATGAGATCGCTTCCTCACCCAAGTGTCGTAACATTGCATATGGGATGTTGTCTGGCCCAGGAGAAGTGTCGCCGCAGAGAGAGAGAGCAGAATGCAGGTGTCTCAGGGTGAATATATGGTTATAACTTTCATTCTCGTTCCCTGTGAAATCCAGGACTGTACGCTCCTTGGCTCTTAACTCATGCCTGACAGCCAGAGGTCGAGAGTCACGGCTGGAGACCTTTGCAAAAGCCTCCGCCATGGTATTGGCCACTGTCAAACCATCCATGATCTTAATTCCATTGACCTTAAGTACAGGTGGAGAACTAGGAGAAAACTTCCCCGCCATCTTACGGACTCTCCTGAACACTTGGGTGAGTGGAGTTTTAGTATTAATTGAAGACACATAGGCCTTCCAAGATGCACGTCGGGCCTCTTTTAAAACTCGTCTAGCCCGAGCCCTTGCCCGTCGGAAGTCCTCTAAAAGAGTTGGGTCCCCACGATTGTGACGAAGGCGAGAGAAAGCAGCGCGCTTCTCCCACACAGCAGTGGTGCAGACTGGTGACCACCAAGGGACAGGACGTTTGGGAAAGTAGCCAGCAGTTCTAGGGATAGAGTTGAGAGCAGCAGAGTGGAGCATATCAGTGAAATATGTTACAGCCTCGTCAGAGCTACCAAAATCGGCTACAGAAGAGACCGAAGAAGTTAGCTCTCTAAAAAACTGCCAGTCAGCCTTCTCTAATTTCCACCTAGGAAGACGAGACTGTGGTTCATACCTGTTACCTTCTAAAAGTATAGGGAAATGGTCACTGCCATATAAGTCAGGCAACACTCTCCAAGTAAAATCCAACAGAGCACTGGGTGAGCAAAGGGAAATGTCAATGGCGGTAAAAGTCCCAGTAGGGCTATTAAAATGTGTCACATCTCCCGTATTTAAAACCCCAAATCCCTCATCCTCAATAAAAGAAGCCAATAAAACACCCCTGGGGTTGACCGAACTGTCACCCCACAGAAGATGACGACCATTAAAATCACCCAATAAAATAAAGGGAGATGGAAGGTCCCGTACAAGATGGTTGAGATCACCCCTCTCAACTGTAACACTGGGAGGAAGGTATTGACTGCATACAGTGTACGGGCGGTCCATAAAAACCTTAACTGCAACAGCCTGGAGCGGAGTGTCAAGCTCCAGGCTCGTGCATGGAATATCTCGGTGAACTAGGATGGCAGAGCCACCATGATGACCCTGCCCTTCAAATGAATTGGAATAAAATGCTGAGTATGCTGGAGGACTGGCAGGAATGTAGTCCCCAAGCATTGTCTCTTGGAGAGAAACACATGCAGGAGAGAAGCTAGAGAGAAGAACGCGCAGTTCCTCCCAAGAAGCACGCAAGCCACGGCAATTCCACTGAAGGACCTTGAACGGTGTTACTTTAGTACTGATTTTTGGGAAGCCTCATGGAGGTACTTCCCACTACCACCTCGACCTGAGGGTTTATTCAAACAATAAGATTTGTCTAATCCTGGGCCACTAGAAGAAGAGCGAACCCGAGGAGAAGTACTTGGGGCAGTAATTGGGACCCGTAGACGAGTCCCTGAAGCATCTGATATGTTAGAAGAAGATGAAGGTATATGAGATGGGATATTCTTTGAAACAATTACATTGGTTCTGTCCTGTACAGCAGTGGTATCACTGACACAGGCAGATACATCAACATCCATAATACAGGTGGTAGAATCACTCCGCTGCTCAAGCGGAAGAGAGAGTGAATCTTTTGAAGTCACAACATCCGTGGCATCCACATTAACTTCACACCCCTCTGATGATCCCGAAGGAAGCTTGCGAGGAGGAACTTCTGTTGAATCAAGAGATTCATCAGAGCCACGAGAACGCTTCTGGTGAAATTGAGAGGAAACTATGGATGAGTCCATAGAAATGGTTGCCTCACAAGGTGGAACATCTATAGAGTCAAGTGCCTCAGAGGAACCACGAAGGCATCTCTGTGGCAGTTTAGGTGACTTAAGTTTCCTTTTGGGAGAGCGTGTTGCAGCGTGAACCTCTACCACATGGACACCTTTAGCTAAAGTCTGAGAATTGTCATCAGTTGAAGGGTCACCAGAATGAGTGTCTGATAAAGTTTCCAGGACAGAGAAACTATTATGTAGAGTAACCTTAGAAACGTTCTCACTAGAGCAAGAAGCAGCTGCCTCTTGAGAGGGTTGAGAGGGTGCTGCAACCAATTTAGGGCGAAGGGAGGAGGCGTATGTCTTCACACCACCATCCTTCTGTCACCTGAAATTGAGTTGCCGTCTGGCACTACCTATGCTAATGAATTGAGTATTAGCCAAGTGGAGGATATCCTGCTCAAGCAGGTACATCTTACATTGGCGAGAACGCAAGGGCTGAGAAACTCTGCAGTAAAAGCAGTAACTCTCTGACCGACACTCAGAAGTAAGATGTGAGTCAAGAGCAGAACAATTACCACACCAGGAACGGTTGTTGCAGTTCCTTTTCCCATGACCAAACTCATAACAACAGAAACACTGTAGGGGACGCTCAACAAAAGGCTTCACCTCAAATGAGGTGGGGTTAATGTTAATGCGATCTGGGATATGCGAGCCATAGAAAGTGAGGATGATCATATTTTTACTGCCTTTCATCTTGGACACTGTCTGGGCACATAGCGAGAATGTCCTCTTCAGAGAATTAATACAGGTCCTCATTATATATACGCCCCTTGCTATAATTAAATGTTCGATGTGGTTTAATAGATTCAAACATGCTATCAGAAGGACAGGGAAGATTGAGGAGCATCATGGCCTGTGTAAGATCTTTGGCTCTGATTAAAACTCCCTTACCATATTTCTTTATGTGGCCCATTGGTAATAATCCAATTTCTTTCTCAAGATACCGGGAAGCATGGATAATGTTACCACGTCCCTCCTTGTAGTAAGCCACAAACCAAAAGGGTGTAGGAACCCAACGTTCCTTTGGGACATTCTCTGCAGAATCATCAAATATATTAGGGCAGTAATCATTGTCACTGTCAACTACATTGATGGACCGTATCATCTGAACTTTACAATGAGTATCCCCCACTGTCAGAGAATCTTTTGACTCAAATGCTGCTTTGGCAGCAGCATTTGTATTGAAAGTAATATAGCACCGATTAGACCTACAATCACTGTCATATGTGATTCGGATTCGGAGGACTACTCCAAAGCACTTAAAAATGGAGTGGATAGCGCCATAGGTAAAGGATGCGAGTTCATTCGTTAACATTAACGTGTCCAAATCGTTAACAGGGTTCTTCGACACAAGACCCGACCTGCTAGGTCTACTCTTATTTGCAGCTTTCTGCATCTTACCACGACCAGAGAGTGACGTCTCGAAGGCCTGGTCGACCACCGCTCGAGGAAGAGATTGGGGCTTTTCTTTATCCAAATATCATTGGTTTAGTGTTTTTGGCCCCAGGAGCCAAGAGCTACTACCTACCGGGCAGATGAGGGGACCGAGCGCTGGTCGCCGTGGGCGGGGTACCTCTTCCCCCACGGGGCCACTCGTTTGAAAAAGCAGCCCCAATGGCTCGAAAGTTTGCCCACGACGGTGCTGAGACCCTCTTCCCCAACATCTCCAGGCCCAGACACACAACCATCCAACATAGGACGGCCCCTAGAGGGCAATCCTTCCGGAGGGCAGCGCTGTTGGCCTGTACTGGCAGCCTAATGCATGGGAACCATTTAGTCTGGTCTCTCATTGGCGACCTTACTAGCATGGGAAGCCCTCTCTCCCAGAAATCGGGGCAGAGGAGGGGTCGGAGCCCCCTCTAGTCTAGCTCGCCAGGTTTTAGAGACACGCAAGCCCCCCCACCACGTCAAGGCGGTTCCCGTTGGGGGGGACCCACACACTCATCACCCTATGAATGACTGTTGATATTTACAGTCCAAGCACTGTAATGCCACCCACCACCCCATGAATGACTGTTGATATTTACAGTCAAAGCACTGTAATGACACCCCAACATCCACGACCCCATGAATTATAGTTGATATTTACAATCAAATCACTGTAATGACACCCATACACCCACCACCCCATGAATGACTGTTGATATTTACAGTCCAAGCACTGTAATGACACCAACACACCCACCACCCCATGATTGACTGTTGATATTTACAGACCAAGCACTGTAATGACACCCCCACACCCACCACCCCATGAATTATGGTTGATATTTACAGTCCAAGCACTCTAATGACACCCACACAACCACCACCCAATGAATGACTGTTGATATCTACAGTTCAAGCACTGTAAGGACACCTACCACCCTATGAATGACTGTTGATAATTACAATCAAACCACTGTAATGACACCCACACACCCACCACCCTATGATTGACAGTTGATATTTACAGTCCAAGCACTGTAATGACATCCACACACCGACCACACTATGAATGACTGTTGATATTTACAGTCCAAGCACTGTAATGACACTCACTCACCCACCACCCCTTAAATGATGGTTGATATTTATAGTCCAAGCACTGTAATGACACCCACACACCCACCACCCCATAAAGGACTGTTGATGTTTTCAGTCCAAGCACTGTAATGACAACCATACACCCACCACCCCATGAATGACTGTTGATATTTACAGTCCAAGCACTCTAATGACACCCACCACCCTCTGAATGACTGTTGATATTTACAGTCAAAGCACTGTAATAACACCCACACAACCATCACCCCAAGAATGACTGTTGATATTTACAATCCAAGCACTGTAATGACACCCACACACCCACCACTCCATGAATGACTGTTGATATTTACAGTCCAAGCTCTGTAATAACACTCACACACCTACCACCCTATGAATGACTGTTGATATTTACAGTCCAAGCACTGTAATGCCACCCACCACCCCATGAATGACTGTTAAAATTTACAGTCAAAGCACTGTAATGACACCCCAACACCCACGACCCCATGAATTATAGTTGATATTTACAGTCCAAGCACTGTAATGACACCCACACACCCACAAACCCATGAATGACTGTTGATATTTACAGTCCAAGCACTCTAATGATACCCACCACCCTATGAATGACTGTTAATATTTACCGTCCAAGCACAGTAATGACACCAACACACCCACCACCCCATTATTGACTGTTGATATTTACAGTCCAAGCACTCTAATGATACCCACCACCCTATGAATGACTGTTAATATTTACCGTCCAAGCACTGTAATGACACCAACACACCCACCACCCCATGATTGACTGTTGATATTTACAGTCCAAGCACTGTAATGACACCCCCGCACCTACCACCCCATGAATTATGGTTGATATTTACAGTCCAAGCACTGTAATGACACCCACACAACCACCACCCAATGAATGACTGTTGATATTTACAGTCCAAGCACTGTAATGACACCCACCACCCTATGAATGACTGTTAAAATTACAATCAAACCACTGTAATGACAACCCACACACCCACCACCCTATGATTGACTGTTGATATTTACAGTCCAAGCACTATAATGACATCCACACACTGTTCACCCTATGAATGACTGTTGATATTTACAGTCCAAGCACTGTAATGACACCCACTCACCCACCACCCCTTAAATGATGGTTGATATTTATAGTCCAAGCACTGTAATGACACCCACACACCCACCACCCCATAAATGACTGTTGATGATTTCAGTCCAAGCACTGTAATGACATCCACACACCCACCACCCCATGAATGACTGTTGATATTTACAGTCCAAGCACTGTAATGACACCCACCACCCTATGAATGACTGTTGATAATTACAATCAAACCACTGTAATGACACTCACACACCCACCACCCTATGATTGACTGTTGATATTTACAGTCCAAGCACTATAATGACATCCACACACTGACCACCCTATGAATGACTGTTGATATTTACAGTCCAAGCACTGTAATGACACCCACTCACCCACCACCCCTAAATGATGGTTGATATTTAAAGTCCAGGCTTTGTAATGACACCCACACAACCACCACCCCATAAATGACTCTTGATATTTTCAGTCCACGCACTGTAATGACATCCACACACCCACCACCGCATGAATGACTTTTAATATTTACAGTCCAAGCACTCTAATGACACCCACCACCCTCTGAATGACTGTTGATATTTACAGTCAAAGCACTGTAATAATACCCACACACTCACCACCCCATGAATGACTGTTGATATTCACAGTCCAAGCACTGTAATGACACCCAGACACACACCACACAATGAATGGTGGTTGATATTTACAGTCCAAGAACTGCAATGACACCCACACACTCACCACCCCATAAATGAATGTTGATATTTACAGTCCAAGCACTTTCATGATACCGACACACCCACCATCCCATGAATAACTGTTGATATTTATAGTCCAAGCACTCTTATGACATCCACCACCCTCTGAATGACTGTTGATATTTACATTCAAAGCACTGTAATAATACCCACTCACTCACCACCCCATGAATGACTGTTGATATTCACAGTTTAAGCACTGTAACGACACCCACACACACACCACCCAATGAATGATGGTTGATATTTACAGTCCAAGAAATGCAATGACACCCACACACTCACCACCACATGAATGACTATTGATATTTACTGTCCAAGCACTTTCATGATACCCACACACCAACCACCCCATGAATAACTGTTGATATTTACAGTCCAAGCACTCTAATAACACCCACCACCCTCTGAATGACTGTTGATATTTACACTCAAAGCACTGTAATAACACCCACACACCCACCACCCTATGAATGACTGTTGATATTTACAATCCAAGCACTGTTACGACACCCACCACCCCATGATTGACTGTTGATATTTACAGTCCAAGCAATGTAATGACACCCAAACACCCACCATCCTATAAATGACTGTTGATATTTACAGTTCAAGCACTGTAATGACACCAACACACCCACCACCCCATGATTGACTGTTGATATTTACAGTCCAAGCACTCTAATGATACCCACCACCCTATGAATGACTGTTAATATTTACCGTCCAAGCACTGTAATGACACCAACACACCCACCACCCCATGATTGACTGTTGATATTTACAGTCCAAGCACTGTAATGAAACCCCCGCACCTACCACCCCATGAATTATGGTTGATATTTACAGTCCAAGCACTGTAATTACACCCACACAACCACCACCCAATGAATGACTGTTGATATTTACAGTCCAAGCACTGTAATGACACCCACCACCCTATGAATGACTGTTAAAATTACAATCAAACCACTGTAATGACAACCCACACACCCACCACCCTATGATTGACTGTTGATATTTACAGTCCAAGCACTATAATGACATCCACACACTGTTCACCCTATGAATGACTGTTGATATTTACAGTCCAAGCACTGTAATGACACCCACTCACCCACCACCCCTTAAATGATGGTTGATATTTATAGTCCAAGCACTGTAATGACACCCACACACCCACCACCCCATAAATGACTGTTGATGATTTCAGTACAAGCACTGTAATGACATCCACACACCCACCACCCCATGAATGACTGTTGATATTTACAGTCCAAGCACTGTAATGACACCCACCACCCTATGAATGACTGTTGATAATTACAATCAAACCACTGTAATGACACTCACACACCCACCACCCTATGATTGACTGTTGATATTTACAGTCCAAGCACTATAATGACATCCACACACTGACCACCCTATGAATGACTGTTGATATTTACAGTCCAAGCACTGTAATGACACCCACTCACCCACCACCCCTAAATGATGGTTGATATTTAAAGTCCAGGCTTTGTAATGACACCCACACAACCACCACCCCATAAATGACTCTTGATATTTTCAGTCCACGCACTGTAATGACATCCACACACCCACCACCGCATGAATGACTTTTAATATTTACAGTCCAAGCACTCTAATGACACCCACCACCCTCTGAATGACTGTTGATATTTACAGTCAAAGCACTGTAATAATACCCACACACTCACCACCCCATGAATGACTGTTGATATTCACAGTCCAAGCACTGTAATGACACCCAGACACACACCACACAATGAATGGTTGTTGATATTTACAGTCCAAGAACTGCAATGACACCCACACACTCACCACCCCATAAATGAATGTTGATATTTACAGTCCAAGCACTTTCATGATACCGACACACCCACCATCCCATGAATAACTGTTGATATTTATAGTCCAAGCACTCTTATGACATCCACCACCCTCTGAATGACTGTTGATATTTACATTCAAAGCACTGTAATAATACCCACTCACTCACCACCCCATGAATGACTGTTGATATTCACAGTTTAAGCACTGTAACGACACCCACACACACACCACCCAATGAATGATGGTTGATATTTACAGTCCAAGAACTGCAATGACACCCACACACTCACCACCCCATGAATGACTATTGATATTTACTGTCCAAGCACTTTCATGATACCCACACACCAACCACCCCATGAATAACTGTTGATATTTACAGTCCAAACACTCTAATAACACCCACCACCCTCTGAATGACTGTTGATATTTACACTCAAAGCACTGTAATAACACCCACACACCCACCACCCTATGAATGACTGTTGATATTTACAATCCAAGCACTGTTACGACACCCACCACCCCATGATTGACTGTTGATATTTACAGTCCAAGCAATGTAATGACACCCAAACACCCACCATCCTATAAATGACTGTTGATATTTACAGTTCAAGCACTGTAATGACACCCACACACCCATCACCTCATGAATGACTGTTGATATTTACAGTCCAAGCACTGTAATACCACCCACCACCCCATGAATGACTGTTGATATTTACAGTCTAAGCAATAATGACACACACACACCCACCACCCCATTAATGACTTGATATTAACAGTCCAAGCACTGTATTGACACCCACACACCATCCACCCTAAGAATGACTGTTGGTATTTACAGTCCAATCACTATAATGACACCCACACACCCACCACTCCATGAATGACTGTTGATATTTACAGTCTGAACACTGTAATTACACCCTCACACCCACCACCCCATGAATGACTGTTGATATTTACAGTCCATGCACTATAATGACAACCATACACTCACCACCTTTTTATGACTGTTGATATATAAAGTCCAAGCACTCTAATGACACCTACCAGCCTATGAATGACTGTTGATATTTACAGTTTAAGCACTCTAATGACACCCACACACCCACTACCTCATGATTGACTGTTGATATTTACAGTCCAAGCAATGTAATGACACCCAAACACCCACCACTCTATAAATGACTGTTGATATTTACAGTTCAAGCACTCTAATGACACCCACACACCCACATCCAAATAAATGACTGTTGATATTTACAGTCCAAGCACTCTAATGATACCCACCACCCTATGAATGATTGTTGATATTTACAATCAAAACACTGTAATGACACCCACACACCCACCACCCCATGATTGACTGTTGATATTTACAGTCCAAGCACTGTAATGGCACCCCCACACCCACCACCCCATGAATCATGGTTGATATTTACAGTCCAAGCACTGTAATGACACCCACACAACAACCATTCCATAAATGACTGTTGATATTTACAGTCCAAGCAATGTAATGACATCCACCACCCTATAAATGACTGTTGATATTTACAATCAAAACACTGTAATGACACCCACACACGCACCACCCCATAAATGACTGTTAATATTTACCGTCCAAGCACTGTAATGACACCCACACACCCACCACCCCATGATTGACTGTTAATATTTACAGTCCAAGCACTGTAATGACATCCACACACCCACCACCCTACGAATGACTGTTGATATTTACAGTCCAAGCTCTGTAATGACACTCACACACCCACCACTCCATGAATGACTTTTGATATTTACAGGCCAAGCAATGTAATGACACCCACACACACACCACCCCATAAATGATGGTTGATATTTATAGTCCAAGCACTATAATGACACTCACACACCCACCACCCCATAAATGACTGTTGATATTTTCAGTCCAAGCACTGTAATGACATTCACACATCCACCACCCCATGAATGACTGTTAATATTTACAGTCCATGCACTCTAATGACACCCAACACCCTCTGAATGACTATTGCTTTTTACAGTCAAGCACTGTAATAACACCCACACACCAACCACCCCATGAATGACTGTTGATATTCACAGTCCAAGCACTGTAATGACACCCACCACCCCATGATTGACTGTTGATATTTTCAGTCCAAGCATTATAATGACATCCACACACCCACTACCCCATGAATGACTGTTGATATTTACAGTACAAACTCTGTAATGACGCTCACACACCCACCACCCTATGAATGACTGTTGATATTGATAGTTCAAGCACTGTCATGACACCCACACACCCACAACCCCATAAATGATGGTTGATATTTAAAGTCCAAACACTGTAATGACACCCACACACCCACCACCCCATAAATGACTGTTGATATTTTCAGTCCAAGCACTGTAATGACATCCAAACACCCACCACCCCATGAATGACTTTTAATATTTACAGTCCAAGCACTCTAATGACACCCACCACCCTCTGAATGACTGTTGATATTTACAGTCAAAGCACTGTAATAACACCCACACAACCATCACCCCAAGAATGACTGTTGATATTTACAGTCCAAGCACTGTAATGACACCCACACACCTGTTGGTGGGTGGTGTTGCAACCAACTATAAGTTGTGCTGCTACCTAAAGAAGGCTCCTGTGTAAGGGCCACTGTCAGGGTTTCTCCACTACACTTCTCAGCCTCAGGAGCTAGTGTCTATAACTCTCTTTAAGAAGTGTTAGTGTCTATAACTCTCTTTAAGAAGTGCTCAAGGGAGAGAGAGATGCGGTGAATAGTTCCTTATGATTTAATGTCAAAAAATAGTTAACAGTATATACAATTCTCTGCGTACTTGACGTTAACAAAGCTAAGAGTATTTGGTTACGGTATTAAATGTATAATACATATGTTGTATACATGAAATTTTGCAAGAGTATGCAGACAATGATATTACACAAAATGGCAAAGAGAATATGCTAAAAGAAATTGCATAGGCTATCTGCATGAAGGAATGTAATGGTAAATGAATCACAATACAGGGCTGGTAGATAATTAGAGAATGGTTTCACACTCAATCAAAGAAAATCAACCTATTTTATGGTACACTACAATACTCCCCCCCTAGTTTCGAGGAAGGAGGAACGATACTCTTGTGTGTCGTAGTTTGTTGTTTCCAGCATGTGTTGGAGGAACAGTCACTTGCACTGCTTGCAGCATCTGGTCCGGATTCAGGATATAAGCAGGCTTGACCCGGTCTACGGCCACAACTTCTTGAGAACCATGTTTGTCGATGGTGAAGTTCTTCCTCGTCCTGCGAACTACTTGGAAGGGGCCCTGATATGGCTGCTGAAGGGGCCTTTTGACTGCATCGACTCTAACAAAGACGTGTGTGCAGGCTTCCTGGTCCTGGTGAACGAAGGTCTTCGAGTTGGACGTACGAGGCTGCACTGGCAGGAGGCACTTCATGGTATTTTTCAGGTGTGTTGCAAAGTCCTGAACGCTGCAAGGCTCGGGGTCTGGTGTGGCAGAGAGAAGCTCACCTGGGAGCCTGAGCGTAGAGCCATATACGAGCTCAGCAGAGGAGTTGTGCAGATCCGTTTTGAGTGAAGTTCTGATGCCAAGGAGGACAAGAGGTAGTGCTATTGACCAATCTTCTCTCTGGGCTGAAGCTGCCAGGGAAGATTTCAGCTGGCGGTGGAATCGTTCGACCTTTCCGTTGGCCTGTGGGTGATAGCTGGCGGTCCTGTATCGGCGGATGCCAAGGAGTTTCATGACCTTATTCCACACGCCTGACTCAAACTGACCACCTCGGTCAGAAGTAAGGCTTAGAGGCACATTAAACCTGGACACCCATGTAGCGATGAAGGCACGTGCAACAGTATCCGTGGTGATGTCGGTGAGAGGTACTGCCTCAGGCCAGTGTGTGAAGCGGTCCACACAGGTGAGTAAATATCGATAGCCATTGGAGTACGGAAGTGGGCCAACGAGGTCTATGTGGACATGGTCAAATCTCTCGGTGACTGGCGTAAAGGTGGCTGCAGGAGAGTGTGTATGGCGTGTGACCTTGGAAGCTTGACAGCGTATACATGTGCGTGCCCAGTGTCTGACGTCTTTATTTATGCCCTCCCATATGAAGCGGGAAGACATCATCTGGTGCGAGGCACGGATTCCAGGGTGTGAGAGGTCATGTAACTTCTTGAAGAGCTGGTGTCAATGTTTCTCTGGTATGTATGGACGGAGAGTGTCGGTGGAGGTGTCAGCGTACAGTGTGACCTGGGTGTCTGGAAGTGTAATCTTCTTCATCTGTAGTGCAGGGTTATCCAACAGTCGCTGTAGCTCAGCGTCACCGACTTGATCAGCAGCAATGGTGGCATAGTCGATGGGAGAAGATTTTACAGTACTGATGTTTCGAGAGAGGGCATCAGCTGGGGCATTGTCGGCACCTTTGACGTATCGTATATCCGTGGTAAACTGGGCAATGTAGTCCATGTTGCGCATTTGTCGTGGGGTGTAAGATTCCTTATTTCTGAGGAATGCTGTAGTGAGTGGCTTGTGGTCAGTGTAGATGTGGAAACTGCATCCCTCGATGAAGTAGCGAAAACGCTTGACAGCTTTGAAGATGGCAAGTAGCTCCCTGTCATAGGCACTATACTTCGACTCTGCCGAGGTGAGTTTCTTGGAAAAGAAGGCAATTGGCTTCCAGTATGTACCGACACGCTGTTGTAGGACGGCACCTACACCAATGTTTTAGGCGTCTGTAGCAATTGAAGTTTCTGCGTCTGGTGCAGGGAAAGAGAGCGTGGCAGCGTCGCTGAGGGCCTGTTTTGTTGAGAGGAAGGCCGCTTCCACTTCTTCAGTCCAGACGAGGGTAACAGATTGACCTCTCTTGCAAGGTATAATCATGGCATACAATGGTCGTAGCAGGAGTGAGCAGTGTGGAATGAAGCGGTTATAGTAATTAACCATCCCAAGGAACTCCTTGAGCTGGCGTTGGGTAGATGGCCTGGGAAACTGCTGGATGGACTCGCACTTTAAGGGAAGTGGAGCAATGCCTGCTGGAGAGACTGTGTGACCTAGGAACTCAAGGGATGTCACACCGAGTTCGGACTTGTCTGTGTTGATTTGGATGCCATAATCTTGCAGTCTCTGGAGGACTTGGCGGAGGTGTTGTTTGTGGCTGGCTTCATCAGGACTAGCAATGAGAAGGTCATCTATGTAGGCAAAACAGTAGGGTAGACCTCGAAGGACCTCATCTATGAAGCGTTGAAACGTTTGTGCCGTGTTCCGCAATCCAAAGGGCATCCGGACGTATTCAAACATGCCAAAAGGTGTGATAATGGCCGTCTTCGGGATGTCAGTGGGATGGACTGGAATCTGATGAAATGCTTTGACGAGGTCGATCCGAGAGAAGATAGTGGAACCTGAGAGTTGGGAAGTGAACTCTTGAATGTTGGGCACAGGATATCTATCTTCCACGGTGCGTGAATTGAGGGCACGGTAGTCACCACAAGGTCGTATGTCTCCGGTCTTCTTAGCAACAATGTGAAGAGCCGACGACCAGTTGCTGCTGCTGGGCCATATAATGCCTTTACTCATCAGAGATTCAAACTCGGCTTTGGCTTTCTTATAACGCTCAGGGGCTAAGCGTCGGGCCTTGGCATGCACTGGGGGTCCGGTAGTCTCTATATGATGAGTCACGTGATGCTTGGCAGGTATGCTGGATGAGTAGGGTTGTGTCAGCATAGGGAATGACTTGAGGAGGTCAGCAAACTTGTGGTCATGGTTGATAGCAGACAGGTGTGTGCTGTCACCAGGTGCTGGCTGTGCATTTGTAAAGATATCTGTGAGTGGGTCGACCAATTTTTGTCCTCTTACGTCTACCATCAGGTTGAAGTGACGGAGAAAATCAGCACCAAGGATGGCTTGTGACACTGCTCCTACGTAGAATGTCCATTGAAAAGAGCGGCGAAGGTTCAGATCCAGATGCACTGTTTGCCGCGAGTAGACAGGTATCTTGGTACCATTAGCAGCATAAAGATGCAGAGAAGGAGGTAGCGACCGCTGGCTGGCTGTAGCAGGGAGGACACTTACGTCGGCACCGGTGTCTACCAGGAACTTGGTATGGGACCGGCGATCAAAGATGTGGAGCAGCGTAGACTGAGTATGGCAAACATTATGCTGCGTTAATGTTTGCCGTTGTTGTTTGACGCCATGTAGCTGCAGGGCTTTTCACACTTGAGAGCCTTATCCCTAAACCTGCGATGGTAGTAGCAGAAGTTTGAAGTGCTCCTTGAATGTGACCGCTGGTGTTGGCGGTTTGGCGTCAAGGGTCGGGAACTTGGGTGGTTGTTGATTTATTTCTTCAGGTTGCTGACTTCCATTGTAAGCTGGGAAATTAGATCGGCGAGCTGGGCAATTTGGGAATTTTCTTGGTTGCAGAAAGCAGGGGCTCTCATGGCTACTGCAGTGGCAGTGTGGTTGCCTGAGTTTGAGAGATCCTCAGTAGACATACTGGTAAGTGAACTCAGGGTGTAAATGCTGACGAGGGTTACCTGATATCACGGCAGCTGCGTTAGTCAGGTTATATCAGTATGCTGCTGAATACACTGGCACTGTAATTAACACACAAGGCACTAATAATAAAGGACAATACACTGTCCAGAGTGAAACACTGTAATCCAGGGTGAGGCACCGTAATCCAAGGTGAAGCACTGTAATCCAAGGCAAAGCACTGTAATCCAAGGTGAAGCACTGTAATCCAAGGTGAAGCACTGTAATCCAGGGTGAAGCACTGTAATCCAAGGTGAAGCACTGTAATCCAAGGTGAAGCACTGTAATCCAAGGTGAAGCACTGTTGCTGGTAGCTAGACTGCCGCGAGTACCAGTGGTGTATAGGTGTTGGATGGCAGGCAGCAACGGCGTAGTTGGAGGCTTACAGATGGCTGCTGTGGACTGGTGATGCCTCAGGGTTCGCAGCGATAATGTAGATAGGATGGACAGTGGCACTGTGGCGGGAGCAACAGCTGCACAGGAGAGGTAGCAACTCAAGTCACCTCTTGATGGTGACTGCAGGGCAAAGGCGTTCTTGTAGACTATTGGAGGGTAGCGGCAGCACTCCAAGTCACTACTTGATAGTGACTGCAGGGCAAAGGCGTTCTTGTAGACTGCAGCTTGATCCACACTTGTTGGCGATCGCGGCAGCTGCTCTTTCCGGGGGTCACCACTTGTTGGTGACGGCTGCAATCTCCGGGGGTCACCACTTGTTGGTGACAGCTGCACTCTCCGAGGGTCACCACTTGTTGGTGATGGCTGCAATCTCCGGGGGTCACCACTTGTTGGTGACGGCTGCAATCTCCGGGGGTCACCACTTGTTGGTGACGGCTGCAATCTCCGGGGGTCACCACTTGTTGGTGGGTGGTGTAGCAACCAACTATAAGTTGTGCTGCTACCTAAAGAAGGCTCCTGTGTAAGGGCCACTGTCAGGGTTTCTCCACTACACTTCTCAGCCTCAGGAGCTAGTGTCTATAACTCTCTTTAAGAAGTGTTAGTGTATATAACTCTCTTTAAGAAGTGCTCAAGGGAGAGAGAGATGCGGTGAATAGTTCCTTATGATTTAATGTCAAAAAATAGTTAACAGTATATACAATTCTCTGCGTACTTGACGTTAACAAAGCTAAGAGTATTTGGTTATGGTATTAAATGTATAATACATATGTTGTATACATGAAATTTTGCAAGAGTATGCAGACAATAATATTACACAAAATGGCAAAGATAATATGCTGAAAGAAATTGCATAGGCTATCTGCATGAAGGAATGTAATGGTAAATGAATCACAATACAGGGCTGGTAGATAATTAGAGAATGGTTACACACTCAATCAAAGAAAATCGACCTATTTTATGGTACACTACACACCCACCACTCCATGAATAACTGTTGATATTTATAGTCCAAGCTCTGTAATAACACTCACACACCTACCACCCTATGAATGACTGTTGATATTTACAGTCCAAGCACAGTAATGATACCCACACACCCACCACCCCATGATTGACTGTTGATATTTACAGGCCAAGCAATGTAATGACACCAAACATTCACCACTCTATAAATGACTGTTGATATTTACAGTCCAAGCACTGTAATGACACCCACACACTCATCACCCTATTAATGACTGTTGATATTTACAGTCCAAGCACTGTAATGCCACCCACCACCCCATGAATGACTGTTGATATTTACAGTTAAAGCACTCTAATGACACCCCAACTCCCACGACCCTATGAATTATAGTTGACATTTACAGTCCAAGCACTGTAATGACACCCACACACCCACAAACCCATGAATGACTGTTGATATTTACAGTCCAAGCACTCTAATAATACTTACCACCCTATAAATGACTGTTGATATTTACAATCAAATCACTGTAATGACACCCATACACCCACCACCCCATGAATGACTGTTGATATTTACAGTCCAAGCACTGTAATGACACCAACACACCCACCACCCCATGATTGACTGTTGATATTTACAGTCCAAGCACTGTAATGACACCCCCACACCCACCACCCCATGAATTATGGTTGATATTTACAGTCCAAGCACTCTAATGACACCCACACAACCACCACCCAATGAATGACTGTTGATATTTACAGTCCAAGCACTGTAATGACACCCACCACCCTATGAATGACTGTTGATAATTACAATCAAACCACTGTAATGACACCCACACACACACCACCTTATGAATGACTGTTGATATTTACAGTCCAAGCACTGTAATGACATCCACACACCGACCACCCTATGAATGACTGTTGATATTTACAGTCCAAGCACTGTAATGACACCCACTCACCCACCAAACCTTAAATGATGGTTGATATTTATAGTCCAAGCACTGTAATGATACTCACACACCCACCACCCCATAAATGACTGTTGATGTTTTCAGTCCAAGCACTGTAATGACATCCACACACCCACCACCCCATGAATGACTGTTGATATTTTTAGTCCAAGCACACTAATGACACCCACCACCCTCTAAATGACTGTTGATATTTACAGTAAAAAGCACTGAAATAATACCCACACACTCACAACCCTATGAATGACTGTTGATATTCACAGACCAAGCACTGTAATGACACCCACACACACACCACCCAATGAATGAGGGTTGATATTTACAGTCCAAGAACTGCAATGACACCCACACACTCACTACCCCATTAATGACTGTTGATATTTACAGTCCAAGCACTTTCATGAGACCCACACACCCACCACCCCATGAATAACTGTTGATAATGACACCCACACACCCACCACCCAATGAATGATGGTTGAAATTTACAGACCAAGAACTGTAATGACACAGACACACTCACCAACCCATGAATGACTGTTGATATTAACAGTCCAAGCTCTGTAATGACACCCACACATCCACCACCCCATGAATGACTGTTGATGTTTTCAGTCCAAGCACTGTAATGACACCCAAAAACCTACCACCCCATGAATGACTGTTGATATTTACAGTCCAAGCACTCAAATGACACCCTCCACCCTATAAATGACTGTTGATATTTACAATCAAAACACTGTAATGACACCCACACACCCACCACCCCAAGAATGACTGTTGATATTTACAGTCCAAGCACTGTAATGACACCCACACACCCACCATCCCATGATTGACTGCTGATATTTACAGTCCAAGCACTGTAATGACAGCCACACACCCACCACTCCATAAATGATTGTTGATATTAACAGTCTAAGCACTGTAATGACACCCACACAACCACCACCCCAAGAATGACTGTTGATATTTACAGTCCAAGCACTGTAATGACACTTACACACCCACCACCCAATGAATGACTGTAGATATTTACAGTCCAAGCTCTGTAATGACACCCACACACCCACCACCCCATGATTGACTGCTGATATTTACAGTTCAAGCACTGTAATGACAGTCCCACACCCACCACTTCATAAATGGCTGTTGATATTAACAGTCTAAGCACTGTAATGACACTCACACAACCACCACCCCAATAATGAATGTTGATATTTACAGTCCAAGCACTGTAATGACACTTACACACCCAACACCCCATGAATGACTGTAGATATTTACAGTCCAAGCTCTGTAATGACACTCACACACCCACCACCCTATGAATGACTGTTGAGATTTAAAGGTTAAAGCACTGTAATGACACCCACACACCCACCACCCCATTAAAGACTGTTGATATTTAAAGTCTAAGCACTGTAATGACAACCCAACACCAACCACTAAATGAATGACTGTTAATATTTACAGTCTGAGCACTGTAATAACACCAACACACCCACTACCCAATGAATAATGGTTGATATTTACAGTCCACACACTGTAATGACATCCACACACCCACCACCCCATGAATGACTGTTAATATTTTCAGTCCAAGAACTGTAATGACACCCACTCACTCACTACCCCATAAATGACTGTTGATATTTACATTCAAAACACTGTAATGACACCCACACACCAACCACCTAATGAATAACTGATGATATTTACAGTCCAAGCAATGTAATGAAACCCACACACCCACCACCCTATTAATGATGGTTGATATTTATAGTCCAAGCACTGTAATGACACCCACACACCCACCACCACATGAAAGACTGTTGATATTTTTAGTCCAAGAGCTCTAATGACATCCACACACTCACCAACCTATGAATGACTGTTAATATTTACAGTCCAAGCACACAATGACACCCACCATCCCATGGATGACTGTTAATATTTGCAGTCCAAACAATGTAATGACACCCACATACCCACCACCCAATGAATGATGGTTGAAATTTACAGACCAAGAACTGTAATGACGCAGACACACTCACCACCCCATGAATGACTGTTGATATTAACAGTCCAAGCACTGTAATAACATCCACACACCCATCACCCCATGAATGACTGTTAATATTTACAGTCCAAGCAATTTAATGACACCCACACACCCACCATCCCATGAATGACAGTTGATAATATTAGTCCAAGCACTGTAATGACATCCACACATCCACCACTCCATAAATGACTGTTAATATTTACAGTCCAATAACTGTAATGACACCCACAAACTCACCACCCCATGAATGACTGTTGATATTTACAGTCAAAACCCTGTAATGACCCCCACACACCCACCACCCCATGAATGACTGTTGATAATTACAGTCCAAGCACTGTAATGACACCTTGACACCCACCACCCCTTGATTGACTGTTGATATTTATAGTCCAAGCACTGTATTGACACCCAAACACAAACCACCCCATAAATGACTGTTGATATTTACAGTCCAAGCTCTGTAATGACAACCACAAACCCATCACCCCATGAATGACTGTTGATATTTACATTCAAAGCACTGTAATGACACCCCCACACCCACCACCCCATAAATTATGGTTGATATTTACAGTCCAAGCACTGTAATGACACCAACACACCCACCACCCCATGAATGACTGTTGATATTTACAGTCCAAGGACTCTATTGACACCCTCCACCCTATGAATGACTGTTGATATTTACAATCAAAACACTGTAATGACACCCACACACCCACCACCCCATGAATGACTGTTGATATTTACAGTCCAAGCACTGTAATGACACCCACACACCCACCACCCCATGAATGATTGTTGATATATAAGGTCCAAGCACTGTAATGACAGCCACACACCCACCACTCCATAAATGACTGTTGATATTTACAGTCTAAGCACTGTAATGACACCCACACAACCCCCACCCTATAAATGACTGTTGATATTTACAGTCCAAGCAATAATGACACCCACACACCCACCACCCCATTAATGACTTGATATTTACAGTAAAAGCACTGTAATGACACCCAACACCAACCACCCCATAAATGACTGTTGGTATTTACAGTCCAAGCACTATAATGACACCCACACACCCACTACCCTATGAATGACTGTTGATATTTACAGTCCGAACACTGTAATGACACCCTCACACCCACCACCCCATAAATGACTCTTGATATTTACAGTCAAAGCACTTTAATGACACCCACACACCGACCACCCCATTATTTATTGTTGATATTTACAGTCCATGCACTATAATGACACCCATACACTAACCACCCCATTAATGACTGTTGATATTTACAGTCCAAGCACTCTAATGACACCTACCACCCCATGAATGACTGTTGATATTTACAGTCCAACCACTCTAATGACACCCTCCACACTATGAATGACTGTTGATATTTACAATCAAAACACTGTAATGACACCCACACACCCACCACCCCATGAATGACTGTTGATATTTACAGTCCAAGCAATGTAATGACACCCACACAACCACCATCCCAAGAATGACTGTTAATATTTACAGTCCAAGCACTTTAATGACACTTACACACCCAACACCCCATGAATGACTGTAGATATTTACAGTCCAAGCATTGTATTGACACCCACACACCCACCACCCCATTAAAGACTGTTGATATTTAAAGTCTAAGCACTGTAATGACAACCCAATACCAACCACTAAATGAATGACGGTTAATATTTACAGTCTGAGCACTGTAATGACACCCCCACTCCCACTACCCAATGAATAATGGTTAATATTTACAGTCCACGCACTGTAATGACATCCACACACCCACCACTCCATGAATGACTGTTGATATTTTCAGTCCAAGCACTGTAATAACATCCACACACCCATCACCCAATGAATGACTGTTAATATTTACAGTCCAAGCAATTTAATGACACCCACACACCCACCACCCCATGAATGACAGTTGATATTATTAGTCCAAGCACTGTAATGACATCCACACATCCACCACTCCATGAATGACTGTTAATATTTACAGTCCAATAACTGTAATGACACCCACAAACTCACCACCCCATGAATGACTGTTGATATTTACAGTCAAAACCCTGTAATGACCCCCACACACCCACCACCCCATGAATGACTTTTGATAATTACAGTCCAAGCACTGTAATGACACCTTGACACCCACCACCCCTTGATTGACTGTTGATATTTATAGTCCAAGCACTGTATTGACACCCAAACACAAACCACCCCATAAATGACTGTTGATATTTACAGTCTAAGCTCTGTAATGACAACCACAAATCCATCACCCCATAAATGACTGTTGATATTTACATTCAAAGCACTGTAATGACACCCCCACACCCACCACCCCATAAATTATGGTTGATATTTACAGTCCAAGCACTGTAATGACACCAACACACCCACCACCCCATGAATGACTGTTGATATTTACAGTCCAAGGACTCTATTGATACCCTCCACCCTATGAATGACTGTTGATATTTACAATCAAAACACTGTAATGACACCCACACACCCACCACCCCATGAATGACTGTTGATATTTACAGTCCAAGCACTGTAATGACACCCACACACACACCACAAATGATTGACTGTTGATATTTACAGTCCAAGCACTGTAATGACAGCCACACACCCACCACTATATAAATGACTGTTGATATTTACAGTCTAAGCACTGTAATGACACCCACACAACCCCCACCCTATAAATGACTGTTGATATTTAGAGTCCAAGCATTAATGACACCCACACACCCACCACCCCATTAATGACTTGATATTTACAGTAAAAGCACTGTAATGACACCCAACACCAACCACCCCATAAATGACTGTTGGTATTTACAGTCCAAGCACTATAATGACACCCACACACCCACTACCCTATGAATAACTGTTGATATTTACAGTCCGAACACTGTAATGACACCCTCACACCCACCACCCCATAAATGACTCTTGATATTTACAGTCAAAGCACTGTAATGACACCCACACACCGAACACCCCATTATTTATTGTTGATATTTACAGTCCATGCACTATAATGACACCCATACACTAACCACCCCATTAATGACTGTTGATATTTACAGTCCAAGCACTCTAATGACACCTACCACCCCATGAATGACTGTTGATATTTACAGTCCAACCACTCTAATGACACCCTCCACCCTATGAATGACTGTTGATATTTACAATCAAAACACTGTAATGACACCCACACACCCACCACCCCATGAATGACTGTTGATATTTACAGTCCAATCACTGTAATGACACCCACACAACCACCACCCCATGAATGACTGTTGATATTTACAGTCCAACCACTCTAATGACACCCTCCACCCTATGAATGACTGTTGATATTTACAATCAAAACACTGTAATGACACCCACACACCCACCACCCCATGAATGACTGTTGATATTTACAGTCCAATCACTGTAATGACACCCACACAACCACCACCCCAAGAATGACTGTTGATATTTAAAGTCTAAGCACTGTAATGACAACCCAACACCAACCACTAAACGAATGACGGTTAATATTTACAGTCTGAGTACTGTAATGACACCCCCACTCCCACTACCCAATGAATAATGGTTGATATTTACAGTCCACGCATTGTAATGACATCCACACACCCACCACCCCATGAATGACTGTTAATATTTACAGTCCAAGAACTGTAATGACACCCACACACTCACTACCCCATGAATGACTGTTGATATTTACAGTCAAAACACTGTAATGACACCCACACACCCACCACCTAACGAATGACTGATGATATTTACAGTCCAAGCACTGTAATGAAACCCACACACACATCACCCTATTATGATGGTTGATATTTATAGTCCAAGCACTGTAATGACACCCACACACCCACCACCCCATGAAAGACAGTTGATATTTTTAGTCCAAGCGCTCTAATGACATCAACACACTCACCAACCTATGAATGACTGTTAATATTTACAGTCCAAGCACTCTATGACACCCACCACCCCATGGATGACTGTTAATATTTGCAGTCCAAACACTGTAATGACACCCACACACCCACCACCCAATGAATGATGGTTGAAATTTACAGACCAAGAACTGTAATGACAGAGACACACTTACCACCCCGTGAATGACTGTTGATATTAACAGTCCAAGCACTGTAGTGACACCCACACACCCACCACCTCATGATTGACTGCTGATATTTACAGTTTAAGCACTGTAATGAAACCCACACACCCACCACCTTATTAAAGACTGTTGATATTTAAAGTCTAAGCACTGTAATGACAACCTAACACCAACCACTAAATGAATGACTGTTAATATTTACAGTCTGAGCACTGTAATGACACCCACACACCCACTACCCAATGAATAATAGTTGATATTTACAGTCCACGCACTGTAATGACATCCACACACCCATCACCACATGAATGACTGTTAATATTTACAGTCCAAGAACTGTAATGACACCCACACACTCACTACCCCATGAATGACTGTTGATATTTACAATCAAAACACTGTAATGACACCCACACACCCACCACCTAATGAATGACTGATGATATTTACAGTCCAAGCACTGTAATGAAACCCACATACCCACCACCCTATTAATGATGGTTGATATTTATAGTCCAAGCACTGTAATGACACCCACACACCAACCACCCCATGAAAGACTGTTGATATTTTTAGTCCAAGCTCTCTAATTACATCCACACTCTCACGAACCTATGAATGACTGTTAATATTTACAGTCCAAGCACTCTATGACACCCTCCACCCCATGGAAGACTGTTAATATTTGCAGTCCAAACACTGTAATGACACCCACACACCCACCACCCAATGAATGATGGTTGAAATTTACAGACCAAGAACTGTAATGACACAGACACACTCACCACCCCATGAATGACTATTGATATTAACAGTCCAAGCAATGTAATGACACCCACACACCAACCACCCCATGAATGACTGTTGATATTTTCTGTCCAAGCACTGTAATGACATCCACACACCCACCACCCCATGAATGACTGTTAATATTTACAGTCCAAGCAATTTAATGACACACACACACCCACCACTCCATGAATGACTCTTGATATTATTAGTCCAAGCCCTGTAATGACATCCACACATCCACCACCCCATGAATGACTGTTAATATTTACAGTCCAAGCACTGTAATGACACCTTGACACCCACCAACCCTTGATTGACTGTTGATATTTATAGTCCAAGCACTGTAATGACACCCAAACACATACCACCCCATAAATGACTGTTGATATTTACAGTCCAAGCTCTGTAATGACAACCACACACCCATCATCCCATGAATGACTGTTGATATTTACATTCAAAGCACTGTAATGACACCCCCACACCAACCACCCGATGAATTATGGTTGATATTTACAGTCCAAGCACTGTAATGACACCCACACACCCACCACCCCATGAATGACTGTTGATATTTACAGTCCATGGACTCTAATGACACCCTCCACCCTATGAATGACTGTTGATATTTACAATCAAAACACTGTAATGACACCCACACACCCATCACCCTATGAATGACTGTTGATATTTACAGTCCAAGCACTGTAATGACACCCACACTTCCACCACCCCATGATTGACTGTTGATATTTACAGTCCAAGCACTGTAATGACAGCCACACACTCACCACTCCATAAATGACTGTTGATATTTACCGTCTAAGCACTGTAATGAAACCCACACAACCCCCACCCTATAAATGACTGTTGATATTTACAGTCCAAGCAATAATGACTCCCAAACACCCACCATCCCATTAATGACTTGATATTTACTGTCCAAGCACTGTAATGACACCCAAACACCAACCACCCCATAAATGACTGTTGGTATTTACAGTCCAAGCACTATAATGACACCCACACACCCACAACCCCATTAATGACTGTTGATATTTACAGTCCGAAAACTGTAATGACACCCTCACACCCATCACCCCATGAATGACTATTGATATTTACAGTCAAAGCACTGTAATGACACCCACACACCGACCACCCCATAAATTATTGTTGATATTTACAGTTCATGCACTATAATGACACCCATACACTCACCACCCCATTAATGACTGTTGATATTTACAGTCCAAGCACTCTAATGATACCTAACACCCCATGAATGACTGTTGATATTTACAGTCCAAGCACTCTAATGACACCCTCCACCCTATGAATGACTGTTGATTTTTACAATCAAAACACTGTAATGACACCCACACACACACCACCCCATGAATGACTGTTGATATTTACAGTCCAAGCACTGTAATGACACCCACACACCCACCACCCCATGATTGACTGCTGATATTTACAGTCCAAGCACTGTAATGACAGCTACAGACCTACCACTCCATAAATGACTGTTGATATTAACAGTCTAAGCACTGTAATGACACCCACACAACCACCACCCCAAGAATGACTGTTGATATTTACAGTCCAAGCACTTTAATGACACTTACACACCTACCACCCCATGAATGACTGTAGATATTTACAGTCCAAGCTCTGTAATGACACCCACACACCCTCCACCCCATGATTGACTGTTGATATTTACAGTCCAAGCACTGTAATGACACTTACACACCCACCACCTAATGAATGACTGTAGATATTTACAGTCCTAGCTCTGTAATGACACTCATACACCCACCACCCTATGAATGACTGTTGAGATTTACAGTTCAAGCACTGTAATGACACCCACACACTCACCACCCCATTAAAGACTGTTGATATTTAAAGTCTAAGCACTGTAATGACAACCCAAAACCAACCACTAAATGAATGACTGTTAATATTTACAGTCTGAGCACTGTAATGACACCCACACATCCACTACCCAATGAATAATGGTTGATATTTACAGTCCACGCACTGTAATGAAACCCACACACCCACCACCAATGAATGACTGTTGATATTTAAAGTCCAAGCACTGCAATGACACCCACACACCCACCACACCATGATTGACTGCTGATATTTACAGTCTAAGCACTGTAATGACAGCCACACTCCCACCACTCCATAAATGACTGTTGATATTGACAGTCTAAGCACTGTAATGACACCCACACAACCACCACCCCAAGAATGACTGTTGATATTTACAGTCCAAGCAATGTAATGACACTTACACACCCACCACCCAATGAATGACTGTAGATATTTACAGTCCAAGCTCTGTAATGACACCCACACACCAACCACCCCATGATTGACTGCTGATATTTACAGTCCAAGCACTGTAATGACACCCACACACCGACCACCCCATAAATTATTGTTGATATTTACAGTTCATGCACTATAATGACACCCATACACTCACCACCACATTAATGACTGTTGATATTTACAGTCCAAGCACTCTAATGATACCTAACACCCAATGAATGACTGTTGATATTTACAGTCCAAGCACTCTAATGACACCCTCCACCCTATGAATGACTGTTGATTTTTACAATCAAAACACTGTAATGACACCCACATACACACCACCCCATGAATGACTGTTGATATTTACAGTCCAAGCATTGTAATGACACCCACACACCCACCACCCCATGATTGACTGCTGATATTTACAGTCCAAGCACTGTAATGACAGCTACAGACCTACCACTCCATAAATGACTGTTGATATTAACAGTCTAAGCACTGTAATGACACCCACACAACCACCACCCCAAGAATGACTGTTGATATTTACAGTCCAAGCACTTTAATGACACTTACACACCTACCACCCCATGAATGACTGTAGATATTTACCGTCCAAGCTTTATAATGACACCCATACACCCACCACCCCATGATTGACTGTTGATATTTACAGTCCAAGCACTGTAATGACACTTACACACCCACAACCTAATGAATGACTGTAGATATTTACAGTCCAAACTCTGTAATGACACTCATACACCCACCACCCTATGAATGACTGTTGAGATTTACAGTTCAAGCACTGTAATGACACCCACACACCCACCACCCCATTAAAGACTGTTGATATTTAAAGTCTAAGCACTGTAATGACAACCCAAAACCAACCACTAAATGAATGACTGTTAATATTTACAGTCTGAGCACTGTAATGACACCCACACACCCACTACCCAATAAATAATGGTTGATATTTACAGTCCACGCACTGTAATGACACCCACACACCCACCACCAATGAATGACTGTTGATATTTAAAGTCCAAGCACTGCAATGACACCCACACACCCACCACCCCATGATTGACTGCTGATATTTACAGTCTAAGCACTGTAATGACAGCCACACTCCCACCACTCCATAAATGACTGTTGATATTGACAGTCTAAGCACTGTAATGACACCCACACAACCACCACCCCAAGAATGACTGTTGATATTTACAGTCCAAGCAATGTAATGACACTTACACACCCACCACCCAATGAATGACTGTAGATATTTACAGTCCAAGCTCTGTAATGACACCCACACACCAACCACCCCATGATTGACTGCTGATATTTACAGTCCAAGCACTGTAATGACACCCACACACCGACCACCCCATAAAAGACTGTTGATATTTTTAGTCCAAGCGCTCTAATTACATCCACACACTCACCAACCTATGAATGACTGTTAATATTTCCAGTCCAAGCACTCTATGACACCCACCACCCCATGAATGACTCTTAATATTTGCAGTCCAAACACTGTAATGACACCCACACACCCACCACCCAATGAATGATGATTGAAATTTACAGACCAAGAACTGTAATGACACAGACACACTCACCACCCAATGAATGACTGTTGATATTTATAGTCCAAGCACTGTAATGACACCCAAACTCAAACCACCCCATGAATGACTGTTGATATTTACAGTCCAAGCAATAATGACACCCACACACCCACCACCCCATGAATGACTTGATATTTACAGTCCAAGCACTGTATTGACATCCACACACCCACCACCCCATGAATGACTGTTAATATTTACAGTCCAAGCAATTTAATGACACCCACTCACCCACCACCCCATGAATGACTCTTGATATTATTAGTCCAAGCACTGTAATGACATCCACACATCCACCACTCCATGAATGACTGTTAATATTTACAGACCAAGAACTGTAATGACTCCCACAAACTCACCACCCCATGAATGACTGTTGATATTTACAGTCAAAACCCTGTAATGACCCCCACACACCCACCACCCCATGAATGACTGTTGATAATTACAGTCCAAGCACAGTAATGACATCTTGACACCCACCACCCCTTGATTGACTGTTGATATTTATAGTCAAAGCACTGTAATGACATCCACACATCCACCACTCCATGAATGACTGTTAATATTTACAGTCCAAGAACTGTAATGACTCCCACAAACTCACCACCCCATGAATGACTGTTGATATTTACAGTCAAAACCCTGTAATGACCCCCACACACCCTCCACCCCATGAATGACTGTTGATAATTACAGTCCAAGCACTGTAATGACATCTTGACACCCACCACCCCTTGATTGACTGTTGATATTTATAGTCCAAGCACTGTAATGACACCCACACACCCACCACCCCATGATTGACTGTTGATATTTACAGTCCAAGCACTGTAATGACAGCCACACACCCACCACTCCATAAATGACTGTAGATATTTACAGTCTAAGCACTGTAATGACACCCACACAACCCCCACCCTATAAATGACTGTTTATATTTACAGTCCAAGCACTCTAATGACACCTAACACCCCATCAATGACTGTTGATATTTACAGTCCAAGCACTCTAATGACACCCTCCACCCTATGAATGACTGTTGATTTTTACAATCAAAACACTGTAATGACAGCTACAGACCTACCACTCCATAAATGACTGTTGATATTAACAGTCTAAGCACTGTAATGACACCCACACAACCACCACCCCAAAAATGACTGTTGATATTTACAATCCAAGCACTGTAATGACACTTACACACCCACCACCCCATGAATGACTGTTGATATTTACAGTCCAAGCACTGTAATGACACCCACACACCCACCACCCCATGATTGACTGTTGATATTTACAGTCCAAGCACTGTAATGACAGCTACAGACCTACCACTCCATAAATGACTGTTGATATTCATAGTCTAAGCACTGTAATGACACCCACACAGCCACCACCCCAAGAATGACTGTTGATATTTACAGTCCAAGCACTGTAATGACACTTACACACCCACCACCTCATGAATGACTGTAGATATTTACAGTCCAAGCTCTGTAATGACACCCACACACCCACCACCCCATGATTGACTGCTGATATTTACAGTCCAAGCACTGTAATGACAGTCACACACCTACCACTCCATAAATGACTGTTGATATTAACAGTCTAAGCACTGTAATGACACCCACACAACCACCACACCAAGAATGACTGTTGATATTTACAGTCCAAGCACTGTAATGACACTTACACACCCACCACCCAATGAATGACTGTAGATATTTACAGTCCAAGCTCTGTAATGACACTCACACACCCACCACCCTATGAATGACTGTTGAGATTTACAGTTCAAGCACTGTAATGACACCCACACACCCACCACCCCATTAAAGACTGTTGATATTTAAAGTCTAAGCACTGTAATGACAACCCAACACCAACCACTAAATGAATGACTGTTAATATTTACAGTCTGAGCACTGTAATGACACCCACACACCCACTACCCAATGAATAATGGTAGATATTTACAGTCCACGCACTATAATGACACCCACACACACACCACCAATGAATGACTGTTGATATTTACAGTCCAAGCACTGCAATGACACCCACACACCCACCACCCCATGATAGACTGCTGATATTTACAGTCCAAGCACTGTAATGACAGCCACACTCCCACCACTCCATAAATGACTGTTGATATTGACAGTCTAAGCACTGTAATGACACCCACACAACCACCACCCCAAGAATGACTGTTGATATTTACAGTCCAAGCAATGTAATGACACTTACACACCCACCACCCAATGAATGACTGTAGATATTTACAGTCCAAGCTCTGTAATGACACCCACACACCAACCACCCCATGATTGACTGTTGATATTTTCAGTCCAAGCACTGTAATGACATCCACACACCCACCACCCCATGAATGACTGTTAATATTTACAGTCCAAGCAATTTAATGACACCCACACACCTACCACCCCATGAATGACTGTTGATATTATTAGTCCAAGCACTGTAATGACATCCACACTTCCACCACTCCATGAATGACTGTTAATATTTACAGTCCAAGAACTGTAATGACTCCCACAAACTCACCACTCCATGAATGACTGTTGATATTTACAGTCAAAACCCTGTAATGACCCCCACACACCCACCACCCCATGAATGACTGTTGATAATAACAGTCCAAGCACTCTAATGATACCTAACACCCCATGAATGACTGTTGATATTTACAGTCCAAGCACTCTAATGACACCCTCCACCCTATGAATGACTGTTGATTTTTACAATCAAAACACTGTAATGACACCCACACACACACCACCCCATGAATGACTGTTGATATTTACAGTCCAAGCATTGTAATGACACCCACACACCCACCACCCTATGATTGACTGCTGATATTTACAGTCCAAGCACTGTAATGACAGCTACAGACCTACCACTCCATAAATGACTGTTGATATTAACAGTCTAAGCACTGTAATGACACCCACACAACCACCACCCCAAGAATGACTGTTGATATTTGCAGTCCAAGCACTTTAATGACACTTACACACCTACCACCCCATGAATGACTGTAGATATTTACAGTCCAAGCTCTATAATGACACCCACACACCCACCACCCCATGATTGACTGTTGATATTTACAGTCCAAGCACTGTAATGACACTTACACACCCACCACCTAATGAATGACTGTAGATATTTACAGTCCAAACTCTGTAATGACACTCATACACCCACCACCGTATGAATGACTGTTGAGATTTACAGTTCAAGCACTGTAATGACACCCACACACCCACCACCCAATTAAAGACTGTTGATATTTAAAGTCTAAGCACTGTAAAGACAACCCAAAACCAACCACTAAATGAATGACTGTTAATATTTATAGTCTGAGCACTGTAATGACACCCACACACCCACTACCCAATGAATAATGGTTGATATTTACAGTCCACGCACTGTAATGACACCCACACACCCACCACCAATGAATGACTGTTGATATTTAAAGTCCAAGCACTGCAATGACACCCACACACCCACCACCCCATGATTGACTGCTGATATTTACAGTCTAAGCACTGTAATGACAGCCACACTCCCACCACTCCATAAATGACTGTTGATATTGACAGTCTAAGCACTGTAATGACACCCACACAACCACCACCCCAAGAATGACTGTTGATATTTACAGTCCAAGCAATGTAATGACACTTACACACCCACCACCCAATGAATGACTGTAGATATTTACAGTCCAAGCTCTGTAATGACATCCACACACTCACCAACCTATGAATGACTGTTAATATTTCCAGTCCAAGCACTCTATGACACCCACCACCCCATGGATGACTCTTAATATTTGCAGTCCAAACACTGTAATGACACCCACACACCCACCACCCAATGAATGATGATTGAAATTTACAGACCAAGAACTGTAATGACACAGACACACTCACCACCCCATGAATGACTGTTGATATTTATAGTCCAAGCACTGTAATGACACCCAAACTCAAACCACCCCATGAATGACTGTTGATATTTATAGTCCAAGCAATAATGACACCCACACACCCACCACCCCATGAATGACTTGATATTTACAGTCCAAGCACTGTAATGACATCCACACACCCACAACCCCATGAATGACTGTTAATATTTACAGTCCAAGCAATTTAATGACACCCACACACCCACCACCCCATGAATGACTCTTGATATTATTAGTCCAAGCACTGTAATGACATCCACACATCCACCACTCCATGAATGACTGTTAATATTTACAGTCCAAGAACTGTAATGACTCCCACAAACTCACCACCCCATGAATGACTGTTGATATTTACAGTCAAAACCCTGTAATGACCCCCACACACCCACCACCCCATGAATGACTGTTGATAATTACAGTCCAAGCACTGTAATGACATCTTGACACCCACCACCCCTTGATTGACTGTTGATATTTATAGTCCAAGCACTGTAATGACATCCACACATTCACCACTCCATGAATGACTGTTAATATTTACAGTCCAAGAACTGTAATGACACCCACAAACTCACCACCCCATGAATGACTGTTGATGTTTACAGTCAAAACCCTGTAATGACCCCCACACACCCACCACCCCATGAATGACTGTTGATAATTACAGTCCAAGCACTGTAATGACATCTTGACACCCACCACCCCTTGATTGACTGTTGATATTTATAGTCCAAGCACTGTAATGACATCCACACACCCACCACCCCATGATTGACTGTTGATATTTACAGTCCAAGCACTGTAATGACAGCCACACACCCACCACTCCATAAATGACTGTAGATATTTACAGTCTAAGCACTGTAATGACACCCACACAACCCCCACCCTATAAATGACTGTTTATATTTACAGTCCAAGCACTCTAATGACACCTAACACCCCATGAATGACTGTTGATATTTACAGTCCAAGCACTCTAATGACACCCTCCACCCTATGAATGACTGTTGATTTTTACAATCAAAACACTGTAATGACAGCTACAGACCTACCACTCCATAAATGACTGTTGATATTAACAGTCTAAGCACTGTAATGACACCCACACAACCACCACCCCAAGAATGACTGTTGATATTTACAGTCCAAGCACTGTAATGATACTTACACACCCACCACCCCATGAATGACTGTTGATATTTACAGTCCAAGCACTGTAATGACACCCACACACCCACCTCCCCATGATTGACTGCTGATATTTACAGTCCAAGCACTGTAATGACAGCTACAGACCTACCACTCCATAAATGACTGTTGATATTAACAGTCTAAGCACTGTAATGACACCCACACAACCACCACCCCAAGAATGACTGTTGATATTTACAGTCCAAGCACTGTAATGACACATACACACCCACCACCTCATGAATGACTGTAGATATTTACAATCCAAGCTCTGTAATGACACCCACACACCCACCACCCCATGATTGACTGCTGATATTTACAGTCCAAGCACTGTAATGACAGTCACACACCCACCACTCCATAAATGACTGTTGATATTAACAGTCTAAGCACTGTAATGACACCCACACAACCACCACACCAAGAATGACTGTTGATATTTACAGTCCAAGCACTGTAATGACACTTACACACCCACCACCCAATGAATGACTGTAGATATTTACAGTCCAAGCTCTGTAATGACACTCACACACCCACCACCCTATGAATGACTGTTGAGATTTACAGTTCAAGCACTGTAATGACACCCACACACCCACCACCCCATTAAAGACTGTTGATATTTAAAGTCTAAGCACTGTAATGACAACCCAACACCAACCACTAAATGAATGACTGTTAATATTTACAGTCTGAGCACTGTAATGACACCCACACACCCACTACCCAATGAATAATGGTTAAAATTTACAGTCCACGCACTATAATGACACCCACACACACACCACCAATGAATGACTGTTGATATTTACAGTCCAAGCACTGCAATGACACCCACACACCCACCACCCCATGATAGACTGCTGATATTTACAGTCCAAGCACTGTAATGACAGCCACACTCCCACCACTCCATAAATGACTGTTGATATTGACAGTCTAAGCACTGTAATGACACCCACACAACCACCACCCCAAGAATGACTGTTGATATTTACAGTCCAAGCAATGTATTGACACTTACACACCCACCACCCAATGAATGACTGTAGATATTTAAAGTCCAAGCTCTGTAATGACACCCACACACCAACCACCCCATGATTGACTGTTGATATTTTCAGTCCAAGCACTGTAATGACATCCACACACCCACCACCCCATGAATGACTGTTAATATTTACAGTCCAAGCAATTTAATGACACCCACACACCTACCACCCCATGAATGACTGTTGATATTATTAGTCCAAGCACTGTAATGACATCCACACTTCCAACACTCCATGAATGACTGTTAATATTTACATTCCAAGAACTGTAATGACTCCCACAAACTCACCACTCCATGAATGACTGTTGATATTTACAGTCAAAACCCTGTAATGACCCCCACACACCCTCCACCCCATGAATGACTGTTGATAATTACAGTCCAAGCACTGTAATGACACCTTGACACCAACCACCTCTTGATTGACTGTTGATATTTATAGTCCAAGCACTGTAATGACACCCAAACACAAACCACCCCATGAATGACTGTTGATATTTACAGTCCAAGCTCTGTATTGACAACCACACACCCATCACCCCATGAATGACTGTTGATATTTACATTCAAAGCACTGTAATGACACCCCCACACCCACCACCCCATGAATTATGGTTGATATTTACAGTCCAAGCACTGTAATGACACCAACACACCCACCACCCCATGAATGACTGTTGATATTTACAGTCCAAGGACTCTATTGACACCCTCCACCCTATGAATGACTGTTGATATTTACAATCAAAACACTGTAATGACACCCACACACCCACCACCCCATGAATGACTGTTGATATTTACAGTCCAAGCACTGTAATGACACCCACACACCCACCACCCCATGATTGACTGTTGATATTTACAGTCCAAGCACTGTAATGACAGCCACACACCCACCACTCCATAAATGACTGTTGATATTTACAGTCTAAGCACTGTAATGACACCCACACAACCCCCACCCTATAAATGACTGTTTATATTTACAGTCCAAGCAATAATGACACCCACACACCCACCATCCCATTAATGACTTGATATTTACAGTCCAAGCACTCTAATGACACCCACACACAAACCACCCCATAAATGACTGTTGAAATTTTTACAGTCCAAGCACTATAATGACACCCATACACCCACAACCCCATGAATGACTTTTGATATTTACAGTCCGAACACTGTAATGACACCCTCACACCCACCACCCCATGAATGACTCTTGATATTTACAGTCAAAGCACTGTAATGACACCCACACACCGACCACCCAATGAATTATTGTTGATATTTACAATCCATGCACTATAATGACACCCATACACTTACCACCCCATTAATGACTGTTGATATTTACAGTCCAAGCACTCTAATGACATCTACCACCCCATGAATGACTGTTGATATGTACAGTCCAAGCACTCTAATGACACCCTCCACCCTATGAATGACTGTTGATATTTACAATCAAAACACTGTAATGACACCCACACACACACCACCTCATAAATGACGGTTGATATTTACAGTCCAAGCACTGTAATGACACCCACACACCCACCACCCCATGATTGACTGCTGATATTTACAGTCCAAACACTGTAATGAAAGCCACACACCCACCACTCCATAAATGACTGTTGATATTAACAGTCTAAGCACTGTAATGACACCCACACAACCACCACCCCAAGAATGACTGTTGATATTTACAGTCCAAGCAATGTAATGACACTTACACACCCACCACCCAATAAATGACTGTAGATATTTACAGTCCAAGCTCTGTAATGACACCCACACACCAACCACCCCATGATTGACTGCTGATATTAACAGTCTAAGCACTGTAATGACACCCACACAACCACCACCCCAAGAATGACTGTTGATATTTACAGTCCAAGCAATGTAATGACACTTACACACCCACCACCCAATGAATGACTGTTGATATTTACAGTCCAAGCAATCTAATGACACCCTCCACCCTATGAATGACTGTTGATATTTACAATCAAAACACTGTAATGACACCCACACACACACCACCTCATAAATGACGGTTGATATTTACAGTCCAAGCACTGTAATGACACCCACACACCCACCACCCCATGATTGACTGCTGATATTTACAGTCCAAACACTGTAATGAAAGCCACACACCCACCACTCCATAAATGACTGTTGATATTAACAGTCTAAGCACTGTAATGACACCTACACAACCACCACCCCAAGAATGACTGTTGATATTTACAGTCCAAGCAATGTAATGACACTTACACACCCACCACCCAATGAATGACTGTAGATATTTACAGTCCAAGCTCTGTAATGACACCCACACACCAACCACCCCATGATTGACTGCTGATATTTACAGTCAAAGCACTGTAATGACAGCCACACACCCACCCCTCCATAAATGACTGTTGATATTAACAATCTATGCACTGTAATGACACTCACACAACCACCACCCCATGAATGACTTTAGATATTTACAGTCCAAGCTCTGTAATGACACTCACACACCCACCACCCTATGAAAGACTGTTGAGATTTACAGTTCAAGCGCTGTAATGACATCCACACACCCCCCACCTAATGAATAACTGATGATATTTACAGTCCAAGCAATGTAAAGAAACCCACACACCCACCACCCTATTAATGATGGTTGATATTTATAGTCCAAGCACTGTAATGACACCCACACACCCACCACCCCATAAAAGACTGTTGATATTTTTAGTCCAAGCGTTCTAATGACATCCACACACTCACCAACCTATGAATGACTGTTAATATTTCCAGTCCAAGCACTCTATGACACCCACCACCCCATGGATGACTGTTAATATTTGCAGTCCAAACACTGTAATGACACCCACACACCCACCACCCAATAAATGATGATTGAAATTTAAAGACCAAGAACTGTAATGACACAGACACACTCACCACCCCATGAATGACTGTTGATATTAACAGTCCAAGCACTGTAATGACACCCACACACCCACCACCCAATGAATGACAGTTGATATTTTCAGTCCAAGCACTGTAATGACATCCACACACCCACCACCCCATGAATGACTGTTAATATTTACAGTCCAAGCAATTTAATGACACCCAAACACCTACTACCCCATGAATGACTGTTGATATTATTAGTCCAAGCACTGTAATGACATCCACACTTCCACCACTCCATGAATGACTGTTAATATTTACAGTCCAAGAACTGTAATGACTCCCACAAACTCACCACTCCATGAATGACTGTTGATATTTACAGTCAAAACCCTGTAATGACCCCCACACACCCACCACCCCATGAATGACTATTGATAATTACAGTCCAAGCACTGTAATGACACCTTGACACCCACCACCTCTTGATTGACTGTTGATATTTATAGTCCAAGCACTGTAATGACACCCAAACACAAACCACCCCATGAATGACTGTTGATATTTACAGTCCAAGCTCTGTATTGACAACCACACACCCATCACCCCATAAATGACTGTTGATATTTACATTCAAAGCACTGTAATGACACCCCCACACCCACCACCCCATGAATTATGGTTGATATTTACAGTCCAAGCACTGTAATGACACCAACACACCCACCACCCCATGAATGACTGTTGATATTTACAGTCCAAGGACTCTATTGACACCCTCCACCCTATGAATGACTGTTGATATTTACAATCAAAACACTGTAATGACACCCACACACCCACCACCCCATGAATGACTGTTGATATTTACAGTCCAAGCACTGTAATGACACCCACACACCCACCACCCCATGATTGACTGTTGATATTTACAGTCCAAGCACTGTAATGACAGCCACACACCCACCACTCCATAAATGACTGTTGATATTTACAGTCTAAGCACTGTAATGGCACCCACACAACCCCCACCCGATAAATGACTGTTTATATTTACAGTTCAAGCAATAATGACACCCACACACCCACCATCCCATTAATGACTTGATATTTACAGTCCAAGCACTGTAATGACACCCACACACAAACCACCCCATAAATGACTGTTGACATTTTTACAGTCCAAGCACTATAATGACACCATACACCCACAACCCCATGAATGACTTTTGATATTTACAGTCCGAACACTGTAATGACACCCTCACACCCACCACCCCATGAATGACTCTTGATATTTACAGTCAAAGCACTGTAATGACACCCACACACCGACCACCCCATGAATTATTGTTGATATTTACAATCCATGCACTATAATGACACCCATACACTTACCACCACATTAATGACTGTTGATATTTACAGTCCAAGCACTCTAATGACACCTACCACCCCATGAATGACTGTTGATATTTACAGTCCAAGCACTCTAATGACACCCTCCACCCTATGAATGACTGTTGATATTTACAATCAAAATACTGTAATGACACCCACACACACACCACCTCATAAATGACGGTTGATATTTACAGTCCAAGCAATGTAATGACACCCACACACCCACCACCCCATGATTGACTGCTGATATTTACAGTCCAAACACTGTAATGAAAGCCACACACCCACCACTCCATAAATGACTGTTGATATTAACAGTCTAAGCACTGTAATGACACCCACACAACCACCACCCCAAGAATGACTGTTGATATTTACAGTCCAAGCACTGTAATGACACTTACACACCCACCACCCCATGAATGACTGTAGATATTTACAGTCCAAGCTCTGTAATGACACCCACACACCCACCACCCCATGATTGACTGATGATATTTACAGTCCAAGCACTGTAATGACAGCCACACACCCACCACTCCATAAATGACTGTTAATATTAACAGTCTAAGCACTGTAATGACACCCACACAACCACCACACCAAGAATGACTGTTGATATTTACAGTCCAAGCACTGTAATGACACTTACACACCCACCACCCCATGAATGACTGTTGATATTTACAGTCCAAGCTCTGTAATGACACTTACACACCCACCACCCCATGAATGACTGTTGATATTTACAGTCCAAGCTCTGTAATGACAGTTACACACCCACCACCCCATGAATCACTCTTAATATTTACTGTCCAAGCACTCTAATGACACCCATCACCCCATGGATGACTGTTAATATTTGCAGTCCAAACACTGTAATGACACCCACACACCCACCACCCAATGAATGATGGTTGAAATTTACAATCCAAGAACAGTAATGAAACCCACACACCCACCACCCACTGAATGACTGTTGATATTTACAGTCCAAGCACTGTAATGACACCCTCACACCCACCTCCCCATAAATGACTGTTGATATTTACCGTCTAACCACTGTAATGACACCCACACAACCACAACTCCAAGAATGACTGTTGATATTTACAGTACAAGCATTGTAATGCCACCCACAACCATATAAATGACTGTTGAAATTTTCAGTCCAAGCACTAATGACACACACACGCCCACCACCCCATAACACACACACGTCAGCACTCGTCGAGTGAGGTCGTGTCTCGGCGCTCTGTAGCAGCCAGGGTCAGTCTGTTGACCTACCACCATCATACTTTCTTCAAGACCTTAAGGCAGTGATTTTATCAACATGTGTGTTCCAGTGCAGAGACAGATTCCTGTGCAGAGATACCGTCTCACTGACTTATACCAGCTAAAGTCGAGTGCCCACTCTCCTCCACCCCATACCATTATCCGGATGAAAGAACTGGGTATCTTCCACTACCGCGGCGGCAGGGGAGGTCGCCGTATTCCCAGGAAAATAACTACCATAATGACGGAGCGCTTACAAGGAAAGAAGAAAACACCAGTACAAGATAGAAAATGTAATAACTTTGAAGTACCCCGACTATGGCACAACTTACCATCCCTACTGATGTCCAACGTCACATCCTTATGTAACAAGGTGGAAGAGGTTAGTGTTACAGTGAAAACAGTGGATGCAGGCATCGTGGCTATCACAGAGGCGTGGCAAATTGTTCCTGAGATTTATGCCATTGAAAATTACGAACTGTTTCACCATCTTAGAAAAGAAAGGAGAGGCGGTGGTGTGGTGGTGTACTGCCGTAGTGACCTTCTACCCTCACACCTTAATGTTAATGTGCCAGAGGGATTAGAAGTTCTGTGGGTACGGGTCACCCCTACATCTCACCCACGTCAACTCGCTTCCCTCATTGTTTGTGTGGTGTATCACCCTCCACGCTCCCCCACCGCTGATATGCTGGTCACCCACATCATAGACACCGCCGACTCCCTCAGATCCAGATTTCCCTGTTCTAAACTAGTGATTTGTGGTGACTTTAACGAACTGGATGTCAGTCACATTATGCAACACCTCAACCTAGCCCAGTTAGTAGACTTCCCTACGAATGGAAATGCCATCCTAGACCTCATCATGACTGACATAGGTACCCACTACCTCCCCCCCCAACCACTACCTCCCATGGGGCGGAGTACACACCTATCTGTACTGTGGGCCCCAGCACCTACCACCTCACGGCCTCCAGCTGTCACTACTACATATAGACCCACTCCTGACTCTGCGATGCGACGTTTTGGACAATGGGTGACTCATCACCCTTGGACTGAGGTGCTGACAGTGGAAGATGTACAGTTAAAGTGGAATAATTATCAGGATACCATCACCACAGCCTACCATCACTTCTTCCCTGTTAAAACAATGAAAATTCACCCTGATGATGTGCCCTGGATCACGCCCAGGATAAAAAGATTGATCGAGCAGCGAAATAAAGCATATTACACTAACGAGCCCAGGTATAAAACATTAAGAAATCAGATTATTAGGGAAATAAAAGCAGCCAAGAAGACCTTCTATCCCAGGAAAGTGCACAGCCTTAAAGAAGTCAACATAGGACAATGGTACAGGACAGTAAAAGATATTTGTGGTCTAAACAGCAATCCCTCTTCTTTTCCCTTTGTTTCTCACTTATCAGGTGATGAAGCAGCTGAGACCATTAACACTCACTTTGCCAATATTTGTCAAACCCTCCCCAGTCTTGACCTCACTACCCTGCCTGCCTATCTGCCTTCTCCCTCACCCCCTCCCAGTGTTAAAACTTTTGAAATTGCCAACAAACTCCTTAAATTTAAATCTAAAAGATCCACCACCCCAGTCGACCTCCCAATAAAAATCTACAAGGAGTTTGCAATTGAACTTGCCACACCCCTCTGCTCTATTGTCAATGCCTCCCTAACTCAGTGTAAATGTCCCACTCAATGGAAAACAGCATACGTCACCCCCATCCCCAAGATACCCACCCCACAGTCCCCCAGTGACCTCAGGCCTATTGCCATTACCCCCATACCCAGCTTAATTTGTGAAGATTTTGTTTTTAATATGGCGTATGATAACATCAAAAATCTAATTGACCCAAGGCAGTTTGGCAACATGAGGAAATCTTCCACCTCCCATTGTTTAGTCAGCTTTTTGGATTTCTTGCATAGTGGCTTAGACAAACGCAAGACATCACTGGCTGTTGCCTTTGTTGATTTCAGGAAAGCTTTTGACCTTGTTGATCACTTCACAGTTATCAACAAAGCCATAGCACTTGGATTACCCCTCTACCTGGTATCATGGCTGTGTGATTTCCTGGCTGGACGTCAACAGGTAGTGAGGTACAGGGGTGCTGTCTCAGGGCCACAACCCCTCAGTTGTGGTGTTCCCCAGGGGACTAAGATGGGACCTTTGTGCTTTTTAATCCTGATCAACGACGCCCTAACCGATACCCCTGCCAGGTGGAAGTATGTGGATGACAGTACGGTGGGGATAACAGTGGATAACACCTCACCGGACTACACACCACTGCAAGGTATCCTGGACTTGCTGCAGACATGGACTACGGTCAACAAGGTCACCATCAACCATGATAAGACCGTAGTTATGCATTTCAACACCGCCACCACCCAAGTACAACCACCATCATTGACTGTGGGTGACCATCCTCTCCAGTTAGTTCAGTCCACCAAACTCCTGGGTATCACCATCGACCACAAACTCAACTGGAAGGAACATGTAAATAACACGGTCAAGTCAGCCTCGTACCGTCTCTACATGTTAAGACGACTGAGGTCACTTGGGACACCCATGTTGGAGCTCAGTACCATCTATAGCTCCTTCATACTACCCAAGCTTACCTATGCGTCACCAGCCTGGTCATCCTCTATTAACACCACCCAGAAACATCAACTGGAGAGAGTACAGAAAAGGGCGTGTAGAATAATACTGGGTGGTGAGTACACAGGGTACAAAAATGCTCTCTCCACCCTCAACATGTTATCCCTCAGTCAGCTCCACCATCAGACACTCCTATCATTCGGCCAGGGACTACTACTACATCCACGTCACCGACACTTCCTTCCACCTACAATACCTCGTCCACCTCGTGCACTCCGTCACACCAACAAACTACAGCCTATAAGAGCCCGCACTGATAGATATAAGAAAAGCGCCATCCCCACCATCGTACATCTACTCAACAACACCTAGTTTAATCAATATACTGCCTTATATCCTTGTATATATTTTATGTTTATTTCCATTCCTCTTATTTATATATGTACATCTATTCATAACTGTATATTTTCAGCTCCAGGCTGCCACTCTCATTAATAAAACCGTTTATTATTATTATTATTTATTTTATAAATGACTTGATATTTACAGTCCAAGCACTGTAATAACACCCACACACCCACAACCCCACGAATGACTGTTGATATTTACAGTCCAAGCATTGTAATGAAACCCCCACACCCACCACCCCATAAATTATGGTTGATATCTACAGTCCAAGTACAGTAATGACACCCACACACCCAACACCCTATGAATGACTGTTGATATTTACAGTCCAAGCACTGTAATGACCCCCACACACCCACCACCACATGAATGACTTTTGATATTTATAGTCCAAGCACTGTAATGACATCCACACACCCACCACCCCATGAATGACTGTTAATATTTACAGTCCAATCACTGTAATGATACCCACACACCCACCACCCGATGAATGATGGTTGATATTTAAAGTCCAAGAACTGTAATGATACCCACACACTAACCACCCCATGACTGTTGATATTTACAGTCTAAGCACTGTAATGACACCCACCAACCATGAATGACTGTTGATATTTACAATCGAAGCCCTGTAATGACACCCACCACCACATGAATAACTGTTGATATTATTAGTCCAAGAACTATAATGACATCCACACACCGCATGAATGACTGTTGATATTTACAGTTCAAGCACTCTAATGATACCTACAACCCAATGAGTTACTGTTGATATTTACAGTCCAAGCACCGTAATGACAACCACACACCCACCACCCCATAAATGGCTGTTGATATTTACAGTCCAAGCACTGTAATGACACTTACACACCCACCATGAAATGAATGACTGTTGATATTTATAGTCCAAGCACTGTATTAACACCAACTCACCCATCACCCTATGAATGACTGTTTATATTTACTGTCCAAGCACTTTAATGACATCCACAACCCCATTAATGACTATTGATATTTACAGTCAAAGCACTTTAATGACACCCACACACCCACCAACTTATGAATGATGGTTGATATTTATAGTCCAAGCACTGTAATGACACCCACACACCCACCACCCCATAAATGACTGTTGATATTTATAGTTCAAACACTGTAATGACACCCACACACCCACCACCCCATTAATGACTGTTGATATTTTCAGTCCAAGCACTGTAATGACATCCACATACCCACCACCCCATGAATGACTTTTAATATTTACAGTCCAAGCACTGTAATGACACCCACACACCCACCACCCAATGAATGATGGTTGATATTAAAAGTCCAAGAACTGTTATGACACCCACACACTAACCACCCCATGACTGTTGATATTTACTGTACAAGCACAGTAATGACACCCACACATCTACTACTCCATGAATGACTGTTGATATTTACAGTCTAAGCACTATAATGACACCCACAACCCATGAATAACTGTTGATATTTACAATACAAGCCCTGTAATGACACCCACAACCACATGAATGACTGTTGATATTATTAGTCCAAGCACTATAATGACATCCACACATCCCATGAATGACTGTTGATATTTAGAGTTGAAGCACTCTAATGATACCCACAACCCTATGAGTGACGCTTGATATTTACAGTCCAAGTAGTGTAATGACAACCACACACCCACAACACCCATGAATCACTGTAGATATTTACAGTCCAAACACTGTAATGACACCCACACACCCACCATCAAATGAATGACTGTTGATATTTACAGTCCAAGGACTGTATTGACACTAACTTACCCATCACCCCATGAATGAATGTTGATATTTACAGTCAAAGCAGTATAATGACACCCACAACCCCATTAATGACTATTGATATTTACAGTCAAAGCATTTTAATATCACGTTTAGGTCTTGATATGATTAATTCTTAAGAGCCCAGATGACTTCCACGTGATAAAACTTAAGAGTAGGTTCGGAGTTACACTGATAAATGAAGGGCTGAATAACAAGTTTAATTATATATAAAAGCAAACTATATACAGAAGTTACAGACATGAGAATACATGAGAATACATAATAATGTTATCACAAAATACACATTTAACCTATATGTGGAGGAACGGTAATGAACACAGAATATAGGGGAACAAAGAGGAAAATAGAAATACTCAAGTACTGGCAGGGAGTCTTGGCAGGAGTGTGTGGGTGAGAGTCAAGCTCGCTGCTGGATGTGCTGACTTTTCTGCCGGCTGACTCCCTTTTTATACCGTCCGAAATCTTGGGGGGTGAAGGGGGAAATCGTTTTGGCAAATGCTGATTGGAGGGATAGATTAAATGAGGGAACGAGGGAAAGTCCAGTTGTGGGTGTGAGTCGATCTTGGGGTTTCACGAGATAGGTTCACAGAACCGTAACACCCCACCGTCGAAGACCTCTGTAGTACTCACGAAAGAGGTGAAGTATCTTCGGGATCAGAGATTGGAGAGCGGGACAGGAAATCTGCGATGATGTTGTCCACCCCTTTAATATGCTTCACAACGATGTTATAGGGTTGTGTCCATAAGGCCCATCGTAGGATACGGTGATTGTTATTCTTCATGGAATTTAGGAAGGCCAGGGGGTTATGGTCTGAGAATACCAGTGTTGTGTGTGGTGCGTGTCGTAAGTAGCATTGGAATTTCTGTAGGGCAGATATCAGAGCTAGTGTCTCCTTTTCAATTGTTGAGTAACCGATCTGGTGTTTCTTTAGTTTAGCAGAATGATAGGCTACTGGATGAAGTATTCCACTCACGGGGTCAAGTTGAAGAAGGACAGCACCAACTCCAACTCCACTCGCATCTATTTGAAGGTGAAAAGGTTGAGAGAAGTCTGGGGCATGCACTACAGGATGAGAAGCTAGCAGGGTCTTGAGGCGTGCAAAGGACTGGTTACAAACGTCATTCCATTGGAAGGGAACCGAGGAGCTTGTGAGGTCAGTCAGTGGTGCAGCGAAGGTTGAGAAGTTACTGCAAAAGCGTCGGTAGTACCCCGCCATACCAAGGAAGCGTAGGAGTTCTTTGCGGGTAGACGGAGTTGGGAAGGACAGGATAGCTTCCACGTTCGCTGACTTGGGTCTCACCACTCCCTGACCCACTGTATGACCAAGATATGTTACCGTGCCTCTGCCGAAAGTTGATTTGGCTAGGTTGATGGTCAATCCTGCATCCTGTAGCTTCTTGAACAGACACTGAAGTCTTGACACATGCTCCTCCCACGTGTTAGCCACCACCACTAGGTCGTCCAGATAAGCTGCTGTACCTTCAAGGTCTTGAATGATGAAGTTGATCATTCTCTGGAATGTTGCCGGGGCATTAGAGAGACCAAAACTAAGCACCTTATATTGATACAGTCCGAAGGGTGTGACAAATGCGGACACTTTCTTAGCACGTGGGGTGAGAGGGATTTGATAATATCCTTTCAAGAGGTCTATTGTAGTTATAAATGGTGATTGTCCTATCTCATCTATAATATCATCAATTAATGGGAGAGGGTAGGAGTCCTGAACAGTGACCTGGTTTACTTTACGGTAGTCAGTGCAAAATCTAAAAGAGCCATCAGGTTTTGGTATTAGCAAGCAGGGTGAAGCCCAAGGTGACATACTTGGTTCTGCTAAATCTGTATCTAGTAAATATTGTACCTCCTTTTTCATTATTACCCTTTTCTCTATATTAATTTTATAGGCCGCCTGTTTGATAGGTCTGGCTCCAGGTAACAACTGGATGTCGTGATGGATGAGGCGACATGACCCAGGAAGATCAGTCGTGAGTTTAGGAAATTCTGATAGTAGGGAAGAAATATCTTCATATTGAGAAGTAGTTAAGGTGGATAAATATTCATCCATCTTAGTCATCCATTGAGAATTTACAGGGTTTGTTGAAATAGATGGCAGGTCATTATAATTCAAATCTGTCTCTTGTTCAGCCTCCCGTCTCTCTACACTAAGGACAGCCACTGTTTTCTGGTCCTCCTCCTCCAACAACCTGGAAAAATATGGTTTTATAAGATTTACATGGACCATCTGAGTATCCTTCTTCCTGTCAGGTGTGGTTATTACATAGTTCACCTTACCCAATTTTCTTTCTACTTTGTAAGGACCTATGTATTTTGACTTTAGAGGTGATCCTGGTATGGGAAGGAACAACAGAACTTTGTCTCCTGGTTTGAAAGAGCGATGAACAGCTTTAGTTTGTCGTTTAACCATTTTGTTTTGAGCCTTGAGAAGGTGTTTAGCCGCAAAGGATCGGGCATTAGATAATTTAGATCTTAAGTTCTCAATATATGTCTCCACAGAAATTGAACAAGGGGCAGAGTCAAACCACTGATCTTTAATTACTTTCAAGGGGCCTCTAATTTGTCTGCCGTACAAAAGCTCGAAGGGGGAATAACCAAGTGATTCTTGAGGACATTCTCTTAAAGCAAAAAGCAAGAAATCCAACTGTTCATCCCATTCCAGTTCATACTCTGAACAGAATTTACGAAGTACTGATTTCAAAGTTTGATGGAATCGTTCCAAGCATCCTTGTGACTGAGGATGGTAAGCAGTCGAAGTCACATGGGTCACTCCTAGTTCCTTCGTCACCTCTTGAAATATAGTGCTGGTGAAATTACTACCTTGATCTGTTTGTATTATTTTGGGGATGCCAACTGAGGTAAAGAAATGAAGGATAGGTTTAAGAATAGATTTAGATGTAATATTCTTGAGAGGAAAAGCCTCTGGATACCGAGTAGTTACATCCATTACCGTTACAAGATACTGGTTACCTTTTTTAGTTTGGGGTAGAGGACCCACACAATCCAACACTATCTTTTCAAACGGCTCAGAGGTTACAGGGATAGGATTTAATGGGGCTGGTGGAATGGTTTCATTAGCTTTTCCAACTGTTTGACATGTATGACAGTGTTTTATGTATGACTTCACATCTGTTTTCATTCCTGGCCAATAGAAATTGGTTAGCAATTTTCTGTAGGTTTTTAGTATTCCTAAGTGACCAGCAAGTCCATCATGAGCCAATTGTACCAATGAAGTTCGAACTGACTGTGGCACTACAATTTGGTGGTATTCTGACCAGGTATCAAGGGGTTTCAACTCCGGGGGTCTATATGCTCTCATCAAGATATCCTCTTGATAGTAAAAGCAAGGCAACTTACTCAGATTCTTATCCTCAAGAGCAGCTAGTCTGATGTTATTCAAAGTGGGATCAATCTGTTGAGCTTTGATTAACTCTTCACGTGTGATGGATTGTTTATTAAGGCATTCTAAGGAAACTTTTAGATTGTGGAATGGAGTGGAGGAAATTTGTTTCGTTTTACTTTGAGATCGAGTTACTGCACAACAAGGGTACAAGGAAGAAGATTCTTCTAGAGAGCTATCAGGCAGAGGAGAGTCAAGGATTTTAAGGTTAGGGACGACTAGTTCTCCTGCTAAATCATTCCCGAGCAACATATGCACTCCTTGAACAGGCAAAGGGGAATCTCTCAGAGCAACTTGGAAGGTGCCAGATAATATGGGACATTCAATATATATGGTTGCTAAAGGATAGGAAGATTCAGTTGTAAGGTCACACACAATCACCTTTTCTCCCGTTAGAGCAGAACTGTATTCAGGTAAAGAGTCTTTAAAAAGAATGGTCTGAGCTGCTGCGGTATCCCTTAGTATGGTAATAGGGTGAGTGTCACTTGATTTAGTCAATGAGATTTTTCCCTGATACATGAATGGCTGAAAAATGTTGAGAAGTAAGGGAGTAGAGTTTGAAGTTGCAACAGGTTTGTTTGGTGTAATGGTAGAAACATGAGGTTTGTGTCTAGTGGTATTATCTTGAGAAGTGTTAGAGTTTTTACAACCAGGGTGTCTACATTGTTGAATGGTGTGCCCTGGCTTTTTACAATAGTTACACGTAATTAGTGGAGGACCATAGGATACACTAGTATGACTTCGAGACCTCTCATTCCCAGTCACAAGGGGATTATCGAAGGAGGGCCTAGTAGAGCGAGCCTGAGTCTCCACCCTTCCCCAGCTCCGTACCAGCAATGAATATGCGTCAGCTACCTCAGCTGCGCGATCCAACTCTGTTTCCCCTCGCTCCTCCACATGTTTTAATATACTGATGGGCATTTTATTTTTTACCTCTTCCAACACAACCATATTAATCAAATCTTGAAAGGTAGTAGTTTCAGTAGAGTCTAACCACTTTTTAAACATCCTAAGTTTCTCTGATGCAAACTCAACAAATGTTTGACTGGAAGGTTTAGTTAGGGACCTAAATTTCTGCCTATATGCTTCTGGGGTTATCTCATAAGCTCTTAAAATATTGTTTTTTACAGCTTCATAATCATCGAATTGCTCCAAACTGTTGAACACCATCTGAGCTCGGCCAGTTAGTTTAGGAAACAAGATTATTAACCACTGATCATTTGGCCACTCCTTTTTCCTGGCTAGGCTTTCGAAAGTACGAAAATACCCATCTACATCTCTTTCTTCAAAAGGGGGTAATAGGGAAGTAGCTTCTGCAGCATTGAATTTAGTAAGTCTGTCCTTCATTCTAAGTTCTTGACTTCTAAGTTCTATATCTTCTCTTACTTTTAACTCCTCAATTTCAATTTCTTTAAGTCTAATTTCCTTGTCGTGTGCAAGTTCCATTTCTTTCATTTTTAGTTCGAATTCAAATTTTAATCTTCCAAGAGCTAATGGATCTGCTTCGGTTAACACACTATGTCTAGTACCTTCAGGTAAAGGTTGAGCTACTCTAGATCGCGTCTTGGGAGAGTCAGGATTAGGAACGCCATGACTCATAGGAGTCAACACCTCAATTGCTACACCGGGGAGTATGTCCCTCTCTACCAACTGTTCCACTACTACATTCTTTAGTACTTCCTTAGTTATTTGAGTAGAAAAAGGAATATCATATGCCTTGGCAAGGTTTTTCCAATCATTTTTTAATAGGTCGGAAAGGACTTCATATCGTGGATTAAGTTGAAATTTCTCTACATCAAAAGGAAGGGTAGCCATGACAAATAAAGTAATGTATAACACCACGAGTGAAACTAACAAAATCACACAAGTTACAGGTTAACTATTAAGGCAAAATAAATTATTGAACATCAAAATGAATAAATTAGAGGCAGTGATAAGTGAATCAGGGTTACTGAGGAACACTTATATGAGCGAGTTATTCAGGATTATAGCAAGACAGGAGAATTGATGAACTTACTCTAAACTTTGAGCTTGATCACTTGAAGGAGAATAACCTTGATAAAAGAGACTTGAGGAGAGTAAAGTTCCTAATTCTTGAAAAAGAAATAGATACTTGAAAAGGTCTCACTAGTAAAAGATAATCCCGAGATAAATGCTTGAATGAGATGAGCACATAAGAGGAAATTAATAGTCTTAATCGTACGGCATGATTCAGGGATCCGGATAGATACAAAACTATAATTATGATAGACCTATAGTATGACTGCCTACGCCTATAGGACCATATGACACTCCAATAATATATAGAACAGAGGAAACCACCAGCACAAGAAATAATTCCTATGAACAAAAATAAATACAAGTAAATAGCTAAAGTTGTGGTAGAAATTTAACTTACACTAGATATTATCTAACAATTACCCTGGAGTATCATGGCGAGGTCGCCACTTATCACGTTTAGGTCTTGATATGATTAATTCTTAAGAGCCCAGATGACTTCCACGTGATAAAACTTAAGAGTAGGTTCGGAGTTACACTGATAAATGAAGGGCTGAATAACAAGTTTAATTATATATAAAAGCAAACTATATACAGAAGTTACAGACATGAGAATACATGAGAATACATAATAATGTTACCACAAAATACACATTTAACCTATATGTGGAGGAACGGTAATGAACACAGAATATAGGGGAACAAAGAGGAAAATAGAAATACTCAAGTACTGGCAGGGAGTCTTGGCAGGAGTGTGTGGGTGAGAGTCAAGCTCGCTGCTGGATGTGCTGACTTTTCTGCCGGCTGACTCCCTTTTTATACCGTCCGAAATCTTGGGGGGTGAAGGGGGAAATCGTTTTGGCAAATGCTGATTGGAGGGATAGATTAAATGAGGGAACGAGGGAAAGTCCAGTTGTGGGTGTGAGTCGATCTTGGGGTTTCACGAGATAGGTTCACAGAACCGTAACAATGACAACCACACACCCACCAACCCCATGAATGATGGTTGATATTTATAGTCCAAGCACTGTAATGACACCCACACACCCAACACCCCATGAATAAATGTTGATATTTACAGTCCAAGCACTCTAATGACACTAAACAACCTATAAATAACTGTTGATATTTACACTCAAAGCACTATAATGACACCCAGAACCCCATTAATGACTATTGATATTTACAGTCAATGCACTTTAATGACAACCACACACCCACCACCCCATGAATGATGGTTGATATTTATAGTTCAAGCACTATAATGAAACCCACACACCCACCACCCTATGAATACTCTGTTGATATTTACAGTCCAAGCACTGTAATGACACCAACACACCCACCACCCCATAAATGATGGTTGATATTTATAGTCCAAGCACTGTAATGATGCCCACACACCCACCACCCCATGAATGACTGTTGATATTTACAATCCAAGCTCTGTAATGATACTCTCACAGCCACCACATTATAAATGACTGTGGATATTTACAGTCCAAGCACTGTAATAACACCCACACACCCATCACCCCATAAATGACGGTTGATATTTATAGTCTAAGCACTGTAATGACATCCACACACCCACCACCCCATGAATGACTGTTAATATTTACAGTCCAAGCACTGTAATGATACCCACACACCCACCACCCGATAAATGATGGTTGATATTTATAGTCCAAGAACTGTAATGATACCCACACACTAACCACCCCATGACTGTTGATATTTACAGTCTAAGCACTGTAATGACACCCACCAACCATGAATGACTGTTGATATTTACAATCCAAGCCCTGTAATGACACCCACCACCACATGAATAACTGTTGATATTATTAGTCCAGGCACTATAATGACATCCACACACCGCATGAATGACTGTTGATATTTACAGTTCAAGCACTCTAATGATACCCACAACCCAATGAGTTACTGTTGATATTAACAGTCCAAGCACCGTAATGACAACCACACACCAACCACCCCATAAATGACTGTTGATATTTACAGTCCAAGCACTGTAATGACACTTACACACCCATCGTCAAATGAATGACTGTTGATATTTATAGTCCAAGCACTGTATTAACACCAACTCACCCATCACCCTATGAATGACTGTTTATATTTACTGTCCAAGCAGTTTAATGACATCCACAACCCCATTAATGACTATTGATATTTACAGTCAAAGCTCTTTAATGACACCCACACACCCACCAACTTATGAATGATAGTTGATATTTATAGTCCAAGCACTGTAATGACACCCACACACCCACCACCCCATAAATGACTGATGATATTTACAGTACAAGCACTCTAATGACACTCAACACCCTATGAATGACTGTTGATATGTACAGTCAAAGCACTGTAATGACTCCCACACACCCACCACCCCATGAATGACTGTTGATATTTACAGTCCAAGCACTGTAATGACACCCACACACCCACCACCCCATGAATGACTGTTAATATTTTCAGTCCAAGCTCTGTAATGACACTCACACACCCACCACCCCATAAAAGACTGTTGATATTTTCAGTCCAAGCTCTGTAATGACACACACACCCACCACCCAATGAATGACTGTTGATATTTACAGTCCAAACACTCTAATGACACCCACCACCTCATATTAACTGTTAATATTTACAATCTGAGCACTGTAATGACACCCACACACCTACCACCCAAAGAATGATGGTTGAAATTTACAGTATAATCACTGTAATGACACCCACACACCCACCACCCCATTAATGACTGTTGATATTTACAGTCCAAGCACTGTAATGACACCCACATACCGACCATCCCATGAATGACTGTTGATATTTTCAGTCCAAGCTCTGTAATGACACTCACACACCCACCACCCAATGAATGACTGTTGATATTTACAGTCCAAACACTGTAATGACACCCACACACCCACCACCTCATGAATGACTGTTGATATTTATAGTCCAAGCACTGTAATGACACCCACACACCCACCACCCCATGAATGACTGTTGATATTTTCACTCCAAGCACTGTAATGACATCCACACACTAACCACCCCATGAATTACTGTTAATATTTACAGTCTGAGCACTGTAATGACACCCACACACCCACCACCCCATGAATTACTGTTAATATTTACCGTCCAAGCTCTGTAATGACACTCACACACCCACCACCCCATAAATGACTGTTGATATTTAAATTCCAAGCACTGTAATGACACCCACACACCAACCACCCCATGAATGACTGTTGATATTTTCAGTCCAAGCACTGTAATGACATCCACACACTCACCACCCCATGAATTACTGTTAATATTTACAGTCTTAGCACTGTAATGATACCCACACACCCACCACCCAATGAATGATGGTTGATATTTAAAGTCCAAGCACTGTAATGATTGCCACACATCCACCACCCCATAAATGCCTGTTGATATTTACAGTCTAAGCACTGTAATGACACCCACACACCCACCACCCCAAGAATGACTGTTGATATTTACAGTCCAAGCACTGTAATGACACCCACACACCCACCATCAAATGAATGACTGTTGATATTTACAGTCCAAGCATTGTATTGACACCAACTCACCTATCATCCCATGAATGAGTGTTGATATTTACAGTCCAAGCACTGTAATGACACCCACAACCCCATTAATGACTATTGATATTTACAGTCAAAGCACTTTAATGACACCCACACACCCACCAACTTATGAATGATGGTTGATATTTATAGTCCAAGCACTGTAATGACACCCACACACCCACCACCCCATAAATGACTGTTGATATTTACAGTCCAAGCACATACCCACCATCCTATAAATGACTGTTTATATTTACAGGCCAAACACTGTAATGACACCCACACACTCACCACAACATGAATGACTGTTGATATTTACAGTCCAAACACTGTAATAACACCCACACACCCACCACCCTATGATTGACTGTTGATATTCACAGCCCAAGCACTGTAATGACAATTACCACCCATCAATGACTGTTGATATTTACAGTCCAATCACTCTAATGACACTTAACACCCTAAGAGTGACTGTTGATATATACAGTCAAAGCACTGTAATGACTCCCAAACACCCACCACCCCATGAATGACTGTTGATATTTACAGTCCAAGCACATACCAACCATCCTATAAATGACTGTTTATATTTTCAGGCCAAACACTGTAATGACACCCACACACTCACCACAACATGAATGACTGTTGATATTTACAGTCCAAGAACTGTAATGACACCCACTACCCATGAATGACTGTTGATATTTACAGTCTAAACACTGTAATGACGCCCACACACCCACCACCCTATGATTGATTGTTGATATTGACAGTCCAAACACTGTAATGACAACTACCACCCATCAATGACTGTTGATATTTACAGTCCAAGCAATATAATGACACCTACCACCTCATGAATGACTGTTGATATTTACTCTCCAAGCTCTGTAATGATACTCACACACCCACCACCCTATGAATGACTGTTGATATTTACAGTCCAATCACTGTGATAACACCCACACACCCACCACCCAATTAATGATGGTTGATATTTACAGTCCAAGAACTGTAATGACACCAACATGCCCACCAACCCATAAATTACTGCTGATATTTACAGTCCAAGCACTGTAATGACACCCACACACCAACCACCCCATGAATGACTGTTGATATTTTCAGTCCAAGCACTGTAATGTCATCCACACTCCCACCACCCCATGAATGACTGTTAATATTTACAGTCCAAGCATTCTAATGACACCCACCACCCCATAATTGACTCTTAATATTTTCAATCTGAGCACTGTAATGACACCCACACACCCACCACCCAAAGAATGATAGTTGATATTTACAGTCCAAGAACTGTAATGAAACCAACACACTCACCACCCTATGAATGACTTTTGATATTTAAAGTCCAAGCACTCTAATGACACCCACAACCCAATAAATGACTGTTTATATTTACAGTCAAAACACTGTAATGACACCCACACTAACACCACCCCATAATTGACTGTTGATATTTACAGTCCAAGCGCTGTAATGACACCCACACACCCACCACCCGATAAATGATGGTTGATATTTATAGTTCAAACACTGCAATGACACCCACACACCCACCACCCCATTAATGACTGTTGATATTTTCAGACCAAGCACTGTAATGACATCCACACACCCACCACCCCATGAATGACTTTTAATATTTACATTCCAAGCACTGTAATGACACCCACACACCCACCACCCGATGAATGATGGTTGATATTAAAAGTCCAAGAACTGTTATGACACCCACACACTAACCACCCAATGACTGTTGATATTTACTGTACAAGCACAGTAATGACACCCACACATCTACTACTCCATGAATGACTGTTGATATTTACAGTCTAAGCACTATAATGACACCCACAACCCATGAATAACTGTTGATATTTACAATACAAACCCTGTTATGACACCCACAACCACATGAATGACTGTTGATATTATTAGTCCAAGCACTATAATGACATCCACACATCCCATGAATGACTGTTGATATTTACAGTTCAAGCACTCTAATGATACTTACAACCCTATGAGTGACTCTTGATATTTACAGTCCAAGTACTGTAAGGACAACCACACACCCACAACACCCATTAATGACTGTAGATATTTACAGTCCAAACACTGTAATGACACCCACACACCCACCATCAAATGAATGACTGTTTTTATTTACAGTCCAAGGACTGTATTGACACTAACTTACCCATCACCCCATGAATGACTGTTGATATTTACAGTCAAAGCACTATAATGACACCCACAACCCCATTTATGACTATTGATATTTAGAGTCAAAGCATTTTAATGACAACCACACACCCACCAACCCCATGACTGATGGTTGATATTTATAGTCCAAGCACTGTAATGACACCCACACACCCAACACCCCATGAATAACTGTTGATATTTACAGTCCAAGCACTCTAATGACACTAAACAACCTATAAATAACTGTTGATATTTACACTCAAAGCACTATAATGACACCCAGAACCCCATTAATGACTATTGATATTTACAGTCAATGCACTTTAATGACAACCACACACCCACTACCCCATGAATGACTGTTAATATTTACAGTCTAAGCACTGTAATGACACCCACACACCCACCACCCCATGAATGACTGTTATAATTTACAGTCCAAGCGCTGTAATGACACCCACCACCACATGAATGACTGTTGATATTTACAGTCCAAGCATTCTAATGACACCTAACACACTATGAATGACTGTTGATATTTACAGTCAAAGGGCTGTAATGACGCTCAGACACCCACCCTCCCATTAATGACTTTTGATATTTACAGTCCAAGCACTGAAATGACAACCACAAACCCACCCCCCATAAAAGATTGTTGATATTTACAGGCCAAGCACTGTAATGACACGCACACACCCACCACCCCATGAATGACTGTTGATATTTACACACCAAGCACTGAAATGACACCCACTATCCCTATAAATGACTGTTGATATTTAATCGAAGCTCTGTAATCACACCCACAATTCCATGAATGACTGTTGATATTTACAGTCCAAGCTCTCTAATGACACCCACACACCCACCACCCCATAAATGATGGTTGTTATTTATAGTCCAAGCACTGTAATGACACCCACACACCCACCACCCAATGAATGACTGTTGATATTCACAGACCAAGCACAGGAATGACACCCACACAACCACAACCCCATGAATGACTGTTGATATTTAAATTCCAAGCTCTGTAATGACACCCAAAAACTAACCACCCCATGAATGACTGTTGATATTTACAGTTCAAGCACAGAAATTATACCTATACATCCAACACCCATGAATGACTGTAAATATTTACAGTACAAGCACTGTAATGACACCCACACACCCACCACCCCATGATTAACTGTTGATGTTTACAGTCCAAGCACTGTAATGACACCCACACAACCAACACCCCATGAATGATTGTTGATATTTACAGTCCTAGCAATGTAATGACAACAACACGCCCACTACCCTATGAATGACTGGGGATATTCACAGTCCAAGCACTGTAATGAAAACTACCACCCATCAATGACTGTTGATATTTACAGTCCAATCACTCTAATGACACTTAACACCCTAAGAGTGACTGTTGATATATACAGTCAAAGCACTGTAATGACTCCCAAACACCCACCACCCCATGAATGACTGTTGATATTTACAGTCCAAGCACATACCAACCATCCTATAAATGACTGTTTATATTTACAGGCCAAACACTGTAATGACACCTACACACTCACCACAACATGAATGACTGTTGATATTTACAGTCCAAGAACTGTAATGACACCCACTACCCATGAATGACTGTTGATATTTACAGTCTAAACACTGTAATGACACCCACACACCCACCACCCTATGATTGATTGTTGATATTGACAGTCCAAACACTGTAATGACAACTACCACCCATCAATGACTGTTGATATTTACAGTCCAAGCAATATAATGACACCTACCACCTCATGAATGACTGTTGATATTTACTCTCCAAGCTCTGTAATGATACTCACACACCCACCACCCTATGAATGACTGTTGATATTTACAGTCCAATCACTGTGATAACACCCACACACCCACCACCCAATTAATGATGGTTGATATTTACAGTCCAAGAACTGTAATGACACCAACATGCCCACCAACCCATAAATTACTGCTGATATTTACAGTCTAAGCACTGTAATGACACCCACACACCAACCACCCCATGAATGACTGTTGATATTTTCAGTCCAAGCACTGTAATGTCATCCACACTCCCACCACCCCATGAATGACTGTTAATATTTACAGTCCAAGCATTCTAATGACACCCACCACCCCATAATTGACTCTTAATATTTTCAATCTGAGCACAGTAATGACACCCACACACCCACCACCCAAAGAATGATAGTTGATATTTACAGTCCAAGAACTGTAATGAAACCAACACACTCACCACCCTATGAATGACTTTTGATATTTAAAGTCCAAGCACTCTAATGACACCCACAACCCAATAAATGACTGTTTATATTTACAGTCAAAACACTGTAATGACACCCACAGTAACACCACCACATAATTGACTGTTGATATTTACAGTCCAAGCGCTGTAATGACACCCACACACCCACCACCCTATGAATACTCTGTTGATATTTACAGTCCAAGCACTGTAATGACACCAACACACCCACCACCCCATAAATGATGGTTGATATTTATAGTCCAAGCACTGTAATGATGCCCACACACCCACCACCCCATTAATGACTGTTGATATTTACAGTCCAAGCTCTGTAATGACACTCACACACCCACCACATTATAAATGACTGTGGATATTTACAGTCCAAGCACTGTAATAACACCCACACACCCACCACCCCATAAATGAAGGTTGATATTTATAGTCTAAGCACTGTAATGACACCCACACACCCACCACCCCATGAATGACTGTTAATATTTACAGTCTAAGCACTGTAATGACACCCACACACCCACCACCCCATGAATGACTGTTATAATTTACAGTCCAAGCGCTGTAATGACACCCACCACCACATGAATGACTGTTGATATTTACAGTCCAAGCATTCTAATGACACCTAACACACTATGAATGACTGTTGATATTTACAGTCAAAGGGCTGTAATGACGCTCAGACACCCACCCTCCCATTAATGACTTTTGATATTTACAGTCCAAGCACTGAAATGACAACCACAAACCCACCCCCCATAAAAGATTGTTGATATTTACAGGCCAAGCACTGTAATGACACGCACACACCCACCACCCCATGAATGACTGTTGATATTTACACACCAAGCACTGAAATGACACCCACTATCCCTATAAATGACTGTTGATATTTAATCGAAGCTCTGTAATCACACCCACAATTCCATGAATGACTGTTGATATTTACAGTCCAAGCTCTCTAATGACACCCACACACCCACCACCCCATAAATGATGGTTGTTATTTATAGTCCAAGCACTGTAATGACACCCACACACCCACCACCCAATGAATGACTGTTGATATTCACAGACCAAGCACAGGAATGACACCCACACAACCACAACCCCATGAATGACTGTTGATATTTAAATTCCAAGCTCTGTAATGACACCCAAAAACTAACCACCCCATGAATGACTGTTGATATTTACAGTTCAAGCACAGAAATTATACCTATACATCCAACACCCATGAATGACTGTAAATATTTACAGTACAAGCACTGTAATGACACCCACACACCCACCACCCCATGATTAACTGTTGATGTTTACAGTCCAAGCACTGTAATGACACCCACACACCCAACACCCCATGAATGATTGTTGATATTTACAGTCCTAGCAATGTAATGACAACAACACGCCCACTACCCTATGAATGACTGGGGATATTCACAGTCCAAGCACTGTAATGAAAACTACCACCCATCAATGACTGTTGATATTTACAGTCCAATCACTCTAATGACACTTAACACCCTAAGAGTGACTGTTGATATATACAGTCAAAGCACTGTAATGACTCCCAAACACCCACCACCCCATGAATGACTGTTGATATTTACAGTCCAAGCACATACCAACCATCCTATAAATGACTGTTTATATTTACAGGCCAAACACTGTAATGACACCTACACACTCACCACAACATGAATGACTGTTGATATTTACAGTCCAAGAACTGTAATGACACCCACTACCCATGAATGACTGTTGATATTTACAGTCTAAACACTGTAATGACACCCACACACCCACCACCCTATGATTGATTGTTGATATTGACAGTCCAAACACTGTAATGACAACTACCACCCATCAATGACTGTTGATATTTACAGTCCAAGCAATATAATGACACCTACCACCTCATGAATGACTGTTGATATTTACTCTCCAAGCTCTGTAATGATACTCACACACCCACCACCCTATGAATGACTGTTGATATTTACAGTCCAATCACTGTGATAACACCCACACACCCACCACCCAATTAATGATGGTTGATATTTACAGTCCAAGAACTGTAATGACACCAACATGCCCACCAACCCATAAATTACTGCTGATATTTACAGTCTAAGCACTGTAATGACACCCACACACCAACCACCCCATGAATGACTGTTGATATTTTCAGTCCAAGCACTGTAATGTCATCCACACTCCCACCACCCCATGAATGACTGTTAATATTTACAGTCCAAGCATTCTAATGACACCCACCACCCCATAATTGACTCTTAATATTTTCAATCTGAGCACAGTAATGACACCCACACACCCACCACCCAAAGAATGATAGTTGATATTTACAGTCCAAGAACTGTAATGAAACCAACACACTCACCACCCTATGAATGACTTTTGATATTTAAAGTCCAAGCACTCTAATGACACCCACAACCCAATAAATGACTGTTTATATTTACAGTCAAAACACTGTAATGACACCCACACTAACACCACCACATAATTGACTGTTGATATTTACAGTCCAAGCGCTGTAATGACACCCACACACCCACCACCCGATAAATGATGGTTGATATTTATAGTTCAAACACTGTAATGACACCCACACACCAACCACCCCATTAATGACTGTTGATATTTTCAGACCAAGCACTGTAATGACATCCACACACCCACCACCCCATGAATGATGGTTGATATTTATAGTTCAAACACTGTAATGACACCCACACACCAACCACCCCATTAATGACTGTTGATATTTTCAGACCAAGCACTGTAATGACATCCACACACCCACCACCCCATGAATGACTTTTAATATTTACAGTCCAAGCACTGTAATGACACCCACACACCCACCACCCGATGAATGATGGTTGATATTAAAAGTCCAAGAACTGTTATGACACCCACACACTAACCACCCCATGACTGTTGATATTTACTGTACAAGCACAGTAATGACACCCACACATCTACTACTACATGAATGACTGTTGATATTTACAGTCTAAGCACTATAATGACACCCACAACCCATGAATAACTGTTGATATTTACAATACAAGCCCTGTAATGACACCCACAACCACATGAATGACTGTTGATATTATTAGTCCAAGCACTATAATGACATCCACACATCCCATGAATGACTGTTGATATTTACAGTTCAAGCACTCTAATGATACCTACAACCCTATGAGTGATTCTTGATATTTACAGTCCAAGTACTGTAATGACAACCACACACCCACAACACCCATTAATGACTGTAGATATTTACAGTCCAAACACTGTAATGACACCCACACACCCACCATCAAATGAATGACTGTTTTTATTTACAGTCCAAGGACTGTATTGACACTAACTTACCCATCACCCCATGAATGACTGTTGATATTTACAGTCAAAGCACTATAATGACACCCACAACCCCATTTATGACTATTGATATTTAGAGTCAAAGCATTTTAATGACAACCACACACCCACCAACCCCATGACTGATGGTTGATATTTATAGTCCAAGCACTGTAATGACACCCACACACCCAACACCCCATGAATAACTGTTGATATTTACAGTCCAAGCACTCTAATGACACTAAACAACCTATAAATAACTGTTGATATTTACACTCAAAGCACTATAATGACACCCAGAACCCCATTAATGACTATTGATATTTACAGTCAATGCACTTTAATGACAACCACACACCCACCACCCCATGAATGATGGTTGATATTTATGGTTCAAGCACTATAATGACACCCACACACCCACCACCCTATGAATACTCTGTTGATATTTACAGTCCAAGCACTGTAATGACACCAACACACCCACCACCCCATAAATGATGGTTGATATTTATAGTCCAAGCACTGTAATGATGCCCACACACCCACCACCCCATTAATGACTGTTGATATTTACAGTCCAAGCTCTGTAATGACACTCACACACCCACCACATTATAAATGACTGTGGATATTTACAGTCCAAGCACTGAAATAACACCCACACACCAACCACCCCATAAATGAAGGTTGATATTTATAGTCTAAGCACTGTAATGACACCCACACACCCACCACCCCATGAATGACTGTTAATATTTACAGTCTAAGCACTGTAATGACACCCACACACCCACCACCCCATGAATGACTGTTATAATTTACAGTCCAAGCGCTGTAATGACACCCACCACCACATGAATGACTGTTGATATTTACAGTCCAAACATTCTAATGACACCTAACACACTATGAATGACTGTTGATATTTACAGTCAAAGGGCTGTAATGACGCTCAGACACCCACCCTCCCATTAATGACTTTTGATATTTACAGTCCAAGCACTGAAATGACAACCACAAACCCACCCCCCATAAAAGATTGTTGATATTTACAGGCCAAGCACTGTAATGACACGCACACACCCACCACCCCATAAATGACTGTTGATATTTACACACCAAGCACTGAAATGACACCCACTATCCCTATAAATGACTGTTGATATTTAATCAAAGCTCTGTAATCACACCCACAATTCCATGAATGACTGTTGATATTTACAGTCCAAGCACTCTAATGACACCCACACACCCACCACCCCATAAATGATGGTTGTTATTTATAGTCCAAGCACTGTAATGACACCCACACACCCACCACCCAATGAATGACTGTTGATATTCACAGACCAAGCACAGGAATGACACCCACACAACCACAACCCCATGAATGACTGTTGATATTTACATTCCAAGCTCTGTAATGACACCCAAAAACCAACCACCCCATGAATGACTGTTGATATTTACAGTTCAAGCACAGAAATGATACCTATACATCCAACACCCATGAATGACTGTAAATATTTACAGTACAAGCACTGTAATGACACCCACACACCCACCACCCCATGATTAACTGTTGGTGTTTACAGTCCAAGCACTGTAATGACACCCACACACCCACCAATCAATGAATGACTGTTGATATTTACAGTCCAACCACTGTAATGACACACAAACACCCACCACTCCATGAAAGACAGTTTATATATAAAGACCAAGCACCGTAATGACACCATAACACCCTCCACCCCATGAATAGCTCTTGATATTAACAGTCCAAGCACAGTACTGACACACATACATCCACTACCTAATGAATGACTTGATATTTACGATCCAAGATCTGTACTTAAACCTACACACCCACCACCTCATGAATGATTGTTGATATTTACAGTCCAGGCACTGTAAAGACACTCCCCCCCCCCATCAACCTAAGAATGACTGTTGATATTATGAGTCCAAGCTATGTAATAGTACCCACACACACCATGAATGACAGTTGATATTTACAGTCCAAGCATTGTATTAACACCCACACACTGACAACCCCATGAATAACTGTTGATATTAACAATCCAAGCACTGTATTGACACCCACACACTGACCACCTCATGAATGACTGGTGATATTAACAGTCTAAGCTCTGTAATGACACTCACACACCATCCACCCCATGAATGACTGTTGATATTTATATTCCAAGCACTGTAATGAGACCTACACACCAACCACCCCATGAATTACTTTTGATATTTACAGTCCAAACAGTGTAATGTCACTCACACACCATCCACCCCATGAATGACTGTTAATATTTACAGTCCAAGCACTGTAATGACACCCACACACCCAACACTCCTTTAATGATTATCGATATTTATAGTACAAGCACTGTAATGACACCCCTACACCCACCACTTAATGAATAACTGTTGATATTTACAGATTAAGCACTGTAATGACACCCACACACCCACCACCCCATGAATGTCAGTTAATTTTTACCGTCCAATTACTGTAATAACACCCACACACCCACCACCCCATGAATGACAGTTGATATTTACAGTCCAAGCACTGTAATGTCACCGACACACCCCATAAATGACAGTTGATATTTACAGTCCAATCACTGTAATGACACCCACACACCCACCACCCAAAGAATGACTGTTGATATTTACAATCCAAGCACTGTAATAACACCAACAACCCACCACCCCTTGAATGACTGTTGATATTTACAGTCCAAGCATTTTAATGACACTCACACACTAACCAACCCATGAATGACTGTTGATATTTACAGTCCAAGCACTGTAATGACACCCACACAACCACAGCCCCATGAATGTCTGTTGTTAATTATAGTCCAAGCACTGTAATGATACCCACACACCCACCACCCCATAAATGGTTGTTGATATTTATAGTCCAAACACTGTAATTACACCCACCACCCCATGAATGACTTGATATTTAGACTCCAAGAACTGTAATTACACCTACACACCCACCACCCCATGATTGACTATTGATATTTACAGTCTAAGCACAGTAATGACACCCTCAAACATACCAACCCATAAATGACTGTTGATATTTACAGTCCAAGGACTGTAATGACACTCACACAACATCCACCTTATGAATGACTGTTAATATTTTCAGGCCAAGCACTGTAATGACACCCACACACCCACCACCCCATGAATGACTGTTGATTTTTACAGTCCAACCAATGTAATGACACCCGCCACCCATGAATGACTGTTGATATTTACACACCAAGCACTGAAATGACACTCACCATCCCCATGAATGACTGTTGATATTTAGTCCAAGCACTGTTATCACACCCACACATCCCATGAATGACTGTTAATATTTACAGTCCAAGCACTCTAATGACACCCACACATCCACCACCCTATAAATGATGGTTGTTATTTATTGTCCAAGCACTGTAATGACACCCACACTCCCACCACCCCATGAATGACTGTTGATATTCACAGTCCAAGCACAGGAATGACACCCACACAACCACAACCCCATGAATGTCTGTTGATATTTACAGTCCAAGCAATCTAATGACACCCACACATCCAAAACCCTATAAATGATGGTTGTTATTTATAGTCCAAGCACTGTAATGACACCCACACACCCACCACTCCATGATTAACAGTTAATCATGGAGTGGTGGGTGTGTGGGTGTCATTACAGTGCTTGGACTGTAAAAAATCAACAGTCATTTATAAGTGGTGGATGTATAGGTATCATTTCTGTGCTTGGACTGTAATCAGAGGAGTGGTGGGTGTGTGGGTGTCATTACAGTGCTTGGACTGTAAAAAATCAACAGTCATTTATGGGTGGTGGATGTATAGGTATCATTTCTGTGCTTGGACTGTAAATATGAACAGTCATTCATGGGGTTGTGGTTGTGTGGGAGTCATTCCTGTGCTTGAACTACAAATATCAACAGTCATTCAAGGGGTGGTGGGTGTGTGGGTGTCATTACAGTGCTTGGACTATAAATAACAACCATCATTTATGGGGTGGTGGATGTGTGGGTGTCATTAGAGTGCTTGGACTGTTATCACACCCACATATCCCATGAATGACTGTTAATATTTACAGTCCAAGCACTCTAATGACACCCACACATCCACCACCCCATAAATGATGGTTGTTATTTATAGTCCAAGCACTGTAATGACACCCACACACCCACCACCCCATGAATGAATGTTGATATTCACAGTCCAAGCACAGGAATGACACCCACACAACCACAAACCCTTGAATGACTGATGATATTTACAGTCCAAGCACAGAAATTATACCTATACATCCACCACACATAAATGACTGTTGATTTTTTACAGTCCAAGCACTGTAATGACCCCCACACACCCACCACTCCATGATTAACTGTTAATGTTTACAGTCCAAGCAAGGTAATGACACCCACACACCCACTACCCAATGAATAACATGGGATATTCATAGTCCAAGCACAGGAATGACACCCACACACCCACCACCCCATGAACGACTGTTAATATTTACAGTCCAACCACTGTAATGACACACAAACACTCACCACTCCATGAAAGACAGTTGATATTTACAGACCAAGCACTGTAATGACACCCAAACACCCACCACCCCATGAATAGCTCTTGATATTTACAGTCCAAGCACTGTAATAACACACACAACCACTGCCATATGAATGACTGCTGATATTTACAGTCCAAGCACTGTAATGACACCCACACACCCACCAACCCATAAATTACTGTTGATATTTAAAGTCCAAACACTGTAATGACACCTATACACCCAACACTCAATGAATGACAGTTGAAATTTACAGTCCAAACACTGTAATGACACACACACACCAACTCATCAATGACTGTTGATATTTACAGAACAAGCACTGTAATGTCACTGACACACCCCATGAATGACAGTTGATATTTACAGTCCAAGCACTGTAATGTCACCGACACACCTAATGAATGACAGTTGATATTTACAGTCCAAGCACTGTAATGACACCCACACAACCACGACCCAATAAATAACTTTTGATATTTACAATCCAAGCACTGTAATGACACCAACAACCCACCACCCCTTGAATGACTGTTGATATTTACAGTCCAAGCATTGTAATGACACCCATACAACCACAACCCCATGAATGAGGGTTAGTATATACAGTCTAAGCAGTGTAATATGACCCACACACCCACAACTCCATGAAAGACTGTAAAAATTTACAGTCCAAGCACTGTAATGACACTCACACACCCACCTTCCCTTGAATGACTGTTGATATTTACAGTCAAAGCACTGTAATGACACCCACACACCCACCACCCCATGAATGTCTGTTGATATTTACAGTCCAAGCACTGTAATGACACCCACACACCCACCACCCCATAAATGGTTGTTGATATTTACAGTCCAAGCACGGTAATGACACCCAAAACCCCATTAATGACTTGATATTTACACTCCAAGAACTGTAATTACACCTTCACACCCACCACCCCTTGAATGACTGTTGATATTTACAGTCCAAGCACTGTAATGACACCCACACACCCACCACCCCATGAATGACTGTTGATATTTACAATCCAATCACTGTATTGACACCCACACACTGACCCCCCCATGATTGACAGTTGATATTTACAGTCTAACCACAGTAATGACACCCACACACATACCAACCCATAAATGACTGTTGATATTAACAGTCCAAGCATTGTAATGACACCCGCCACCCATTAATGACTGTTGATATTTACACACCAAGCACTGAAATGACACCCACCATCCCAATGAATGACTGTTGATATTTAGTCCAAGCACTGTAATCACACCGACACATCCCATGAACGACTGTTGATATTTAGAGTCCAAGCCCTGTAATGACACCCACACACCTACCACCCCATAAATGATGGTTGTTATTTATAGTCCAAGCACTGTAATGACACCCACACACCCACCACCCTATGAATGACTGTTGATATTCACAGTCCAAGCACAAGAATGACACCCACACAACTATAACCCCATGAATGACTATTGATATTTACATTCCAAGCACTGTAATGACACCCAAAAACCCACCACCCCATGAATGACTGTTGATATTTACAGTCCAAGCACATAAATGAAACCTATACATCCACCACCCATGAATGACTGTTGATATTAACAGTCCAAGCACTGTAATGACACCCACACACAAACAACCCCATGATTAACTGTTGATGTTTACAGTCCAAGCACTGTAATGACACCCACACACCCAACACCCCATGAAGGATTGTTGATATTTACAGTCCAAGCAAAGTAATGACACCCACACACCCACTACCCCATGAATGACTGGGGATATTCATAGTCCAAGCACAGGAATGACACCCACACACCCACCTCCCCATGAATGACAGTTGATATTTACAGTCCAACCACTGTAATGACACACAAACACCCCCCAATCCATGAAATACAGTTGATATTTACAGACCAAGCACTGTAATGACACCCCAACACCCACCACCCCATGAATGGCTCTTAATATTTACAGTCGAAGCACTGTAATGACACACACAACCACTGCCATATGAATGACTGCTGATATTTACTGTCCAAGCACTGTAATGACATCCACACACCCACCACCCCTTGAATGCCTTGATATTTTCAGTCCAAGCATTGCAATGATACTCCCCTCCCCAAAAATGACTGTTGATATTTACAGTCAAAGCACTGTAATGACACCCTTACACACACCACCCCATGAATGACTGTTGATACTTACAGTTAAAGCGCTGTAATGACACTCACACACCAATCATGCCATAAATAACTTTTGATATTTACAGTCCTAGCACTGTAATGAAATCCACCCACCCACCACCATATGAATGACTGTTGATATTTACAGTCCAAGCACTGTCATGACACCCATACACCCACCACCCTATGAATGACTGTTGATATTAACAGTCCAAGCACAGTACTGACACGCATACATCCCCTACCCCATTAATGACTTGATATTTATGGTCAAAGATCTGTACTTACACCTACACACCCACCACCCCATGAATGATTGTTGATATTTAGAGTTTAGACACTGTAATGACTCCCCTACCCCCCACCAACCTAAGAATGACTGTTGATATTTAGAGTCCAAGCTCTGTAATAGCAACCACAGACACCATGAATGACAGTTGATATTTACAGTCCAAGAATTGTATTAACACCCACACACTGACAACCCCATGAATAACTGTTGATATTTACAATCCAAGCACTGTATTGACACCCACACACTGACCACCTCATGAATGACTGGTGATATTTATAGACTAAGCTCTGTAATGACACTCACACACCATCCACCCCATGAATGACTGTTGATATTTATATTCCAAGCACTGTAATGAGACCTACACACCAACCACCCTATGAATGACTATCAATATTTACAGTCCAAACACTGTAATGACACTCACACACCATCCACCCCATGATTGACTGTTAATATTTACAGTCCAAGCATTGTAATGACACCAACACACCCACAACCCCATGAATGATGGTTGATATTCACAGTCCAAGCACTGTAATGACACCCCTAAACCCACCACTAAATGAATAACTGTTGATATTTACAGATTAAGCAGTGTAATGACACCCACACACCCACCACCCCATGAATGTCTGTTGATATTTACAGACCAATTACTGTAATGACACCCACACACCCACCATCTCATGAATTGCTTTTGATATTTACAGTACAAGCACTGTAATGTCACCGACACACCCCATGAATGACAGTTGAAATTTACAGTCCAAGCACTGTAATGACACCCACACACCCACCACCCAATGAATGACTGTTGATATTTACAATCCAAGAACTTTAATGACACCAACATCCCACCACCCCTTAAAAGACTGTTGATATTTACAGTCAAAGCATTGTAATGACACCCACACACCTACCAACCCATGAATGACAGTTGATATTTACAGTCCAAGCACTGTAATGACACCCACACAACCACAACCCCATGAATGATGGTTACTATTTACAGTCCAAGCACTGTAATATGATCCACACACCCACAATCCCATTAAAGACTGTTAATATTTACAGTCCAAGCACTGTATGACACCCACACACCCACTTTCCCATGAATGACGGTTGATATTTACAGTCAAAGCATTGTAATGACACCCACACACCTACCAACCCATGAAGGACTGTTGATATTTACAGTCCAAGCACTGGAATGACACCCACACAACTACTACCCCATGAATGATGGTTAGTATTTACAGTCCAAGCACTGTAATATGATCCACACACCCACAATCCCATTAAAGACTGTTAATATTTACAGTCCAAGCACTGTATGACACCCACACACCCACTTTCCCATGAATTATGGTTGATATTTACAGTCAAAGCACTGTAATGACACCCACACACCCACCACCCCATGAATGTCTGTTGATATTTACAGTCGAATTACTGTAATGACACCCACACATCCACAGCCCATGAGTGTCTGTTAATATTTACAGTCCAATCAATGTAATGACACCCACACATCAACCACCCCATGAATGACTGTTGATATTTACAGTCCAAGTACTGTAATGACCCCTACCATCCCATGAATGACTGTTGATATTTGCAGTCCAAGCACTGTATTGACACCCACACATCCACCACCCCATGAATGACTGTTGATATTTACAGTCCAAGCACTTTAATGACACACACCACCCCATGAATGATTTGATATTTACACTCCAAGCACTGTAATTACACCTACATACCCACCACCCTTTGAATGACTATTGATATTTACAGTCCAAGCACTGTAATGACACACACTCCCACCAACCTATGAATGACTGTTGATAATTACACTCCAATCTCTGTAATAGCACCCACACACACCATGAATGACAGTTGATATTTACAGTCCAAGCACTGTAATGACACCCACACACGTACCACCCTATGAATGACTGTTGATATTTACAATTCAAGCACTGTATTGACACCCACACACTGACTACCCTATGATTGACTGTTGATATTTACAGTCTAAACACTGTAATGACACCCACACACCCACCAACACATAAATTACTGTTGATATTTACATTCCATGCAAAGTAATGAGACCCACACACCAACCACCCCATGAATGACTGTTGATATTGATAGTCCAAGCACTGTAATGACACTCACACACCATCAACCCCTTGAATGCTTGTTGATATTTACAGTCCAAGCAATGAAATGACACCCACACACCCACCACCCCATTAACGACCATTGAAATTTATAGTCCATGCACTGTAATGACACCCACACACCACCACCCAATGAATAACTGTTAATATTTCAGTCCAAGCACTGTAATAACACCCACACACCCTCCACCCCATAAATGACTGTTAATATTTACAGTCCAAACACTGTAATGACACCCACACACCCACCACCCCATGAATGACTGTTGATATATACAGTCAAAGCACTGTAATGACACTCACCACACCATGAATGGCTGTTGATATTTACAGTCAAAGAACTGTAATGACACCCACCATCCTATGAATGACGGTTGATATTTACAGTCCAAGCACTATAATGATAGCTTCACACCCACCACCCCATTGATGACTGTTGATATATATTAACAGTCTAAGCACTGTAATGACACACAAACACCCACCACCCAATAAATGACAGTTGATATTTACAGTCCAATCACTTTAATGACTCCCACACATCCACTAAACCATGAATGACTGTTGATATTTACAGTACAAGCAATGTAATGTCACTGACACACCCCATGAATGACAGTTGATATTTACAGTTCAAGCACTGTAATGACACACACACCAACCCATGAATAACTGTTGATATTTACAGTACAAGCACTGTAATGTCACTGACACGCCCTATGAATGACAGTTGATTTTTACAGTCCAAGCATTGTAATGACACCCACACATCCACCAACCCATGAATGACTGTTGATATTTACAGTCCAAGCACTGTAATGACATCCACACACCCACCTTCCCATGAATGACTGTTGATATTTACAGTCCAAACACTGTATTAACACCCACCACCCCATTAATGACCATTGATATTTATAGTCCATTCACTGTAATGACACCCACACACCCACCACTCAATGAATAACTGTTGATATTTCAGTCCAAGCACTGTAAAGACACCAACACACCAACCACCCCATAAATGACTGTTAATATTTACAGTCCAAACACTGTAATGACACCCACACACCCACCACCCCATGAATGACTGTTGATATATACAGTCCAAGCACTGTAATGACACTCACCACACCATGAATGACTATTGATATTTACAGTCAAAGCACTGTAATGACACCCACCACCCCATGAATGATGGATGATATTTACAGCCCAAGCACTGTCATGACAGCTACACACCCATCACCCCATGAATGACTGTTGATATATATTAACAGTCGAAGCACTGTAATGACACACAAACACCCACCACCCAATGAATGACTGTTGATATTTACAGTCCAAGCACTGTAATGACCCACACACCCACCAACCCATTAATGACTGTTGATATTTACAGTACAAGCACTGTAATGTCACTGACACACCCCATGAATGACAGTTGATATTTACAGTACAAGCACTGTAATGTCACACACACCAACCCATGAATGACTGTTGATATTTACAGTACAAGCACTGTAATGTCACTGACACAACCCATGAATGACAGTTGATATTTACAGTCCAAGCATTGTAATGACACCCACACATCCACCAACCCATGAATGACTGTTTATATTTACAGTCCAAGCACTGTAATGACACCCACACAACAACCACCCCATGAATGTTGGTTAATATATACAGTCCAAGAACTGTAATATGACCCACACACACACCACCCCATAAATGACTGTTGATATTTTCAGTCCAAGCACTGTAATGACACCCACAAACCCACCTTCAAATGAATATCTGTTAATAATTACAGTCCAAGCACTGTAATGACACCCACCACCCCATTAATGACTGTTGATATTTACAGTCCAAGCACTGTAATGACACCCACACATCCATTACTCCATGAATGACTGTTGATATTTACAGTCATAGCACTGTAATGACACCCACCACCCCATTAATGACTTGATATTTACACTCCAAGCACTGTAATTACACCTACACACCAACCACCCCTTAAATGACTGTTGATATTTACAGTCCAAGCACTGTCATGACACACATTCCCACCAACCTATAAATGACTGTTGATATTTACACTCCAAACTCTGTAATAGCACCGACAGACACCATGAGTGACAATTATATTTACAGACCAAGCACTGTAATGACACCCACACCCCCACCACCCCATGAATGGCTGTTGGTATTTACAGTCCAAACACTGTAATGACACCCACACACTCAACACCCCATAAATGACTTGATTTTTAAAGTCAAATCACTGTAATGACACCCACCACCCAATGAAAGACGGTTGATATTTACAACCCAAGCACTGTAATGACACGCACACACTCACCACCCCATGAATTACTGTTAATATTTACAGTCCAAGTATTGTAATGACACCCACCACCCCATTAATGACTATTAATATTTACAGTCCAAGCACTGTAATGACACACACACACCAACCACCCCATGAATGGACTGTTGATATTTACAGTCCAAGCATTGTTATGACACCCACACACCCACCACCTCATTAATGACTGTTGATATTTACAGTCCAAGCATTGCAATGATACCCACAGACCCACCATCCCATGAATGACTGTTGATAACTACAGTCCAAGAACTGTAATAACACCCACACACCCAACACCCCATGAATGACAATTGATATTTACAGTCCAAGCTCTGTAATGACACCCACACACTCACCACCCCTTAAATGACTGTTGATATATACAGTTTAAGCATTGTATTGACACCCACCACCCCATGAATGACTGTTGATATTTACACACAAAGCACTGTAATGACCCCCACACACCCACCACCCCATTAATGACTGTTGATATTTACAGTCCGAGCACTGTAATGACACCCACACACCCACCACCCCATTAATGACTGTTGATATTTACAGTCCGAGCACTGTAATTAAGCCAACCAACCCATGTATGACTGTTGATATCTACAGTCCAAGCGCTGTATTGACACCCACCACCCCATAAATGACTGTTGATATTTACTGTCCAAGTTCTGTAATGACACCCACACACCCACCACCCCTTTAATGACGGTTGATATTTACAGTCCAAGCACTGTATTGACACCTACATACCCACCCCCCCATGAATGACTGTTGATATATATTAACAGTCCAAGCACGGTAATGACATACAAACACCCACCACCATATGAATGACTGTTGATATTTACAGTCCAAGCACTGTAATGGCAAACACACCCTCCAACCCATGAATGACTGTTGATATTTACAGTACAAGCACAGTAATGTCACCGACACACCCCATGAATGACAGTTGATATTTACAGTCCAAGCACTGTAAAGACACACACACACATCAACCTATGAATGACTGTTGATATTTACAGTACAAGCACTGTAATGTAACCTACCATCCCATGAATGACTGTTTATATTTAAAGTCCAAGCACTGTAATGACACCCACACACCCAAAACCCAATGAATGACTGTTGATAATTACAATCCAAGCACTGTAATAACATCAACAACTCACCACCCCATGAATGACTGTTGATATTTACAGTCCAAGCACTGTAATGACTACCACACACACACCATCCTATAAATGAATGTTAATATTTACAGTCCAAACACTCTAATGACACCCACACACCCACCACCCCATGAATGTCTGTTGATAGTTACAGTCCAAGCAATGTAATGACACCCACACACCCACCACCACATGAATGACTGTTGATATATACAGTCGAAGCAGTGTAATGACACTCACCACCCCATGAATTACTATTGATATTTACAGTCAAAGCACAGTAATGACACCCACCACCCTATGAATGATGGTTGATATTTACAGTCTAAGCACTGTAATGATACCTACATACCCACCACCCCATGAATAAGTTGATATATATTAACAGTCCAAGCACTGTAATGACACACAAACACCCACCACTCTATGAATGACTGTTGATATTTACAGTCCAAGCACTGTAATGGCAAACACACACATCAACCTATAAATGACTGTTGATATTTACAGTACAAGCACTGTAATGTCACCTACCATCCCATGATAGACTCTTGGTATTTAAAGTCCAAGCACTGTAATGACACCCAAACATCCAAAACCCAATGAATGATGGTTAATATTTATAATCCAAGCACTGTAATATCACCCACACACCCACCACCCCATGAATGACTCTTGATATTTATAGTCCAATCACTGTAATGATACCCAAACACCCACCTTCCAATGAATAACTGTTGATATTTACAGTCCAAGCTCTGTAATGACACCAACCACCCCATTAATGACTGTTGATATTTACAGTCCAAGCACTGAAATGACACCCACACATCTATCACCCCATGAATAACTGTTGATATTTACAGTCAAAGCACTGTAATGACACCCACCACCCCATGAATGACTTGATATTTACACTGCAAGCACTGTAATTACACTTACACACCCACCAACCCCTTTATGACTGTTGATATTTACAGTCCAAACACTGTAATGACACACACTCCCACAAACCTATTAATGACTTGATATTTACAATCCAAACTCTGTAATAGCATCCACACACCCCATGAATGACAGTTGATATTTACAGTCAAAGTACTGTAATGACACCCAGACACCCACCACCCCATTAATGACTGTTGATATTTACAATCCAAGCACTGTAATGACACCCACACACCCACCAACCCATAAATGACTCTTGATATTTACATTTCAAGCACTGTAATGAGACCCACACACCAACCACCTTATAAATGACTGTTGATATTTACAGTCCAAGCACTGTAATGAGACTCACACACCATCCACCCCATGAATGACTGTTGATATTTACAGTCCAAGCACTGTAATGACACCCACACACCCTCCACCCCAATAATGACCATTGATATTTATAGTTCAAGCACTATAATGACACCCACAAACCCACCACCCAATGAATAACTGTTGATATTTACAGTCCAAGCACTGTAATGACACCCACACACCACCCACCCCATAAATGACTGTTGATATTTACAGTCCAAGCATTGTAATGATACCCACACACTCACCACCCCATGAATGTCTGTTGATATTACAGTCCAAGCATTGTAATGATACCCACACACTCACCACCCCATGAATGACTGTTATATATTTACAGTCCAAGCACTGTAATAACACCTACCAATCTATGAATGACTGTTGGTATTTAAAGTCCAACCACTGTAATGACACACACACATCCACCATCCAATAAATGACTGTTGATATTTAGTCTAAGCACTGTAATGACACTCACACACACAACATTCAATGAATGACTGTTGATATTTACAGTTTAAGCACTGTTATGACACCCACACACCCACCACCCCATGAATGCATGTTGATATTTACAATCTAAGCACTCTAATGACACCCACACACCTACCACCCATGAATGATAGTTGATATTTATAGTCCAAGCACTGTAATGACACCCACATACCCACCACCACATTAACCCCTAAGAACCGCAATTCCCCTAGCGCTACTGGACCGTGAACCGCAAAAACAGGGTGATTTTTAAAGTTTCGTTTAAGTAAATTTTGTTATTTTACACACCAGAATCTGTAAACTAAAGTTTTTTTAGGTCCACTGGTTTGCGTACAGCAGCGCCATGAGTAATAAAGTAGTTACCCCTAAAAAAAACCTAGAAATTAGAAAACGTGAGCGAGCGTATTTTCATTGCGTATATATGACGAGTGAACCATTTCCCTCTCACACCACTCATTAAAGGCCCAACCTAACCAGTGTTACCAATGAAGTGGCTAGATATAGCCCAAGCAGTTTTTTTTCTACCGGCTTTATATTACGTCAATCGGCTTCAAGGCCTAAATTCACGGTGACGTGATATTTGGTCAATATGCATTTAAGGGTTAATGACTGTTGATATTTAAATTCCAAGCACTGTAAAAACACCCACAACCCCATGAATGACTGTTGATATTTACAGTCCAAGCTCTGTAATGACACCCACACACTCACCACCCCTTGAATGACTGTTGATATTTACAGTCCAAGCTCTGTAATGAAACCCACACACCGAGCACTGCATTAATGACTGTTGATATTTACAGTACAAGCACTGTAATGACACCCACCACCCCATGATTGACGGTTGATATTTACACTCGAAGCACTGTAATGACACCAACACACCCACGACCCCATGAATGACTGTTGATATTTACAGTCCAAGCACTGTAATGACACCAACCACCCCATGAATGACTGTTGATATTTTCAGTCCAAGCATTGTAATAACATTCACAGACTAACCACCCCATGAATGACTGTTGATATTTACAGTCCGAGCACTGTAATGAAACTAACACACCCACCATTCCATTAATAACTGTTGATATTTACAGTCCAAGCACTGTAATGACACCCACACACTCACCACCCCATTAATGACTGTTGATATATACAGTCCAAGCACTTTAATGACACCCACACACCCACCACCTCATGAATGATTGTTTATATTTACAGTCCAAGCACTGTAATGACACTAACAACCCCAAAAATGACTGTTGATATTTACAATACAATCACTATATGACACCCACACACACCATGATTGACTGTTGATATTTACTATCCACGCACTGTACTGACACACACACACTCACCACGCCTTGAATGACTGTTGATATTTACAGTCCAGGCAATGTAATTGAACCCACACACACACCACCCCATGAATGACAGTTTATACTTACAGTCCAAGCTCTGTAATGACACCCACACACTCACCATGCCATGAATGACTGTTGATATTTACATTCCAAGCACTGTCATAACACCCACACACCAACCACACCATAAATGACTGTTGATATATACAGTCCAAGCACTGTATTGACACCCACCACCCCATGAATGACTGTTGATATTTACACACAAAGCACTGTAATGACCCCCACACACCCACCACCCTATGAATGACTGTTGATATTTCCAATTCGAGCACTGTAATGACACCCACACATCCACCACCCCTTTAATCACTGTTGATATTTACAGTCCAAGCACTGTAATGAAACCCACACAACCACGACCCCATGAATGACTGTTGATATTTACAGTACAAGCACTGTAATGACACCCGCCACCCCATGAATGATGGTTGGTATTTTCAGTCCAAGCACTGTAATAACTCCCACAGACTAACCACCTCATGAATGACTGTTGATATTTACAGTCCGAGCACTGTAATGACACCCAAAAACCCACCACCTAATGAATGGCTGTTGATATATACAGTCAAAGCACTCTAATGACACCCACCCACCCACCACCTCATGAATGACTATTTACATTTACAGTCCAAGCACTGTAATGACACTAACCACCATATGAATGACTGTTGATATATAAAGTACAATCACTATTATGACACCCACACACCCCATGATTGACTGTTGATATTTACTATCCAAGCACTGTACTGACACCCACAAAACGACCACCCCATGAATGACAGTTGATACTTTCAGTCCAAGCACTGTAATGACACCCACACACTCACCATACCATGAATGACTGTTGATATTTACATTTCAAGTACTGTAATGACACCCACACACCAACCACCCTATGAATGACTGTTGATATTTACAGTTCAAGCACTGTAATGACACCCTCACACCAACCATTCATGAATGATGGTTGATATTTACAGTCTTAGCACTGTAATGACACTCACACACCCACCACCCCATGAATGATTGTTGATGTTGACAGTCCGAGCTCTGTAATGACACCCACACTCCCACCACCACATGAATGACTATTGGTATTTAAAGTCAAACCTCTGTAATGACACCCACACACCCACCACCTCATGAATGACTGTTGATATTTACAGTCCAAGCACTGTAATGACACTAACCATCCCATGAATGAGTGTTGATATTTACAGTCCAAGCACTGTAATCACACCTACAACCCCATTAATTAATGTTGATATTTACAGTACAATCACTATAATGACACCAACACACCCCATGATTGACTGTTGATATTAACTATCCACTAACAGTACTGACACCCACACACCCACCACTCCATTAATGACTGTTGATATTTACAGTCCAGGCAATGTAATGGAACCCACATACCCACCACCCAATGAAGGACAGTTGATACTTAAAGTCCAAGCACTGTAATGACACCCACACACCTACCACCCAATGAATGACTATTGATATTTACAGTCCAAACATTTAATGACAACCATACAACCACCACCCCATGAATGACTCTTGATATTTACAGACCAAACACTGTAATGATACCCACAAACCCTCAGCAACGTGAATGACTTTTGATATTTACAGTCCATGTGCTGTAATGACACCCACACATACACCAACATATGAATGGCTGTGGATATTTGCAGTCCAAGCTCTGTAATAACTACCACACACCCAGCACCCAATGAAAGACTGTTGATATTTACAGTCCAAGCACTGTATTGAAACTCACACACCCACCACCCCGTGATTGACTGTTGATATTTACTGTTCAAGCACTGTAATGACACCCTTACACCCAGCACCCCATGAATAACTGTTGGTATTTACAGTCCAAGCACTCTAATGACACCCACACACCCAACACCCCATAAATGACTATTGATATTTACAGTCATAGCACTGTAATGACACCCACACACCCACCACCCTTTGAATGAATGTTGATATTTACAGTACAAGCACTGTAATGACACCCACCACCCCATGAATGACAGTTGATATTTATAGTCCAAGCACTGTAATGGAACCCACACACTTACCACCCCATGAATGACTGTTGATATTTACAGTCTAAGTACTGTAATGACAATAACCACCCCATGAATGACTGTTAATATTTACCATCCAAGCACAGTAATGACACCCGCAAACCAACCACACCATGAATGACAGTTGATATTTACAGTCCAAACACTGTAATGATACCCACACACCCACCACCCCATGAATGACTGTTGATATTTACAGTCTTATCATTGTAATAATACCCTCAGACCCACAATCCAATGAATGACTGTTAATAACTACAGTCCAAGAACTGTAATGACACCCACACACCCACCACCCCATGAATGACTGTTGATATTTACAGTCCAAGAACTGTAATGACACTCACACACCCACCACCCAATAAATGATTGTTAATATTTACAGTCCAAGCACTGTAATGACACTTAAACTCCAACCACAGCATGAATTACTGTTGATATTTACAGTCCAAGCACTGTAATGACAACCACACACCCACCACCCTATGAATGATTGTTAATATTTACAGTCCAAGCACTGTAATGACACCCACACACCCACCACCCAATAAATGATTGTTGATATTTACGGTCTAAGCACTGTAATGGCACCCAAACACCCACCACCCCAAGAATGACTGTTGATATTTACAGTACAAGCTCTGTAATGACATACACACACCCACAACACAATGAATGACTGCTGATAATAACAATCCAATCACTGTCATGACAACCACACTCCCACCATTCCACAATGACTGTTGATATTTACAGTCCAATCACTGTAATGACATCCACACACTTACCATCCCATGAATCACTGCTGACATTTACGGCCCAAGAACTGTAATGACACCCACACACCCACCACCCCATGAATAACGGTTGATATTTACAGTCCAAACACTGTAATGACACCCACACACCCAACACCCCATAAATGACTTGATTTTTAAAGTCAAATCACTGTAATGACACCCACCACCCAATGAAAGATGGTTGATATTTACAACCCAAGCACTGTAATGACACACACACAATCACCACCCCATGAATGACTGTTAATATTTACAGTCCAAGTATTGTAATGACACTCACCACCCCATTAATGACTATTAATATTTACAGTCCAAGCACTGTAATGACACACACACACCAACCACCCCATGAATGGACTGTTGATATTTACAGTCCAAGCATTGTTATGATACCCACACACCCACCACCTCATGAATGACTGTTGATATTTACAGTCCAAGCATTGTAATGATACTCACAGACACACCATCCCATGAATGACTGTTGATAACTACAGTCCAAGAACTGTAATAACACCCACACACCCAATACCCCATGAATGATAATTGATATTTACAGTCCAAGCTCTGTAATTACACCCACACACTCACCACCCCTTAAATGACTGTTGATATTTACAGTCCGAGCACTGTAATTAAGCCAACCAACCCATGTATGACTATTGATATCTACAGTCCAAGCGCTGTATTGACACCCACCACCCCATGAATGACTGTTGATATTTACACACAAAGCACTGTAATGACCCCCACACACCCACCACCCCATTAATGACAGTTGATATTTATAGTCCGAGCACTGTAATGACACCCACACACCCACCACCCCATTAATGACTGTTGATATTTACAGTCCGAGCACTGTAATTAAGCCAACCAACCCATGTATGACTATTGATATCTACAGTCCAAGCGCTGTATTGACACCCACCACCCCATAAATGACTGTTGATATTTACTGTCCAAGCTCTGTAATGACACCCACACACCCACCACCCCTTTAATGACTGTTGATATTTACAGTCCAAGCACTGTAATGAAACCCACACAACCACCACCGCATTAATGACTGTTGATATTTACAGTACAAGCACTGTTATGACACCCACCACCCCATGAATGACTGTTGATATTTACATTCCAAGAACTTTAATAACACCCACACACCCACCACTCAATGAATGACATTTGATATTTACAATCCAAGCAATGTATTGACACCCACACACTGACCAACTCATGATTGACTGTTGATATTTACAGTCTAAGCACCGTAATGACACCCACACATCCACCAACCCATAAATAACTGTTGATATTTACATTCCATGCACTGTAATGTGACCCACACACCAACCACCGAATGAATAACCGTTGATATATACAGTCCAAGCACTGTAATCACTACCACACACCAACCACCCTATAAATGACTGTTAATATTTACAGTCCAAACACTGTAATGACACCCACACACCCACCACCCCTTGAATGACTGTTGATAGTTACAGTCCAAGCAATGTAATGAAACCCACACACCCACCACCACATGAATGACTGTTGATATATACAGTCGAAGCACTGTAATGACACTCACCACCCCATGAATTACTATTGATATTTACAGTCAAAGCACTGTAATGACACCCACCACCCTATGAATGACGGTTGATATTTACAGTCCAAGCACTGTAATGACACCTACATACCCACCCCCCCATGAATGACTGTTGATATATATTAACAGTCCAAGCACGGTAATGACATACAAACACCCACCACCATATGAATGACTGTTGATATTTACAGTCCAAGCACTGTAATGGGAAACACACCCACCAACCCATGAATGACTGTTGATATTTACAGTACAAGCACTGTAATGTCACCGACACACCCCAAGAATGACAGTTGATATTTACAGACCAAGCACTGTAAAGACACACACACACATCAACCTATGAATGACTGTTGATATTTACAGTACAAGCACTGTAATGTCACCTACCATCCCATGAATGACTGTTTATATTTAAAGTCCAAGCACTGTAATGACACCCACACACCCAAAACCCAATGAATGACTGTTGATAATTACAATCCAAGCTCTGTAATGACATCAACAACTCACCACCCCATGAATGACTGTTGATATTTACAGTCCAAGCACTGTAATGACTACCACACACGCACCACCCTATAAATGAATGTTAATATTTACAGTCCAAACACTGTAATGACACCCACACACCCACCACACCATGAATGTCTGTTGATAGTTACAGTCCAAGCAATGTAATGACACCCACACACCCACCACCACATGAATGACTGTTGATATATACAGTCGAAGCAGTGTAATGACACTCACCACCCCATGAATTACTATTGATATTTACAGTCAAAGCACAGTAATGACACCCACCACCCTATGAATGATGGTTGATATTTACAGTCCAAGCACTGTAATGACACCTACATACTCACCACCCCATGAATAAGTTGATATATATTAACAGTCCAAGCACTGTAATGACACACAAACACCCACCATCCTATGAATGACTGTTGATATTTACAGTCCAAGCACTGTAATGGCAAACACACCCACCAACCCATGAATGACTGTTGATATTTACAGTACAAGCACTGTAATGTCAACGACACACCCCAAGAATGACAGTTGATATTTACAGTCCAAGCACTGTAATGACACACACACACATCAACCTATAAATGACTGTTGATATTTACAGTACAAGCACTGTAATGTCACTTACCATCCCATGAATGACTGTTGGTATTTAAAGTCCAAGCACTGTAATGACACCCAAACACCCAAAACCCAATAAATGACTGTTGATAATTACAATCCAAGCACTGTAACGACATCAACAACTCACCACCCCATGAAAGACTGTTGATATTTACAGTCAAAGCACTGTAATGACACCCACACAACCATAACCCCATGAATGATGGTTAATATTTATAATCCAAGCACTGTAATATCACCCTCACACCCACCACCCCATGAATGACTGTTGATATTTATAGTCCAATCACTGTAATGATACCCAAACACCCACCTTCCCATGAATAACTGTTGATATTTACAGTCCAATCACTGTAATGACACCCACCAACCCATTAATGACTGTTGATATTTACAGTCCAAGTACTGAAAGGACACCCACACATCTATCACACCATGAATGACTGTTGATATTTACAGTCAAAGCACTGTAATGACACCCACCACCCCATGAATGACTTGATATTTACACTGCAAGCACTGTAATTACACTTACACACCCACCAACCCCTGAGTGACTGTTGATATTTACAGTCCAAACACTGTAATGACACACACTCCCACCAACCTATTAATGACTTAATATTTACAATCCAAACTCTGTAATAGCACCCACATACCCCATGAATGACAGTTGATATTTACAGTCCAAGTACTGTAATGACACCCAGACACCCACCACCCCATTAATGACTGTTGATATTTACAATCCAAGCACTGTGATGACACCCACACTCCCACCACCCCATGAATGACTGTTGACATTTACAATCCAAGCACTGTATTGACACCCACACACTGACCACCCCATGATTGACTGTTAATATTTACACTCTAAGCACTGTAATGACACCCACACACCCAACAACCCATAAATAACTCTTGATATTTACATTTCAAGCACTGTAATGAGACCCACACACCAACCACCTTATAAATGACTGTTGATATTTACAGTCCAAGCACTGTAATGAGACTCAGACACCATCCACCCCATGAATGACTGTTGATATTTACAGTCCAAGCACTGTAATGACACCCACACACCCTCCACCCCAATAATGACCATTGATATTTATAGTTCAAGCACTGTAATGACACCCACAAACCCACCACCCAATGAATAACTGTTGATATTTACAGTCCAAGCACTGTAATGATACCCACACACCACCCACCCCATAAATGACTGTTGATATTTACAGTCCAAGCATTGTAATGATACCCACACACTCACCACCCCATGAATGACTGTTGATATTTACAGTCCAAGCACTGTAATAACACCTACCATCCCATGAGTGACTGTTGGTATTTAAAGTCCAACCACTGTAATGACACACACACATCCACCATCCCATAAATGACTGTTGATATTTAGTCTAAGCACTGTAATGACACTCACACACACAACATCCCATGAATGACTGTTGATATTTACAGTTTAAGCACTGTTATGACACCCACACACCCACCACCCCATGAATGCATGTTGATATTTACAGTCTAAGCGCTCTAATGACACCCACACATCTACCACCCATGAATGATAGTTGATATTTATAGTCCAAGCACTGTAATGACACCCACATACCCACCACCACATTAACCCCTAAGAACCGCAATTCCCCTAGCGCTACTGGAGCGTGAACCACAAAAACAGGGTGATTTTTAAAGTTTCGTTTAAGTAAATTTTGTTATTTTACACACCAGAATCTGTAAACTAAAGTTTTTTAGGTCCACTGGTTTGTGTACAGCAGCGCCATGAGTAATAAAGTAGTTACCCCTAAAAAAAAACTAAAAATTAGAAAACGTGAGCGAGCGTATTTTCATTGCGTATATATGACGAGTGAACCATTTCCCTCTCACACCACTCATTAAAGGCCCAACCTAACCAGTGCTACCAATGAAGTGGCTAGATATAGCCCAAGCAGTTTTTTTTCTACCGGCTTTATATTACGTCAATCGGCTTCAAGGCCTAAATTCACGGTGACGTGATATTTGGTCAATATGCATTTAAGGGTTAATGACTGTTGATATTTAAATTCCAAGCACTGTAATAACACCCACAACCCCATGAATGACTGTTGATATTTACAGTCCAAGCTCTGTAATGACACCCACACACCCACCACCCCTTGAATGACTGTTGATATTTACAGTCCAAGCACTGTAATGAAACCCACACACCGAGCACCGCATTAATGACTGTTGATATTTACAGTACAAGCAATGTAATGACACCCACCACCCCATGATTGACGGTTGATATTTACACTCGAAGCACTGTAATGACACCAACACACCCACGACCCCATGAATGACTGTTGATATTTACAGTCCAAGCACTGTAATGACACCAACCACCCCATGAATGACTGTTGATATTTTCAGTCCAAGCATTGTAATAACACTCACACACTAACCACCCCATTAATGACTGTTGATATTTACAGTCCGAGCACTGTAATGAAACTAACACACCCACCATTCCTTGAATAACTGTTGATATTTACAGTCCAAGCACTGTAATGACACCCACACACTCACCACCCCATTAATGACTGTTGATATATACAGTCCAAGCACTTTAATGACACCCACACACCCACCACCTCATGCCCCTGGCTAGTACAGTGGTAACGCGTTGACCTCGCATCCGTGAGGTCGGCAGATCGAGCCTCGCCCAGGTCCGAGAGTTTAAAACTGTTTACTGGGGGGTTACTGCCATGGCTGGGCACCATGGTGGGGAGTTGGGCTTGCCTGGCTGACGTTCGGGAGAGTATCTCATCAGAGATAGTGCCAGAACTGAAACCCTGCAACTTTAACTTTAACTTTATATTTACAGTCCAAGCACTGTAATGACAATGACTGTTGATATTTACAATACAATCACTATATGACACCAACACACCCTATGATTGACTGTTGATATTTACTATCCACGCACTGTACTGACACACACACACCCACCACGCCTTGAATGACTGTTGATATTTACAGTCCAGGCAATGTAATTGAACCCACACACACACCACCCCATGAATGACGGTTTATACTTACAGTCCAAGCTCTGTAATGACACCCACACACTCACCATGCCATGAATGACTGTTGATATTTACATTCCAAGCACTGTCATAACACCCACACACCATCCACCCCATAAATGACTGTTGATATATACAGTTCAAGCACTGTATTGACACCCACCACCCCATGAATGACTGTTGATATTTACACACAAAGCACTGTAATGACCCCCACACACCCACCACCCCATGAATGACTGTTGATATTTACAGTCCAAGCACTGTAATGAAACCCACACAACCACCACCGCATTAACGACTGTTGATATTTACAGTACAAGCACTGTAATGACACCCGCCACCCCATGAATGATGGTTGATATTTATTTTCCAAGCTTTGTAATGACACCCACACACCCACGACCCCATGAATGACTGTTGATATTTACAGTCCAAGCACTGTAATGACACCCACCACCCCATGAATGACTGTTGATATTTTCAGTCCAAGCATTGTAATAACACCCACAGACAAACCACCTCATGAATGACTGTTGATATTTACAGTCCGAGCACTGTAATGACACCCAAAAACCCACCACCTAATGAATGACTGTTGATATATACAGTCAAAGCACTTTAATGACACCCACACACCCACCACCTCATAAATGACTATTTACATTTACAGTCCAAGCACTGTAAAGACACTAACCACCCCATGAATGACTGTTGATATTTAAAGTACAATCACTATTATGACACCCACAAACCCCATGATTGACTGTTAATATTTACTATCCAAGCACTGAAATGACACCCACACACTCACCATACCATGAATGACTGTTAATATTTACATTTCAAGTACTGTAATGACACCCACACACCAACCACCCTATGAATGACTGTTGATATTTACAGTTCAAGCACTGTAATGACACCCTCACACCAACCATTCATGAATGATGGTTGATATTTACAGTCTTAGCACTGTAATGACACTCACACACCCACCACCCCATGAATGATTGTTGATGTTGACAGTCCGAGCTCTGTAATGACACCCACACTCCCACCACCCCATGAATGACTGTTGGTATTTAAAGTCAAACCTCTGTAATGATACCCACACACCCACCACCTCATGAATGACTGTTGATATTTACAGTCCAAACATGTAATGACACCCATACAACCACCACCCCATGAATGACTCTTGATATTTACAGACCAAACACTGTAATGATACCCACAAATCCTCCGCAACGTGAATGACTTTTGATATTTACAGTCCATGCGCTGTAATGACACCCACACATACACCAACATATGAATGGCTGTGGATATTTGCAGTCCAAGCTCTGTAATAACTACCACACACCCAGCACCCCATGAAAGGCTGTTGATATTTACAGTCCAAGCACTGTATTGAAACTCACACACCCACCACCCCGTGATTGACTTTGATATTTACTGTCCATGCACTGTAATGACACCCTTACACCCAGCACCCCATGAATAACTGTTGGTATTTACAGTCCAAGCACTCTAATGACACCCACACACCCAACACCCCATAAATGACTATTGATATTTACAGTCATAGCACTGTAATGACACCCACACACCCACCACCCTTTGAATGAATGTTGATATTTACAGTACAAGCATTGTAATGACACCCACCACCCCATGAATGACGGTTGATATTTATAGTCCAAGCACTGTAATGGAACCCACACACTTACCACCCCATGAATGACTGTTGATATTTACAGTCCAAGTACTGTAATGACAATAACCACCCCATGAATGACTGTTAATATTTACCGTCCAAGCACAGTAATGACACCAACAAACCAACCACACCATGAATGACAGTTGATATTTACAGTCCAAACACTGTAATGATACCCACACACCCACCACCCCATGAATGACTGTTGATATTTACAGTCTTATCATTGTAATGATACCCACAGACCCACAATCCAATGAATGACTGTTAATAACTACAGTCCAAGAACTGTAATGACACCCACACACCCACCACCCCATGAATGACTGTTGATATTTACAGTCCAAGAACTGTAATGACACCCTCACACCCACCACCCAATAAATGATTGTTAATATTTACAGTCCAAGCACTGTAATGACTCCCAAACTCCAACCACAGCATGAATTACTGTTGATATTTACAGTCCAAGCACTGTAATGACAACCACACACCCACCACCCTATGAATGATTGTTAATATTTACAGTCCAAGCACTGTAATGACACCCACACACCCACCACCCAATAAATGATTGTTGATATTTACGGTCTAAGCACTGTAATGGCACCCAAACACCCACCACCCCAAGAATGACTGTTGATATTTACAGTACAAGCTCTGTAATGACATACACACACCCACAACACAATGAATGACTGCTGATAATAACAATCCAATCACTGTCATGACGACCACACTCCCACCATTCCACAATGACTGTTGATATTTACAGTCCAATCACTGTAATGACATCCACACACTTACCATCCCATGAATCACTGCTGACATTTACAGTCCAAGAACTGTAATGACACCCACACACCCACCACCCAATGAATAACGGTTGATATTTACAGTCCAAGCACTGTAAAGACACCCACACATCTACCACCCCATGAATAACTGTTGATTTTGTACTGTCGAAGCTCTGTAATGACACCCACATACCCACCACCCCATTATTGATTGTTGATATTTACAGTCCAAGCAGTGTAATGACACCCACACACCTACTATCCCATAAATGACTGTTGATATTTACAGTCCAAGCACTGTAGTGACACCAACCTACCCAGCTCCCCATGCCTAACTGTTGATATTTACATTCCAAGCACTGTAATGACACCCACACACCCACCACCCAAAAAGTGCCTGTTGATATTTTCAGTCCAAGCACTGTAATTACACTCAAACACTATGAATTACTTTTGATATTTACAGTCCAAACACTGTAATGACACCCAGATACCCCCCTCTTAATGAATGACTGTTGATATTTACAGTCCAAACACTGTAATGACACCAAACACCATGAATGATTGCTGATATTTACAGTCCAAGCACTGTAATGACATGCTCACACACACCACCCATGATATTTACAGTCCAAGCACAGTAATGACACCAACACACACACCACCCTATGAATGACTGTTGATATTTACAGTCCAAGCACTGTAAGGATACCAACACACCCACCACCCCATGATTGACAGTTGATATTTACAGTCCAAGCACTGTAATGATACTCACACACCTAGCACCCCATGAATAACTGTTGATATTTACATTACAAGCACTGTAATGACACCCACACACCCACCACCAAATGAGTGACAGTTGATATTTACAGTCCAAGCACTGTAATGACACCCAAACACCCCCCTCTTAATGAATGACTGTTGATATTTACAGTCCAAACACTGTAATGACACCCAACACCATGAATGATTGCTGATATTTACAGTCCAAGCACTGTAATGACATGCTCACACACACCACCCGATGAATGACTGTTGATATTTACAGTCAATGTACTGCAATGACACCCACCAAACCATGAATTACTGTTGATATTTACAATCAAAGCACTGTAATGAAATCCACACACCAACCACCCTATGAATGACTGTTGATATTTACAGTTCAAGCACTGTAATGACACCCTCACACCAACCATTCATGAATGATGGTTGATATTTACAGTCTTAGCACTGTAATGACACTCACACACCCACCACCCCATGAATGATTGTTGATGTTGACAGTCCGAGCTCTGTAATGACACCCACACTCCCACCACCCCATGAATGACTGTTGGTATTTAAAGTCAAACCTCTGTAATGACACCCACACACCCACCACCTCATGAATGACTGTTGATATTTACAGTCCAAACATGTAATGACACCCATACAACCACCACCCCATGAATGACTCTTGATATTTACAGACCAAACACTGTAATGATACCCACAAACCCTCCGCAACGTGAATGACTTTTGATATTTACAGTCCATTCGCTGTAATGACACCCACACATACACCAACATATAAATGGCTGTGGATATTTGCAGTCCAAGCTCTGTAATAACTACCACACACCCAGCACCCCATGAAAGGCTGTTGATATTTACAGTCCAAGCACTGTATTGAAACTCACACACCCACCACCCCTTGATTGACTGTTGATATTTACTGTCCATGCACTGTAATGACACCCTTACACCCAGCACCCCATGAATAACTGTTGGTATTTACAGTCCAAGCACTCTAATGACACCCACACACCCAACACCCCATAAATGACTATTGATATTTACAGTCATAGCACTGTAATGACACCCACACACCCACCACCCTTTGAATGAATGTTGATTTTTACAGTACAAGCATTGTAATGACACCCACCACCCCATGAATGACGGTTGATATTTATAGTCCAAGCACTGTAATGGAACCCACACACTTACCACCCCATGAATGACTGTTGATATTTACAGTCCAAGTACTGTAATGACAATAACCACCACATGAATGACTGTTAATATTTACCGTCCAAGCACAGTAATGACACCCACAAACCAACCACACCATGAATGACAGTTGATATTTACAGTCCAAACACTGTAATGATACCCACACACCCACCACTCCATGAATGACTGTTGATATTTACAGTCCTATCATTGTAATGATACCCACAGACCCACAATCCAATGAATGACTGTTAATAACTACAGTCCAAGAACTGTAATGACACCCACACACCCACCACCCCATTAATGACTGTTGATATTTACAGTCCAAGAACTGTAATGACACCCTCACACCCACCACCCAATAAATGATTGTTAATATTTACAGTCCAAGCACTGTAATGACACCCAAACTCCAACCACAGCATGAATTACTGTTGATATTTACAGTCCAAGCACTGTAATGACAACCACACACCCACCACCCTATGAATGATTGTTAATATTTACAGTCCAAGCACTGTAATGACACCCACACACCCACCACCCAATAAATGATTGTTGATATTTACGGTCTAAGCACTGTAATGGCACCCAAACACCCACCACCCCAAGAATGACTGTTGATATTTACAGTACAAGCTCTGTAATGACATACACACACCCACAACACAATGAATGACTGCTGATAATAACAATCCAATCACTGTCATGACGACCACACTCCCACCATTCCACAATGACTGTTGATATTTACAGTCCAATCACTGTAATGACATCCACACACTTACCATCCCATGAATCACTGCTGACATTTACAGTCCAAGAACTGTAATGACACCCACACACCCACCACCCCATGAATAACGGTTGATATTTACAGTCCAAGCACTGTAAAGACACCCACACATCTACCACCCCATGAATAACTGTTGATTTTGTACTGTCGAAGCTCTGTAATGACACCCACATACCCACCACCCCATTATTGATTGTTGATATTTACAGTCCAAGCAGTGTAATGACACCCACACACCTACTATCCCATAAATGACTGTTGATATTTACAGTCCAAGCACTGTAGTGACACCAACCCACCCAGCTCCCCATGCCTAACTGTTGATATTTACATTCCAAGCACTGTAATGACACCCACACACCCACCACCCAAAAAGTGCCTGTTGATATTTACAGTCCAAGCACTGTAATTACACTCAAACACTATGAATTACTTTTGATATTTACAGTTCAAACACTGTAATGACACCCAGATACCCCCCTCTTAATGAATGACTGTTGATATTTACAGTCCAAACACTGTAATGACACTAAACACCATGAATGATTGCTGATATTTACAGTCCAAGCACTGTAATGACATGCTCACACACACCACCCGATGAATGACTGTTGATATTTACAGTCAATGTACTGCAATGACACCCACCAAACCATGAATTACTGTTGATATTTACAATCAAAGCACTGTAATGAAATCCACACACCCACCACCTCATGAATGACTGTTGATATTTACAGTTCAAGCACTATAATGACATCCACACACCCATTACCACATGAATGACTGTTGATATATACAGTCTAAGCACTCGGGTTGTAATTACCAACAGTCAATCATTGGCTGGTCGGTGTGTGGATGTCATTACAATGCTTGGACTGTAAATATCAACAGTCATTTATAGGGTGGTGGGTGTGTGGGTGCCATTACAATGCTTGGACTGTAAATATTAACAGAGCTTGTAGATATTTACAGTCCAAGCACTGTAATGACCCCCCCACACCCGCCATTCCATGAATGACAATTGATATTTACAGTCCAAGCACTGTAAAGACACCCACACACCCACAACCCCATGAATGACTGTTGATATATACAGTCCAAGCACTGTATTGACACCCACCACTCATGAATGACTGTTGATATTTTCAGTCCAAGCACTGTAATGACACCTACACACTAACCACCCCATGAATGACCGTTGATATTTATGGTCCGAACAATGTAATGACCCCCACACACCCACCAGCCCATTAATGACTGTTGATATCTACAGTCCAAGCACTGTAATGACCCCCACACACCCACCACCCCATAAATGACTGTTAATATTTACAGTCCGTGCACTGTAATGACACCCACACACCCACCACCCCATGAATGACTGTTGATATTTACAGTCCAAGCACTGTATTGAAACCAATCAACCCATGAATGACTGTTGATATTTACAGTTCAAGCACTGTAATGACACCCACCACCCCATGAATGACTGTTGATATATACAGTCCAAGCTCTGTAATGACACCCACACACCCACAACCCCTTGAATGACTGTTGGTATTTACAATCCAAGCACTGTAATGAAACCCACACACCAACCACCGCATTATGACTCTTGATATTTACAGTACAAGCACTGTAATGACACCCACCACCCCATGAATGATGGTTGATATTTACACTCCAAGAACTGTAATGACACCCACACACCCACGACCCCATGAATGACTGTTGATATGTACAGTCCAAGCACTGTAATGACACCCACCACCCCATAAATGACTGTTGATATTTTCAGTCAAAGCATTGTAATAACACACACAGACTAACTTCCCCATGAATGACTGTTGATATTTACAGTCTGAGCACTGTAATGACACCCTCACACCCACCACCCATGAATGACTGTTGATATTTACAGTCCAAGTACTGTAATGACACCCACACACCCACCACCACATGAATGATTGTTTATATTTACAGTCCAAGCACTGTAGTGACACTAACCACCCCATGAATGACTGTTGATATTTACAGTACAAATCAATATAATGACACCCACACACCCCATGATTGACTGTTGATATTTACTATCCACGCACTGTACTGACACCCAGACACCCACCACCCCATGAATGACTTTTTGAAAAACAAATATCGATTTTTAGCATGCTTTCGGCTTATATTTTGAAAATATTCTAGCACTGAGTAGGTATGTACAGATCGCTTCTGGAACCCAAAAATATCGAATTTTCGGGTGTTTTGAGCCTGAATTTGGGATTTAAATGGGTACAGAAGATGCATGCACATATCGTATTTTTGCACCTAATAGGTCGAATTTCAGCTTGTTTTGGGTCTTTATTTTGAAAATATTCTAGCACTGAGTAGGCATTTATAGATCGCTTTCGGGACCCAAAAATATCGAATTTTCGGGTGTTTTGAGCATGAATTTTAGATATCAAACGGGTACAGAAGATGCATGCACATATCGACTTTGGGCACCTAAAATTTCGATTTTTAGCATGTTTTGGGCATATATTTTGAAAATATTCTAGCACTGAGTAGACATGTACAGATCGCTTCTGGGACCCAAAAATATCGAATTTTCTGGTGTTTTGAGCAAGAATTTGAGATATAAACGAGTACAGAAGATGCATGCACATATCAACTTTGGGTACCTAAAATATCGAATTTCGGCATTTGATGGGCCTGTATTTTGAAAATATTCTAATACTGAATATGCATGTATAGATCGCTTCTGGGAACCAGAAATATCGAATTTTCGGGTATTTTGAGCCAGAATTTGTGATATAAACAGGTACAGAAAACGCATGCACATATCCACTTTGGGCACCAAAAATATCCATTTTTAGTATGCTTTGGGCCTATATTTTGAAATTATTCTAGGACTGAGTAGGCATGTACAGCTCGCTTCTGGGACCCAAAAATATCGAATTTTCGGGTGTTTTGAGCCTGAATTTGAGATATAAACGTGTATTGAAGATGCGTGCACATATCGACTTTTAGCACCTAAAATATCGATTTTGAGCATGTTTTGGGTCTGTATCTTGAAAACATTCTAGCAAGGAGTAAGCATGTACAGATCGCTATTGGGACCCAAAAATATCGAATTTTCGGGTGTTTGGATCCTCAATTTGGGATATAAACGGGTACAGAAGATGCATGCACATATTGACTTTGGGCACCAAAAATATCGATTTTGAGCTTGTTTTGGGCCTGTATTTTGAAAATATTCAAGCATAGAGTATCCATGTACAGATCGCTTCAGGGACCCAATAATATCGAATTTTCGGGTGTTTTGAGCCTGAATTTGGAATATAAATGAGTACAAAATATGCATGCACATATCGACTTGTTGCAACTAAAATATCGAATTTCAGCATGTTTTGGGCCTATATTTTGAAAGTATTCTAGCACTGAGTATGCATGTACAGATCGCTTCTGGTATCCAAAAATATCGAATTTTCGGATTTTTTGAGCCTGAATTTCTGATATAAACGAGTACAGAAGATGCATGCAGATATCGACTTTTTGAACAACAAATATCGAATTTCAGCATGTTTTCGGCCTATATTTTGAAAGCATTCTAGCACTGAGTATGCATGTACAGATCACTTCTGGGACCCAAAAATATCGAATTTTCAGGTGTTTTGAGCCTAAATATATGATATAAACGGGTACAGAAGATACATGCACATATTGACTTTTTGCACCTAATAGGTCGAAATTCTGCATGTTTTGGGCCTATAATATGAAAATACTCTAACACAGAGTAGGCATGTACAGATCGCTTCTGAGCCCCAATAAAATCGAATATTCGGGTGTTTTGAGACTGAATTTTGGATATAAACGGGTAAAGAAGAAGCATTCACATATTGACTATGGGTACCTAAAATATCGATTTTTAGCAGGTTTTGGGCCTGTATTTTGAAAATATTCTGTCAGTGAATAGGCATGTACAGATCGCTTCTCGGCCCCCCCAAAATCGATTATTCGGGTGTTTTGAGCTTGAATTTTGGATATAAACGGGTACAGAAGATGGATGCACATATTGACTTTGGGTAACCAAAATATCGATTTTTAGCATGTTTTGGGCCTATATTTTTAAAATATTCTAGCACTGCGTAGGCATGTACAGTTTGCTTCTCGGAACCAAAAATATCGAATTTTGGGGTGTTTTAGCCTGAATTTGAGATATAAACGGGTACAGAAGATGCATACATATATCGACTTTGGGCACCTAAAATATCGATTTTTAGCATGTTTTGGGCCTGTATTTTGAAAATATTATATTACTGAATAGCCATGTACAGATCGCTTCTAAGACCCAAAAATATCGAATTTTCGGGTATTTTGAGCCAGAATTTGAGATATAAACGGGTACTGAAGATGCATGCACATATCGACTTTGGGCACCTAAAATATCGATTTTAAATTTGTTTTTGTGCCTGTATTTTGAAAATATTCTAACATTGAGTAGGCATGTACAGATCGCTATTGGGACCCAAAAAATATCGAATTTTCGTGTGTTTTGAGCCTGAATTTGGGATATAAACGGGTACAGAGGAGGCATGCACATATTGACTTTGGGCATCTAAAATATCGATTTTCAGCATGTTTTGGGCGTGTTTTTTGAAAATATTCTATTACTAAGTAGGCATGAACAGATCGTTTCTGTGACCAAAAAAAATCGAATTTTCTGGTGTTTTGAGCATGAATTTGGGATATAAACGAGTACAGAAGATGCATGCACATATCGACTTTGGGTACCTAAAATATCGAATTTCGGCATTTGATGGGCCTGTATTTTGAAAATATTTTATTACTGAATATGCATGTATAGATCGCTTCTGTTAACCAAAAATATTGAATTTTCGGGTATTTTGAGCATGAATTTGTAATATAAACGGGTACAGAAAACGCATGCACATATCGACTTTGGGCACCAAAAATATCCATTTTTAGTATGCTTTGGGCCTATATTTTGAAATTATTCTAGGACTGAGTAGGCATGTACAGCTCGCTTCTGGGACCCAAAAATATCGAATTTTCGGGTGTTTTGAGCCTGAATTTGAGATATAAACGTATATTGAAAATGCGTGCACATATCGACTTTTAGCACCTAAAATATCGATTTTGAGCATGTTTTGGGTCTGTATCTTGAAAACATTCTAGCAAGGAGTAAGCATGTACAGATCGCTATTGGGACCCAAAAATATCGAATTTTCGGGTGTTTTGATCCTCAATTTGGGATATAAACGGGTACTGAAGATGCATGCACATATTGACTTTTGGCACCTAAAATATCGATTTTGAGCATGTTTTGGGCCTGTATTTTGAAAATATTCTAATACTGAGTAGGCATGTACATGTCGCTTCTGGGATCCAAAAATATGGAATTTTCGGGTGTTTTCAGCCTGATTTTGGAATACAAACGGGTACAGAAGTTGCATGAACATACTGACTTTGGACACATAAAATATCGATTTTCAGCATGTTTTGAGCCTATATTTTGAAAACATTCTAGCACTGAGTAGGCATGTACAGATCGCTTCTGGGACCCCCAAAAATCGAATTTTCGGGTGAATTGAGCCTGAATTTGGGATATAAAATGGTACAGAAGATGTATGCACATATTGACTTTTTGCACCTAATAGGTCGAATTTCAGCATGTTTTGGGCCTATATTATGAAAATACTCTAACACGGAGTAGGCATGGACAGATCGCTTCTGAGCCCCAATAAAATCGAATATTCGGTTGTTTTGAGCCTGAATATTGGATATAAACGGGTAAAGAAGACGCATTCACATATTGACTTTGGGTACCAAGAATATCGATTTTCAGCAGGTTTTGGGCCTGTATTTTGTAAATATTCTGTCATTTAATAGGCATGTGCAAATCGCTTCTCGGCCTCCCAAAAATCGATTATTCGGGTGTTTTTGCTTCTCGGAACCAAAAATATCGAATTTTGGTGTATTTTAGCCTGAATTTGAGATATAAACGGGTACAGAAGATGCATACACATATTGACTTTGGCCACCTAAAATATCGATTTTCAGCATGTTTTGGGCCTGTATTTTGAAAATATTATATTACTGAATAGCCATGTACAGATCGCTTCTAAGACCCAAAAATATCGAATTTTCGGGTATTTTGAGCTTGAATTTGAGATATAAACGGGTACTGAAGATGCATGCACATATCGACTTTGGGCACCTAAAATATCGATTTTAAATTTGTTTTTCTTCCTGTATTTTGAAAATATTCTAACATTGAGTAGGCATGTTCAGATCGCTTGTGGGACCCAAAAAATATCGAATTTTCGTGTGTTTTGAGCCTGAATTTGAGATATAAACGGATACTGATGATGCATGCACATATCGACTTTTGGGCACCTAAGATATCGATTTAGAGCATTTTTTGGGTCTGTATCTTGATAACATTTTAACTAGGAGTAGGCATGTACAGATCGCTTCTAGGACCCAAAAATACCGAATTTTCGGGTGTTTAAGCCTGAATTTGAGATATAACCGGGTACAGAAGATGCATTCACATATCGACTTTGGACACTTAAAATATCGATTTTTAGCATGTTTTGAGCCTATATTTTGAAAACATTCTAACACGGATTGGCATGTACAGACCGCTTCTGGGACCCTAAAATATCGATTTTTTGGATGTTTTGAGCCTGAATTTGAGATATAAACAGGTGCTGAATATAAATGCACATATCGACTTTTGGACACCTAAAATATCGATTTTAGCATGTTTTGGGCCTATATTTTGAAAATACTCTAACACGGAGTAGGCATGTACAGATCGCTTCTGGGACCCAAAAATACCGAATTTTCGGATGTTTTGAGCGTGAATTTAAGATATAAACGGGTACAGAAGATGCTTGCACATATCGACTTTGGACACTTAAAATATCGATTTTTAGCATGTTTTAAGCCTATATTTTGAAAACATTCTAGCACTGAGTAGGCATGTACAGATCGCTTCTGGGACCCAAAAACATCGAATTTTCGGGTGTTTTGAGGTTTAATTTGGGATATAAACGGTTGCAGAAGATACATACACATATTGACTTTGGGCACCTAAAATATAGATTTTCACCATGTTTTGGGCCTTTATCTGAGTAGGCATGTACAGATCGCTTCTGGGACCCAAAAATGTCAAATTTTCGGGTGCTTGGAGCCTGAATTTGAGATATAAACGGGTACAGAAGATGCATGCACATATCGACTTTTGGGCACCTAAAAGATTGATTTTCAGTATGTTTTCGGCCTGTATCTTTAAAATACTCTAACACGGAGAAGGCATGTACAGATCGCTTTTTGGACCACAAAATATCGAATTTTCGGGTGTTTTGAACCTGAATTTGAGTTATAAACGGGTACTGAAGATGCATGCACATATCGACTTTTGGGTACCTAAAATATTGATTTTGAGCATGTTTTTGGTCTGTATCTTGAAAACATTCTAACTAGGAGTAGGCATGTACAGATCGCTTCTAGGACCCAAAAATACCGAATTTTCGGGTGTTTTGAGCCTGAATTTGAGATATAAACGGGTACAGAAGATGCATGGACATATCGACTTTGGAAATTTAAAATATCGATTTTTAGCATGTTTTGAGCCTATATACGGGATATAAACGGATACAGAATATGCATGCACATATCGACTTTTTGCACCTAAAATATCGATTTCCAGCATGTTTTGGGTCTGTATCTTGAGAAAATTCTAGCAAGGATAAGGCATGTACAGATCGCTTCTGGGACCCAAAAATATTAAATTTTCGAGTGTTTTAAGCCTGAATTTGGGATATAAACGGGTACTGAAGATCCATGCACATATCGACTTTTTGCAAATAAAATATCGATTTTGAGCATGTTTTGGGCTTGTAATTTGAAAATACTCAAACACGAAATAGGCATGTACAGATCGCTTCTGGGACCCAAAAATATCGAATTTTCGGGAGTTTTGAGCCTGAATTTGGGATGTAAATGGGTACAGAAGATATATGCACTTATTGACTTGGGCACCTAAAATATCGATTTTTAACTTGTTTTTCTGCCGGTATTTTGAAAATATTCTAACATTGAGTAGGCATGAATAGATCGCCTCTGGAACCCAAAAATATCGAATTTTCGGGTATTTTTATCCTGAATTTGAGATATAAACGGGTACAGAAGATGCATGCACATATCGACTTTGGGCACCTAAAATATCGATTTTCAGCATGTTTTGGGTCTGTATCTTGAGAAAATTCCAGCAAGGATTAGGCATGTACAGATCGCTTCTGGGACCCAAAAATATCGAATTTTCAGGTATTTTAAGCCTGAATTTGAGATATAAACGGGTACAGAAGATGCATGCACATATCGACTTTGGGGACCTAAAATATCGATTTTTAGCCTGTTTTTGGCCTAAATTTTGAAAATATTCTAGCACTGAGTAGGCATGTACAGATCGCTTCTGGGCCAAAATAAAATTGAATATTCGGGTGTTTTGAGCCTGAATTTGAGATATAAACGTGTCCAGAAGATGCATGCACATTTCGACTTTTGGCACCTAAAATATTGATTTTCAGCATGTTTGGGTCTGAATTTTGAGAAAATTCTAGCAATGATTAGGCATGTACAGATCGCTTCTGGGACCCAAAAATATCGAATTTTCGAGTGTTTTGAGCCTAATTTTGAGATATAAACGGGTACTGAAGATGCATGCACATATCGACTTCGGGCACCTGAAATATCAATTTTCAGCATGTTTTGGCCCTGTATTTTGAAAATACTCTAACACGGAGTAGGCATGTACAGATTGCCTTTGGGACCCAAAAATATCGAATTTTTCGGGTGTTTTGAACCTGAATTTGAGATATACACGGGTACAGTAGATGCATACACATATTGACTTTGGGCACGTAAAATATCGATTTTCAGCATGTTTTGGGCCTATATTTTGAAAACATTCTAGCACTGAGTAGGCATGTACAGATCGCTTCTGGGACCCAAAAATATCGAATTTTCGGGTTTTTTAAGCCTGAATTTGAGATATAAACGAGTACTGAAGATGCATGCACATATTGACTTTGGGCACCTAAAATATCGATTTTCAGCATGTTTTGGTCTGTATTTTGAGAAAATTCTAGCAATGATTATGCATGTAAAGATCGCTTCTGGGACCCCAAAATATCGAATTTTCGGGTGTTTTGAGCCTGAATTTGAGATATAAACGGGTACTGAAGATCCATGCACGTATCGACTTTGGGCACCTGAAATATCGATTTTCAGCATGTTTTGGGCCTGTATTTTGAAAAAACTCTAACACGGAGTAGGCATGTACATATCCCTTCTAAGACCCAAAAATATCGAATTTTCGGGTGTTTTTAGCCAGAATTTGAGATATAAACGGGTACAGAAGATGCATACACATATTGACTTTGGGCACCTATAATATCGATTTTCAGCATGTTTTCGGCCTGAATATTGAAAATATTCTATTACTGAGAAGGCATGTACAGATCGCTTCTGGGACCCAAAAAAATGGAATTTTCGGGTGTTTTGAGCCTGAATTTGAGATATAAACGGGTACAGAAGATTGATGCACATATCGATTTTGGACACCTAAAATATTGATTTTCAACTTGTTTTTGTGCCTGTGTTTTGAAAGTATTCTAACATTGAGTAGGCATGTACAGATCGCTTCTGGGACCCAAAAAAATGGAATTTTCGGGTGTTTTGAGCCTGAATTTGAGATATAAACGGGTACAGAAGATGCATTCACATATCGACTTTGGGCACCTAAAATATCGTTTTTCAGCATATTTTGACTTGTATTTTGAAAATATTCTGTTACTGAGTAGGCATGTACAGATCGCTTCTGGGACCCAAACATATCGAATTTTTAGGTATTTTGATCCTGAATTTGAGATATAAATGGGTACTGAAGATACATACATATATTGACTTAGGGCACCTAAAATATCGATTTTCAGCATGTTTTGGGCCTGTATTATAAAAATATTCTAACACAGAGTAGGCATGTACAGATCGCTTCCGGAAACCAAAAATATCGAATTTTCAGGTATTTTAAGCCTGAATTTGAGATATAAACGGATACAGAAGATGCATTCACATATTGACTTTGGGCACCTAAAATATCGATTTTCAGCATGTTTTGGGCCTGTATTTTGAAAATACTTTAACACGGAATAGGCATGTACAGATCCATTCTGGGACCCAAAAATATCGAATTTTCGGGTGTTTTGAGCCTGAATTTGAGATATAAACGGGTACTGAAGATGCATACACATATTGACTTTGGGCACCTAAAATATCGATTTTCAGCATGTTTTGGGCCTGGATTTTGAAAATACTCTAACACGGAGTAGGTATGTACATATCGCTTCTGGGACCCAAAAACATCGAATTTTCGGGTGTTTTAAGCCTGAATTTGGGATGTAAATGGGTACAGAAAATGCAAGCACTTATTGACTTGGGCACCTAAAATATCGATTTTAACTTGTTTTTGTGCCTGTAATTTGAAAATATTTTAAAATTGAGTAGGCATGTACAGATCACTTCTGGGACCCAAAAATATCGAATTTTTCCGGTGTTTTGAGCTAGAATTTGAGATATAAACGGCTACAAAAGATGAATGCATATATAGACTTTGTGCACCCAAAATATCCATATTTAGCATGTTTTGGGCCTATATTTTGAAAATATTCTAGCACTGAGTAGGCATGTACAGATTGCTTTTTGGACCCAAAAATATCGAATTTTAGGGTGTTTTGAGCCTGAATTTGGGACATAAACGGGTACAGAAGATGCATGCACATATCGATTTTGGGCACCTAAAATATCGATTTTCAGCATGTTTTCGGCCTGAATCTTAAAAATATTCTATTACTGAGTAGGCATGTACAAATCGCTTCTTGGACCCTAAAATATCGATTTTTTGGATGTTTTGAGCCTGAATTTGAGATATAAACGTGTACTGAAGATGCATGCACATATCGACTTTGGGCACCTAAAATATCTATTTTCAGCATGTTTTTGGTCTGTAATTTGAAAATATTCTGTCACTGAGTAGGCATGTACAGATCGCTTATTGGACCCAAAATTATCGAGTTTTCGGGTGTTTTGAGCCTGATTTTGAGATATAAACGGGTACTGATAATGCATGCACATATCGACTTTTGGGCACCTAAGATATTGATTTAGAGCATTTTTTGGTCTGTATCTTGATAACATTCTAACTAGGAGTAGGCATGTACAAATCGCTTCTAGGACCCAAAAATACCGAATTTTCGGGTGTTTGGAGACTGAATTTGAGATATAAACTGGTACTGCAGATAAATGCACATATCGACTTTTATACACCTAAAATATCGATTTTTAGCATGTTTTGGGCATATATTTTGAAAATACTCTAACACTGAGTAGGCATGTACAGATCGCTTCTAGGACCCAAAAATACCGAATTTTCGGGTGTGTTGAGGTTGAATTTGGGATATAAACGTGTGCAGAAGATGCATACACATATTGACTTTGGGCACCTAAAATATAGATTTTCAGCATGTTTTGGGCCTGTATCCTAGTAGGCAACTACAAATCGCTTCTGGGACCCCAAAGTACCGAATTTTCGGGTGTTTTGAGCCTGAATTTGAGATATAAACGGGTACAGAAGATGCATACACATATCGACTTTGGACACTTAAAATATCGATTTCCAGCATGTTTTGAGCTTATATTTTGAAAACATTCTAGCACTGAGTAGGCATATACAGATCGCTTCTTCGACCTCAAAATATCGAATTTTCGGATGTTTTGAGGTTGAATTTGGGATATAAACGTGTGCAAAAGATGCATGCACATATCGACTTTTGGGCACCTAAAATATTGATTTTGAGCATGTTTTTGGTCTGTATCTTGAAAACATTTTAACTAGGAGTAAGCATGTACAGATCGCTTCTAGGACCCAAAAATACCGAATTTTGGGTGTTTTGAGCCTGAATTTGAGATATAAACGGGTACAGCAGATGCATGCACATATCGACTTTGGACACTTAAAATATCGATTTTTAGCATGTTTTTAACCTATATTTTGAAAACATTCTAGCACTGATTAGGCATGTACATATCGCTTTTTGGACCACAAAATATCGAATTTTCGGGTGTTTTGGGCCTGAATGTGAGATATCGACTTTGGGCACCTAAAATATCGATTTTCAGCATGTTTTGGGCCGGTATTTTGAAAATACTCTAACACGGAGTAGGCATGTACAGATCGCTTTTTGGACCCAAAATTACCGAATTTTCGGGTGTTTTGAGCCTGAATTTGAGATATAAACGGGTACAGAAGATGCATGCACATATCGACTTTGGACATTTAAAATATCGATTTTTAGCATGTTTTGAGCCTATATACTGGATATAAACGGGTACAGAATATGCATGCACATATCGACTTTTTGCACCTAAAATATCGATTTTCAGCATGTTTTGGGTCTGTATCTTGAGAAAATTCTAGCAAGGATAAGGCATGTACAGATCGCTTCTGGGACCCAAAAATATTGAATTTTCGGGTGTTTTAAGCCTGAATTTGGGATATAAACGGGTACTGAAGATCCATGCACATATCGACTTTTTGCACCTAAAATATCGATTTTGAACATGTTTTGGGCCTGTAAATTGAAAATACTCAAACACGAAGTAGGCATGTACAGATCGCTTCTGGGACCCAAAAATATCGAATTTTCGGGTGTTTTGAGCCTGAATTTGGGATGTAAATGGATACAGAAGATATATGCACATATCGACTTTGGGGACCTAAAATATCTATTTTTAGCCTGTTTTTGGCCTAAATTTTGAAAATATTCTAGCACTGAGTAGGCATGTACAGATCGCTTCTGGGACCCAAAAATATCGAGTTTTCGGGTGTTTTGAGCATGAATTTGAGATATAAACGGTTACTGAAGATACAAGCATATATCGACTTTGGGCACCTAAAATATCGATTTTCAGCATGTTTTAGGCCTGAATTTTTAAAATGTTCTATTACAGAGTAGGCATGTACAGATTGCTTCTGGGACCCAGAAATATCGAGTTTTCGGGTGTTTTGAGCCTGAATTTGAGATATAAACGGTTACTGAAGATGCAAGCACATATCGACTTTGGGCACCTAAAATACCGATTTTCAGCATGTTTTGGGCCTGTATTTTGAAAATATTCTAGCACTAAGTAGGCATGTACAGATCGCTTCTGGCCCAAAATAAAATCGAATATTCGGGTGTTTTGAGCCTGAATTTGAGATATAAACGTGTACAGAAGATGCATGCACATATCGACTTTGGGGTACCTAAAATATCGATTTTCAGCATGTTTTGGGCGTGTTTTTTTAAATATTCTATTACTGCGTAGGCATGTACAGATCGCTTCTGTGACTCAAAAATATCGAATTTTCGGGTGTTTTGAGTCTGAATTTGAGATATAAACGAGTACTGAAGATTCATGGACATATTGACTTTGTGCACCTAAAATATCGATTTTCAGCATGTTTGGGTCTGTATTTTGAGAAAATTCTAGCAATGATTAGGCATGTACAGATCGTTTCTGGGACCCAAAAATATCGAATTTTCGAGTGTTTTGAGCCTGAATTTGAAATATAAACGGGTACTGAAGATGCATGCACATATTGACTTCGGGCACCTGAAATATCAATTTTCAGCATGTTTTGGGCCTGTATTTTGAAAATACTCTAACACGGGGTAGGCATGTACAGATTGCCTCTGGGACCCAAAAATATCGAATTTTTCGGGTGTTTTGAGCCTGAATTTGAGATATAGACGGGTACAGAAGATGCATACACATATTGACTTTGGGCACCTGAAATATCGATTTTCAGCATGTTTTGGTCCTGTATTTTGAGAATACTCTAAAACGGAGTAGGCATGTACAGATTGCCTCTGGGACCCAAAAATATCGAATTTTTCGGGTATTTTGAGCCTGAATTTTAAATATACAATGGTACAGAAGATGCATACACATATTGACTTTGGGCACCTAAAATACCGAAATTCAGCATGTTTTAGGCCTGTATTTTGAAAATACTCTAACACGGAGTAGGCATGTACAGATCGCTTCTGGGAACCAAAAATATTTAATTTTCGGGTGTTTTAAGCCTTAATTTGAGATATAAACGGGTACAGATGATGCATTCACATATTGACTTTGGGTACCTAAAATATCGATTTTCAACATGTTTTGGGCCTGTATTTTGAAAATACTTTACCACGGAGTAGGCATGTACAGATCCCTTCTAAGACCCAAAAATATCGAATTTTCGGGTGTTTTGAGTCAGAATTTGAGATATAAACGGTTACTGAAGATGCAAGCACATATCGACTTTGGGCACCTAAAATATCGTTTTAAGCATGTTTTGGGCCTGTATTTTGAAAATATTCTAGCACTAAGTAGGCATGTACAGATCGCTTCTGGGCCAAAATAAAATCGAATATTCGGGTGTTTTGACCCTGAATTTGAGATATAAACGTGTACAGAAGATGCATGCACATATCGACTTTGGGCACCTAAAATATCGATTTTCAGCATGTTTTGGGCTTGTTTTTTTAAATATTCTATTACTGCATAGGCATGTACAGATCGCTTCTGTGACTCAAAAATATCGAATTTTCGGGTGTTTTGAGTCTGAATTTGAGATATAAACGAGTACTGAAGATGCATGGATATATTTACTTTGGGCACCTAAAATATCGATTTTCAGCATGTTTGGGTCTGTATTTTGAGAAAATTCTAGCAATTATTAGGCATGTACAGATCGCTTCTGGGACCCAAAAATATCGAATTTTCGGGTGTTTTGAGCCTGAATTAAAGATATAAACGGGTACTGACGATGCATGCACATATCGACTTTGGGCACCTGAAATATCAATTTTTAGCATGTTTTGGGTCTGTATTTTGAAAATACTCTAACACGGAGTAGGCATGTACAGATTGCCTCTGGGACCCAAAAATATCGAAATTTTCTGGTGTTTTGAGCCTGAATTTGAGATATACACGGGTACAGAAGATGCATACACATATTGACTTTGGGCACCTAAAATATCGAATATCAGCATGTTTTAGGCCTGTATTTTGAAAATGATCTATTACTGAGTAGGCATGTACAGATCGCTTCTGGGACCCAAAAATATCGAATTTTAGGGTGTTTTGAGCCTGAATTTGAGATATAAACAGGTACTGAAGATGCATGCACATATCGACTTTGGGTACCTAAAATATCGATTTTCAGCATGTTTTGGGCCTGTATTTTGAAAATACTCTAACACGGAGTAGGCATGTACAGATTGCCTCTGGGACCCAAAAATATCGAAATTTTCGGGTGTTTTGAGCCTGAATTTGAGATATACACGGGTACAGAAGATGCATACACATATTGACTTTGGGCACCTAAAATATCGAATTTCAGCATGTTTTAGGCCTGTATTTTGAAAATACTCTAACACGGAGTAGGCATGTACAGATCGCTTCTGGGAACCAAAAATATCGAATTTTCGGGTGTTTTAAGCCTGAATTTGAGATATAAACGGGTACAGAAGATGTATTCACATATTGACTTTGGGTAACTAAAATATCGATTTTTAACATGTTTTGGGCCAGTATTTTGAAAATACTTTAACACGGATTAGGCATGTGCAGATCGCTTCTGGGACCCAAAAATATCGAGTTTTCGGGTGTTTTGAGCATGAATTTGAGATATAAACGGTTACTGAAGATGCAAGCACATATCGAATTTGGGCACCTAAAATATCGATTTTCAGCATGTTTTGGGCCTGTATTTTGAAAATATTCTAGCACTAAGTAGACATGTACATATCGCTTTTGGGCCAAAATAAAATCGAATATTCGGGTGTTTTGAGCCTGAATTTGAGATATAAACGTGTACAGAAGATGCATGCACATATTTACTTTGGGCACCTAAAATATTGATTTTCAGCATGTTTGGGTCTGTATTTTGAGAAAATTCTAGCAATGATTAGGCATGTACAGATCGCTTCTGGGACTCAAAAATATCGAATTTTCGGGTGTTTTGAGTCTGAATTTGAGATATAAACGAGTACTGAAGATGCATACACATATTGACTTTGGGCACGTAAAATATCGATTTTCAGCATGTTATCGGCCTGAATCTTGAAAATATTCTATTACTGAGTAGGCATGTACAGATTGCCTCTAGGACCCCAAAAAATGGAATTTTCGGGTGTTTTGAGCCTGAATTTGAGATATAAACGGGTACAGAAGATGCATGCACATATCGATTTTTAACACCTAAAATATTGATTTTCAACTTGTTTTTGTGCCTGTGTTTTGAAAGTATTCTAACATTGAGTAGGCATGTGCAGATCGCTTCTGGGACCCAAAAAAATGGAATTTTCGGGTGTTTTGAGCCTGAATTTGAGATATAAACGTGTACTGAAGATGCATACACATATCGACTTTGGGCACCTAAAAAATCGATTTACAGCATGTTTTTGGTCTGTAACTTGAAAATATTCTGTCACTTACTAGGCATGTACAGATCGCTTATTGGACCCGAAAATATCGAGTTTTCAGGTGTTTTGAGCCTGAATTTGAGATATAAACGGGTAGAGAAGATGCATACACATATTGCTTTTGGCAACTAAAATATCGAATTTCAGCATGTTTTGGGCCTGTATTTTGAAAATACACAAAAACGGAGTAGGCATGTACATATCGCTTATGGGACCCAAAAATATCGAATTTTCGGGTGTTTTGAGATTGAATTTGAGATATCAACGGGTACAGAAGATGAATGCACATATCAACTTTGGACACCTAAAATATCGATTTTTAGCATGCTTAGAGCCTATATTTTGAAAACATTCCATGACTGAATAGGCATGTACAGATCGCTTCTGGGACGCAAAAATATCGAATTTTCAGGTGTTTTGAGCCTGAATTTGAGATATAAACGGGTACTGAAGATGCATGTACATATCGACTTTGGGCACCTAAAATATCGATTTTCAACATGTTTTGGGCCTGTATTTTGAAAATACTTTAACACGGATTAGGCATTTACAGATCCCTTCTGGGACCCAAAAATATCGAGTTTTTTGGGTGTTTTGAGCATGAATTTGAGAAATAAACGTGTACAGATGATGCATGCACATATCGACATTGGGCAACTAAAATATCTATTTTCAGCATGTTTTTGGCGTGTTTTTTAAAATATTCAATTACTGCGTAGGCATGTACAGATCGTTTCTGGGACTCAAAAATATCGAATTTTCGGGTGTTTTGAGTCTGAATTTGAGATATAAACGAGTACTGAAGATGCATGCACATATTGACTTTGGGCACCTAAAATATCGATTTTCAGCATGTTTGGGTCTGTATTTTGAGAAAATTCTAGCAATGATTAGGCATGTACAGATCGCTTATGGGACCCAAAAATATCGAATTTTCGAGTTTTTTGAGCCTGAATTTGAGATATAAACGGGTACTGAAGATGCATGCACATATCGACTTCGGGCACCTGAAATATCAATTTTCAGCATGTTTTGGGCCTGTATTTTGAAAATACTCTAACACGGAGTAGGCATGTACAGATTGCCTCTGGGACCCAAAAATATCGAATTTTTCGTGTGTTTTGAGCCTGAATTTGAGATATACACGGGTACAGAAGATGCATACACATATTGACTTTGGGCACCTAAAATATCGATTTTCAGCATGTTTTGGGCCTATATTTTGAAAACATTCTAGCACTGAGTAGGCATGTACAGATCGCTTCTGGGACCTCAAAAAAACGAATTTTCGGGTGTTTTGAGGTTTAATTTGGGATATAAACGGTTGCAGAAGATACATACACATATTGACTTTGAGCACCTAAAATATTGATTTTCAACTTGTTTGGGCCTTTATCTGAGTAGGCATGTACAGATCGCTTCTGGGACCCCAAAATGTCAAATTTTCGGGTGTTTTGAGCCTGAATTTGAGATATAAACGGGTACAGAAGATGCATGCACATATCGACTTTTGGGCACCTAAAAGATCGATTTTCAGTATGTTTTGGGCCTGTATCTTTAAAATACTCTAACACGGAGAAGGCATGTACAGATCGCTTTTTGGACCACAAAATATCGAATTTTCGGGTGTTTTGACCCTGAATTTGAGATATAAACGGGTACTAAAGATGCATGCACATATCGACTTTTGGGTAACTAAAATATTGATTTTGAGCATGTTTTTGGTCTGTACTTGAAAACATTCTAACTAGGAGTAAGCATGTACAGATCACTTCTGGGACCAAAAAATATTGAATTTTCGGGTGTTATCAGCCTGAATTTGAGATATAAACGGGTACAGAAGATGCATGCACATATCGACTTTGGGGACCTAAAATATCGATTTTTAGCCTGTTTTTGGCCTAAATTTTGAAAAATATTCTAGCACTGAGTAGGCATGTACAGATCGCTTCTTGGACCCAAAAATATCGAGTTTTCGGGTGTTTTGAGCATGAATTTAAGATATAAACGGTTACTGAAGATGCAAGCACATATCGACTTTGGGCACTTAAAATATCGATTTTCAGCATGTTTTGGGCCTGTATTTTGAAAATATTCTAGCACTAAGTAGGCATGTACAGATCGCTTCTGGGCCAAAATAAAATCGAATATTCGGGTGTTATGACCCTGAATTTGAGATATAAACGTGTACAGAAGATGCATGCACATATCGACTTTGGGGTACCTAAAATATCGATTTTCAGCATGTTTTGGGCTTGTTTGTTTAAATATTCTATTACTGCGTAGGCATGTACAGATCGCTTCTGTGACTCAAAAATATCGAATTTTCGGGTGTTTTGAGTCTGAATTTGAGATATAAACGAGTACTGAAGATGCATGGACATATTGACTTTGGGCACCTAAAATATCGATTTTCAGCATGTTTGGGTCTGTATTTTGAGAAAATTCTAGCAATGATTAGGCATGTACAGATCGTTTCTGGGACCCAAAAATATCGAATTTTCGAGTGTTTTGAGCCTGAATTTGAGATATAAACGGGTACTGAAGATGCATGCACATATCGACTTCGGGCACCTGAAATATCAATTTTCAGCATGTTTTGGGCCTGTATTTTGAAAATACTCTAACACGGAGTAGGCATGTACAGATTGCCTCTGGGACCCAAAAATATCGAATTTTTCGGGTGTTTTGAGCCTGAATTTGAGATATACACGGGTACAGAAGATGCATACATATATTGACTTTGGGCACCTAAAATATCGATTTTTAGCATGTTTTTGGCCTATATTTTGAAAACATTCTAGCACTGAGTAGGCATGTACAGATCGCTTCTGGGACCCAAAAAAAAACGAATTTTCGGGTGTTTTGAGGTTTAATTTGGGATATAAACGGTTGCAGAAGATACATACACATATTGACTTTGGGCACCTAAAATATTGATTTTCAACTTGTTTTGGGTCTTTATCTGAGTAGGCATGTACAGATCGCTTCTGGGACCACAAAATGTCAAATTTTCGGGTGTTTTGAGCCTTAATTTGAGATATAAACGGGTACAGAAGATGCATGCACATATCGACTTTTGGGTACCTAAAAGATCGATTTTCAGTATGTTTTGATCCTGTATATGTAAAATACTCTAACACGGAGAAGGCATGTACAGATCGCTTTTTGGACCACAAAATATCGAATTTTCGGGTGTTTTGAGCCTGAATTTGAGATATAAACGGGTACTGAAGATGCATGCACATATCGACTTTTGGGTACCTAAAATATTGATTTTGAGCATGTTTTTGGTCTGTATCTTGAAAACATTCTAACTAGGAGTAAGCATGTACAGATCGCTTCTAGGACCCAAAAATACCGAATTTTGGGTGTTTTGAGCCTGAATTTGAGATATAAACGGGTACAGCAGATGCATGAACATATCGACTTTGGACACTTAAAATATCGATTTTTAGCATGTTTTTAACCTATATTTTGAAAACATTCTAGCACTGATTAGGCATGTACAGATCGCTTTTTGGAACACAAAATATCGAATTTTCGGGTGTTTTGGGCCTGAATTTGAGATATCGACTTTGGGCACCTAAAATATCGATTTTCAGCATGTTTTGGGCCTGTATTTTGAAAATACTCTAACACGGAGTAGGCATGTACAGATCGCTTTTTGGACCCAAAATTACCGAATTTTCGGGTGTTTTGAGCCTGAATTTGAGATATAAACGGGTACAGAAGATGCATGCACATATTGACTTTGGACACTTAAAATATCGATTTTTAGCATGTTTTGAGACTATATACGGGATATAAACGGGTACAGAATATGCATGCACAAATCGACTTTTTGCACCTAAAATATCGATTTTCAGCATGTTTTGGGTCTGTATCTTGAGAAAATTCTAGCAAGGATAAGGCATGTACAGATCGCTTCTGGGACCCAAAAATATTGAATTTTCGGGTGTTTTAAGCCTGAATTTGGGATATAAACGGGTACTGAAGATCCATGCACATATCGACTTTTTGCACCTAAAATATCAATTTTGAGCATGTTTTGGGCCTGTAATTTGAAAATACTCAAACACGAAGTAGGCATGTACAGATCACTTCTGGGACCCAAAAATTTCGAATTTTCGGGTGTTTTGAGCCTGAATTTTGGATGTAAATGGATACAGAAGATATATGCACTTATTGACTTGGGCACCTAAAATATCGATTTTTAACTTGTTTTTCTGCCTGTATTTTGAAAATATTCTAACATTGAGTAGGCATGAATAGATCGCCTCTGGAACCCAAAAATATCGAATTTTCGGGTATTTTGAGCCTGAATTTGAGATATAAACGGGTACAGAAGATGCATGCACATATCGACTTTGGGCACCTAAAATATCGATTTTCAGCATGTTTTGGGTCTGTATCTTGAGAAAATTCCAGCAAGGATTAAGCATGTACAGATCACTTCTGGGACCCAAAAATATTGAATTTTCGGGTGTTTTGAGCCTGAATTTGAGATATAAACGGGTACAGAAGATGCATGCACATATCGACTTTGGGGACCTAAAATATCGATTTTTAGCCTGTTTTTGGCCTAAATTTTGAAAATATTCTAGCACTGAGTAGGCATGTACAGATCGCTTCTGGGACCCAAAAATATCGAGTTTTCGAGTGTTTTGAGCCTGAATTTGAGATATAAACGGTTACTGAAGATGCAAGCACATTTCGACTTTGGGCACCTAAAATATCGATTTTCAGCATGTTTTGGGCGTGTTTTTTAAAATATTCTATTACTGCGTAGGCATGTACAGATCGCTTCTGTGACTCAAAAATATCGAATTTTCGGGTGTTTTGAGTCTGAATTTGAGATATAAACGAGTACTGAAGATTCATGGACATATTGACTTTGGGCACCTAAAATATCGATTTTCAGTATGTTTGGGTCTGTATTTTGAGAAAATTCTAGCAATGATTAGGCATGTACAGATCGTTTCTGGGACCCAAAAATATCGAATTTTCGAGTGTTTTGAGCCTGAATTTGAAATATAAACGGGTACTGAAGATGCATGCACATATCGACTTTAGGCACCTGAAATATCAATTTTCAGCATGTTTTGGGCCTGTATTTTGAAAATACTCTAACACGGGGTAGGCATGTACAGATTGCCTCTGGGACCCAAAAATATCGAATTTTTCGGGTGTTTTGAGCCTGAATTTGAGATATACACGGGTACAGAAGATGCATACACATATTGACTTTGGTCACCTAAAATATCGATTTTCAGCATGTTTTGGGCCTATATTTTGAAAACATTCTAGCACTGAGTAGGCATGTAAAGATCGCTTCTGGGACCCAAAAATATCGAATTTTCGGGTGTTTTGAGCCTGAATTTGAGATATAAACGGGTACTGAAGATGCATCCACATATCGACTTTGGGCACCTGAAATATCGATTTTCAGCATGTTTGGGTCTGTATTTTGAGAAAATTCTAGCAATGATTAGTCATGTACAGATCGTTACTGGGACCCAAAAATATCAAATTTTCGAGTGTTTTGAGCCTGAATTTGAGATATAAACGGGTACTGAAGATGCATGCACATATCGACTTCGGGCACCTGAAATATCAATTTTCAGCATGTTTTGGGCCTGTATTTTGAAAATACTCTAACACGGAGTAGGCATGTACAGATTGCCTCTGGGACCCAAAAATATCGAATTTTTCGGGCGTTTTGAGCCTCAATTTGAGATATACACGGGTACAGAAGATGCATACATATATTGACTTTGGGCACCTAAAATATCGATTTTTAGCATGTTTTTGGCCTATATTTTGAAAACATTCTAGCACTGAGTAGGCATGTACAGATCGCTTCTGGGACCCCAAAAAAACGAATTTTCGGGTGTTTTGAGGTTTAATTTGGGATATAAACGGTTGCAGAAGATACATACACATATTGACTTTGGGCACCTAAAATATTGATTTTCAACTTGTTTTGGGCCTTTATCTGAGTAGGCATGTACAGATCGCTTCTGGGACCACAAAATGTCAAATTTTCGGGTGTTTTGAGCCTGAATTTGAGATATAAACGGGTACAGAAAATGCATGCACATTTCGACTTTTGGGCACCCAAAAGATCGATTTTCAGTATGTTTTGATCCTGTATATGTAAAATACTCTAACACGGAGAAGGCATGTACAGATCGCTTTTTGGACCACAAAATATCGAATTTTCGGGTGTTTTGAGCCTGAATTTGAGATATAAACGGGTACTGAAGATGCATGCACATATCGACTTTTGGGTACCTAAAATATTGATTTTGAGCATGTTTTTTGTCTGTATCTTGAAAACATTCTAACTAGGAGTAAGCATGTACAGATCGCTTCTAGGACCCAAAAATACCGAATTTTGGGTGTTTTGAGCCTGAATTTGAGATATAAACGGGTACAGCAGATGCATGAACATATCGACTTTGGACACTTAAAATATCGATTTTTAGCATGTTTTTAACCTATATTTTGAAAACATTCTAGCACTGATTAGACATGTACAGATCGCTTTTTGGACCACAAAATATCGAATTTTCGGGTGTTTTGGGCCTGAATTTGAGATATCGACTTTGGGCACCTAAAATATCGATTTTCAGCATGTTTTGGGCCTGTATTTTGAAAATACTCTAACACAGAGTAGGCATGTACAGATCGCTTTTTGGACCCAAAATTACCGAATTTTCGGGTGTTTTGAGCCTGAATTTGAGATATAAACGGGTACAGAAGATGCATGCACATATTGACTTTGGACACTTAAAATATCGATTTTTAGCATGTTTTGAGCCTATATACGGGATATAAACGGGTACAGAATATGCATGCACATATCGACTTTTTGCACCTAAAATATCGATTTTCAGCATGTTTTGGGTCTGTATCTTGAGAAAATTCTAGCAAGGATAAGGCATGTACAGATCGCTTCTGGGACCCAAAAATATTGAATTTTCGGGTGTTATAAGCCTGAATTTGGGATATAAACGGGTACTGAAGATCCATGCACATATCGACTTTTTGCACCTAAAATATCGATTTTCAGCATGTTTTGGGCCTGTATTTTGAAAATACTCTAACACAGAGTAGGCATGTACAGATCGCTTTTTGGACCCAAAATTACCGAATTTTCGGGTGTTTTGAGCCTGAATTTGAGATATAAACGGGTACAGATTGACTTTGGACACTTAAAATATCGATTTTTAGCATGTTTTGAGCCTATATACGGGATATAAACGGGTACAGAATATGCATGCACATATCGACTTTTTGCACCTAAAATATCGATTTTCAGCATGTTTTGGGTCTGTATCTTGAGAAAATTCTAGCAAGGATAAGGCATGTACAGATCGCTTCTGGGACCCAAAAATATCGAATTTTCGGGTGTTTTGAGCCTGAATTTGGGATGTAAATGGATACAGAAGATATATGCACTTATTGACTTGGGCACCTAAAATATCGATTTTTAACTTGTTTTTCTGCCTGTATTTTGAAAATATTCTAACATTGAGTAGGCATGAATAGATCGCCTCTGGAACCCAAAAATATCGAATTTTCGGGTATTTTGAGCATGAATTTAAGAAATAAACGGGTACTGAAGATGCATGCACATATCGACTTTGGGGACCTAAAATATCGATTTTTAGCCTGTTTTTGGCCTAAATTTTGAAAATATTCTAGCACTGAGTAGGCATGTACAGATCGCTTCTGGGACCCAAAAATATCGAGTTTTCGGGTGTTTTGAGCCTGAATTTGAGATATAAACGGTTACTGAAGATGAAAGCACATATCGACTTTGGGCACCTAAAATATCGATTTTCAGCATGTTTTGGGCGTGTTTTTTAAAATATTCTATTACTGCGTAGGCATGTACAGATCGCTTCTGTGACTCAAAAATATCGAATTTTCGGGTGTTTTGAGTCTGAATTTGAGATATAAACGAGTACTGAAGATTCATGGACATATTGACTTTGGGCACCTAAAATATCGATTTTCAGCATGTTTGGGTCTGTATTTTGAGAAAATTCTAGCAATGATTAGGCATGTACAGATCGTTTCTGGGACCCAAAAATATCGAATTTTCGAGTGTTTTGAGCCTGAATTTGAAATATAAACGGGTACTGAAGATGCATGCACATATCGACTTTAGGCACCTGAAATATCAATTTTCAGCATGTTTTGGGCCTGTATTTTGAAAATACTCTAACACGGGGTAGGCATGTACAGATTGCCTCTGGGACCCAAAAATATCGAATTTTTCGGGTGTTTTGAGCCTGAATTTGAGATATAGACGGGTACAGAAGATGCATACACATATTGACTTTGGGCACCTAAAATATCGATTTTCAGCATGTTTTGGGCCTATATTTTGAAAACATTCTAGCACTGAGTATGCATGTAAAGATCGCTTCTGGGACCCAAAAATATCGAATTTTCGGGTGTTTTGAGCCTGAATTTGAGATATAAACGGGTACTGAAGATGCATGCACATATCGACTTTGGGCACCTGAAATATCGATTTTCAGCATGTTTTGGTCCTGTATTTTGAGAATACTCTAACACGGAGTAGGCATGTACAGACTGCCTCTGGGACCCAAAAATATCGAATTTTTCGGGTATTTTGAGCCTGAATTTTAAATATACAAGGGTACAGAAGATGCATACACATATTGATTTTGGGCACCTAAAATACCGAAATTCAGCATGTTTTAGGCCTGTATTTTGAAAATACTCTAACACGGAGTAGGCATGTACAGATCGCTTCTGGTAACCAAAAATATCGAATTTTCGGGTGTTTTAAGCCTTAATTTGAGATATAAACGGGTACAGATGATGCATTTACATATTGACTTTGGGTACCTAAAATATCGATTTTCAACATGTTTTGGGCCTGTATTTTGAAAATACTTTACCACGGAGTAGGCATGTACAGATCCCTTCTAAGACCCAAAAATATCGAATTTTCGGGTGTTTTGAGTCAGAATTTGAGATATAAACGGTTACTGAAGATGCAAGCACATATCGACTTTGGGCACCTAAAATATCGTTTTAAGCATGTTTTGGGCCTGTACTTTGAAAATATTCTAGCACTAAGTAGGCATGTACAGATCGCTTCTGGGCCAAAATAAAATCGAATATTCGGGTGTTTTGACCCTGAATTTGAAATATAAACGTGTACAGAAGATGCATGCACATATCGACTTTGGGCACCTAAAATATCGATTTTCAGCATGTTTTGGGCTTGCTTTTTAAATATTCTATTACTTCGTAGGCATGTACAGATCGTTTCTGTGACTGAAAAATATCGAATTTTCGGGTGTTTTGAGTCTGAATTTGAGATATAAACGAGTACTGAAGATGCATGGACATATTTACTTTGGGCACCTAAAATATCGATTTTCAGCATGTTTGGGTCTGTATTTTGAGAAAATTCTAAGAATTATTAGGCATGTACAGATCGCTTCTGGGACCCAAAAATATCGAATTTTCGGGTGTTTTGAGCCTGAATTAAATATATAAACGGATACTGACGATGCATGCACATATCGACTTTGGGCACCTGAAATATCAATTTTCAGCATGTTTTGGGTCTGTATTTTGAAAATACTCTAACACGGAGTAGGCATGTACAGATTGCCTCTGGGACCCAAAAATATCGACATTTTCTGGTGTTTTGAGCCTGAATTTGAGATATACACGGGTACAGAAGATGCATACACATATTGACTTTGGGCACCTAAAATATCGAATTTCAGCATGTTATAGGCCTGTATTTTGAAAATACTCTAACACGGAGTAGGCATGTACAGATCGCTTCTGGGAACCAAAAATATCGAATATTCGGGTGTTTTGAGCCTGAATTTGGGATGTAAATGGGTACAGAAGATGCATGCGCTTATTGACTTGGGCACCTAAAATATCGATTTTTAACTTGTTTTTCTGCCTGTATTTTGAAAATATTCTAACATTGAGTAGGCATGAATAGATCGCTTTTGGAACCCAAAAATATCGAATTTTCGGGTATTTTGAGCATGAATTTGAGATATAAACGGGTACAGAAGATGCAAGCAAATATCGTCTTTGGGCACCTAAAATATCGATTTTCAGCATGTTTTAGGCCTGAATTTTGAAAATGTTCTATTACTGAGTAGGCATGTACAGATCGCTTCTGGGAACCAAAAATATCGAATATTCGGGTGTTTTGAGCCTGAATTTGGGATGTAAATGGGTACAGAAGATGCATGCGCTTATTGACTTGGGCACCTAAAATATCGATTTTTAACTTGTTTTTCTGCCTGTATTTTGAAAATATTCTAACATTGAGTAGGCATGAATAGATCGCCTCTGGAACCCAAAAATATCGAATTTTCGGGTAATTTGAGCATGAATTTGAGATATAAACGGGTACAGAAGATGCAAGCAAATATCGTCTTTGGGCACCTAAAATATCGATTTTCAGCATGTTTTAGGCCTGAATTTTGAAAATTATCTATTACTGAGTAGGCATGTACAGATCGCTTCTGGGACCCAAAAATATCGAATTTTCGAGTGTTTTGAGCCTGAATTTGAGATATAAACAGGTACTGAAGATGCATGCACATATCGACTTTGGGCACCTGAAATATCAATTTTCAGCATGTTATGGGCCTGTATTTTGAAAATACTCTAACACGGAGTAGGCATGTACAGATTGCCTCTGGGACCCAAAAATATCGAAATTTTCGGGTGTTTTGAGCCTGAATTTGAGATATACACGGGTACAGAAGATGCATACACATATTGACTTTGGGCACCTAAAATATCGAATTTCAGCTTGTTTTAGGCCTTTATTTTGAAAATACTCTAACACGGAGTAGGCATGTACAGATCGCTTCTGGGACACAAAAATATCGAGTTTTCGGGTGTTTTGAGCCTGAATTTGAGATATAAACGGCTACGGAAGATGCAAGCACATATCGACTTTGGGCACCTAAAATATCGATTTTCATCATGTTTTGGGCCTGTATTTTGAAAATATTCTAGCACTAAGTAGGCATGTACAGATCGCTTCTGGGCCAAAATAAAATCGAATATTCGGGTGTTTTGAGCCTGAATTTGAGATATAAACGTGTACAGAAGATGCATGCACATATCGACTTTGGGCACCTAAAATATCGATTTTCAGCATGTTTTGGGCGTGTTTTTTTAAATATTCTATTACTGCGTAGGCATATACAGATCGCTTCTGTTTCTCAAAAATATCGAATTTTCGGGTGTTTTGAGTCTGAATTTGAGTTATAAACGAGTACTGAAGATGCATGGACATATTGACTTTGGGCACCTAAAATATCGATTTTCAGCATGTTTGGGTCTGTATTTTGAGAAAATTCTAGCAATGATTAGGCATGTACAGATCGCTTCTGGAACCCAAAAATATCGAATTTGCGGGTGTTTTGGGCCTGAATTTGAGATATAAACGGGTACAGAAGATGCATGCACATATCGACTTTGGACACTTAAAATATCGATTTTTAGCATGTTTTGAGCCTATATACGGGATATAAACGGGTACAGAATATGCATGCACATATCGACGTTGGGCATCTAAAATATCGGTTTTTAGCATGTTTTTGGCCTAAATTTTGAAAATATTCTAACAATGAGTAGGCATGTACAGATCTCTTCTGGGACCCAAAAATATTAAATTTTCGAGTGTTTTAATCCTGAATTTGGGATATAAACTGGTACTGAAGATCCATGCACATATCGACTTTTTGCACCTAAAATATCGATTTTGAGCATATTTTGGGCCTGTAATTTGAAAATACTCAAACACGAAGTAGGCATGTACACATTGCTTCTGGGACCCAAAAATATCGAATATTCGGGTGTTTTGAGCCTGAATTTGGGATGTAAATGGGTACAGAAGATGCATGCACTTATTGACTTAGGCACCTAAAATATCGATTTTTAACTTGTTTTTCTGCCTGTATTTTGAAAATATTCTAACATTGAGTAGGCATGAATAGATCGCCTCTGGAACCCAAAAATATCAAATTTTCTGGTATTTTGAACCTGAATTTGAGATATAAACGGGTACAGAAGATGCATGCACATATCGACTTCGGGCACCTGAAATATCAATTTTCAGCATGTTTTGGGACTGTATTTTGAAAATACTCTAACAAGGAGTAGGCATGTACAGATTGCCTCTGGGACCCAAAAAAATCGAATTTTTCAGGTGTTTTGAGCCTGAATTTGAGATATACACGGGTACAGAAGATGCATACACATATTGACTTTGGGCACCTAAAATATCGATTTTCAGCATGTTTTGGGCCTATATTTTGAAAACATTCTAGCACTGAGTAGGCATGTACAGATCGCTTCTGGGACCCAAAAATATCGAATTTTCGGGTGTTTTGAGCCTGAATTTGAGATATAAACGAGTACTGAAGATGCATGCACATATCGATTTTGGACACCTAAAATATTGATTTTCAACTTGTTTTTGTGACTGTGTTTTTGAAAGTATTCTAACATTGAGTAGGCATGTACAGATCGCTTCTGGGACCCCCAAAAATGGAATTTTCGGGTGTTTTGAGCCTGAATTTGAGATATAAACGTGTACTGAAGATGCATGCACATATCGACTTTGGGCACCTAAAATATCGATTTTCAGTATGTTTTTGGTCTGTAATTTGAAAATATTCTGTCACTGAGTAGGCATGTACAGATCGCTTATTGGACCCAAAAATATCGAGTTTTCGGGTGTTTTGAGCCTGAATTTGAGATATAAACGGGGAGAGAAGATGCATACACATATTGCTTTTGGCAACTAAAATATCGAATTTCAGCATGTTTTGGGCCTGTATTTTGAAAATACTCTAAAACTGAGTAGGCATATACAGATCGCTTCTGGGAACCAAATAATTTTAATTTTCGGGTGTTTTCAGCCTGAATTTGAGATATACACGGGTACAGAAGATGCATACACATATTGACTTTGGGCACCTAAAATATCGATTTTCAGCATGTTTTAGACCTGTATTATGAAAATACTCTAACACGGAGTAGGCATATACAGATACCTTCTGGGAACCAAAAAATATAGATTTTTCGGGTGTTTTGAACCTGAATTTGAGATATAAACGGGTACAGAAGATGCATACACATATTGTCTTTGGCCACCTAAAATATCGATTTTCAGCATGTTTTGGGCCTATATTTTGAAAATATTCTAGCATTGAGTAGGCATGGAGAGATCGCTTCTGGAACCCAAAAATATCGAATTTTCGGGTATTTTGATCCTTAAATTTAAATATAAAAGGGTACCGAAAATGTATGCACATATCGACCTTGGGCACCTAATATATCGATTTTCAGCATGTTTTTGGCCTTTATTTTGAAAAAACTCTAACACGGAATAGGCATATACAGATACCTTCTGGGAACCAAAAAATATCGATTTTTCGGGTGTTTTGAGCCTGAATTTGAGATATAAACGGGTACAGAAGATGCATACACATATTGACTTTGGGCACCTAAAATATCGATTTTCAGCATATTTTGGGCCTGTATTATGAAAATACTCTAACACGGAGTAGGCATGTACAGATCGCTTCTGGGACCCAAAAATATCGAATTTTCGGGTGTTTTGAGATTGAATTTGAGATATCAACGGGTACAGAAGATGAATGCACATATCAACTTTTACACCTAAAATATCGATTTTTAGCATGCTTTGAGCCTATATTTTGAAAAAATTCCATGACTGAATAGGCATGTACAGATCGCATCTGGGACGCAAAAATATCGAATTTTCAGGTGTTTTGAGCCTGAATTTGAGATATAAACGTGTACAGAAGATGCATGCACATATCGACTTTGGGCACCTAAAATATCGATTTTCAGCATGTTTTGGGCGTGTTTTTTTAAATATTCTATTACTGCGTAGGCATATACAGATCGCTTCTGTGACTCAAAAATATCGAATTTTCGGTTGTTTTGAGTCTGAATTTGAGTTATAAACGAGTACTAAAGATGCATGGACATATTGACTTTGGGCACCTAAAATATCGATTTTCAGCATGTTTGGGTCTGTATTTTGAGAAAATTCTAGCAATGATTAGGCATGTACAGATCGCTTCTGGAACCCAAAAATATCGAATTTTCGGGTGTTTTGGGCCTGAATTTGAGATATAAACGGGTACAGAAGATACATGCACATATCGACTTTGGACACTTAAAATATCGATTTTTAGCATGTTTTGAGCTTATATACGGGATATAAACGGGTACAGAATATGCATGCACATATCGACTTTTTGCACCTAAAATATCGATTTTCAGCATGTTTTGGGTCTGTATCTTGAAAAAATTCTAGCAAGGATTAGGCATGTACAGATCGCTTCTGGGACCCAAAAATATTGAATTTTCGGGTGTTTTGAGCCTGAATTTGAGATTTAAACGGGTACAGAAGATGCATGCACATATCGACGTTGGGCACCTAAAATATCGATTTTTAGCATGTTTTTGGCCTAAATTTTGAAAATATTCTAGCACTGAGTAGGCATGTACAGATCGCTTCTGGGACCCAAAAATATTAAATTTTCGAGTGTTTTAATCCTGAATTTGGGATATAAACTGGTACTAAAGATCCATGCACATATCGACTTTTTGCACCTAAAATATCGATTTTGAGCATATTTTGGGCCTGTAATTTGAAAATACTCAAACACGAAGTAGGCATGTACACATCGCATCTGGGACCCAAAAATATCGAATATTCGGGTGTTTTGAGCCTGAATTTGGGATGTAAATGGATACAGAAGATGCATGCACTTATTGACTTAGGCACCTAAAATATCGATTTTTAACTTGTTTTTCTGCCTGTATTTTGAAAATATTCTAACATTGAGTAGGCATGAATAGATCGCCTGTGGAACCCAAAAATATCAAATTTTCGGGTATTTTGATCCTGAATTTGAGATATAAACGGGTACAGAAGATGCATGCACATATCGACTTTGGGCACCTAAAATATCGATTTTCAGCATGTTTTGGGTCTGTATCTTGAGAAAATTCCAGCAAGGATTAGGCATGTACAGATCGCTTCTGGGACCCAAAAATATTGAATTTTCGGGTGTTTTGAGCCTGAATTTGAGATATAAACGGGTACAGAAGATGCATGCACATATCGACTTTGGGGACATAAAATATCGATTTTTAGCCTGTTTTTTGCCTAAATTTTGAAAATATTCTAGCACTGAGTAGGCATGTACAGATTGCTTCTGGGACCCAAAGATATCGAGTTTTCGGGAGTTATGAGCATGAATTTGAGATATAAACGGTTACTGAAGATGCAAGCACATATCGGCTTTGGGCACCTAAAATATCGATTTTCAGCATGTTTTAGACCTGAATTTTGAAAATGTTCTATTACTGAGTAGGCATGTACAGATCGCTTCTGGGACCCAAAAATATCGAGTTTTCGGGTGTTTTGAGCATGAATTTGAGATATAAACGGCTACTGAAGATGCAAGCACATATCGACTTTGGGCACCTAAAATATCGATTTTCAGCATGTTTTGGGCTTGTATTTTGAAAATATTCTAGCACTAAGTAGGCATGTACAGATCGCTTCTGGGACCCAAAAATATCGAATTTTTCGTGTGTTTTGAGCCTGAATTTGAGATATACACGGGTACAGAAGATGCATACACATATTGACTTTGGGCACCTAAAATATCGATTTTCAGCATGTTTTGGGCGTGTTTTTTTAATTATTCTGTTACTGCGTAGGCATATACAGATCGCTTCTGTGACTCAAAAATATCGAATTTTCGGGTGTTTTGAGTCTGAATTTGAGTTATAAACGAGTACTGAAGATGCATGGACATATTGACTTTGGGCACCTAAAATATCGATTTTCAGCATGTTTGGGTCTGTATTTTGAGAAAATTCTAGCAATGATTAGGCATGTACAGATCGCTTCTGGAACCCAAAAATATCGAATTTTCGGGTGTTTTGGGCCTGAATTTGAGATATAAACGGGTACAGAAGATGCATGCACATATCGACTTTGGACACTTAAAATATCGATTTTTAGCATGTTTTGAGCTTATATACGGGATATAAACGGGTACAGAATATGCATGCACATATCGACTTTTTGCACCTAAAATATCGATTTTCAGCATGTTTTGGGTCTGTATCTTGAAAAAATTCTAGCAAGGATTAGGCATGTACAGATCGCTTCTGGGACCCAAAAATATTGAATTTTCGGGTGTTTTGAGCCTGAATTTGAGATTTAAACGGGTACAGAAGATGCATGCACATATCGACGTTGGGCCCCTGAAATATCAATTTTCAGCATGTTTTGGGCCTGTATTTTGAAAATACTCTAACACGGAGTAGGCATGTACAGATCGCTTCTGGGAACCAAAAATATCGAATTTTCGGGTGTTTTAAGCCTGAATTTGAGATATAAACGGGTACAGAAGATGTATTCACATATTGACTTTGGGTACCTAAAATATCGATTTTCAACATGTTTTGGGCCTATATTTTGAAAATACTTTAACACGGAGTAGGCATGTACAGATCGCTTCTGGGACCCAAAAATATCGAGTTTTCGGGTGTTTTGAGCCTGAATTTGAGATATAAACGGTTACTGAAGATGCAAGCACATATCGACTTTGGGCACCTAAAATATCGATTTTCAGCATGTTATAGGCCTGTATTTTGAAAATATTCTAGCACTAAGTAGACATGTACAAATCGCTTTTGGACCAAAATAAAATCGAATATTTGGGTGTTTTGAGCCTGAATTTGAGATATAAACGTGTACAGAAGATGCATGCACATATCGACTTTGGGCACCTTAAATATCGATTTTTAGCATGTTTTGAGCGTGTTTTTTTAAATATTCTATTACTGCTTAGGCATGTACAGATCGCTTCTGGGACTCAAAAATATCGAATTTTCGGGTGTTTTGAGTCTGAATTTGAGATATAAACAAGTACTGAAGATGCATGCACATATTGACTTTGGGCACCTAAAATATCGATTTTCGGCATGTTTGGGTCTGTATTTTGAGAAAATTCTAGCAATGATTAGGCATGTACAGATCGCTTCTGGGACCCAAAAATATCGAATTTTCGGGTGTTTTGAGCCTGAATTTGAGATATAAACGGGTACTGAAGATGCATGCACATATCGACTTCGGGCATCTGAAATATCAATTTTCAGCATGTTTTGGGCCTGTATTGTGAAAATACTCTAACAAGGAGTAGGCATGTACAGATTGCCTCTGGAACCCAAAAATATCGAATTTTTCGGGTGTTTTGAGCCTGAATTTGAGATATACACGGGTACAGAAGATGCATACACATATTGACTTTGGGCACCTAAAATATCGATTTTTAGCATGTTTTGGGCGTGTTTTTTTAAATATTCTATTACTGCTTAGGCATGTACAGATCGCTTCTGGGACTCAAAAATATCGAATTTTCGGGTGTTTTGAGTCTGAATTTGAGATATAAACAAGTACTGAAGATGCATGCACATATTGACTTTGGGCATCTAAAATATCGATTTTCGGCATGTTTGGGTCTGTATTTTGAGAAAATTCTAGCAATGATTAGGCATGTACAGATCGCTTCTGGGACCCAAAAATATCGAGTTTTCGGGTGTTTTGAGCCTGAATTTGAGATATAAACGGGTACTGAAGATGCATGCACATATCGACTTCGGGCACCTGAAATATCAATTTTCAGCATGTTTTGGGCCTGTATTTTGAAAATACTCTAACAAGGAGTAGACCTGTACAGAATGCCTCTGGGACCCAAAAATATCGAATTTTTCGGGTGTTTTGAGCCTGAATTTGAGATATACACGGGTATAGAAGATGCATACACATATTGACTTTGGGCACCTAAAATATCGATTTTCAGCATGTTTTGGGCCTATATTTTGAAAACATTCTAGCACTGAGTAGGCATGTACAGATCGCTTCTGGGACCCAAAAATATCGAATTTTCGGGTGTTTTGAGCCTGAATTTGAGATATAAACGAGTACTGAAGATGCATGCACATATCGACCTTGGGCACCTAATATATCGATTTTCAGCATGTTTTTGGCCTTTATTTTGAAAAAACTCTAACACGGAATATGCATATACAGATACCTTCTTGGAACCAAAAAATATCGATTTCTCGGGTGTTTTGAGCCTGAATTTGAGATATAAACGGGTACAGAAGATGCATACACATATTGACTTTGGGCACCTAAAATATCGATTTTCAGCATATTTTGGGCCTGTATTATGAAAAAACTCTATCACGGAGTAGGCATGTACAGATCGATTCTGGGACCCAAAAATATCGAATTTTCGGGTGTTTTTAGATTGAATTTGAGATATCAACGGGTACAGAAGATGAATGCACATATCAACTTTGGACACCTAAAATATCGATTTTTAGCATGCTTTGAGCCTATATTTTGAAAAAATTTCATGACTGAATAGGCATGTACAGATCGCATCTGGGACGCAAAAATATCGAATTTTCAGGTGTTTTGAGCCTGAAATTGAGATATAAACGGGTACTAAAGATGCATGTACATATCGACTTTGGGCACCTGAAATATCGATTTTCAGCATGTTTTGGGCCTGTATTTTGAAAATACTCTAACACGGAGTAGGCATGTACAGATTGCCTCTTGTACCCAAAAATATCGAATTTTTCGGGTATTTTGAGCCTGAATTTTAAATATACACGGGTACAGAAGATGCATACACGTATTGACTTTGGGCACCTAAAATACCGAAATTAAGCATGTTTTAGGCCTGTATTTTGAAAATACTCTAACACGGAGTAGGCATGTACAGATCGCTTCTGGGAACCAGAAAAATGGAATTTTCGGGTGTTTTGAGCCTGAATTTGAGATTTACACGGGTACAGAAGATGCATACACATATTGACTTTGGGCACCTAAAATATCGATTTTCAGCATGTTTTGGGCCAATATTTTGAAAATATTCTGTCACTGAGTAGGCATGTACAGATCGCTTATTGGACCCAAAAATATCGAGTTTTCGGGTGTTTTGAGTCTGAATTTGAGATATAAACGGGTAGAGAAGATGCATACACATATTGCTTTTGGCAACTAAAATATCGAATTTCAGCATGTTTTGGGCCTGTATTTTGAAAATACTCTAAAACGGAGTAGGCATATACAGATCGGTTCAGGGAACCAATTAATTTTAATTTTCGGGTGTTTTGAGCCTGAATTTGAGATATACACTGGTACAGAAGATGCATACACATATTGACTTTGGGCACCTAAAATATCGATTTTCAGCATGTTTTAGACCTGTATTATGAAAATACTCTAACACGGAGTAGTCATATACAGATACCTTCTGGGAACCAAAAAATATAGATTTTTCGGGTGTTTTGAGCCTGAATTTGAGATATAAACGGGTACAGAAGATGCATACACATATTGACTTTGGGCACCTAAAATATCGATTTTCAGCATGTTTTGGGCCTATATTTTGAAAATATTCTAGCATTGAGTAGGCATGGAGAGATCGCTTCTGGAACCCAAAAATATCGAATTTTCGGGTATTTTGATCCTTAAATTTAAATATAAAAGGGTACCGAAATTGCATGCACATATCGACCTTGGGCACCTAATATATCGATTTTCAGCATGTTTTTGGCCTTTATTTTGAAAAAACTCTAACATGGAATATGCATATACAGATACCTTCTGGGAACCAAAAAATATCGATTTTTCGGGTGTTTTGAGCCTGAATTTGAGATATAAACGGGTACAGAAGATGCATACACATATTGACTTTGGGCACCTAAAATATCGATTTTCAGCATATTTTGGGCCTATATTATGAAAATACTCTAACACGGAGTAGGCATGTACAGATCGCTTCTGGGACCCAAAAATAACGAATTTTCGGGTGTTTTGAGATTGAATTTGAGATATCAACGGGTACAGAAGATGAATGCACATATCAACTTTGGACACCTAAAATATCGATTTTTAGCATGCTTTGAGCCTATATTTTGAAAAAATTCCATGACTGAATAGACATGTACAGATCGCATCTGGGACGCAAAAATATCGAATTTTCGGGTGTTTTGAGCCTGAATTTGAGATATAACCGGGTACTAAAGATGCATGCACATATCGACTTTGGGCACTTGAAATATCGATTTTCAGCATGTTTTGGGCCTGTATTTTGAAAATACTCTAACACGTAGTAGGCATGTACAGATTGCCTCTTGGACCCAAAAATATCGAATTTTTCGGGTATTTTGAGCCTGAATTTTAAATATACACGGGTACAGAAGATGCATACACGTATTGACTTTGGGCACCTAAAATACCGAAATTAAGCATGTTTTAGGCCTGTATTTTGAAAATACTCTAACACGGAGTAGGCATGTACAGATCGCTTCTGGGACCCCAAAAAATGGAATTTTCGGGTGTTTTGAGCCTGAATTTCAGATATAAACGTGTACTGAAGATGCATGCACATATCGACTTTGGGCACCTAAAATACCGAAATTCAGCATGTTTTACGCCTGTATTTTGAAAATACTCTAACACGGAGTAGGCATGTACAGATCGCTTCTGGTAACCAGAAAAATGGAATTTTCGGGTGTTTTGAGCCTGAATTTGAGATATAAACGGGTACAGAAGATGCATGCACATATCGATTTTGGACACCTAAAATATTGATTTTCAACTTGTTTTTGTGCCTGTGTTTTGAAAGTATTCTAACATTGAGTAGGCATATACAGATCGCTTCTGGGACCCAAAAAAATGGAATTTTCTGGTGTTTTGAGCCTGAATTTGAGATATAAACAGGTACTGAAGATGCATGCACATATCGACTTTGGTCACCTGAAATATCAATTTTTAACATGTTTTAGACCTGTATTTTGAAAATACTCATACACGGAGTAGGCATGTACAGATCGCATCTGGGACCCAAAAATATCGAATTTTCGAGTGTTTTGAGCCTGAATTTGAGATATAAACGGGTACTGAAGATGCATACACATATTGACTTTGGGCACCTAAAATATCGATTTTCAGCATGTTTTGGGCCTGGATTATGAAAATACTCTAACACGGAGTAGGCATGTACATATCGCTTCTGGGACTAAAAAACATAGAATTTTCGGGTGTTTTAAGCCTGAATTTGGGATGTAAATGGGTACAGAAAATGCAAGCACATATTGACTTGGGCACCTAAAATATCGATTTTAACTTGTTTTTCTGCCTGTATTTTGAAAATATTTTAACACGGAGTAGGCATGTACAGATCGCTTCTGGGAACCAAAAATATCGAATTTTCGGGTGTTTTGAGCCAGAATTTAAGATATAAACGGGTACTGAAGATAAATGCACATATCGACTTTGGGCACCTAAAATATCGATTATCATCATGTTTTGGGCTTATATTTTGAAAATATTCAAGCACTGAGTAGGTATGTACAGATCGCTTCTGGGACCCAAAAATATCGAATTTTAGGGTGTTTTGAGCCTGAATTTGAGATATAAACGGGTACAGAAGATGCATGCACATATCGATTTTGGACACCTAAAATATTGATTTTCAACTTGTTTTTGTGCCTGTGTTTTGAAAGTATTCTAACATTGAGTAGGCATGTACAGATCGCTTCTGGGACTCATAAAAATGGAATTTTCGGGTGTTTTGAGCCTGAATTTGAGATATAAACGAATACAGAAGATGCATGCACATATAGACTTTGGGCACCTAAAATATCGTTTTTTAGCATATTTTGACTTGTATTTTGGAAATATTCTGTTACTGAGTAGGCATGTACAGATCGCTTCTGGGACCCAAAAATATCGAATTTTTGGGTGTTTTGATCCTGAATTTGAGATATAAACGGGTACTTAATATACATACATATATTGACTTTGGGCACCTAAAATATCGATTTTCAGCATGTTTTGGGCCTGTATTATAAAAATATTCTAACACGGAGTAGGCATGTACAGATCGCTTATGGGACCCAAAAATATCGAATTTTCATGTGTTTTGAGCCTGAATTTGAGATATAAACGGGTACTGAAGATGCATTTACATATCGACTTTGGGCACCTGAAATATCAATTTTCAGCATGTTTTAGGTCTGTATTTTGAAAATACTCTAACACGGAGTAGGCATGTACAGATCGCTTCCGGAAACCAAAAATATCGAATTTTCAGGTGTTTTAAGCCTGAATTTGAGATATAAACGGATACAGTAGATGCATTCACATATTAACTATTGCACCTAAAATATCGATTTTCAGCATGTTTTAGGCCTGTATTTTGAAAATACTCTAACACGGAGTAGGCATGTACAGATCGCTTCAGGGAACCAAAAATATCAAATTTTCGGGTGTTTTGAGCCAGAATTTGAGATATAGACGGGTACTGAAGATGCATGCACATATCGATTTTGGGCACCTAAAATATCGATTTTCAACTTGTTTTTGTGCCTGTGTTTTGAAAATATTCAAACATTGAGTAGGCATGTACACATCGCTTCTGGGACCCAAAAATATCGAATTTTCGGGTGTTTTGAGCCTGTATTTGAGATATAAACGGGTACTGAAGATACATACACATATCGACTTTGGGCACCTAAAATATCGATTTTTAGCATGTTTTGGGTCTGTTATTTGAAAATTTTCTGTCACTGAGTAGGCATGTCCAGATCGCTTCTGTACGCAAATAAAATCGAATATTCGGGTGTTTTGAGCCTGAATTTGAGATTATAAACAGGTACAGAAAATGCATGCACATATCGACTTTGGGCACCTAATATATCGATTTTCAGCATGTTTTGGGCTTATATTTTGAAAATATTCTAGCACTGACTAGGCATGTACAGATCACTTCTGGGCCAAAATAAAATCGAATATTCGGGTGTTTTGAGCCTGAATTTGAGATATAAACGGGTACTGAAGATGCATACACATATCGACTTTGGACACCTAAAATATCGATTTTCAGCATGTTTTCAGCCTAAAATTTGAAAATATTCTAGCATTAAGTAGGCATGGAGAGATCGCTTCTGGAAACCAAAAATAGCGAATTTTCGGGTATTTTGATCATTAAATTTAAATATAAAAGAGTACCGAAAATGCATGCACATATCGACTTTGGGCACCTAATATATCGATTTTCAGCATGTTTTTGGCCTTTATTTTGAAAAAACTCTAACACGGAATGGGCATGTACAGATAGCTTCTGGGACCCAAAAATATCGATTTTTCGGGTGTTTTGAGCCTGAATTTGAGATATAAACGGTTACAGAAGATGCATACACATATTGACTTTGGGCACCTAAAATATCGATTTTCAGCATATTTTTGGCTTGTATTATGAAAATACTCTAACACGGAGTAGGCATGTACAGATCGCTTCTGGGACCCAAAAATATCGAATTTTCGGATATTTTGAGTCTGAATTTGGGATATAAACGTGTACAGAAGATTCATACACATATTGACTTTAGGCCTCTAAAATATCGATTTTCAGCATGTTTTGGGCCTGTATTATGAAAATACTCTAACACGGAGTAGGCATGTATATATCGTTTCTGGGACGCAAAAACATCGAATTTTCGGGTGTTTTAAGCCTGAATTTGGGATGTAAATGGGTACAGAAAATGCAAGCACATATTGACTTGGGCACCTAAAATATCGATTTTAACTTGTTTTTCTGCCTGTATTTTGAAAATATTTTAACATGGAGTAGGCATGTACAGATCGCTTTTTGGACCCAAAAATATCGAATTTTAGGGTGTTTTGAGCCAGAATTTGGGACATAAACGGGTACAGAAGATGCATGCACATATCGATTTTGGGCACCTAAAATATCGATTTTCAGCATGTTTTTGGCCTGAATCTTAAAAATATTCTATTATTGAGTAGGCATGTACAAATCGCTTCTTGGACCCAACAATATCGAATTTTAGGGTGTTTTGAGCCTGAATTTGGGACATAAACGGGTACAGTAGAGGCATGCACATATCGATTTTGGGCACCTAAAATATCGATTTTCAGCATGTTTTCGGCTTGAATCTTAAAAATATTCTATTACTGAGTAGGCATGTACAAATCGCTTCTTGGACCCAAAAATATCGATTTTTTGGATGTTTTGAGCCTGAATTTGAGATATAAACGTATACTGAAGATGCATGAACATATCGACTTTGGGCACCTAAAATATCGATTTTTAGCATGTTTTTGGTCTGTAATTTGAAAATATTCTGTCACTGAGTAGGCATGTACAGATCGCTTATTGGACCCAAAAATATCGAGTTTTCGGGTGTTTTGAGCCTGAATTTGAGATATAAACGGGTAGAGAAGATGCATACACATATTGCTTTTGGCACCTAAAATATCGAATTTCAGCATGTTTTGGGCCTGTATTTTGAAAATACTCTAAAACGGAGTAGGCATGTACAGATCGCTTCTGGGAACCAAACAATTTGAAATTTCGGGTGTTTTCAGCCTGAATTTGAGATATACACGGGTACAGATGATGCATACACATATTAACTATTGCACCTAAAATATCGATTTTCAGCATGTTTTAGGCCTGTATTTTGAAAATACTCTAACACGGAGTAGGCATGTACAGATCGCTTCTGGGAACCAAAAATATCAAATTTTCGGGTGTTTTGAGCCAGAATTTGAGATATAAACGGGTACTGAAGATGCATGCACATATCGATTTTGGGCACCTAAAATATCGATTTTCAGCATGTTTTGGGCCTGTATTATGAAAATACTCTAACACGGAGTAGGCATGTATATATCGCTTCTGGGACGCAAAAACATCGAATTTTCGGGTGTTTTAAGCCTGAATTAGGGATGTAAATGGGTACAGAAAATGCAAGCACATATTGACTTGGGCACCTAAAATATCGATTTTAACTTGTTTTTCTGCCTGTATTTTGAAAATATTTTAACATGGAGTAGGCATGTACAGATCGCTTTTTGGACCCAAAAATATCGAATTTTAGGGTGTTTTCAGCCTGAATTTGGGACATAAACGGGTACAAAAGATGCATTCACATATCGATTTTAGACACCTAAAATATCGATTTTCTGCATGTTTTTGGCCTGAATCTTAAAAATATTCTATTATTGAGTAGGCATGTACAAATCGCTTCTTGGACCCAACAATATCGAATTTTAGGGGGTTTTGAGCCTGAATTTGGGACATAAACGGGTACAGTAGAGGCATGCACATATCGATTTTGGGCACCTAAAATATCGATTTTCAGCATGTTTTCGGCCTGAATCTTAAAAATATTGTATTACTGAGTAGGCATGTACAAATCGCTTCTTGGAACCAAAAATATCGATTTTTTGGATGTTTTGAGCCTGAATTTGAGATATAAACGTATACTGAAGATGCATGCACATATCGATTTTGGGCACCTAAAATATCGATTTTCAACTTGTTTTTGTGCCTGTGTTTTGAAAATATTCAATCATTGAGTAGGCATGTACACATCGCTTCTGGGACCCAAAAAATATCGATTTTTCGGGTGTTTTGAGCCTGAATTTGAGATATAAACGGGTACAGAAGATGCATACACTTATTGACTTTGGACACCTAAAATATCGATTTTCAGCATATTTTTGGCTTGTATTATGAAAATACTCTAACACGGAGTAGGCATGTACAGATCGCTTCTGGGACCCAAAAATATCGAATTTTCGGATGTTTTGAGTCTGAATTTGGGATATAAACGTGTACAGAAGATTCATACACATATTGACTTTAGGCACCTAAAATATCGATTTTCAGCATGTTTTGGGCCTGTATTATGAAAATACTCTAACACGGAGTAGGCATGTATATATCGCTTCTGGGACGCAAAAACATCGAATTTTCGGGTGTTTTAAAACTGAATTTGGGATGTAAATGGGTACAGAAAATGCAAGCACATATTGACTTGGGCACTAAAATATCGATTTTAACTTGTTTTTCTGCCTGTATTTTGAAAATATTTTAACATGGAGTAGGCATGTACAGATCGCTTTTTGGACCCAAAAATATCGAATTTTAGGGTGTTTTCAGCCTGAATTTGGGACATAAACGGGTACAGAAGATGCATGCACATATCGATTTTGGGCACCTAAAATATCGATTTTCAGCATGTTTTTGGCCTGAATCTTAAAAAAATTCTATTATTGAGTAGGCATGTACAAATCGCTTCTTGGACCCAACAATATCGAATTTTAGGGTGTTTTGAGCCTGAATTTGGGACATAAACGGGTACAGTAGAGGCATGCACATATCGATTTTGGGCACCTAAAATATCGATTTTCAGCATGTTTTCGGCCTGAATCTTAAAAATATTCTATTACTGAGTAGGCATGTACAAATCGCTTCTTGGACCCAAAAATATCGATTTTTTGGATGTTTTAAGCATGAATTTGAGATATAAACGTATACTGAAGATGCATGAACATATCGACTTTGGGCACCTAAAATATCGATTTTTAGCATGGTTTTGGTCTGTAATTTGAAAATATTCTGTTACTGATTAGGCATGTACAGATCGCTTATTGGACACAAAAATATCGAGTTTTCGGGTGTTTTGAGCCTGAATTTGAGATATAAACGGGTAGAGAAGATGCATACACATATTGGTTTTGGCACCTAAAATATCGAATTTCAGCATGTTTTGGGCCTGTATTTTGAAAATACTCTAAAACGGAGTAGGCATGTACAGATCGCTTCTGGGAACCAAACAATTTGAAATTTCGGGTGTTTTCAGCCTGAATTTGAGATATACACGGGTACAGAAGATGAATACACATATTAACTATTGCACCTAAAATATCGATTTTCAGCATGTTTTAGGCCTGTATTTTGAAAATACTCTAACATTGAGTAGGCATGTACACATCGCTTCTGGGACCCAAAAATATCGAATTTTCGGGTGTTTTGAGCCTGAATTTGAGATATAAACGAGTACTGAAGATACATACACATATCGACTTTGGGCACCTAAAATATCGATTTTTAGCATGTTTTGTGTCTGTTATTTGAAAATTTTCTGTCACTGAGTAGGCATGTACAGATCGCTTCTGGACGCCAATAAAATCGAATATTCGGGTGTTTTGAGCCTGAATTTGAGATTATAAACAGGTACAGAAAATGCATGCACATATCGACTTTGGGCACCTAATATATCGATTTTCAGCATGTTTTGGGCTTATATTTTGAAAATATTCTAGCACTGACTAGGCATGTACAGATCACTTCTGGGCCAAAATAAAATCGAATATTCGGGTGTTTTGAGCCTGAATTTGAGATATAAACGGGTACTGAAGATGCATGCACATATCGTCTTTGGACACCTAAAATATCGATTTTCAGCATGTTTTCAGCCTAAAATTTGAAAATATTCTAGCATTAAGTAGGCATGGAGAGATCGCTTCTGGAACCCAAAAATATCGAATTTTCGGGTATTTTGATAATTAAATTTAAATATAAAAGAGTACCGAAAATGCATGCACATATCGACTTTGGGCACCTAATATATCGATTTTCAGCATGTTTTTGGCCTTTATTTTGAAAAAACTCTAACACGGAATGGGCATGTACAGATAGCTTCTGGGACCCAAAAAATATCGATTTTTCGGGTGTTTTGAGCCTGAATTTGAGATATAAACGGGTACAGAAGATGCATACACATATTGACTTTGGGCACCTAAAATATCGATTTTCAGCATATTTTTGGCTTGTATTATGAAAATACTCTAACACGGAGTAGGCATGTACAGATCGCTTCTGGGACCCAAAAATATCGAATTTTCGGGTGTTTTGAGATTGAATTTGAGATATCAACGGGTACAGAAGATGAATGCACATATCAACTTTGAACACCTAAAATATCGAATTTTAGCATGCTTTGAGCCTATTTTTTGAAAACATTCCATTCCTGAATAGGCATGTACAGATCGCTTCTGGGACGCAAAAATAATATAGAATTTTCAGGTAATTTTAACCTGAATTTGAGATATAAACGGGTACTGAAGATGCATGCACATATTGACTTTGGGCACCTGAAATATCAATTTTCAGCATGTTTTGGGTCTGTATTTTGAAAATATTCTGTCACTGAGTAGGCATGTACAGATCATTTCTGGGCAAAAGTAAAATCAAATATTCGGGTGTTTTGAGCCTGAATTTGAGATGTAAACGGGTACAGAAGATGCATGCACATATCGATTTTTGACACCTAAAATATTGATTTTCAACTTGTTTTTGTGCCTGTGTTTTGAAAGTATTCTAACATTGAGTAGGCATGTACAGATCGCTTCTGGGACCCCCCAAAATGGAATTTTTGGGTGTTTTGAGCCTGAATTTGAGATATAAACGGGTACAGAAGATGCATGCACATATCGACTTTGGGCACCTGAAATATCAATTTTCAGCATGTTTTAGGCATGTATTTTGAAAATACTCTAACACGGAGTAGGCATGTACAGATCGCTTCCGGAAACCAAAAATATCGAATTTTCAGGCGTTTTAAGCTTGAATTTGAGATATAAACGGGTACAGAAGATGCATTCACATATTGACTTTGGGCACCTAAAATATCGATTTTCAGCATGTTTTAAGCCTGTATTTTGAAAATACTTTTACACGGAATAGGCATGTACAGATCCCTTCTAGGACCCAAAAATATCGAATTTTCGGGTGTTTTAAGCCTGAATTTGGGACATAAACTGGTACAGAAGATCCATGCACATATCAATTTTGGGCACATAAAATATCTATTTTCAACTTGTTTTTGTGCGTGTGTTTTGAAAATATTCTAACATTGAGTAGGCATGTACAGATCGCTTCTGGGACCCAAAAATATCGAATTTTCGTGTGTTTTGAGCCTGAATTTGAGATATAAACGGGTACTGAAGATGCATACACATATTGACTTTGGGCACCAAAAAATATCGATTTTCAGCATGTTTTGGGCCTGTATTATGAAAATACTCTAATACGGAGTAGGCATCTACATATCGCTTCTGGGACCCAAAAATATCAAAATTTTCGGGTGTTTTGAGTCTGAATTTGGGATATAAATGTGTACTTAAGATGCATACACATTTCGACTTTGGGCACCTAAAATATCGATTTTCAGCATGCTTTGAGCCTATTTATTGAAAACATTCCATTCCTGAATAGGCATGTACAGATCGCTTCTGGGACGCAAAAATAATATCGAATTTTCAGGTGTTTTTAACCTGAATTTGATATATAAACGGGTACTGAAGATGCATGCACATATCGACTTTGGGCACCTGAAATATCAATTTTCAGCATGTTTTGGGTCTGTATTTTGAAAATATTCTGTCACTGAGTAGGCATGTACAGATTATTTCTGGGCAAAAGTAAAATCAAATATTCGGGTGTTTTGAGCCTGAATTTGATATGTAAACGGGTACAGAAGATGCATGCACATATCGATTTTGGACACCTAAAATATTGATTTTCAACTTGTTTTTGTGCCTGTGTTTTGAAAGTATTCTAACATTGAGTAGGTATGTACAGATCGCTTCTGGGACCCCCCAAAATGGAATTTTTGGGTGTTTTGAGCCTGAATTTGAGATATAAACGGGTACAGAAGATGCATGCACATATCGACTTTGGGCACCTGAAATATCAATTTTCAGCATGTTTTAGGCCTGTATTTTGAAAATACTCTAACACGGAGTAGGCATGTACAGATCGCTTCCGGAAACCAAAAATAACGAATTTTCAGGTGTTTTAAGCTTGAATTTGAGATATAAACGGGTACAGAAGATGCATTCACATATTGACTTTGGGCACCTAAAATATCGATTTTCAGCATGTTTTAAGCCTGTATTTTGAAAATACTTTTACACGGAATAGGCATGTACAGATCCCTTCTAGGACCCAAAAATATCGAATTTTCGGGTGTTTTAAGCCTTAATTTGGGACATAAACTGGTACAGAAGATCCATGCACATATCAATTTTGGGCACATAAAATATCTATTTTCAACTTGTTTTTGTGCGTGTGTTTTGAAAATATTCTAACATTGAGTAGGCATGTACAGATCGCTTCTGGGACCAAAAAATATCGAATTTTCGGGTGTTTTGAGCCTGAATTTGAGATATAAACGGGTACTGAAGATGCATACACATATTGACTTTGTGCACCAAAAAATATCGATTTTCAGCATGTTTTGGGCCTGTATTATGAAAATACTCTAATACGGAGTAGGCATCTACAGATCGCTTCTGGGACCCAAAAATATCGAATTTTCGGGTGTTTTGAGTCTGAATTTGGGATATATATGTGTACTTAAGATGCATACACATTTCGACTTTGGGCACCTAAAATATCGATTTTCAGCATGTTTTGGGCCTGTATTATGATAATACTCTAACACGGAGTAGGCATGTACATATCGCTTCTGGGACCCAAAAACATCGAATTTTAGGGTGTTTTAAGCCTGAATTTGGGATGTAAATGGGTACAGAAAATGCAAGCACATATTGACTTGCGCACCTAAAATATCGATTTTAACTTGTTTTTCTGCCTGTATTTTGAAAATATTTTAACATTGAGTAGGTAGGTACAGATCGCTTCTGGGACCCAAAAATATTGAATTTTTGTGTGTTTTGAGCAAGAATTTGAGATATAAACGTCTACAAAAGATGAATGCATATATAGACTTTGTGCACCTAAAATATCGATTTTCAGCATGTTTTCGGCCTGAATCTTAAAAATAATCTATTACTGAGTAGGCATGTACAGATCGCTTATTGGACCCAAAAATATCGAGTTTTCGGGAGTTTTGAGCCTGAATTTGAGATATAAACGGGTAGAGAAGATGTATACACATATTGCTTTTGGCACCTAAAATATCGAATTTCAGCATGTTTTATGCCTATATTTTGAAAATACTCTAAAACGGAGTAGGCATGTTCAGATCGCTTCTGGGAACCAAAAAATTTGAATTTTCGGGTGTTTTCAGCCTGAATTTGAGATATATACGGGTACAGAAGATGCATACACATATTGACTTTGGGCACCTAAAATATCGATTTTCAGCATGTTTTAGGCCTGTATTTTGAAAATACTCTAACACGGAGTAGGCATGTACAGATCGCTTCTGGGAACCAAAAATATCGAATTTTCGGGTGTTTTGAGCCAGAATTTGAGATATAAACGGGTACTGAAGATGCATGCACATATCGATTTTGGGCACCTAAAATATCGATTTTCAACTTGTTTTTGTGCTTGCGTTTTGAAAATATTCTAAGATTGAGTAGGCATGTACACATCGCTTCTGACACCCAAAAATATCGAATTTTCGGGTGTTTTGAGCCTGAATTTGAGATATAAACGGGTACAGAAGATGCATGCACATATCGACTTTGGGCACCTAAAATATCGATTTTAACTTGTTTTTCTGCCTGTATTTTGAAAATATTCTAACATTGAGTAGGCATGTACATATCGCTTCTGGGACCCAAAAACATCGCATTTTTGGGTGTTTTAAGCCTGAATTTGGGATGTAAATGGGTACAGAAAATGCAAGCACATATTGACTTGGGCACCTAAAATATCGATTTTAACTTGTTTTTCTGCCTGTATTTTGAAAATATTTTAACATTGAGTAGGCATGTACAGATCGCTTCTGGGACCCAAAAATATCGAATTTTTGGGTGTTTTGAGCCTGAATTTGAGATATAAACGGCTACAAAAGATGCATGCATATATAGACTTTGTGCACCCAAAATATCCATATTTAGCATGTTTTGGGCCTATATTTTGAAAATATTCTAGCACTGAGTAGGCATGTACAGATCGCTTTTTGGACCCAAAAATATCGAATTTTTGGGTGTTTTGAGCCTGAATTTGAGATATAAACGGCTACAAAAGATGCATGCATATATAGACTTTGTGCACCTAAAATATCGATTTTCAGCATGTTTTCGGCCTGAATCTTAAAAATATTCTATTACTGAGTAGGCATGTACAAATCGCTTCTTGGACCCAAAAATATCGAATTTTAGGGTGTTTTGAGCCTGAATTTGGGACATAAACGGGTACAGAAGATGCATGCACATATCGACTTTGGGCACCTAAAATATCGATTTTCAGCATGTTTTTGGTCTGTATATTGAAAATAATCTGTCACTGAGTAGGCATTTACAGATCGCTTATTGGTCCCAAAAATATCGAGTTTTCGGGTGTTTTGAGCCTGAATTTGAGATATAAACGGGTACAGATGATGCATACACATATTGACTTTGGGCACCTAAAATATCGATTTTCAGCATGTTTTGGGCCTGTATCTTGAAAATACTCTAACACGGAGTAGGCATGTACATATCGCTTCTGGGACCCAAAAACATCGCATTTTCGGGTGTTTTAAGCCTGAATTTGGGATGTAAATGGGTACAGAAAATGCAAGCACATATTGACTTGGGCACCTAAAATATCGATTTTAACTTGTTTTTCTGCCTGTATTTTAAAAAAATATTTTAACATTGAGTAGGCATGTACAGATCGCTTCTGGGACCCAAAAATATCGAATTTTTGGGTGTTTTGAGCCTGAATTTGGGATATAAACGGCTACAAAAGATGAATGCATATATAGACTTTGTGCACCCAAAATATCCATATCTAGCATGTTTTGGACCTATATTTTGAAAATATTCTAGCACTGAGTAGGCATGTATAGATCGCTTTTTGGACCCAAAAATATCGAATTTTAGGGTGTTTTGAGACTGAATTTGAGATATAAACGGCTACAAAAGATGCATGCATATATAGACTTTGTGCACCTAAAATATCGATTTTCAGCATGTTTTCGGCCTGAATCTTAAAAATATTCTATTACTGAGTAGGCATGTACAAATCGCTTCTTGGACCCAAAAATATCGAATTTTAGGGTGTTTTGAGCCTGAATTTGGGACATAAACGGGTACAGAAGATGCATGCACATATCGACTTTGGGCACCTAAAATATCGATTTTCAGCATGTTTTTGGTCTGTAATTTGAAAATATTCTGTCACTGAGTAGGCATGTACAGATCGCTTATTGGACCCAAAAATATCGAGTTTTCGGGAGTTTTGAGCCTGAATTTGAGATATAAACGGGTAGAGAAGATGCATACACATATTGCTTTTGGCACCTAAAATATCGAATTTCAGCATGTTTTATGCCTATATTTTGAAAATACTCTAAAACGGAGTAGGCATGTTCAGATCGCTTCTGGGAACCAACAAATTTGAATTTTCGGGTGTTTTCAGCCTGAATTTGAGATATACACGGGTACAGAAGATGCATACACATATTGACTTTGGGCACCTAAAATATCGATTTTCAGCATGTTTTAGGCCTGTATTTTGAAAATACTCTAACACGGAGTAGGCATGTACAGATCGCTTCTGGGAACCAAAAATATCGAATTTTCGGGTGTTTTGAGCCAGAATTTGAGATATAAACGGGTACTGAAGATGCATGCACATATCGATTTTGGGCACCTAAAATATCGATTTTCAACTTGTTTTTGTGCTTGCGTTTTGAAAATATTCTAAGATTGAGTAGGCATGTACACATCGCTTCTGACACCCAAAAATATCGAATTTTCGGGTGTTTTGAGCCTGAATTTGAGATATAAACGGGTACAGAAGATGCATGCACATATCGACTTTGGGCACCTAAAATATCGATTTTCAGCATGTTTTTGGTCTGTAATTTGAAAATATTCTGTCACTGAGTAGGCATTTAAAGATCGCTTATTGGTCCCAAAAATATCGAGTTTTCGGGAGTTTTGAGCCTGAATTTGAGATATAAACGGGTAGAGAAGATACATACACATATTGCTTTTGGCACCTAAAATATCGAATTTCAGCATGTTTTTGGCCTGTATTTTGAAAATACTCTAAAACGGAGTAGGCATGTACAGGTCGCTTCTGGGAACCAAAAAAATTGAATTTTCGGGTGTTTTGAGCCAGAAATTGAGATATACACAGGTACAGAAGATGCATGCACATATTGACTTTGGGCACCTAAAATATCGATTTTTAGCATGTTTTGAGCTAATATTCTGAAAATATTTTAGCACTGAGTATGCATGTACAGATCGCTTCTTGGACCAAAACATATCGAATTTTCGGGTGTTTTGAGCCTGAATTTGAGATATAAACGGGTACAGATGATGCATACACATATTGACTTTGGGCACCTAAAATATCGATTTTCAGCATGTTTTGGGCCTGTATCTTGAAAATACTCTAACACGGAGTAGGCATGTACATATCGCTTCTGGGACCCAAAAACATCGCATTTTCGGGTGTTTTAAGCCTGAATTTGGGATGTAAATGGGTACAGAAAATGCAAGCACATATTGACTTGGGCACCTAAAATATCGATTTTAACTTGTTTTTCTGCCTGTATTTTAAAAAAATATTTTAACATTGAGTAGGCATGTACAGATCGCTTCTGGGACCCAAAAATATCGAATTTTTGGGTGTTTTGAGCCTGAATTTGGGATATAAACGGCTACAAAAGATGCATGCATATATAGACTTTGTGCACCCAAAATATCCATATTTAGCATGTTTTGGGCCTATATTTTGAAAATATTCTAGCACTGAGTAGGCATGTATAGATCGCTTTTTGGACCCAAAAATATCGAATTTTAGGGTGTTTTGAGACTGAATTTGAGATATAAACGGCTACAAAAGATGCATGCATATATAGACTTTGTGCACCTAAAATATCGATTTTCAGCATGTTTTCGGCCTGAATCTTAAAAATATTCTATTACTGAGTAGGCATGTACAAATCGCTTCTTGGACCCAAAAATATCGAATTTTAGGGTGTTTTGAGCCTGAATTTGGGACATAAACGGGTACAGAATATGCATGCACATATCGATTTTGGGCACCTAAAATATCGATTTTCAACTTGTTTTTGTGCCTGCGTTTTGAAAATATTCTAAGATTGAGTAGGCATGTACACATCGCTTCTGGGACCCAAAAATATCGAATTTTCGGGTGTTTTGAGCCTGAATTTGAGATATAAACGGGTACAGAAGATGCATGCACATATCGACTTTGGGCACCTAAAATATCGATTTTGACTTGTTTTTCTGCCTGTATTTTGAAAATATTCTAACATTGAGTAGGCATGTACATATCGCTTCTGGGACCCAAAAACATCGCATTTTTGGGTGTTTTAAGCCTGAATTTGGGATGTAAATGGGTACAGAAAATGCAAGCACATATTGACTTGGGCACCTAAAATATCGATTTTAACTTGTTTTTCTGCCTGTATTTTGAAAATATTTTAACATTGAGTAGGCATGTACAGATCGCTTCTGGGACCCAAAAATATCGAATTTTTGGGTGTTTTGAGCCTGAATTTGAGATATAAACGGCTACAAAAGATGCATGCATATATAGACTTTGTGCACCCAAAATATCCATATTTAGCATATTTTGGGCCTATATTTTGAAAATATTCTAGCACTGAGTAGGCATGTACAGATCGCTTTTTGGACCCAAAAATATCGAATTTTAGGGTGTTTTGAGCCTGAATTTGGGACATAAACGGGTACAGAAGATGCATGCACATTTCGATTTTGGGCACCTAAAATATCGATTTTCAGCATGTTTTTGGCTTGAATCTTAAAAATATTCTATTACTGAGTAGGCATGTACAAATCGCTTCTTGGACCCAAAAATATCGATTTTTTGGATGTTTTGAGCCTGAATTTGAGATATAAACGTATACTAAAGATACATGCACATATCGACTTTGGGCACCTAAAATATCGATTTTCAGCAGGTTTTTGGTCTGTAATTTGAAAATATTTTGTCTCTGAGTAGGCATGTACAGATCGCTTATTGGACCCAAAAATATCGAGTTTTCCGGTGTTTTGAGCCTGAATTTGAGATATAAACGGGTAGAGAAGATTCATACACATATTGCTTTTGGCACCTAAAATATCGAATTTCAGCATGTTTTTGGCCTGTATTTTGAAAATACTCTAAAACGGAGTAGGCATGTACAGATCGCTTCTGGGAACCAAAAAAATTGAATTTTCGGGTGTTTTGAGCCAGAATTTGAGATATACACAGGTACAGAAGATGCATGCACATATTGACTTTGGGCACCTAAAATATCGATTTTTAGCATGTTTTGAGCTTATATTCTGAAAATATTTTAGCACTGAGTATGCATGTACAGATCGCTTCTTGGACCAAAACATATCGAATTTTCGGGTGTTTTGAGCCTGAATTTGAGATATAAACGGGAACAGATGATGCATACACATATTGACTTTGGGCACCTAAAATATCGATTTTCAGCATGTTTTGGGCCTGTATCTTGAAAATACTCTAACACGGAGTAGGCATGTACAGATAGCTTCTGGGGCCCAAAAATATCGATTTTTTGGATGTTTTGAGCACGAATATGGGATAGAAATGTGTACAGAAAATGCATGCGCATATTAACTTTGGGAACCTAAAATATTGATTTCCAGAATGTTTTTGGCGTGTATTATGAAAATATTCTAACACTGAGTAGGCGTGTACAGATAGCTTCTGGGACCCAAAAATATCGAATTTCCGGGTGTTTTGAGCCTGAATTTGAGATATAAACGGGTACAGAAGATGCATGCACATATCGACTTTGGGCACATAAAATATAGATTTTCAGCATGTTTTGGGCTTATATTTTGAGAACATTCTTTTTCTGAGTAGGCATGTACAGATCGCTTCCGGGACCCAAAAATATCGAATTTTAGGGTGTTTTAAGCCTGAATTTGGGACATAAACGGATACAGAAGATGCATGCACATATCGATTTTGGGCACCTAAAATATCGATTTTAACTTGTTTTTCTGCCTGTATTTTGAAAATATTTTAACATTGAGTAGGCATGTACAGATCGCTTCTGGGACCTAAAAATATCGAATTTTTGGGTGTTTTGAGCCTGAATTTGAGATATAAACGGCTACAAAAGATGCATGCATATATAGACTTTGTGCACCCAAAATATCCATATTTAGCATGTTTTGGGCCTATATTTTGAAAATATTCTAGCACTGAGTAGGCATGTACAGATCGCTTTTTGGACCCAAAAATATCGAATTTTAGGGTGTTTTGAGCCTGAATTTGAGATATAAACGGCTACAAAAGATGCATGCATATATAGACTTTGTGCACCTAAAATATCGATTTTCAGCATGTTTTCGGCCTGAATCTTAAAAATATTCTATTACTGAGTAGGCATGTACAAATCGCTTCTTGGACCCAAAAATATCGAATTTTAGGGTGTTTTGAGCCTGAATTTGGGACATAAACGGGTACAGAAGATGCATGCACATATCGACTTTGGGCACCTAAAATATCGATTTTCAGCATGTTTTTGGTCTGTAATTTGAAAATATTCTGTCACTGAGTAGGCATGTACAGATCGCTTATTGGACCCAAAAATATCGAGTTTTCGGGAGTTTTGAGCCTGAATTTGAGATATAAACGGGTAGAGAAGATTCATACACATATTGCTTTTGGCACCTAAAATATTGAATTTCAGCATGTTTTTGGCCTATATTTTGAAAATACTCTAAAACGGAGTAGGCATGTTCAGATCGCTTCTGGGAACCAAAAAAATTGAATTTTCGGGTGTTTTGAGCCAGAATTTGAGATATACACAGGTACAGAAGATGCATGCACATATTGACTTTGGGCACCTAAAATATCGATTTTTAGCATGTTTTGATCTTATATTCTGAAAATATTTTAGCACTGAGCATGCATGTACAGATCGCTTCTTGGACCAAAACATATCGAATTTTCGGGTGTTTTGAGCCTGAATTTGAGATATAAACGGGTACAGATGATGCATACACATATTGACTTTGGGCACCTAAAATATCGATTTTCAGCATGTTTTGGGCCTGTATCTTGAAAATACTCTAACACGGAGTAGGCATGTACAGATAGCTTCTGGGGCCCAAAAATATCGATTTTTTGGATGTTTTGAGCACGAATATGGGATAGAAATATGTACAGAAAATGCATGCACATATTAACTTTGGGAACCTAAAATATTGATTTCCAGAATGTTTTTGGCGTGTATTATGAAAATATTCTAACACTGAGTAGGCGTGTACAGATAGCTTCTGGGACCCAAAAATATCGAATTTTCGGGTGTTTTGATCCTGAATTTGAGATATAAACGGGTACAGAAGATACATGCACATATAAACTTTGGGCACCTAAAATATCGATTTTAAACATGTTTTGGGCCTGTATTTTGAAATAATTCTATTAGTGAGTAGGCATGTACAGAACTCACCTGGGACCCAAATATATCGCATTTTCGGGTGTTTTGAGGTTGAATTTGGGATATAAATGGGTGCAGAAGATGCATACACATATTGACTTTGGGCACCTAAAATATCGATTTTCAGCATGTTTTGGGCTTCTATCTGAGTAGGCATGTACAGATCGCTTTTGGAACCCCGAAATATCAAATTCTTCGGTGTTTGGAGCCTTAATTTGAGATATAAACGGGTACAGAATATGCATGCACATATCGACTTTTAAGCACCTAAAAGATCGATTTATAGCATGTTTTGGGCCTATATTTTGAAAATATTATAGCACCGAGTTGGCATGTACAGATCGCTTCTGGGACCCCAAATTATCGAATTTTCGGGTGTTTTGAGCCTGAATTTGAGATATAAACGGGTACAGAAGATGCATGCACATATTGACTTTGGGCACCTAAAATATCGATTTTCAGCATGTTCGGGGCCTGTATTTAAAAAAAAAACTCTAACACGGAGTAGGTATGTACAGATCGTTTCTGGGACCCCAAAATATCGAATTTTCGGGTGTTTTGAGCCTGAATTTGAGATATAAACGGGTACTGAAGATGCATGCACGTATCGACTTTTGGGCACCTAAAATATCGATTTTGAGCATGTTTTGGGTCTGTATCTTGAAAACATTCTAACTAGGAGTAGGCATGTACAGATCGCTTATAGGACCCAAAAATACCGAATTTTCGGGTGTTTTGAGCATGAATTTGAGATATAAACGGTTATAGAAGATGCATGCACATATCGACTTTGGACACATAAAATATCGATTTTTAGCATGTTTTGAGCTTATATTTTGAAAACATTCTAGCACTGAGTAGGCATGTACAGTAGCCCAAGAAAGTTCGCCGACTAAAAACTAACGTACCGGCAACCTCTATACCTGTCATTCTCGTCCCAAGCCTTTTTCAACTCCATACCCATGATCTGTCAGCGTTGTCAAGGTTTCTTTCCTTTCGTCTCAGGTGTGAACTCAGAGTTTAGACGCGTGAGTTTCGACGAAGGGTTATATATATTTATTATATAATTCTGTGAACATTAAGAAAAACAATGGAAATGAAAGGCAAATGAGAGAAAGACATTGTATTATATTTTGATAGTTTATTCCCTAGCACAAGAAACACCTCATTGACCTCACACACACACACACACACCCTTCTTAAGCCGGGTTCCCAATAGGCCGTCATGACGGTGCTATACGCTAGCTGGGAGGGTTGGTTAGTATGTCTGTGTGGGTGGAGGTGAGACCAAAAGGTGATGGATGGATGGTGCGATGGGGGTCTGAAGGATGTGTGTGTGTGTGTGTACAGACAGAGAGAGAGAGAGAGGTGGAGGTATGATAGGTTATGAAAAATGTCAAAATGGATAGCAAAGAAGGATGATGAAAGAAGAGGCCAAAATGAGGATAAGGAGGAGTGAAATAAGTGAGGGAAGGAAGTATGGAGGGAGGACTGAAAGAGGGAAAGTAGGATCATAACAGAAAGGGGAAAGAAGCTGAAAGGAATGATGGAGGGAGAAGGGAGCTAGAGAAAGGAAGAATGATCGATGCTTGCTGAAACAGGAAAAGTGAAGGAAGGCAATGTGGAGAGAAAGAGAGGGGGGGGAGAGAGAGAGAGAGTGCACGTGACCTGACCTCCCCTGTCCAACCCATGTGGCCACAGGCCCTTAATCGTCTAAGTGGAAGGTGTGTGTGTGTGTGTGTGTGTTCACATTAGTCCTTAGTAGAGGTGGTCCGAATATTCGTATTTGCATTCGCATGTTTTTTTAAGATTTGCATTCGCATTCGCATGTTGCCTACCGAATATTTTTCGAATATGGAATATTAAACAAGAAGCCTATTTCAACACTGTTCTTATACGAATGCAATGAGAGAAAGAGATAATTACTCTGATGTGATCTATTAAACGGTTAATATTGGCCTTCTGCCAACTCACAGCAGACTTTTAGATGCCACACACACACACACACACACACGTAGCCTTTGCCTAAGGCTCAAGCCATCGTTGTTATTTTCTTCAATCCTTCCTTCCTTCCCTTCTTGTCATCGGCATTAAACCTTCTTCCTCCTTATTCTCATTTTGACCTCTTCCTTCATCATCCTTCTTTGCTATCCATTTTTCTAGTCTTCCATTTTGACATTTTTCACAACCTATCATACCTCCACCTCTCTCTCTCCGTCTGTAGTACACACACACACACACACACACACATATCAGACCCCCCACATCGGTCACCTCAGTCTCACCCCCACCCACACACCCATTTGCCTTTCATTTCCATTGTTTTTCATAATGTTCACACAATTATATAATAAATATATAAAACCCTTCGTTGAAACTCATGCGTCTAAACTCTGAGTTCACACCTGAGACGAAAGGAAAGAAACCTTGACAACGCTGACAGATCATGGGTATGGAGTTGATAAAGGCTTGGGACGAGAATTACAGGTATAGAGGTTGCCGGTACATTAGTTTTTAGTCAGCGAACTTTCTTGAGCTACTGTACAGATCGCTTCTGGGACCCAAAAATATCGAATTTTCGGGTGTTTTGAGGTTGAATTTGGGATATAAACGGGTGCAGAAGATGTATACACATATTGACTTTGGGCACCTAAAATATCAATTTTCAGCATGTTTTTGGCGTGTATCTGAGTAGGCATGTACAGATCGCTTCTGGGACCCCAAAATATCGAATTTTTGGGTGTTTGGAGCCTGAATTTGAGATATAAACGGGTACAGAAAAAGCATGCACATATCGACTTTTGGGAACATAAAAGATCGATTTTCAGTATGTTTTGGGCCTGTACTTTGAAAATACTCTAACACGGAGTAGGCATGTACAGATCACTTCTGGGACCCCAAAATATCGAAATGACACTCACACACCAACCACCCTATGAATGACTAATGATATTAACAGTTCAAGCACTGTAATGACACCCACACACTCACCACCCCATAAATGATGGTTGATATATATAGTCCAAGCACTGTAAAGACACCAACACACCCACCACCCCATGAATGATTGTTGATAATTACAGTCCAAGCACTGTAATGCCACCCACCACCTCATGAATGACTGTTGATATTTACAGTGCAAGCACTGTAATGACACCCACACACCAACCACCCCATTAATGACTGTTGATATTTACAGTCCAAGCACTATAATGACACCCACACACCCCCACCCCATGAATGACTGTTGATATTTACAGTCCAAGCACTGTAATGACACCCACACATCCCACCACCTAATGAATGATTGTTGATATTTACAGTCCAAGCTCTGTAATGACAATCACACACCCACCACCCTATGAATGACTGTTGATATTTACAGTCCAAGAACTGTAATGACACCCACACACTCACCACCCCATAAATGACTGTTGATATTTACAGTAAAAACACTGTAATGACACCCACACACCCACCACCCCATGAATGACTGTTGATATTTACAGTCCAAGCACTGTAATGACAACCCGACACCCACCATCCCATTGTTGACTGTTGATATTTATAGTCCAAGCACTGTAATGACACCCAAGCACCCACCATTTCATGTATGACTGTTGATATTTACAGTCCAAGCACTGTAATGACACCCACACACCCATCACCCCATGAATGACTGTTGATATTTACAGTCCAATCACTGTAATGCCACCCACCACCCCATGAATGACTGTTGATATTTATAGTCCAAGCACTAATGACACACACACCCACCACCCCATGAATGACTTTATATTTACAGTCCTAGCACTGTAATGACACCCACACACCCACCACCCCATGAATGACTGTGGATATTTACAGTTCAAGGACTGTAATGACACCCACCACCCTATAAATCACTGTTGATATTTACAATCAAAACACTGTAATGACACCCACACACCAACCACCCCATGAATGACTCTTGATATTTACTGTCCAAGCACTGAAATGACACCCACATACCCACCACTCCATTAATGACTGTTGATATTTACAGTCAAAGCACTGTAATGACACCAACCACCATATGAATGACTGTTGATATTTACAATCAAAACACTGTAATGACACCCAAACACTAACCACCCCATGAATGACTGTTGAAATATACAGTCAATGCAATGTAATGGCACCTACACACCGACCACCCCAAGAATGACTGTTGATATTTACAGTCCAAGCACTATAATAACATCCACACACCACATTAATGACTGTTAATATTTACAGTCGAAGCACTGTAATGACACCCTCACACCCACCACCCCATGAATGACTGTTGATATTTACAGTCAAAGCACTGTAATGACACCCCAAAACCCACCACCCCATAATTAATGTTTAATATTTACAGTCCAAGCACTGTAATGACACCCATACAACCACCACCCCATGAATGACTGTTGATATTTACAGTCCAAATACTGTAATGACACCCACCACCCTATGAATGACTGTTGATATTTACAATCAAAACACTGTAATGACACCCACACACCCACCACCCCATGAATGAATGTTTATATATACACTCCAAGCACTGTAATGACACCCACACACCCACCACCCCATGATTAACTGTTGATATTTACAGTCCAAGCACTGTAATGACATCAACACACCCACCACCCCATTGTTGGCTGTTGATATTTATAGTCCAAGCACTGTAATGACACCCAAGCACCCACCATTTCATGTCTGACTGTTGATATTTACAGACAAAGCACTGTAATGACACCCACACACCCATCACCCCATGAATGACTGTTGATATTTACAGTCCAAGCACTGTAATGCCACCCACCACCCCATCAATGACTGTTGATATTTATAGTCCAAGCACTAATGACACACACACCCACAACCCCATGAATGACTTTATATTTACAGTCCTAGAACTGTAATGACACCCACACACCCACCACCCCATGAATGACTGTGGATATTTACAGTTCAAGGACTGTAATGACACCCACCACCCTATGAATCACTGTTGATATTTACAATCAAAACACTGTAATGACACCCACACACCAACCACCCCATGAATGACTCTTGATATTTACTGTCCAAGCACTGTAATGACACCCACATACCCACCACCCCATTAATGACTGTTGATATTTACAGTCAAAGCACTGTAATGACACCAAACACCATATGAATGACTGTTGATATTTACAATCAAAACACTGTAATGACACCCAAATACTAACCACCCCATGAATGACTGTTGATATATACAGTCAAAGCAATGTAATGGCACCTACACACCGACCACCCCAAGAATGACTGTTGATATTTACAGTCCAAGCACTATAATAACATCCACACACCACATGAATGACTGTTCATATATACAGTCCAAGCACTGTAATGACACCCTCACACCCACCACCCCATGAATGACTGTTAATATTTACAGTCAAAGCACTGTAATGACACCCCAAAACCCACCACCCTATGATTAATGTTTAATATTTACAGTCCAAGCACTGTAATGACACTCATACAACCACCACCCCATGAATGACTGTTGATATTTACAGTCCAAGTACTGAAATGACACCCACCACCCTATGAATGACTGTTGATATTTACAATCAAAACACTGTAATGACACCCACACACCCACCACCCCATGAATGAATGTTTATATTTACAGTCCAAGCACTGTAATGACACCCACACACCCACCACCACATGATTAACTGTTGATATTTACAGTCCAAGCACTGTAATGACATGAACACACCCACCACCCCATGAATGACTTTTGATATTTACAGTACAAGCTCTGTAATGACACTCACACACCCACCACCCTATGAATGACTGTTGATATTCGCAGTCCAAGCAGTGTAATGACACCCACACACCCACCACCCGAAGAATGATGGTTGATATTTACAGTCCAAGAACTGTAATGACACCCACACACTCACCACCCCATGAATGACTGTTGATATTTACAGTCCAAGCACTTTCATGACACCCACACACCCACCACCCCATAAATGACTGTTGATATTTACAGTCCAAGCACTCTAATGACACCCACCACCCTCTGAATGGCTGTTGATATTTACAGTCAAATCACTGTATTAACACCGACACACCAACCACCCCATAAATGGCTGTTGATATTTACAGTCCAAGCACTGTAATGACACCCACCTCCCCATGATTGACTGTTGATATTTACCGTCCAAGCAATGTAATGACAGCCACACACCCACCACCCCACTAATGACTGTTGATATTTAAAGTCCAAGCACTGTAATGACACCCACACACCTATCACCCCATGAATGACTGTTGATAATTACAGTCCAAGCACTGTCATGCCACCCACCACCCCATGAATGACTGTTGATATTTACAGTTTAAGCAATAATGATACACACACACCCACCACCCCATGAATGAATAGATATTTACAGTCCAATCACTGTATTGACATCCACACACCCACCACCCCATGAATGACTGTTGATTTTTACAGTCCAAGCAATATGATGACACCCACAGACCCAGTACCCAATGAATGACTGTTGATATTTACAGTCCAAGCACTGTAATGACACCTTCACACCCACCACCCCATGAATGACTGTTGATATTTACAGTCAAAGCACTGTAATGACACCCACACATTGACCACCCAATGAATTATGGTTGATATTTACAGTCCAAGCACTGTAATGAGACCCACACACCCTCCACCCCATTAATGACTGTTGATATTTTCAGTCCAAGCACTCTAATGACACCCACCACCCTATGAATGACTGTTGATATTTACAATCAAAACACTGTTACATCGCCAACACACACACCACCCCATGAATGACTGTTGAAATTTACAGTCTAAGCACTCAAATGACACCCACCCACCCACCAACCCATGGATGACTGTTGATATTTACAGTCAAAGCACTGTAATGAGACCCACACACACACACCACCCCATGATTGACTGTTGATATTTACAATCCAAGCACTGTAATGACACCCACACACCAACCATCCCATTAATGACTATTGATATTTACAGTCCAAGCACTCTAATGACACCCAACACCCAATGAATGACTGTTGATATTTACAATCAAAACACTGTAACATCGCCAACACACACACCACCCCATGAATGACTGTTGAAATTTACAGTCTAAGCACTCTAAAGACACCCACACATCCACCAACCCATGAATGACTGTTGATATTTACAGTCCAAGCTCTGTAATGACACCGTCACACCCACCACCCCATAAATGACTGTTGATATTTACAGTTAAAGCTCTGTAATGACACCCCAACACCCAAGATCCCATGAAATATAGTTGATATTTACAGTCCAAGCACTGTAATGACACCCACACACCCACAACCCTATGAATAACTGTTGATATTTACAGTCCAAGCACTCTAATGATACCCACCACCCTATTAATGACTGTTGATATTTACAATCAAAACACTGTAATGACACCCATACACCCACCACCCCTTGAATGACTGTTGATATTTTCAGTCCAAGCACTGTAATGGCACCCACCACCCTATGAATGACTGTTGATAATTACAATTAAAACACTGTAATGACACTCACACACCCACCACCCCATGAATAACTGTTGATATTTACAGTCCAAGCATTGTAATGAGACCCCCACACCCACCACCCCATGAATTATGGTTGATATTTAGACTCCAAGGACTGCAATGATACCCACACAACCACAACCCCATGAAAAACTGTTGATATTTACAATCCAAGCACTGTAATGACACACACCACCCTATGAATGACTGTTGATAATTACAATCAAAACACTGTAATGACACTCACACACCCACCACCCCATAAATAACTGTTGATATTTACAGTCCACGCATTGTAATGATACCCACACACCCACCATCCCAGGAATGACTATTGATATTTACAATCCAAGTACTGTAATGACATCCACACACCCACCACCCCATGAATAAAAGTTGATATTTACAGTCCAAGCTATGTAATAACACTCACCAACCCACCACCCTATATATGACTGTTGATATTAACAGTCCAAGCACTGTAATGACACCCACACACACACAACCCCATAAATGATGGTTGATATTTATAGTCTGAGCAATGTAATGACACCCACCACAACATAAATGACTGTTGATATTTTCAGTCCAAGCACTGTAATGACATCCACACATCCACCACCCCAAGAATGACTGTTGATATTTACAGTCCAAGCACTCTAATGACACCAACCAATCTCTGAATGACTGTTGATATTTACAGTCAAAGCACTGTAATAACACCCACACACTCACCACCCTACGAATGACTGTTGATATTCACAGTCCAAGCACTGTAATGACACCCACTCACCCACCACCCAATGAATGATGGTTGATATTTACAGTCCAAAAACTGTAATGAGACACACACACTCACCACCCCATGAATGACTGTTGATATTTACAGTCCAAGCACTGTAATGACACAGTCACACCCATCACCCCATAAATGACTGTTGATATTTACTGTCTAAGCACTGTAATGACACCCACACAACCACCACCCCAAGAATGACTGGTGATATTTACAGTCCAAGCACTGTAATGACACCCACACACCCACCACTCCATGAATGACTGTTGATATTTACAGTCCAAGCTCTGTAATAACACTCACACACCCACCACCCTATGAATGACTGTGGATATTTACAGTCCAAGCACTGTAATGACACCCACACACCCATCTCCCTATGATTGAATGTTGATATTTACAGTCCAAGCACGGTAATGCTACCCACCACCCAATAAATGACTGTTGATATTTACACTCAAAGCACTGTAATGACACCCCAACTCCCACGACCCCATGAATTATAGTTGATATTTACAGTCCAAGCACTGTAATGACACCCACACACCCACAACCCCATGTATGACTGTTGATATTTACAGTCCAAGCACTCTAATGATACCCACCACCTTATAAAATTACTGTTAATATTTTAATCAAATCACTGTAATGACACCCATACACCCACTACCCCATGAATGACTGTTGATATTTACAGTCCAAGCACTCTAATGACAATCACACACCCACCACCCTATGAATGACTGTTGATATTTACAGTCCAAGAACTGTAATGACACCCACACACTCACCACCTTATAAATGACTGTTGATATTTACAGTAAAAACACAGTAATGACAACCACACACCCACCACCCCATGATTGACTGTTCATATTTACAGTCCAAGCACTTTAATGACACACACACACCCACAACCCCATGAATGACTGTTGATATTTACAGTCCAAGCACTCTAATGACAATCACACACCCACCACCCTATGAATGTCTGTTGATATTTACAGTCCAAGAACTGTAATGACACCCACACATCCCACCACCTCATGAATGATTGTTGATATTTACAGTCCAAGCTCTGTAATGACAATCACACACCCACCACCCTATGAATGACTGTTGATATTTACAGTCCAAGAACTGTAATGACACCCACACACTCACCACCTTATAAATGACTGTTGATATTTACAGTAAAAACACTGTAATGACACCCACACACCCACCACCCCATGAATGTCTGTTGATATTTACAGTCCAAGCACTGTAATGACAACCCGACACCCACCATCCCATTGTTGACTGTTGATATTTATAGTCCAAGCACTGTAATGACACCCAAGCACCCACCATTTCATGTATGACTGTTGATATTTACAGTCCAAGCACTGTAACGACACCCACACACCCACCACCCAATGAATGATGGTTGATATTTACAGTCCAAAAACTGTAATGAGACACACACACTCACCACCCCATGAATGACTGTTGATATTTACAGTCCAAGCACTGTAATGACACCCACACACCCACAACCCCATGTATGACTGTTGATATTTACAGTCCAAGCACTCTAATGATACCCACCACCTTATAAAATTACTGTTAATATTTTAATCAAATCACTGTACTGACACCCATACACCCACTACCCCATAAATGACTGTTAATAATTACAGTCCAAGCACTGTAATGCCACCCACCACCCCATGAATGACTGTTGATATTTACTGTCCAAGCACTGTAATGACACCCACATACCCACCACCCCATTAATGACTGTTGATATTTACAGTCAAAGCACTGTAATGACACCAACCACCATATGAATGACTGTTGATATTTACAATCAAAACACTGTAATGATACCCAAACACTAACCACCCCATGAATGACTGTTGATATATACAGTCAAAGCAATGTAATGGCACCTATTCACCGACCACCCCAAGAATGACTGTTGATATTTACAGTCCAAGCACTATAATAACATCGACACACCACATGAATGACTGTTGATATTTACAGTCCAAGCACTGTAATGACACTCTCACACCTACCACCCCATGAATGACTGTTGATATTTACAGTCAAAATACTGTAATGACACCCCAAAACCAACCACTCCATAATTAATGTTTAATATCTACAGTCCAAGCACTGTAATGACACCCATACAACCACCACCCCATGAATGACTGTTGATATTTACAGTCCAAGTACTGTAATGACACCCACCACCCTATGAATGACTGTTGATATTTACAATCAAAACACTGTAATGACACCCACACACCCACCACCCCATGAATGAATGTTTATATTTACAGTCCAAGCACTGTAATGACACCCACACACCCACCACCCCATGATTAACTGTTGATATTTACAGTCCAAGCACTGTAATGACATCAACACACCCACCACCCCATTGTTGACTGTTGATATTTATAGTCCAAGCACTGTAATGAAACCCAAGCACCCACCATTTCATGTATGACTATTGATATTTACAGTCAAAGCACTGTAATGACACCCACACACCCATCACCCCATGAATGACTGTTGATATTTACAGTCCAAGCACTGTAATGCCACCCACCACCCCATCAATGACTGTTGATATTTATAGTCCAAGCACTAATGGCACACACACCCACCACCCCATGAATGACTTTATATTTACAGTCCTAGCACTGTAATGACACCCACACACCCACCACCCCATGAATGACTGTGGATATTTACAGTTCAAGGACTGTAATGACACCCACCACCCTATGAATGACTGTTGATATTTACAATCCAAACACTGTAATGACACCCACACACCAACCACCCCATGAATGACTCTTGATATTTACTGTCCAAGCACTGTAATGACACCCACATACCCACCACCCCATTAATGACTGTTCATATTTACAGTCAAAGCACTGTAATGACAACAACCACCATATGAATGACTGTTGATATTTACAATCAAAACACTGTAATGACACCCAAACACTGACCACCCCATGAATGACTGTTGATATATACAGTCAAAGCAATGTAATGGCACCAACACACCGACAACCCCAAGAATGACTGTTGATATTTACAGTCCAAGCACTATAATAACACCCACACACCACATGAATGACTGTTGATATTTACAATCCGAGCACTGTAATGACACCCTCACACCCACCACACCATGAATGACTGTTGATATTTATAGTCAAAGCACTGTAATGACAACCCAAAACCCACCACCCCATGATTAATGTTTAATTTTTACAGTCCAAGCACTGTAATGACACCCATACAACCACCACCCCATGAATGACTGTTGATATTTACAGTCCAAGTACTGTAATGACACCCACCACCCTATGAATGACTGTTGATATTTACAATCAAAACACTGTAATGACACCCACACACCCACCACCCCATGAATGAATGTTTATATTTACAGTCCAAGCACTGTAATGACACCCACACACCCACCACCCCATGATTAACTGTTGATATTTACAGTCCAAGCACTGTAATGACATCAACACACCCACCACCCCATGAATGAATGTTGATATTTACAGTACAATCTCTGTAATGACACCCACACACCCACCACCCGAAGAATGATGGTTGATATTTACAGTCCAAGAACTGTAATGACACCCACACACTCACCACTCCATGAATGACTGTTGATATTTACAGTCCAAGCACTTTCATGACACCCACACACCCACCACCCAATAAATGACTGTTGATATTTACAGTACAAGCACTGTAATGACACCCACCTCCCCATGATTGACTGTTGATACTTACCGTCCAAGCAATGTAATGACAGCCACACACCCACAACCCCATTAATGACTGTTGATATTTACAGTCCAAGCACTGTAATGACACCCACACACACATTACCCCATGAATGACTGTTTATATTTACAGTCCAAGCACTGTAATGCCACCCACCACCCCATGAATGACTGTTGATATTTACAGTTTAAGCAATAATGACACACACACACCCACCACCCCATGTATGAATATATATTTACAGTCCAAGCACTGTAATGACAACCACACACCCACCACCCCATGAATGACTATTGATTTTTACAGTCCAAGCAATATAATGACACCCACACTCCCAGTACCCCATAAATGACTGTTGATATTTACAGTCCAAGCACTGTAATGACACCCTCACACCCACCACCCCATGAATGACTTTTGATATTTACAGTCAAAGCACTGTAATGACACCCACACACTGATCACCCAATGAATTATGGTTGATATTTACAGTCCAAGCACTGTAATGACACCCACACACCCACCACCCCATTAATGACTGTTGATATTTACAGTCCAAGCACTCTAATGACACCCACCACCCTATGAATGACTGTTGATATTTACAATCAAAACACTGTAACATCGCCAACACACACACCACCCCATGAATGACTGTTGAAATTTACAGTCTAAGCACTCTAATGACACCCACCCACCCACCAACCCATGGATGACTGTTGATATTTACAGTCAAAGCACTGTAATGACACCCACACACCTACCACCCCATGATTGTCTGTTGATATTTACAATCCAAGCACTGTAATGACACCCACACACCCACCACCCCATTAATGACTGTTGATATTTACAGTCCAAGCACTCTAATGACACCCACCACCCTATGAATGACTGTTGATATTTAAATATCAAAACACTGTAACATCGCCAACACACACACCACTCCATGAATGACTGTTGAAATTTACAGTCCAAGCACTCTAATGACACCCACACACCCACCAACCCATGAATGACTGTTGATATTTACAGTCCAAGCTCTGTAATGACACCCTCACACCCACCACCCCATAAATGACTGTTTATATTTACAGTTAAAGCCCTGTAATGACACCCTAACACCCAAGATCCCATGAAATATAGTTGATATTTACAGTCTAAGCACTGTAATGAGAACCACACACCCACAACCCTATGAATAACTGTTGATATTTACAGTCCAAGCACTCTAATGATACCCACCACCCTATAAATGACTGTTGATATTTACAATCAAAACACTGTAATGACACCCATACACCCACCACCCCATAAATAACTGTTGATATTTACAGTCCAAGCACTGTAATGACACCCACCACCCTATGAATGACTGTTGATAATTACAATTAAAACACTGTAATGACACTCACACACCCACCACCCCATGAATAACTGTTGATATTTACAGTCCAAGCATTGTAATGAGACCCCCACACCCACCACCCCATGAATGACTATTGGTATTTACAGTCCAAGGATTGCAATGATACCCACACAACCACAACCCCATGAAAAATTGTTGATATTTACAGTCCAAGCACTGTAATGACACCCACCACCCTATGAATGACTGTTGATAATTACAATCAAAACACTGTAATGACACTCACACACCCACCACCCTATGAATAACTGTTGATATTTACAGTCCACGCATTGTAATGACACCCACACTCCCACCATCCCAAGAATGACCATTGATATTTACAGTCCAAGTACTGTAATTACATCCACACACCCACCATCCCATGAATGAAAGTTGATATTTACTGTCCAAGCTATGTAATAACACTCACACACCCACCACCCTATGAATGACTGTTGATATTTACAGTCCAAGCACTGCAATGACACCCACACACACACAACCCCATAAATGACGGTTGATATATATAGTTTGAGCAATGTAATGACACCCACACACCCACCTCCCCATAAATGACTGTTGATATTTTCAGTCCAAGCACTGTAATGACATCCACACATCCACCACCCCAAGAATGACTGTTGATATTTACAGTCCAAGCACTCTAATGACACCAACCAATCTCTGAATGACTGTTGATATTTACAGTCAAAGCACTGTAATAACACCCACACACTCATGACCCTACGAATGACTGTTGATATTCACAGTCCAAGCACTGTAATGACACCCACTCACCCACCACCCAATGAATGATGGTTGATATTTACAGTCCAAAAACTGTAATGACACCCACTCACCCACCACCCAATGAATGATGGTTGATATTTACAGTCCAAAAACTGTAATGACACACACACACTCACCCCCCTATGAATGACTGTTGATATTTACAGTCCAAGAACTGTAATGACACAGTCACACCCATCACCCCATAAATAGCTGTTGATATTTACTGTCTAAGCACTGTAATGACACCCACACAACAACCACCCCAAGAATGACTGTTGGTATTTACAGTCCAAGTACTGTAATGACACCCATACACCCACCACCCCATAAATGACTGTTGATATTTACAGTCCAAGCACTGTAATGACACCCACCACCCTATGAATGACTGTTGATAATTACAATTAAAACACTGTAATGACACTCACACACCCACCACCCCATGAATAACTGTTGATATTTACATTCCAAGCATTGTAATGAGACCCCCACACCCACCACCCCATGAATTATGGTTGATGTTTACAGTCCAAGGACTGCAATGATACCCACACAACCACAACCCCATGAAAAACTGTTGATATTTACAGTCCAAGCACTGTAATGACACCCACCACCCTATGAATGACAGTTGATAATTACAATCAAAACACTGTAATGACACCCACACACCCACCATCCCAAGAATGACTATTGATATTTACAGTCCAAGTACTGTAATGACATCCACACTCCCACCACCCCATGAATGAAAGTTGATATTTACAGTCCAAGCTATGTAATAACACTCACACACCCACCACCCTATGAATGACTGTTGATATTTACAGTCCAAGCACTGTAATGACACCCACACACACAACCCCATCAATGACGGTTGATATTTATAGTCCGAGCAATGTAATGACACCCACACACCCACCACCCCATAAATGACTGTTGATATTTTCAATCCAAGCACTGTAATGACATCCACACATCCACCACCCCAAGAATGACTGTTGATATTTACAGTCCAAGCACTCTAATGACACCAACCAATCTCTGAATGACTGTTGATATTTACAGTAAAAACACTGTAATAACACCCACACACTCACGACCCTACGAATGACTGTTGATATTCACAGTCCAAGCACTGTAAAGACACCCACTCACCCACCACCCATTGAATGATGGTTGATATTTACATTCCAAAAACTGTAATGACACACACACTCACCACCCCATGAATGACTGTTGATATTTACAGTCCAAGCACTGTAATGACACAGTCACACCCATCACCCCATAAATGACTGTTGATATTTACTGTCTAAGCACTGTAATGACATCCACACAACCACCACCCCAAGAATGACTGTTGATATTTACAGTCCAAGCACTGTAATGACACCTACACACACACCACTCCATGAATGACTGTTGATATTTACAGTCCAAGCTCTGTAATAACACTCACACACCCACCACCCTATGAAAGACTGTGGATATTTACAGTCCAAGCACTGTAATGACACCTACACACTCATCTCCCTATGATTGACTGTCGATATTTACAGTCCAAGCACGGTAATGCTACCCACCACCCAATAAATTACTGTTGATATTTAAACTCAAAGCACTGTAATGACACCCCAACTCCCACGACCCTATGAATTATAGTTGATATTTACAGTCCAAGCACTGTAATGACACCCACACAACCACAACCCCATGAATGACTGTTGATATTTACAGTCCAAGCACAGAAATGACAACTAGAAATGACAACCACACACCACCATCCCATGAATGACTGTTGATATTTACAGTCCAAGCACTCTAACGATACCCACCACCCTATGAATGACTGTTAATATTTTAATCAAATTACTGTAATGACACTCACACAACCACCATCCCATGAATGACTGTTGATATTTACAGTCCAAGCACTCTAATGACACCAACCAATCTCTGAATGACTGTTGATATTTACAGTCAAAGCACTGTAATAACACCCACACACTCATGACCCTACGAATAACTGTTGATATTCACAGTCCAAGCACTGTACTGACACCCACTCACCCACCACCCAATGAATGATGGTTGATATTTACAGTCCAAAAACTGTAATGACACACACACACTCACCACCCCATGAATGACTGTTGATATTTACAGTCCAAGCACTGTAATGACACAGTCACACCCATCACCCCATAAATGACTTTTGATATTTACTGTCTAAGCACTGTAATGACACCCACACAACCACCACCCCAAGAATGACTGTTGGTATTTACAGTCCAAGCACTGTAATGACACCCATACACCCACCACCCCATAAATGACTGTTGATATTTACAGTCAAAGCACTGTAATGACACCCACCACCCTATGAATGACTGTTGATAATTACAATTAAAACACTGTAATGACACTCACACACCCACCACCCCATGAATATCTGTTGATATATACATTCCAAGCATTGTAATGAGACCCCCACACCCACCACCCCATGAATTATGGTTGATGTTTACAGTCCAAGGACTGCAATGATACCCACAAAACCACAACCCCATGAAAAACTGTTGATATTTACAGTCCAAGCACTGTAATGACACCCACCACCCTATGAATGACTGTTGATAATTACAATCAAAACACTGTAATGACACTCACACCCCCACCACCCCATGAATAACTGTTGATATTTACAGTCCACGCATTGTAATGACACCCACACACCCACCATCCCAAAAATGACTATTGATATTTACAGTCCAAGTACTGTAATGACATCCACACACCCACCACCCCATGAATGAAAGTTGATATTTACAGTCCAAGCTATGTAATAACACTCACACACCCACCACCCTATGAATGACTGTTGATATTTACAGTCCAAGCACTGTAATGACACCCACACACACACAACCCCATAAATGACGGTTGATTTATATAGTCCGAGCAATGTAATGACACCCACACACCCACCACCCCATAAATGACTGTTGATATTTTCAGTCCAAGCACTGTAATGACACCAACCAATCTCTGAATGACTGTTGATATTTACAGTCAAAGCACTGTAATAACACCCACACACTCATGACCCTACGAATGACTGTTGATATTCACAGTCCAAGCACTGTAATGACACCCACTCACCCACCACCCAATGAATGATGGTTGATATTTACAGTCCAAAAACTGTAATGACACACACACACTCACCACCCCATGAATGACTGTTGATATTTACAGTCCAAGAACTGTAATGACACAGTCACACCCATCACCCCATAAATGACTGTTGATATTTACTGTCTAAGCACTGTAATGACACCCACACAACCACCACCCCAAGAATGACTGTTGGTATTTACAGTCCAAGCACTGTAATGACACCCATACACCCACCACCCCATAAATGACTGTTGATATTTACAGTCCAAGCACTGTAATGACACCCACCACCCTATGAATGACTGTTGATAATTACAATTAAAACACTGTAATGACACTCACACACCCACCACCCCATTAATTATGGTTGATGTTTACAGTCCTAGGACTGCAATAATACCCACACAACCACAACCCCATGAAAAACTGTTGATATTTACAGTCCAAGCACTGTAATGACACCCACACACCCACCACCCCATGAATGAAAGTTGATATTTACAGTCCAAGCTATGTAATAACACTCACACGCCTACCACCCTATGAATGACTGTTGATATTTACAGTCCAAGCACTGTAATGATACCTACACACACAACCCCATCAATGACGGTTGATATTTATAGTCCGAGCAATGTAATGACACCCACACACCCACCACCCCATAAATGACTGTTGATATTTTCAGTCCAAGCACTGTAATGACATCCACACATCCACCACCCCTAGAATGACTGTTGATATTTACAGTCCAAGCACTCTAATGACACCAACCAATCTCTGAATGACTGTTGATATTTACAGTCAAAGCACTGTAATAACACCCACACACTCACGACCCTGCGAATGACTGTTGATATTCACAGTCCAAGCACTGTAAAGACACCCACTCACCCACCACCCATTGAATGATGGTTGATATTTACAGTCCAAAAACTGTAATGACACACACACACTCACCACCCCATGAATGACTGTTGATATTTACAGTCAAAGCACTGTAATGACACAGTCACACCCATCACACCATAAATGACTGTTGATATTTACTGTCTAAGCACTGTAATGACACCCACACAACCACCACCCCAAGAATGACTGTTGATATTTACAGTCCAAGCACTGTAATGACACCCACACACACACCACTCCATGAATGACTGTTGATATTTACAGTCCAAGCTCTGTAATAACACTCACACACCCACCACCCTATGAATGACTGTTGATATTTACAGTCCAAGCTCTGTAATAACACTCACACACCCACCACCCTATGAAAGACTGTGGATATTTACAGTCCAAGCACTGTAATGACACCCACACACCCATCTCCCTATGATTGACTGTTGATATTTACAGTCCAAGCACGGTAATGCTACCCACCACCCAATAAATGACTGTTGATATTTACACTCAAAGCACTGTAATGACACCCCAACTCCCACGACCCCATGAATTATAGTTGATATTTACAGTCCAAGCACTGTAATGACACCCACACACCCACAACCCCATGAATGACTGTTGATATTTACAGTCCAAGCACTCTAATGATACCCACCACCTTATAAAATGACTGTTAATATTTTAATCAAATCACTGTAATGACACCCATACACCCACTACCCCAAGAATGACTGTTGATATTTACAGTCCAAGCAATGTAATGACACCCACACACATACCACTCCATGAATGACTGTTGATATTTACAGTCCAAGCTCTGTAATAACACTCACACACCCACCACCCTATGAATGACTGTTGATATTTACAGTCCAAGCTCTGTAATAACACTCACACACCCACCACCCTATGAAAGACTGTGGATATTTACAGTCCAAGCACTGTAATGACACCCACACACCCATCTCCCTATGATTGACTGTTGATATTTACAGTCCAAGCACGGTAATGCTACCCACCACCCAATAAATGACTGTTGATATTTACACTCAAAGCACTGTAATGACACCCCAACTCCCACGACCCCATGAATTATAGTTGATATTTACAGTCCAAGCACTGTAATGACACCCACACACCCACAACCCCATGAATGACTGTTGATATTTACAGTCCAAGCACTCTAATGATACCCACCACCTTATAAAATGACTGTTAATATTTTAATCAAATCACTGTAATGACACTCACACAACCACCATCCCATGAATGACTGTTGATATTTACAGTCCAAGCACTGTAATGACACCCACCACCCTATGAATGACTGTTGATAATTGCAATCAAATCACTGTAGTGACACTCACACACCTACCACCCCATGAATGACTGTTGATATTTTCAGTCCAAGCACTGTAATGATACCCACACACCCATAACCTCATAAATGACTGTAGATATTTACAGTCAAAGCAATGTAATGACACCCCAACACCCATGACCCCTTCAATTATAGTTGATATTTACAGTCCAAGCACTGTAATGACACCCACACACCCACAGCCCCATGAATGACTGTTGATATTTACAGTCGAAGCACTATAATGATACCCATCACCCTATGAATGACTGTTGATATTTACAATCAAAACACTGTAATGACACTCATACACCCACCACCCCATGAATGACTGTTGATATTTACAGTCCAAGAACTGTAATGACAACCACACACCCACCACCCCATGATTGACTGTTGATATTTACAGTCCAAGCACTGTAATGACACCCACACACAAACAACCCCATGAATGACTGTTGATATTTACAGTCCAAGAACTCTAATGATACCCACCACCCTATGAATGACTGTTGATTTTTACAATCAAATCACTGTAATGACACCCATACACCCACCACCCCATGAAAGACTGTTGATATTTACAGTCCAAGCACTGTAATGACACCCACACACCCACCACCCCATGATTGACTGTTGGTATTTACAGTCCAAGCACTGTAATGACACCCCCACACCCACCACCCCATGAATTATGGTTGATATTTACAGTCCAAGCAATGTAATGACACCCACACAACCACTACCCCATGAATTACTGATGATATTTACAGTCCAAGCACTGTAATGACACCCACCACCCTATGAATGACTGTTGATAATTACAATCAAAACACTGTAATGACACCCACACACCAACCACCCTAAGAATGACTGTTGATATTTACAGTCCAAGCACTGTAATGACACCCACACACCCACCACCCCATGATTGACTGTTGATATTTACAGTCCAAACACTGTAATGACATCCACACACCCACCACCCCATAAATGACTGTTAATATTTACAGTCCAAGCTCTGTAATGACACTCACACACCCACCACCCTATGAATGACTATTGATATTTACAGTCCAAGCAATGTAATGACACCCACACACCCACCACCACATAAATGATGGTTGATATTTATAGTCCAAGCACTGTAATGACACCGACACACCCACCACCCCATAAATGACTGTTGATATTTTCAGTCCAAGCACTGTAATGACATCCACACACCCACCACCCCATGAATGACTGTTAATATTTACAGTCCAAGCATTCTAATGACACTCACCACCCTCCGAATGACTGTTGATATTTACAGATAAAGCACTGTAATAACACCCACACACTAACCAAACCATAAATAACTGTTATTATTCACAGTCCAATCACTGTAATGACACCCACACACCCACCATCCCAAGAATGACTATTGATATTTACAGTCCAAGTACTGTAATGACATCCACACTCCCACCACCCCATGAATGAAAGTTGATATTTACAGTCCAAGCTATGTAATAACACTCACACACCCACCACCCTATGAATGACTGTTGATATTTACAGTCCAAGCACTGTAATGACACCCACACACACAACCCCATCAATGACGGTTGATATTTATAGTCCGAGCAATGTAATGACACCCACACACCCACCACCCCATAAATGACTGTTGATATTTTCAATCCAAGCACTGTAATGACATCCACACATCCACCACCCCAAGAATGACTGTTGATATTTACAGTCCAAGCACTCTAATGACACCAACCAATCTCTGAATGACTGTTGATATTTACAGTAAAAACACTGTAATAACACCCACACACTCACGACCCTACGAATGACTGTTGATATTCACAGTCCAAGCACTGTAAAGACACCCACTCACCCACCACCCATTGAATGATGGTTGATATTTACAGTCCAAAAACTGTAATGACACACACACTCACCACCCCATGAATGACTGTTGATATTTACAGTCCAAGCACTGTAATGACACAGTCACACCCATCACCCCATAAATGACTGTTGATATTTACTGTCTAAGCACTGTAATGACATCCACACAACCACCACCCCAAGAATGACTGTTGATATTTACAGTCCAAGCACTGTAATGACACCTACACACACACCACTCCATGAATGACTGTTGATATTTACAGTCCAAGCTCTGTAATAACACTCACACACCCACCACCCTATGAAAGACTGTGGATATTTACAGTCCAAGCACTGTAATGACACCTACACACTCATCTCCCTATGATTGACTGTCGATATTTACAGTCCAAGCACGGTAATGCTACCCACCACCCAATAAATTACTGTTGATATTTAAACTCAAAGCACTGTAATGACACCCCAACTCCCACGACCCTATGAATTATAGTTGATATTTACAGTCCAAGCACTGTAATGACACCCACACAACCACAACCCCATGAATGACTGTTGATATTTACAGTCCAAGCACAGAAATGACAACCACACACCAACAACCCCATGAATGACTGTTGATATTTACAGTCCAAGCACTCTAACGATACCCACCACCCTATGAATGACTGTTAATATTTTAATCAAATTACTGTAATGACACTCACACAAACACCATCCCATGAATGACTGTTGATATTTAAAGTCCAAGCACTCTAATGACACCAACCAATCTCTGAATGACTGTTGATATTTACAGTCAAAGCACTGTAATAACACCCACACACTCATGACCCTACGAATAACTGTTGATATTCACAGTCCAAGCACTGTAATGACACCCACTCACCCACCACCCAATGAATGATGGTTGATATTTACAGTCCAAAAACTGTAATGACACACACACACTCACCACCCCATGAATGACTGTTGATATTTACAGTCCAAGCACTGTAATGACACAGTCACACCCATCACCACATAAATGACTGTTGATATTTACTGTCTAAGCACTGTAATGACACCCACACAACCACCACCCCAAGAATGACTGTTGGTATTTACAGTCCAAGCACTGTAATGACACCCATACACCCACCACCCCATAAATGACTGTTGATATTTACAGTCAAAGCACTGTAATGACACCCACCACCCTATGAATGACTGTTGATAATTACAATTAAAACACTGTAATGACACTCAAACACCCACCACCCCATGAATATCTGTTGATATATACATTCCAAGCATTGTAATGAGACCCCCACACCCACCACCCCATGAATTATGGTTGATGTTTACAGTCCAAGGACTGCAATGATACCCACAAAACCACAACCCCATGAAAAACTGTTGATATTTACAGTCCAAGCACTGTAATGACACCCACCACCCTATGAATGACTGTTGATAATTACAATCAAAACACTGTAATGACACTCACACCCCCACCACCCCATGAATAACTGTTGATATTTACAGTCCACGCATTGTAATGACACCCACACACCCACCATCCCAAAAATGACTATTGATATTTACAGTCCAAGTACTGTAATGACATCCACACACCCACCACCCCATGAATGAAAGTTGATATTTACAGTCCAAGCTATGTAATAACACTCACACACCCACCACCCTATGAATGACTGTTGATATTTACAGTCCAAGCACTGTAATGACACCCACACACACACAACCCCATAAATGACGGTTGATTTATATAGTCCGAGCAATGTAATGACACCCACACACCCACCACCCCATAAATGACTGTTGATATTTTCAGTCCAAGCACTGTAATGACACCAACCAATCTCTGAATGACTGTTGATATTTACAGTCAAAGCACTGTAATAACACCCACACACTCATGACCCTACGAATGACTGTTGATATTCACAGTCCAAGCACTGTAATGACACCCACTCACCCACCACCCAATGAATGATGGTTGATATTTACAGTCCAAAAACTGTAATGACACACACACACTCACCACCCCATGAATGACTGTTGATATTTACAGTCCAAGAACTGTAATGACACAGTCACACCCATCACCCCATAAATGACTGTTGATATTTACTGTCTAAGCACTGTAATGACACCCACACAACCACCACCCCAAGAATGACTGTTGGTATTTACAGTCCAAGCATTGTAATGACACCCATACACCCACCACCCCAAAAATGACTGTTGATATTTACAGTCCAAGCACTGTAATGACACCCACCACCCTATGAATGACTGTTGATAATTACAATTAAAACACTGTAATGACACTCACACACCAACCACCCCATTAATTATGGTTGATGTTTACAGTCCTAGGACTGCAATAATACCCACACAACCACAACCCCATGAAAAACTGTTGATATTTACAGTCCAAGCACTGTAATGACACCCACACACCCACCACCCCATGAATGAAAGTTGATATTTACAGTCCAAGCTATGTAATAACACTCACACGCCCACCACCCTATAAATGACTGTTGATATTTACAGTCCAAGCACTGTAATGATACCTACACACACAACCCCATCAATGACGGTTGATATTTATAGTCCGAGCAATGTAATGACACCCACACACCCACCACCCCATAAATGACTGTTGATATTTTCAGTCCAAGCACTGTAATGACATCCACACATCCACCACCCCTAGAATGACTGTTGATATTTACAGTCCAAGCACTCTAATGACACCAACCAATCTCTGAATGACTGTTGATATTTACAGTCAAAGCACTGTAATAACACCCACACACTCACGACCCTGCGAATGACTGTTGATATTCACAGTCCAAGCACTGTAAAGACACCCACTCACCCACCACCCATTGAATGATGGTTGATATTTACAGTCCAAAAACTGTAATGACACACACACACTCACCACCCCATGAATGACTGTTGATATTTACAGTCAAAGCACTGTAATGACACAGTCACACCCATCACCCCATAAATGACTGTTGATATTTACTGTCTAAGCACTGTAATGACACCCACACAACCACCACCCCAAGAATGACTGTTGATATTTACAGTCCAAGCACTGTAATGACACCCACACACACACCACTCCATGAATGACTGTTGATATTTACAGTCCAAGCTCTGTAATAACACTCACACACCCACCACCCTATGAATGACTGTTGATATTTACAGTCCAAGCTCTGTAATAACACTCACACACCCACCACCCTATGAAAGACTGTGGATATTTACAGTCCAAGCACTGTAATGACACCCACACACCCATCTCCCTATGATTGACTGTTGATATTTACAGTCCAAGCACGGTAATGCTACCCACCACCCAATAAATGACTGTTGATATTTACACTCAAAGCACTGTAATGACACCCCAACTCCCACGACCCAATGAATTATAGTTGATATTTACAGTCCAAGCACTGTAATGACACCCACACACCCACAACCCCATGAATGACTGTTGATATTTACAGTCCAAGCACTCTAATGATACCCACCACCTTATAAAATGACTGTTAATATTTTAATCAAATCACTGTAATGACACCCATACACCCACTACCCCAAGAATGACTGTTGATATTTACAGTCCAAGCACTGTAATGACACCCACACACATACCACTCCATGAATGACTGTTGATATTTACAGTCCAAGCTCTGTAATAACACTCACACACCCACCACCCTATGAATGACTGTTGATATTTACAGTCCAAGCTCTGTAATAACACTCACACACCCACCACCCTATGAAAGACTGTGGATATTTACAGTCCAAGCACTGTAATGACACCCACACACCCATCTCCCTATGATTGACTGTTGATATTTACAGTCCAAGCACGGTAATGCTACCCACCACCCAATAAATGACTGTTGATATTTACACTCAAAGCACTGTAATGACACCCCAACTCCCACGACCCCATGAATTATAGTTGATATTTACAGTCCAAGCACTGTAATGACACCCACACACCCACAACCCCATGAATGACTGTTGATATTTACAGTCCAAGCACTCTAATGATACCCACCACCTTATAAAATGACTGTTAATATTTTAATCAAATCACTGTAATGACACTCACACAACCACCATCCCATGAATGACTGTTGATTTTTACAGTCCAAGCACTGTAATGACACCCACCACCCTATGAATGACTGTTGATAATTGCAATCAAATCACTGTAGTGACACTCACACACCTACCACCCCATGAATGACTGTTGATATTTTCAGTCCAAGCACTGTAATGACACCCACACACCCATAACCTCATAAATGACTGTAGATATTTACAGTCAAAGCAATGTAATGACACCCCAACACCCATGACCCCTTCAATTATAGTTGATATTTACAGTCCAAGCACTGTAATGACACCCACACACCCACAGCCCCATGAATGACTGTTGATATTTACAGTCGAAGCACTATAATGATACCCATCACCCTATGAATGACTGTTGATATTTATAATCAAAACACTGTAATGACACTCATACACCCACCACCCCATGAATGACTGTTGATATTTACAGTCCAAGAACTGTAATGACAACCACACACCCACCACCCCATGATTGACTGTTGATATTTACAGTCCAAGCACTGTAATGACACCCACACACAAACAACCCCATGAATGACTGTTGATATTTACAGTCCAAGAACTCTAATGATACCCACCACCCTATGAATGACTGTTGATTTTTACAATCAAATCACTGTAATGACACCCATACACCCACCACCCCATGAAAGACTGTTGATATTTACAGTCCAAGCACTGTAATGACACCCACACACCCACCACCCCATGATTGACTGTTGGTATTTACAGTCCAAGCACTGTAATGACACCCCCACACCCACCACCCCATGAATTATGGTTGATATTTACAGTCCAAGCAAGGTAATGACACCCACACAACCACTACCCCATGAATTACTGATGATATTTACAGTCCAAGCACTGTAATGACACCCACCACCCTATGAATGACTGTTGATAATTACAATCAAAACACTGTAATGACACCCACACACCAACCACCCTAAGAATGACTGTTGATATTTACAGTCCAAGCACTGTAATGACACCCACACACCCACCACCCCATGATTGACTGTTGATATTTACAGTCCAAACACTGTAATGACATCCACACACCCACCACCCCATAAATGACTGTTAATATTTACAGTCCAAGCTCTGTAATGACACTCACACACCCACCACCCTATGAATGACTATTGATATTTACAGTCCAAGCAATGTAATGACACCCACACACCCACCACCACATAAATGATGGTTGATATTTATAGTCCAAGCACTGTAATGACACCGACACACCCACCACCCCATAAATGACTGTTGATATTTTCAGTCCAAGCACTGTAATGACATCCACACACCCACCACCCCATGAATGACTGTTAATATTTACAGTCCAAGCATTCTAATGACACTCACCACCCTCCGAATGACTGTTGATATTTACAGATAAAGCACTGTAATAACACCCACACACTAACCAAACCATAAATAACTGTTATTATTCACAGTCCAAGCACTGTAATGACACTCACACACCCACCACCCAATGAATGATGGTTGATATTTACAGTCCAAGAACTGCAATAACACCCACACACTCACCACCTCATGAATGACTGTTGATATTTACAGTCCAAGCACTTTCATGATACCCACACATACATCACCCCATGAATAACTGTTGATATTTACAGTCCAAGCTCTGTAATGACACTCACACACCCACACCAATGAATGAATTACTGTTGATTTTTACAGTTCAAGCACTGTAATGACACCCACACACCTACCACCCTATTAATGTTGGTTGATATTTTCAGTTAAAGCACTGTAATGACATCCACCACAGAATGGATGACTGGTAATATTTACAGTCCAAGCACTGTAATGACACCCACACACCCACCACCCAATGAATGATGGTTCAAATTTACAGTCCACGAACGCTAATGACACATACACACTCACCACCCCATGAATGACTGTTGATATTTACAGTCCAAGCACTTTAATGCTACCCACCACCCAATAAATGACTGTTGATATTTACACTCAAAGCACAGTAATGACACCCCAACACCCACGACCCCATGAATTATAGTTGATATTTACAGTCCGAGCACTGTAATGACACCCACACACCCACAACCCCATTAATGACTGTTGATATTTACAGTCCAAGCACTCTAATGATTTCCACCACACTATGAATGACTGTTAATATTTAATTTCAAATCACTGTAATGACACCCATACACCCACTACCCCATGAATGACTGTTGATATTTACAGTCCAAGCACTGTAATGACACCCACACACCCACAACCCCATGATTGACTGTTGATAATTACAGTCCAAGCACTGTAATGACACCCCCGCAGCCCCATGAATGACTGTTGATATATACAGTCCAAGCACTTTATGATACCCACCACCCTATGAATGACTGTTGATATTTACAATCAAAACACTGTAATGACACCCACACACCCACCACGCCACGATTGACTGTTGATATTTACAGTCCAAGCAATGTAATGACACTTAAACACCTACCACCCTATAAATGACATTTGATATTTACAGTCCAAGCACTGTAATGACACCCACACACCCATCACCCTATGATTGACTGTTGATACTTACAGTCCAAGCACTGTAATGACACCCACACACCAACAACCCCATGAATGACTGTTGATATTTACAGTCCAAGCACTCTAATGATACCCACCACCCTATGAATGACTGTTGATTTTTACAATCAAAACACTGTAATGACACCCATACACCCACCACCCCATGAAAGACTGTTGATATTTACAGTCCAAGCACTGTAATGACACCCACACACCCACCACCTCATGATTGACTGTTGATATTTACAGTCCAAACACTGTAATGACACCCCCACACCCACCACCCCATGAATTATGGTTGATATTTACAGTCCAAGCAATGTAATGACACCCACACAACCACTACTCCATGAATTACTGATGATATTTACAGTCCAAGCACTGTAATGACACCCACCACCCTATGAATGACTGTTGATAATTACAATCAAAACACTGTAATGACACCCACACACCCACCACCCTAAGAATGACTGTTGATATTTACAGTCCAAGCACTGTAATGACACCAACACACCCACCACCCCATGATTGACTGTTGATATTTACAGTCCAAACACTGTAATGACATCCACACACCCACCACCCCATAAATGACTGTTAATATTTACAGTCCAAGCTCTGTAATGACACTCACACACCCACCACCCTATGAATGACTATTGATATTTACAGTCCAAGCAATGTAATGACACCCACACACCCACCACCACATAAATGATGGTTGATATTTATAGTCCAAGCACTGTAATGACACCGACACACCCACCACCCCATACATGACTGTTGATATTTTCAGTCCAAGCACTGTAATGACATCCACACACCCACCACCCCATGAATGACTGTTAATATTTACAGTCCAAGCATTCTAATGACAATCACCACCCTCCGAATGACTGTTGATATTTATAGATAAAGCACTGTAATAACACCCACACACTAACCAAACCATAAATAACTGTTATTATTCACAGTCCAAGCACTGTAATGACACTCACACACCCACCACGCAATGAATGATGGTTGATATTTACTGTCCAAGAACTGCAATAACACCCACACACTCACCACCCCATAAATGACTGTTGATATTTACAGTCCAAGCACTTTCATGATACCCACACATACACCACCCCATGAATAACTGTTGATATTTACAGTCCAAGCTCTGTAATGACACTCACACACCCACGCCAATGAATGAATTACTGTTGATATTTACAGTTCAAGCACTGTAATGACACCCACACACCTACCACCCTATTAATGTTGGTTGATATTTTCAGTTAAAGCACTGTAATGACATCCACCACAGAATGGATGACTGGTAATATTTACAGTCCAAGCACTGTAATGACACCCACACCCACCACCCAATGAATAATGGTTGAAATTTACAGTCCACGAACGCTAATGACACAGACACACTAACCACCCCATGAATGACTGTTGATATTTACAGTAAAAGCACTTTCATGACACCCACACACCCATCACCAAATGAATGACTGATGATATTTACAGTCCAAGCACTGTAATGCTACCCACCACCCAATAAATGACTGTTGATATTTACACTCAAAGCACAGTAATGACACCCCAACACCCACGACCACATGAATTATAGTTGATATTTACAGTCCAAGCACTGTAATGACACCCACACACCCACAACCCCATTAATGACTGTTGATATTTACATTCCAAGCACTCTAATGATTTCAACCACACTATGAATGACTGTTAATATTTAATTTCAAATCACTGTAATGACACCCATACACCCACCACCCCATGAATGACTGTTGATATTTACAGTCCAAGCACTGTAATGACACCCACACACCCACCACCCCATGATTGACTGTTGATAATTACAGTCCAAGCACTGTAATGACACCCCCGCAGCCCCATGAATGACTGTTGATATATACAGTCTAAGCACTTTATGATACCCACCACCCTATGAATGACTGTTGATATTTACAATCAAAACACTGTAATGACACCCACACACCCACCACGCCACAATTGACTGTTGATATTTACAGTCCAAGCTATGTAATGACACTTAAACACCTACCACCCTATAAATGACATTTGATATTTACAGTCCAAGCACTGTAATGACACCCACACACCCATCACCCTATGATTGACTGTTGATATTTACTGTCCAAGCACTGTAATGCTATCCACCACCCAATAAATGACTGTTGATATTTACACTCAAAGCACTGTAATGACACCCCAACGCCCACGACCCCATGAATTATAGTTGATATTTACAGTCCAAGCACTGTAATGAAATGTACACACCCACAACCCCATGATTGACTGTTGATATTTACAGTCCAAGCACTCTAATGATACACACCACCCTATGAATGACTGTTAATATTTTAATCAAATCACTGTAATGACACCCATACACCCACTACCCCATGAATGACTGTTGATATTTACAGTCCAAGCACTGTAATGATACCCACACACCCACCACCCCATGATTGACTGTTAATATTTACAGTCCAAGCACTGAAATGACACCCACACACCTACAACCCCATGAATGATTGTTGATATTTACAGTCCAAGCACTCTAATGATACCCACTACCCTATAAAAGACTGTTAATATTTTAATCAAATCACTGTAATGACACTCACACAACCCCTCCCACCATGAATGACTATTGATATTTACAGTCCAAGCACTGTAATGACACACTTACACCCACCACCCCATAAATGACTGTTTATATTTACAGTCAAAGCAATGTAATGACACCCACACACCCACAACCCCATAAATGACTGTTGATATTTACAGACCAAGCACTCTAATGATACCCACCACCCTATGAATGACTGTTAATATTTTAATCAAATCACTGTAATGACACCCATACACCCACTACCCCATGAATGACTGTTGATATTTACAATCCAAGCACTGTAATGACACCCACACACCCACCACCCCATGATTGACTGTTGATATTTACAGTCCAAGCACTGTAATGACACCCACACACCCACAACCCCATGAATAACTGTTGATATTTTCAGTCCAAGCACTCTAATGATACCCACCACCCTATGAATGACTGTTAATATTTTAATCAAATAACTGTAATGACACTCACACAACCACCACCACATTAATGACTGTTGATATTTACAGTCCAAGCACTGTAATGACACCCACCACCCTATGAATGACTGTTGATAATTACAATCAAAACACTTTAATGACACTCACACACCTACCACCCCATGAATGACTGTTGATATTTTTAATCCAAGCTTTGTAATGACACCCTCACACCCACCACCCTATAAATGACTGTTGATATTTACAGTCAAAGCAATGTAATGACACCCTAACACCCACAAACCCATGAATTATAGTTGATATTTACAGTCCAAGCATTGTAATGACACCCACACACCCACAGCCCCATGAATGACTGTTGATATTTACAGTCCAAGCACTGCAATGACACCAACACACCCACAACTCCATGAATGACTGTTGATATTTACAGTCCAAGAACTCTAATGATACCCACCACCCTATGAATGACTGTTGATATTTACAATCAAATCACTGTAATGACACCCATACACCCACCACCCCATGAAAGATTGTTGATATTTACAGTCCAAGCACTGTAATGACACTCACACACCCACCACCCCATGATTGACTGTTGATATTTAGAGTCCAAGCACTGTAATGACACCCCCACACCCACCACCCCATGAATTATGGTTGATATTTACAGTGCAAGCAATGTAATGACACTTACACAACCACCACCCCATGAATTACTGTTGATATTTGCAGTCCAAGCACTGTAATGACGCCCATCACCCTATGAATGACGGTTGATAATTACAATCAAAACACTGTAATGACACCCACACACCCACCACCCCAAGAATGACTGTTGATATTTACAGTCCAAGCACTGTAATGACTCCCACACACCCACCAACCCATGATTAACTATTGATATTTACAGTCCAAGCACTGTAATGACATCCACACACCCACCACCCCATGAATGACTGTTGATGTTTACAGTCCAAGCTCTGTAATGACACTCACACACCCACTACCCTATGAATGACTGTTGATATTTACAGTCCAAGCACTGTAATGACATCCACACACCCACCACCTCATGAATGACTGTTAATATTTTCAGTCCAAGCATTCTAATGACACTCACCACCCTCTGAATGACTGTTGATATTTACAGTTAAAGCAGTGTAATAACACCCACACACTCACCAAACCATAAATAACTGTTATTATTCACAGTCCAAGCACTGTAATGACACCCACACACCCACCACCCAATGAATGATGATTGATATTTACAGTCCAAGAACTGCAATAACACCCACACACTCACCACCCCATGAATGACTGTTGATATTTACAGTCCAAGCACTTTCATGATACCCACACACCCACCACCCCATGAATAACTGGTGATATTTACAGTCCTAGCTCTGTAATGACACTCACACACCCACCACAATGAATGAATTACTGTTGATATTTACAGTTCAAACACTGTAATGACACCCACACACCTACCACCCCATTAATGTTGGTTGATATTTTCAGTCTAAGCACTGTAATGACATCCACACACTCACTGACCTATGAATGACTGTTAATATTTACAGTCCAAGCACTATAATGACACCCACCACAGAATGGATGACTGGTAATATTTACAGTCCTAGCACTGTAATGACACCCACACACCCACCACCCAATGAATGATGGTTGAAATTTACAGTCCACGAACGGTAATGACACAGACACACTCACCACCCCATGAATGACTGTTGATATTTACAGTCCAAGCACTTTAATGACACCCACACACACACCACCCCTTTAATGACTGTTAATATTTACAGACCAAGGAGTGTAATGACATCTACAATATCCCCCACCCCATGAATGACTGTTAATATTTATAGTCCAAGAAATGTAATGATACCCACACACTCACCACCCCATGAATGACTGTTGATATTTACAGTCCAAGCACTGTAATGACACCCACACACCAACCACCTCATGAATGACTGTTGATATTTACAGTCCAAGCACTGTAATGACACCCCGACAACCACCATCCCATGATTGACTGTTGATATTCATAGTCCAAGCAGTGTAATGACACCCAAACACCCACCACCCCATGAATGACTGTTGATATTTACAGTCCAAGCTCTGTAATGACACCCACACACCCATCAACCCATGAATGACTGTTGATATTTACAGTCCAAGCACTGTAATGCCACCCGCCACCCCATGAATAGCTGTTGATATTCATAGTCCATGCACTAATAACACACACACACCACCCCATGAATGACTTGATATTTACAGTCCAAGCACTGTAATAACACCCAAACACCCACCAACCCATGAATGACTGAGAATATTTACAGTTCAAGCAATCTTATGACACTGACACACCAACCACCCAAAGAATGACTTTTGATATTTACATTCAAAGCACTGTAATGACACCCCCACACCCACCACTCCATGAATTATGGTTGATATTTACAGTCCAAGAACTGTAATGACACCCACACACCCAACACCCCATAAATAACTGTTGATATTTACTGTTCAAGCAATCTTATGACACCCACCACCCAATGAATGACTGGAGATATTTACAGTCCAAGCACTGTAATGAAACTCACACACCCACCACCCCATGAATGACTGTTGAGATTTACAGTCCAAGCACTGTAATGACAACCACACACCCACCACCCAATGAATGACTGTTAATATTTACAGTCTAAGCACTGTAATGACACCCACACACCCCCCACCCCATGATTGACTGTTGATATTTACAGTCCAAGCACTGAAATGACATCCCCACACCCACCACCCCTTGAATTATGGTTGATATTTACAGTCCAAGCACTGTAATGACACCCACACAACCACCACCCCATTAATGACTGTTGATATTTACAGTCCAAGCACTGTAATGACACACACCACCCTATGAATAACTGTTGATAATTACAATCAAAACACTGTAATGACACCCACACACCCACCACCCCATAAATAACTGTTGATATTTACAGTCCAAGCATTGTAATGACACCCACACACCCACCACTTCAAGAATGACTGTTGATATTTACAGTCCAAGCACTGTAATGACATCCACACACCCACCAACCCATTAATGACTTGATATTTACAATCCAAGCTCTGTAATGAAACTCACACACCCACCACCCTATGAATGACTGTTCATACTTACAGTCCAAGCACTGTAATGACACCCACACACCCACCACCCCATAAATGACGGTTGATATTTATAGTCCAAGCAATGTAATGACACCCACACACCCACCACCCCATAAATGACTGTTGATATTTTCAGTCCAAGCACTGTAATGACACCCATACATCCACTACCCCATGAATGACTTGATATTTACAATTTAAGATCTGCAATTACACCTACACACCGACCACCCCATGAATGATTGTTGATATTCACAGTCCAGGCACTGTAATGACACACCCCCACCAACATATGAATGACTGTTGATATTTACAGTCTAAGCTCTGTAATAGCACCCACACACACCATGAATGACAGTTGATATTTACAGTCCAAGCACTGCAATGACACCCACACCCTGACCCCCACATGAATGACTGGTGATATTGACAGTCTTAGCACTGTAATGACACCCAAACACCCAACACCCCATTAATGACCATTGATATTTATATTCCAAGCACTAATGACACCCACACACCCAACACCCAATGAATGACTATTGATATTTACAGTCCAAGCACTGTAATGACACCCACACACCCCCAACCCCATGAATGACAGTTGATATTTTTAGTCCAAGCATTGTAATGAAACCCACACACCCAACACCCCATTAATGACCATTGGTATTTATAGTACAAGCATTTTAATGACTTCCACACACCCACCACTTAATGAATGACTGTTGATATTTACAGTCCAAGCACTGTAATGACACCCACACACCCCCAACTACATGAATGACAGTTGATATTTACAGTCCAAGCATTGTAATACCACCCATACACCCACCACCCCATCAATGACAGTTAATATTTACAGTCCAAGCCCTCAAATGACACCCATACACCTAATACTCAAAAAATAACTGTTGATACTTACAGTCCAATCACTGTAATGACACCCGTACACCCACCACCCAATAATTGATTGTTGGTATATACAGTCCAAGTAATGTATAGACACCCACACACCAACCACTCTATGACTGACTGTTGATATTTACAGTCCAAAAACTGTAATATCACCCACACACACAACACCCCATGAATAACTGTTAATATTTACAGTCCAAACACTGTAATGAACCCCACACACACACCACCTCATGAATGACTGTTAATAGTTACAGTCCAAGCAATGTAATGACACCCACACACCCACCACCCCATGAATGACTGTTGATATATACAGTCCAAGCTCTGTAATGACACTCACAACCCCATGAATGACTGTGGATATTTACAGTCAAAGCACTGTAATGACACCTAACACCCCATGAATGACGGTTAATATTTACAGTCCAAGCACTGTAATGACACCTACACACCCACCACCCCTTGAATGACTGTTGATATATATTAACAGTCCAAGCACTGTAATGACACACAAACACCCACCACCCCATGAATGACTGTTGATATTTACAGTCCAAGCACTGTAATGACACACACACCAACCAACCTATAAATGACTGTTGATATTTACAGTACAAGCACTGTAATGTCACCGACACACCCCATGAATGACAGTTGAAATTTTCAGTCCAAGCACTGTAATGACACACTCACACACCAACCCATGAGTGACTGTTTATATTTGCAGTACAAGGACTGTAATATCACCGAAACACCCATTGAATGACAGTTGATATTTACAGTCCAAGCACTGTAATGACACCCACACACCCACCACCCAATAAATGATTGTTGATATTTACAGTCTAAGCATTGTAATGACACCGACACACCCATCAACCCATGAATGACTGTTGATATTTACAGTCCAAGCACTATAATGACACCCACACAACCACAACCCAATGAATGATGGTTAATATTTACAGTCCAAGCACTGTAATATCACTCACACACCCACCACCCCATAAATGACTGTTAATATTTACTGTCCAAGCACTGTAATGACACCCAAACATCAATCACCATATAAATGACTGTTGATATTTACAGTCAAAGCACTGTAATGACACCCACCACCCCATTAATGACTTGATATTTACACTTCAAGCACTGTAATGACATCCATACACCCACCAACCCATTAATGACTGTTGATATTTACAGTCCAAGCTCTGTAATGACACACACACACCCACTGCCCTATGAATGACTGTTGATACTTACAGTCCAAGCACTGTAATGACACCCACACACACACCACCCCATAAATGATGGTTGATATTTATAGTCCAAGCAATGTAATGACACCCACACACCCACCACACCATAAATGACTGTTGATATTTTCAGTCCAAGCACTGTAATGACAACCATACATCCACTAACCCATGAATGACTTGATATTTACAGTCCAAGATCTGCAATTACACCTACACACCCACCACCCCATGAATGATTGTTGATATTTACAATCCAGGCACTGTAATGACACCCCCCCACCAACCTATGAATGACTGTTGATATTTACAGTCCAAGCTCTGTAATAGCTCCCACACACACTATGAATGACATTTGATATTTACAGTCCAAGCACTGCAATGACACCCACACCCTGATCCCTTCATGAATGACTGGTGATATTTACAGTCTAAGCACTGTAATGACACTCACACACCATCCACTCCATGACTGACATTGGATATTTACATTCCAAGCAATGTAATGAGACCTACACACCAACCACCCCATGAATGACTGTTGATATTTACAGTCCAAAACCGGTAATGACACTCACACACCAATCACCCTATGAATGACTGTTAATATTTACAGTCCAAGCACTGTAATGACACCCAAACATCCAACACCCCATTAATGACCATTGATATTTATAGTCCAAGCACTAATGACACCCACACACCCACCACACAATGAATGACTGTTGATATTTACAGTCCAAGCACTGTAATGACACCCACACACCCCCAACCCCATGAATGACAGTTGATATTTTAAGTCCAAGCACTGTAATGACACCCAATCACCCACCACCCCATGAATGACTGTTGATATTTACAATCTAAGCACTGTAATGACACCCACACATCTACCACCCCATGAATGACTGTTGATATTTACAATCCAAGCCCTGTATTGACACCCACACACTGACCACCCCATGATTAACTGTTGATATTTACAGTCCAAGCACTGTAATGACATCCACACACCCACCAACCCATTAATGACTGTTGATATATACAGTCCAAGCTCTGTAATGACACTCACACACCCACCGCCCTATGAATGACTGTTGATACTTACAGTCCAAGCACTGTAATGACACCCACACACCCACCACCCCATAAATGATGGTATATATTTATAGTCCAAGCAATGTAATGACACCCACACACCCACCACCCCATAAATGACTGTTGATATTTTCAGTCCAAGCACTGTAATGATACCCATACATCCACTACCCCATGAATGACTTGATATTTACAGTCCAAGATCTGTAATTACACCTACACACCCACCACCCCATGAATGATTGTTGATATTTACAATCCAGGCACTGTAATGACACCCCCCCACCAACCTATGAATGACTGTTGATATTTAGTGTCCAAGCTCTGTAATAGCACCCACACACACCATGAATGACAGTTGATATTTACAGTCCAAGCACTGCAATGACACCCACACCCTGATCCCTTCATGAATGACTGGTGATATTTACAGTCTAAGCACTGTAATAACACTCACACACCATCCACTCCATGACTGACTGTGGATATTTACATTCCAAGCAATGTAATGAGACCTACACACCAACCACCCCATAAATGACTGTTGATATTTACAGTCCAAAAACTGTAATGACACCCAAACACCCAACACCCCATTAATGACCATTGATATTTATAGTCCAAGCACTAATGACACCCACACACCCACCACCCAATGAATGACTGTTGATATTTACAGTCCAAGCACTGTAATGATACCCACACACCCCCAACCCCAAGAATGACAGTTGATATTTTCAGTCCAAGCATTGTAATGACACCCACACACCCAACACCCCATTAATGACCATTGATATTTATAGTACAAGCATTTTAATGACTTCCACACACCCACCACTTAATGAATGACTGTTGATATTTACAGTCCAAGCACTGTAATGACACCCACACACCCCCAACCCCATGAATGACAGTTGATATTTACAGTCCAAGCATTGTAATGACACCCATACACCCACCACCCCATTAATGACAGTTGATATTTACAGTCCAAGCCCTCAAATGACACCCACACACCTAATACTCAACGAATAACTGTTGATATTTACAGTCCAATCACTGTAATGACACCCGTACACCCACCACCCAATAATTGATTGTTGGTATATACAGTCCAAGTACTGTAAAGACACCCACACACCAACCACTTTATGACTGACTGTTGATATTTAATGTCCAAGCACTGTAATATCACCCACACACACACCACCCCATGAATAACTGTTAATATTTACAGTCCAAACACTGTAATGAACCCCACACACCCACCACCCCATGAATGACTGTTAATAGTTACAGTCGAAGCAATGTAATGACACCCACACACCCACCACCCCATGAATGACTGTTGATATATACAGTCCAAGCTCTGTAATGACACTCACAACCCCATGAATGACTGTGGATATTTACAGTCAAAGCACTGTAATGACACCTATCACCCCATGAATGACGGTTGATATTTACAGTCCAAGCACTGTAATGACACCTACACACCCACCATCCCTTGAATGACTGTTGATATATATTAACAGTCCAAGCACTGTAATGACACACAAACACCCACCACCCCATGAATGACTGTTGATATTTACAGTCCAAGCACTGTAATGACACAAACACCAACCAACCTATGAATGACTGTTGATATTTACAGAACAAGCACTGTAATGTCACTGACACACCCCATGAATGACAGTTGAAATTTACAGTCCAAGCACTGTAATTACACACTCATACACCAACCAATGAATGACTGTTGATATTTGCAGTACAAGGACTGTAATGTCACTGACACACCCCATGAATGACAGTTGATATTTACAGTCCAAGCACTGTAATGACACCCACACACCCACCACCCAATTAATGATTGTTGATATTTACCGTCTAAGCATTGTAATGACACCGACACACCCATCAACCCATGAATGACTGTTGATATTTACAGTCCAAGCACTATAATGACACCCACACAACCACAACCCAATGAATGATTATTAATATTTACAGTCCAAGCACTGTAATATCACTCACACATCCACCACCTCATAAATGACTGTTAATATTTACAGTCCAAGCATTGTAATGACACCCAAACATCCATCATGCCATGAATGACTGTTGATATTTACAGTCAAAGCACTGTAATGACACCCATCACCCCAATAATAACTTGATATTTACACTCCAAGCACTGTAATTACACCTACAAACCCACCACCCCTTGAATGACTGTTGGTATTTACAGTCCAAGCACTGTAATGACACACACTCCCACCAACCTATAAATGACTGTTGATATTTACACTCCAAACTCTGTAATATCACCCACACACACCATGAATGACAATTGATATTTACAATCCAAGCACTGTAATGACACCCACTCACCCACCACCCCATGAATGACTGTTGATATTTATAATCCAAGCACAGTAATGACACCCACACATCTACCACCCCATGAATGACTGTTGATATTTACAAATCCAAGCCCTGTATTGACACCCACACACTGACCACCCCATGATTAACTGTTGATATTTACAGTTTAAGCACTGTAATGACACCCACACACCCAACACCCCATTAATGACCATTGATATTTATAGTCTAAGCACTATAATGACACCCACACACCCACCACCAAATGAATAAGTGTTGATATTTACAGTCCAAGCACTGTAATGACACCCACACACCCCCAACCCCATGAATGACAGTTGATATTTTCAGTCCAAGAATTGTAATGACACCCACACACCCAACATCCCATTAATGACCATTGGTATTTATAGTACAAGCATTTTAATGACTTCCACACACCCACCACTTAATGAATGACTGTTGATATTTACAGTCCAAGCACTGTAATGACACCCACACACCCACCACCCCATGAATGATGGTTGATATTCACAGTTCAAGCAATGTAATGACACCCCTAGAACCACAACTAAATGAATGACTGTTGATATTTACAGTCCAATCACTGTAATGATACCCACACACCCACCACCCGATGAATGACTGTTGATATTTACTGTCCAAGCACTATTATGACACTCAAACACCCACTACCCCATGAAAGACGGTTGAAATTTACAGTCCAAGCATTGTAATGACAACCCCACACCTACCACTGTCCAAGTACTCTAATGACACCCACACACCAACCACCCAATGAATGACTTGATATTTACAGTCCAAGCATTGCAATCACACTCCCCTCCCCATGAATGTTTGTTGATATTTACAGTTAAAGCACTGAAATAAAAAAAAAATCACACACCACCTCATGAATGACTGTTGATATTTACAGTACAAGCAATGTCATGACACCCACACACCCACCACCCAATGAATGACTGTTGATATTACCGGTCCAAGCACAGTACTGACACCCATACATCCACTACACCATGAATGACTTAATATTTACAGTCCAAGATCTGTAATTACACCTACACACCCACCACCCCATTAATGATTGTTGATATTTACAGTCCAGGCACTGTAATGACACACACCCCCACCAATCTATGAATGACTGTTGATATTTACAGTCCAAGCTCTGTAATAGCAGCCACACACACCATGAATGACAGTTGATATTTACAGTCCAAGCACTGTATTGACACCCACACACCCACCACCCGATGAATGACTGTTGATATCTACAATCCAAGTACTGTATTGACACCCACACACCCACCACGCCATGCATAACTGTTGATATTTACAATCCAAGCACTGTATTGACACCCACACACTGACCACCTCATGAATGACTGGTGATATTTACAGTCTAAGCACTGTAATGACACTCACACACCCACTACCCCATGAAAGACGGTTGATATTTACAGTCCAAGCATTTTAATGACACCCCCACACCCACCACTGTCCAAGTACTGTAATGACACCCACACACCAACCACCCAATGAATGACTTGATATTTACAGTCCAAGCATTGCAATCACACTCCCCTCCCGATGAATGACTGTTGATATTTACAGTTAAAGCACTAAAATCATAAAAAACACACACACCACCCCATGAATGTCTGTTGATATTTACAGTCCAAGCACTGTAATGACACCCACACACCCACCACCCAATGAATGATTGTTGATATTTACCGTCTAAGCATTGTAATGACACCGACACACCCATCAACCCATGAATGACTGTTGATATTTACTGTCCAAGCACTATTATGACACTCAAACACCCACTACCCCATGAAAAACGGTTGATATTTACAGTCCAAGCATTGTAATGACACCCCCACACCTACCACTGTCCAAGTACTCTAATGACACCCACACACCAACCACCCAATGAATGACTTGATATTTACAGTCCAAGCATTGCAATCACACTCCCCTCCCCATGAATGACTGTTGATATTTACAGTTAAAGCACTAAAATAATAAAAAACACACACACCACCCTATGAATGTCTGTTGATATTTACAGTACAAGCAATGTCATGACACCCACACACCCACCACCCCATGAATGACTGTTGATATTAACAGTCCAAGCACAGTACTGACACCCATACATCCACTACCCCATGAATGATTTAATATTTACAGTCCAAGATCTGTAATTACACCTACACACCCACCACCCCTTTAATGATTGTTGATATTTACAGTCCAGGCACTGTAATGACACACACCCCCACCAATCTATGAATGACTGTTGATATTTACAGACCAAGCTCTGTATTGACACCCACACACTGACCACCTCATGAATGACTGGTGATATTTACAGTCTAAGCACTGTAATGACACTCACACACCCACTACCCCATGAAAGACGGTTGATATTTACAGTCCAAGCATTTTAATGACACCCCCACACCCACCACTGTCCAAGTACTGTAATGACACCCACACACCAACCACCCAATGAATGACTTGATATTTACAGTCCAAGCATTGCAATCACACTCCCCTCCCCATGAATGACTGTTGATATTTACAGTTAAAGCACTAAAATAATAAAAAACACACACACCACCCCATGAATGTCTGTTGATATTTACAGTACAAGCAATGTCATGACACCCACACACCCACCACCCCATGAATGAATGTTGATATTAACAGTCCAAGCACAGTACTGACACCCATACATCAACTACCCCATGAATGATTTAATATTTACAGTCCAAGATCTGTAATTACACCTACACACCCACCACCCCTTTAATGATTGTTGATATTTACAGTCCAGGCACTGTAATGACACACACCCCCACCAATCTATGAATGACAGTTGATATTTACAGTCCAAGCTCTGTAATAGCACCCACATACACCATTAATGACAGTTGATATTTACAGTCCAAGCACTGTAATGACACCCACACACCCACCACCCCATGAAAGACTGTTGATATCTATAATCAAAGTACTGTATTGACACCCACACACCCACCACCCCATGAATGACTGTTGATATTTACAATTCAAGCACTGTATTAACACCCACACACTGACAACCCCATGCATAACTGTTGATATTTACAATCCAAGCACTGTATTGACACCCACACACTGACCACCTCATTAATGACTGGTGATATTTACAGTCTAAGCACTGTCATGACACTCACACACCATCCACTCCATGACTGACTGTTGATATTTACATTCCAAGCACTGTAATGAGACCTACACAACCCCAACCCCATAAATGACAGTTGATATTTACAGTCCAAGCATTGTAATGACACCCACAAACCCACCACCTTATAAATGTCTGTTGATATTAACAGTCCAAGCAATGTAATGACACTAACACACTTACCATCCCATGAATGACTGTTGATATTTACAGTCCAAACACTGTAATGACACCCACACATCCACCACCTCATGAATAACTATTAATAGTTACAGTCCAATTACTGTAATGACACCCACACACCCACCACCCCATGAATGGCTGTTGATATTTACAGTCCAAGCAATATAATGACACCCAAACACCCACTACCCCATGAATGACTGTGGATATTTACAGTCCAAGCACTGTAATGACACACACACCCACCAACCCATGAATGACTGTTGATATTTACAGTACAATCACTGTAATGTCACCGACACACCCCTTGAATAACAGTTAATATTTACAGTCCAAGCACTGTAATGACACACACACACACCAACCCAAGAATGACTGGTGATATTTACAGTACAAGCACTGTAATGTCACTGACACACCCAATGAATGACCGTTGATATTTTACAGTCCAAGCACTGTAATGAAACCCACACACCCACCACCTAATTAATGACTGTTGATATTTACAATCCAAGCACTGTAATGACACCAACAAACCACCACCACATGAATGACTGTTGATATTTACAGTCCAAGCATTGTAATGACACCCACACATCCACCAACCCATGAATGACTGTTGGTACTTACACTCCAAGCACTGTAATGACACCCACACAACCATAACCGAATGAATGATGGTTAATATTTACACTCCAAGCACTGTAATGACACCCACACACCCACCTTCCCATGAATAACTGTTGATATTTACAGTCCAAGCACTGTAATGACACCCACCACCCCATTAATGACTGCTGATATTTACAGTCCAAGCACTGTAATGACACCCAAACAACCATCACCCCATGAATGACTGTTGATATTTACAGTCAAAGTACTGTAATGATACCCACCACCACATGAATGACTTGATGTTTACACTCCAAGCACTGTAATTACACCTACACACCCACCACCCCTTAAATGACTGTTAATATTTACAGTCCAAGCACTGTAATGACACACATTCCCCACAAACTATGAATGACTGTTGATATTTACACTCCAAACTCTGTAATAGCACCCACACACACCATGAATGACAGTTGATATTTACAATCCAAGCACTATAATGACACCCACTCTCCCACCACCCCATGAATGGCTGTTGATATTTACAATCCAAGCACTATAATGACACCTACACATCTACTTCCCCATGAATGACTGTTGATATTTACAATCCAAGCACTGTATTGACACCCACACACTAACCATCCCATGATTGACTGTTGATATTTACAGTCTAAGCACTGTAATACACCCACACACCCTCCAACCCATAAATGACTGTTGATATTTACATTCCATGCACTGTAATGACACCCACACATCCACCACCCCATTAATGACAATTGATATTTATAGTCCAAGTACTGTAATGACACCCACACACCGAACACTCAATGAATAACTGTTGATATTGACAGTCCAAGCACTGTAATGACACCCCCACCCCCCCACCCCATGAATGACTGTTGATATTTACAGTCCTAGCACTGTAATGACACACACACACCCAGCACCCCATGAATGACTGTTGATAATCCCAGTCCAAGCACTGTAATGACACCCCTACACTAAAAACTAAATGAATGACTGTTGATATTTACAGACCAAGCACTGTAATGACACCCACACACCCACCACCCTATAAATGTCTTTTGATATTTACAGTCCAATTACTGTAATGACACCCACACACCCACCACCCCATAAATAGCTGTTGATATTTACAGTCCAAGCAATATAATGACACCCAAACACCCACTACCCCATGAAAGACGGTTGATATTTACACTCCATGCACTGTAATGACACCCACACACCCACCACCCCATGAATGACTGTTGATATTTACAGTCCAAGCACTGAAATGAAACGCACACACACATCACCCCATGAATGACTGTTAATACTTACAGTTACAGCACTGTAATGACACCCACACACCCACCACTCCATGAATGACTATTGATATTTACTGTCCAAGTACTGTAATGACACTACACACCCACCACCCCATGAATGATGGTTGATATTCACAGTCCAAGCACTGTAATGACAACCCTACACTAACCACTAAATGAATGACTGTTGATATTTAAAGTCCAAGCACTGTAATGACACACACACCCACCATCCCATAAATAAATGATGATATTTACACTCCAAGCACTGTAATGACACCCACACACCCAGCACCCCATGAATGACGGTTGATAATCACAGTCCAAGCACTGTAATGACACCCCTACACGAACCACTAAATGAATGTCTGTTGATATTTACAGTCCAATTACTGTAATGACACCCACACACCCACCACCCCATGAATGACTGTTGATATTTACAGTCCAAGCAATATAATGACACCCAAACACCCACTACCCCATTAAAGACGGTTAATATTTACACTCCATGCACTGTAATGACACCCACACACCCACCACCCCATGAATGACTGTTGATATTTACAGTCCAAGCACTGTAATGACACCCACACACCCACCACTCTATGAATGACTATTGATATTTACTGTCCAAGTACTGTAATGACACCCACACACCCACCACCCCATGAATGACTTGATATTTACAGTCCAAGCTCTGCAATGACACTCCCCTCCCTGATTTTGAGATATAAACGGGTACTGATGATGCATGCACATATCGACATTAGGCACCTAAAATATCGTTTTTTAGCATGTTTTGGGCCTTTATTTTGAAAATATTCTGTCATTGAGGAGGCATGTACAGATCGCTTCTGGGAAAAAAAAAATTTCGAATTTCCGAGTGTTTTGAACCTGAATTTGAGATATAAACGGGTACTGATTATACATGCACATATCGACATTAAGTTCCTAAAATATCGATTTTTAGCATTTTTTGGGCATATATTTTGAAAATATTTAAGCACTGAGTAGGCATGTACAGATCGCTTCTGGGACCCAAAAATATGGAATTTTCGGGTGTTTTCAGCCTGAATTTGGGATATAAACGGGTACAGAAGATGCATGCACATATCGTCCTTGGGCACCAAAAATATCGATTTTTAGCATGTTTTGTGCTTGTATTTGAAAATATTCTAACACTGAGTAGGCATGTACAGATCGCTCCTTGAATCCAAAAAAATCGAATATTCGTATGTTTTAATCACGAATTTGAGATATAAACGGGTACAGAAGATGCATGAATATCTCGACTTTGGACACCCAAAATATCGATTTTTAGCATGTTTTGGGCCTATATTTTAAAAACATTGAAGCACTGAGTAGGCATGTACAGATCGCTTCTGGGGCCCCAAAATATCGGATTTTTGTGTGTTTTGAGCCTGAATTTGAGATATAAACGGGTACTGAAGATGTATGCATAGATCGACTTTTTGCACCTACAATATCGATTTTCAGCATGTTTTGGGCCTGTATCTTGAAAGCATTCTAGCTCTGAGTAGGCATCTACAGATCGCTTCTGGGACCAAAAAATATCGAATTTTCGTTTTTTTTTTCGCCTGATTTTGAGATAAAAAAAGGTACTGAAGATGCATGCACAGATCGCTTCTGGGACCCCAAAATATCAAATTTTCGGTTGTTTTGAGCCTGAATTTGAGATATAAACGGGTACAGAAGATGCATGCAAATATTGATTTAGGGCACTTAAAATACCGATTTTGAACTTGTTTTGTGCCTGTATTTTGAAAATATTCTAACACTGAGTAGGCATGTACAGATCGCTCCTTGAACCGAAAAATATCGAATTTTTGGGTGTTTTGATCTCAAATTTAAGATATATACGGGTAAAGAAGATGCATGCACATATCGACTTTGGGCACCAAAAATATCGATTTTTAGTATGTTTTTGCCCCATATTTTGATAATATTCTAGTACTAAGTAGGCATGTACAGATCGCTTCTAGGACCAAAAAAATTCGAATTTTCAAATGTTTTGAGCCTGAATTTGAGATAAAAACTGGTACTGATGATGCATGCACATATCGACATTAAGCACCTAAAATATCGATTTTTCAGCATGTTTTAGGCCTGTATTTTGAAAATATTCTGTCACTGAGTAGATATGTACAAATTGCTTCTGGGTCCCAAAAATATCGAATTTTTCGTTTGTTTTGAGCCTGAATTTGAGATATAAACGAGTACTGAAGATGCATTCACATATCGACATAGGGCACCAAAAATATCGATTTTTAGCATTTTTTGTACCTATATTTTGAAAATATTTAAGCACTGAGTAGGCATGTACAGATCGCTTCTGAGACCCAAAAATATGGAATTTTCGGGTGTTTTCAGCCTGAATTTGGGATATAAACGGGTATAGAATATGCATACACATATTGACTTTGGGCAACTAAAATATAAATTTTATCCTGTTTTGGGCCTATATTTTGAAAACATTCAAGCACTGAGTACAGATCGTTTCTGCGACCCCAAAATATCGAATTTTCGGGTGTTTTGAGCATGAATTTGAGATATTAACGGGTACAGAATATGCATACACATATCGACTTTGGGCAGATAAAATATCGATTTTAAGCATGTTTTGGACATGTATCTTAAAAATATTTTAACACTGAGTAGGCATGTACAGATTGCTTCTGGGACCAAAATTATCAAATTTTCGGGCGTTTTGAGCCTGAATTTGAGATATAAACGAGTACAGAAGATGCATGAATATATCGACTTTGGACACCTAAAATATCGATTTCTAGCATGTTTTGGGCCTATATATTAAAAACATTCAAGCACTGACTAGGCATGTACAGATCGCTTCTGGGACCAAAAAATATCGAATTTTCGGGTGTTTTGAGCCTGAATTTGAGATATAAAAGGGTACTGAAGATGCATGCACATATCGCTACTGGGACCCAAAAATATCAAATTTTCGGGTGTTTTGAGCCTGAATTTGAGATATAAACGGGTACAGAAGATGCATGCACATATTGATTTGGGGCACTTATAATATCGATTTTGAACTTGTTTTGTACCTGTATTTTGAATATTCTAACACTGAGTAGGCATGTACAGATCGCTCCTTGAATCCAAAAATATCGAATTTTCGTGTGTTTTGATCTCAAATTTGAGATATAAGCGGGTAAAGAAGATGCATGCACATATCGACTTTGGGCACCAAAAATATCGATTTTTGGCATGTTTTTGCCCTATATTTTAAATAATATTCTAGTACTAAGTAGGCATGTACAGATCGCTTCTGGGACCAAAAAAATTCGAATTTTCGTGTGTTTTGAGCCTGAATTTGAGATATAAACGGGTAATGATGATGCAGACACATATCGACATTAGGCACCTAAAATATCGATTTTTAGCATGTTTTGGGCCTGTATTATGAAAATATTCTGTCACTGAGAAGACATGTACAGATCGCTTCTGAGACCCAAAAATATCGAATTTTCGGGGGTTTTGAGCCTGAATTTGAGATATAAACGGGTACAGAAGATGCATACACATATCGTCTTTCGGCACCAAAAATATCGATTTTTAGCATGTTTTGGGCCTATATTTTGAAAATATTTAAGTATTGAGTAGGCATGTACAGATCGCTTCTGGGTCCCAAAATATGGAATTTTCGGGTGTTTTCAGCCTGAATTTAGGATGTAAACGGGTACAAAATATTCATACACATATCGACTTTGGGCAGATAAAATATCGATTTTCAGCATGTTTTGGATATGTATCTTTAAAATATTCTAACACTGAGTAGGCATGTACAGATTGCTTCTGGGACCAAAAATATCAAATTTTCGGGTGTTTTGAGCCTGAATTTGAGATATAAACGGGTACAGAAGATGCATGCACATATCGATTTAGGGCACCTAAAATATCGATTTTGTACTTCTTTTGTGCCTGTATTTAAAAAAATATTCTAACACTGAGTAGGCATGTACAGATCGCTCCTTGAATCCAAAAAAATCGAATATTCGTGTGTTTTAATCACAAATTTGAGATATAAACGGGTACAGAAGATGCTTGAATGTATTAACTTTGGACACTTAAAATATCGATTTCTAGCATGTTTTGGGCCTATATTTTGAAAACATTCAAGCACTGAGTAGGCATGTACAGGTCGCTTCTGGGACCAAAAAATATCGAATTTTCGAGTGTTTTGAGCCTGAATTTGAGATATAAACGGGTACTGATGATACATGAACATATCGACATTTGGCACCTAAAATATCGATTTTTAGCATCTTTTGGTCCTGTATTTTGAAAATATTCAGTCACTGAGTAGACACTTACTGATCGCTTCTGGGACCCAAAAATATCGAATTTTCGTGTGTTTTGAGCCTGAATTTGAGATATAAACGAGTAAAGAAGATGCATTCACATATCGACTTTGGACACCTAAAATATTGATTTTTAGCATGTTTTGGGCCTATATTTTAAAAACATTCAAGCACTGACTAGGCATGTACAGATCGCTTCTGGGACCAAAAAATATCGAATTTTCGAGTGTTTTGAGCCTGAATTTGAAATATAAAAGGGTACTGAAGATGAATGCACAGATCGCTTCTGGGACGCAAAAATATCCAATTTTCGGTTGTTTTGAACCTGAATTTGAGATATAAACGGGTACAGAAGATGCATGCACATATTGATTTAGGGCACATAAAATATCGATTTTTAACTAGTTTTGTGCCTGTATTTTGAAAATATTCTAACACTGAGTAGGCATGTACAGATCGCTCCTTGAACACAAAAATACGAATTTTCGTGTGTTTTGATCTCAAATTTAAGATGTAAACGGGCAAAAGAAGATGCATGCACATATCGACTTTGGGCACCAAAAATATCGATTTTTAGCATGTTTTTGCCCTATATTTTGCTAATATTCTAGTACTAAGTAGGCATGTACAGATCGCTTCTGGGACCAAAAAAATTCGAATTTTCGAGTGTTTTGAGCCTGAATTTGAGATATAAACGGGTACCGATGATGCATGCACATATCGACATTAAGCACCTAAAATATTGATTTTTCAGCATGTTTTGGGCCTGTATTTTGAAAATATTCTATCACAGAGTGAACATGTACAGATCGCTTCTGGGTCCCAAAAATATCGAATTTTTGGGTATTTTGAGACTGAATTTGAGATATAAACGGGTACAGAAGATGCATGCACATATCGTCCTTGAGCAACAAAATAATCGATTTTTAGCATGTTTTGGGCGTATATTTTGATAATATTCTAGCAAGGAGTAGGCATGTACAGATCTCTTCTGGGACACAAAAATATCGAATTTTCGGGTGTTTTGAGCCTGAATTTGAGATATAATCGAGTACTGAAGATGCATTCACATATTGACATTTGGCACCAAAAATATCGTTTTTTAGCATGTTTTGGGCCTGTATTTTGAAAATATTCTGTCACTGAGTAGACATGTACAGATCGCTTCTGGGACCCAAAAATATCGAATTTTCGGGTGTTTTGAGCCTGAATTTGAGATATAAACGGGTACAGATGATGCATGCACATATCGACATTAGGCACCTAAAATATCGATTTTTTAGCATGTTTTGGGCTTATATTTTTAAAATATTCTGTCACTGAGTAGACATGTACAGATCGCTTCTGGGACCCAAAAACATCAAATTTTCGGGTGTTTTGAGCCTGAATTTGAGATATAAACGGGTACAGAAGATGCATGCACATATCGTCTTTGGGAACCAAAAGTATCGATTTTTAGCCTGTTTTGGGCCTATATTTTGAAAATATTTTAGCACTGAGTAGGCATGTACAGATCGCTTCTGGGACCCGAAAATATGGAATTTTCGGGTGTTTTCAGCCTGACTTTGGGATATAAACGGGTACAGAATATGCATAAGCATATTGACTTTGGGCAACTAAAATATCAATTTTATACTGTTTTGCGACTATATTTTGAAAACATTCAAACACTGAGTAGGCATGTACCGATCGCTTCTGGGACCCCAAAATATCGAATTTTCGGGTGTTTTGAGCATGAATTTGAGATATAAACGGGTACTGAAGATGTATGCATAGATCGACTTTTTGCACCTACAATATCGATTTTCAGCATGTTTTGGGCCTGTATCTTGAAAGCATTTTAGCACTGAGTAGGCATGTACAGATCGCTTCTGGGACCCAAAAATAACGAATTTTCGGGTGTATTGAGCCTGAATTTGAGATATAAAAGGGTACTGAAGATGCATGCACAGATCGCTTCTGGGACCCAAAAATATCAAATTTTCGGTTGTTTTGAGCCTGAATTTTAGATATAAATAGGTACAGAAGATGCATGCACATATTGATTTAGGGCACATAAAATATCGATTTTGAACTTCTTTTGTGCCTGTATTTAAAAAAATATTCTAACACTGAGTAGGCATGTACAGATCACTCCTTGAATCCAAAAAAATCGAATATTCGTGTGTTTTAATCACAAATTTGAGATATAAACGGGTACAGAAGATGCTTGAATGTATTAACTTTGGACACTTAAAATATCGATTTCTAGCATGTTTTGGGCCTATATTTTGAAAACATTCAAGCACTGAGTAGGCATGTACAGATCGCTTCTGGGACCTCAAAATATAGAATTTTCGAGTGTTTTGAGACTGAATTTGAGATATAAACGGGTACTGATGATGCATGAACATATCGACATTTGGCACCTAAAATATCGATTTTTAGCATCTTTTGGTCCTGTATTTTAAAAATATTCTGTCACTGATTAGACACTTACTGATCGCTTCTGGGACCCAAAAATATCGAATTTTCGTGTGTTTTGAGCCTGAATTTGAGATATAAAAGAGTAAAAAAGATGCATTCACATATCGACTTTGGACACCTAAAATATTGATTTTTAGCATGTTTTGGGCCTATATTTTAAAAACATTCAAGCACTGACTAGGCATGTACAGATCGCTTCTGGGACCAAAAAATATCGAATTTTCGAGTGTTTTGAGCCTGAATTTGAGATAAAAAAGGGTACTGAAGATGCATGCACAGATCGCTACTGGGACCCAAAAATATCAAATTTTCGGGTGTTTTAAGCCTGCTTTGAGATATAAACGGGTACAGAAGATGCATGCACATATTGATTTAGGGCACTTATAATATCGATTTTTAACTTGTTTTGTACCTGTATTTTGAAAATATTCTAACACTGAGTAGGCATGTACAGATCGCTCCTTGAATCCAAAAATATCGAATTTTCGTGTGTTTTGAGCCTGAATTTGAGATATAAACGGGTACTGATGATGCATGCACATATCGACATTAAGCACCTTAAATATCGATTTTTCAGCATGTTTTGGGCCTGTATTTTGAAAATATTCTGTCACTGAGTAGACATGTACAGATCGCTTCTGGGACCAAAAAATATCGAATTTTCGGGTGTTTTGAACCTGAATTTGAGATATAAACGGGTACAGAAGATGCATGCTCAAATCGATTTAGGGCACCTAAAATATCGATTTTCAACTTGTTTTGTGCCTGTATTTGAAAATATTCTAACACTAAGTAGGCATGTACAGATCGCTCATTGAATCCAAAAAAATCGAATATTCGTGTGTTTTAATCACTAATTTGAGATATAAACGGGTAGAGAAGATGCATGAATATATCGACTTCGGACACCCAAAATATCGATTTTTAGCATGTTTTGGGCCTATATTTTGAAAACATTGAAGCACTGAGTAGGCATGTACAGATCGCTACTGGGACACCAAAATATCGGATTTTCGGGTGTTTTGAGCCTGAATTTGAGATATAAACGGGTACTGAAGATGTATTCATCGATTGACTTTTTGCACCTACAATATCGATTTTCAGGTATGTTTTGGGCCTGTATCTTGAAAGCATTCTAGCACTGAGTAGGCATCTACAGATCGCTTCTGGACCAAAAAATATCGAATTTTCGTTTTTTTTTTCGCCTGAATTTGAGATAAAAAATGGTACTGAAGATGCATGCACAGATCGCTACTGGGACCCAAAAATATCAAATTTTCGGGTGTTTTGAGCCTGCTTTGAGATATAAACGGGTACAGAAGATGCATGCACATATTGATTTAGGGCACTTATAATATCGATTTTTAACTTGTTTTGTACCTGTATTTTGAAAATATTCTAACACTGAGTAGGCATGTACAGATCGCTCCTTGAATCCAAAAATATCGAATTTTCGTGTGTTTTGATCTCAAATTTGAGATATAAACGGGTAAAGAAGATGCATTCACATATCGACTTTAGGCACCAAAAATATCGATTTTTAGCATGTTTTTGCCCTATAATTTGATAATATTCTAGTACTAAGTAGGAATGTACAGATCGATTCTGGGACCAACAAAATTCGAATTTTCGATTTTTTTGAGCATGAATTTGAGATATAAACGGGTACTGAAAATGTATGCATAGATCGACTTTTTGCACCTATAACATCGATTTTCAGCATGTTTTGGGCCTGTATCTTGAAAGCATTTTAGCACTGAGTAGGCATGTACAGATCGCTTCTGGGACCCAAAAATATCGAATTTTCGGGTGTTCTGAGCCTGAATTTGAGATATAAACGGGTACAGAAGATGCATGCACAGATCGCTTCTGGGACCCAAAAATATCAAATTTTCGGTGGTTTTGAGCCTGAATTTCAGATATAAATGGGTACAGAAGATGCATGCACATATTGATTTAGGGCACATAAAATATTGATTTTGAACTTGTTTTGTGCCTGTATTTTGAAAATATTCTAACACTGAGTAGGCATGTACAGATCGCTCATTGAACACAAAAATATCGAATTTTCGTGTGTTTTGATCTCAAATTTAAGATGTAAACGGGTAAAGAAGATGCATGCACATAACGACTTTCGGCACCAAAAATATCGATTTTTAGCATGTTTTTGCCCTATATTTTGATAATATTCTAGTACTAAGTAGGCATGTACAGATCGCTTCTGGGACCAAAAAAATTCGAATTTTCGGGTGTTTTGAGTCTGAATTTGAGACATAAACGGGTACTTATGAGGCATGCACATATCGACATTAAGCACATACAATATCGATTTTTCAGCATGTTTTGGGCCTGTATTTTAAAAATATTCTGTCACTGAGTAGACATGTACAGATCGCTTCTGGGTCCCAAAAATATCAAATTTTCGGGTGTTTTGAGACTGAATTTGAGATATAAACGGGTACAGAAGATGCATGCTCATATCGATTTAGGGCACCTAAAATATCGATTTTCAACTTGTTTTGTGCCTGTATTTGAAAATATTCTAACACTAAGTAGGCATGTACAGATCGCTCATTGAATCCAAAAAAATCGAATATTCGTGTGTTTTAATCACGAATTTGAGATATAAACGGGTACAGAAGATGCATGAATATAACGACTTTGGACACCCAAAATATCGATTTTTAGCATGTTTCGGGCCTATATTTTAAAAACATTGAGGCACTTAGTAGGCATGTACAGATCGCTTCTGGGACCCCAAAATATCGGATATTTGGGTGTTTTGAGCCTGAATTTGAGATAAAAAAGGGTACTGAAGATGCATGCACAGATCGCTACTGGGACCCAAAAATATCAAATTTTCGGGTGTTTTGGGCCTGAATTTGAGATATAAACAGGTACAGAAGATGCATGCACATATTAATTTAGGGCACTTATAATATCGATTTTGAACTTGTTTTGTACCTGTATTTTGAAAATATTCTAACACTGAGTAGGCATGTACAGATCGCTCCTTGAATCCAAAAAATATCGAATTTTCGTGTGATTTGATCTCAAATTTGAGATATAAACGGGTAAAGAAGATGCATGGACATATCGACTTTGGGCACCAAAAATATCGATTTTTAGCATGTTTTTGCCCTATAATTTGATAATATTCTAGTACTAAGTAGGAATGTACAGATCGATTCTGGGACCAAAAAAAATCGAATTTTCGAGTGTTTTGAGCATGAATTTGAGATAAAAAAGGGTACTGAAGATGCATGCACAGATCGCTACTGGGACCCACAAATATCAAATTTTCGGGTGTTTTGAGCCTGAATTTGAAATATAAACAGGTACAGAAGATGCATGCACATATTAATTTAGGGCACTTATAATATCGATTTTGAACTTGTTTTGTACCTGTATATTTTGAAAATATTCTAACACTGAGTAGGCATGTACAGATCGCTCCTTGAATCCAAAAATATCGAATTTTCGTGTGTTTTGATCTCAAATTTGAGATATAAACGTGTAAAGAAGATGCATGCACATATCGAGTTTGGGCACCAAAAATATCGATTTTTAGCATGTTTTTGCCCTATAATTTGATAATATTCTAGTACTAAGTAGGCATGTACAGATCGCTTCTGGGACAACAAAAAATTCGAATTTTCGGGTGTTTTGAGTCTGAATTTGAGACATAAACGGGTACTTATGAGGCATGCACATATCGACATTAGGCACCTAAAATATCGATTTTTAGCATGTTTTGGGCCTGTATTTTGAAAATATTCTGTCACTGAGTATACATGTACAGATCGCTTCTGGGACCCAAAAATATCGAATTTTTGGGTGTTTTGAGCCTTTATTTAGAATGTAAACGGGTACAGAATATTCATACACATATTGACTTTGGGCAACTAAAATATCAATTTTCAGCATGTTTTGGGCCTGTATTCTGTTAAAATTTCTAACACTGAGTAGGCATGTACAGATCGATTCCGTAATTTACGAATATCGAATTTTCGGGTGTTTTGAGAATGAATTTGAGATATAAACGGGTACAGAATATGCATACACATATGGACTTTGGGCATATAAAATATCGATTTTCAGCATGTTTTGGACATATATCTTAAAAATATTCTAACAATGAGTAGGCATGTACAGATCGCTCCTTGAACCCAAAAAAATCGAATATTCGTGTGTTTTAATCACGAATTTGAGATATAAACGGGTACAGAAGATGCATGAATATATCGACTTTGGACACCCAAAATATCGATTTTTCGCATGTTTTGGGCCTATATTTTGAAAACATTAAAGCACTGAGTAGGCATATACAGATCGCTTCTGGGACCCCAAAATATCGGATTTTTGGGTGTTTTGAGCCTGAATTTGAGATATAAACGGGTACTGAAGATGTATGCATAGATTGACTTTTTGCACCTACAATATCAATTTTCAGGTATGTTTTGGGCCTGTATCTTGAAAGCATTCTAACACTGAGTAGGCATCTACAGATCGCTTCTGGGACCAAAAAATATCGAATTTTCGTTTTTTTTTCGCCTGAATTTGAGATAAAAAAGGGTACTGAAGATTCATGCACAGATCGCTACTGAGACACAAAAATATCAAATTTTCGGGTGTTTTGAGCCTGAATTTGAGATATAAACGGGTACAGAAGATGCATGCTCATATCGATTTAGGGCACCTAAAATATCGATTTTCAACTTGTTTTGTGCCTGTATTTGAAAATATTCTAACACTAAGTAGGCATGTACAGATCGCTCATTGAATCAAAAAAATCGAATATTCGTGTGTTTTAATCACGAATTTGAGATATAAACGGGTACAGAAAATGCATGAATATATCGACTTTGGACACCCAAAATATCGATTTTTAGCATGTTTTGGGCATATATTTTGAAAACATTGAAGCACTTAGTAGGCATGTACAGATCGCTTCTGGGACCCCAAAATATCGGATTTTCGGGTGTTTTGAGCCTGAATTTGAGATAAAAAAGGGTACTGAAGATGCATGCACAGATCGCTACTGGGACCCACAAATATCAAATTTTCGGGTGTTTTGAGCCTGAATTTGAAATATAAACAGGTACAGAAGATGCATGCACATATTAATTTAGGGCACTTATAATATCGATTTTGTACTTGTTTTGTACCTGTATATTTTGAAAATATTCTAACACTGAGTAGGCATGTACAGATCGCTCCTTGAATCCAAAAATATCGTATTTTCGTGTGTTTTGATCTCAAATTTGAGATATAAACGTGTAAAGAAGATGCATGCACATATCAACTTTGGGCACCAAAAATATCGATTTTTAGCATGTTTTTGCCCTATAATTTGATAATATTCTAGTACTAACTAGGCATGTACAGATCGCTTCTGGGAGAACAAAAAATTCGAATTTTCGGGTGTTTTGAGTCTGAATTTGAGACATAAACGGGTACTTATGAGGCATGCACATATCGACATTAGGCACCTAAACTATCGATTTTTAGCATGTTTTGGGCCTGTATTTTGAAAATATTCTGTCACTGAGTATACATGTACAGATCGCTTCTGGGACCAAAAATATCGAATTTTTGGGTGTTTTGAGCCTGAATTTAGAATGTAAACGGGTACAGAATATTCATACACATATTGACTTTGGGCAACTAAAATATCAATTTTCAGCATGTTTTGGGCCTGTATTCTGTTAAAATTTCTAACACTGAGTAGGCATGTACAGATCGATTCCGTAATTTACGAATATCGAATTTTCGGGTGTTTTGAGAATGAATTTGAGATATAAACGGGTACAGAATATGCATACATATATGGACTTTGGGCATATAAAATATCGATTTTCAGCATGTTTTGGACATGTATCTTAAAAATATTCTAACACTGAGTAGGCATGTACAGATCGCTCCTTGAACCCAAAAATATCGAATTTTCGGGTGTTTTGATCTCAAATTTGCGATATAAACGGATAAAGAAGATGCATGCACATATCGACTTTGGGCACCAAAAATATCGATTTTTAGCATGTTTTTGCCCCATATTTTGATAATATTCTAGTACTAAGTAGGCATGTACAGATCGCTTCTGGGACCAAAAAAATCAAATTTTCGGGTGTTTTGAGCCTGAATTTGAGATATAAACGAGTACTGAAGATGCATTCACATATCGACATTGGGTACCAAAAATATCGATTTTTAGCATTTTTTGTGCCCATATTTTGAAAATTTTTAAGCACTGAGTAGGCATGTACAGATCGCTTCTGGGACCCCAAAATATAGAATTTTCGCAGGTTTTGAGCATGAATTTGAGATATAAACGGGCACTGAAGATGTATGCATAGATCGACTTTTTCCACCTACAATATCGATTTTCAGCATGTTTTGGGCCTGTATTTTGAAAATATTTTAGCACTGAGTAGGCATGTACAGATCGCTCATGGGACCCAAAAATATCAAATTTTCAGGTGTTTTGAGCCTGAATTTGAGATATAAACGGGTAAAGAAGATGCATGCACATATCGATTTAGGGCACCTAAAATATCGATTTTGAACTTGTTTTGTGCCTGTATTTGAAAATATTCTAATACTGAGTAGGCATGTACAGATCGCTCCTTGAATCCAAAAAAATCGAATATTCGTGTGTTTCAATCACGAATTTGAGATATAAACGGGTACAGAAGATGCATGAATATATCGACTCTGGACACCCAAAATATCGATTATTAGCATGTTTTGGGCCTATATTTTGAAAATATTTTAGCACTGAATAGGCATGTACACAACGCTTCTGGGACCCAAAAATATAGAATTTTCGGGTGTTTTGAGCCTGAATTTGGGATATAAACGGGTACAGAATATTCATACACATATTGACTTTGGGCAACTAAAGTATCAATTTTCAGCATGTTTTGGGCTTGTATTTTGAAAATATTTTAGCACTGAGTAGGCATGAATAGATCGCTTCTGGGACCCAAAAATATCGAATTTTCGGGTGTTTTGAGCCTGAATTTGAGATGTATACAGGTAAAGAAGATGTATGCATAGATCGACTTTTTGCACCTACAATATAGTATTTTAGCATGTTTTGGGCCTGTATCTTGAAAACATTCTAGTACTAAGTAGGCATGTACAGATCGCTTCTGGGACCAAAAAAATTCGAATTTTCGAGTGTTTTGAGCCTGAATTTGAGATATAAACGGGTACTGAAGATGCATGCACATATCGACATTAAGCACCTAAAATATCGATTTTTCAGCATGTTTTGGGCCTATATTTTGAAAATATCATGTCACTGAGTAGACATGTAGAGATCGCTTCTGGGTCCAAAAAATATCGAATTTTCGGGTGTTTTGACACTGAATTTGAGATATAAACGGGTACAGAAGATGCATGCACATATCGTCCTTGGGCAACAAAATAATCGATTTTTAGCATGTTTTGGGCGTATATTTTGATAATATTCTAGCAAGGAGTAGGCATGTACAGATCGCTTCTGGGACCCAAAAATGTCGAATTTTCGGTTGTTTTGAGCCTGAATTTGAGATATAAATGAGTACTGAAGATGCATTCACATATCGACATTTGGCACCAAAAATATCGTTTTTTAGCATGTTTTGGGAATGTATTTTGAAAATATTCTGTCACTGAGTAGACATGTACAGATCGCTTCTGGTACCCAAAAATATCGAATTTTTGGGTGTTTTGAGCCTGAATTTGAGATATAAACGGGTACAGAAGATGCATGCTCATATCGATTTAGGGCACCTAAAATATCAATTTATAGCATGTTTTTGGACATGTATCTTAAAAATATTCTAACACTGAGTAGGCATGTACAGATCGCTTCTGGGACCCAAAAATATCAAATTTTCGAGTGTTTTGAGCCTGAATTTGAGATATAAACGGGTACAGAAGATGCATGCTCATATCGATTTAGGGCACCTAAAATATCGATTTTCAACTTGTTTTGTGCCTGTATTTGAAAATATTCTAACACTAACTAGGCATGTACAGATCACTCCTTGAATCCAAAAAAATCTAATATTCGTGTGTTTTTAATCACGAATTTGAGATATAAACGGGTACAGAAGATACATGAATATATCGACTTTGGACACACAAAATATCGATTTTTAGCATGTTTTGGGCCTATATTTTGAAAACATTGAAGCACTGAGTAGGCCTGTACATATCGCTTCTAAGACCCCAAAATATCGGATTTTCGGGTGTTTTGAGCCTGAATTTGAGATATAAACGGGTACTGAAAATGTATGCATAGATCGACTTTTTGCACCTACAATATCGATTTTCAGGTATGTTTTGGGCCTGTATCTTGAAAGCATTCTAGCACTGAGTAGGCATCTACAGATCGCTTCTGGGACCAAAAAATATCGAATTTTCGTTTTTTTTTTCTCCTGAATTTGAGATAAAAAAGGGTACTGAAGATGCATGCACAGATCGCTACTGGGACCCAAAAATATCAAATTTTCGGGTGTTTTGAGCCAGAATTTGAGATATAAATGGGTACAGAAGATGCATGCACATATTGATTTAGGGCACTTATAATATCGATTTTGAACTTGTTTTGTACCTGTATTTTGAAAATATTCTAACATTGAGTAGGCATGTACAGATCGCTCCTTGAATCCAAAAATATCGAATTTTCGTGTGTTTTGATCTGAAATTTGAGATATAAACGGGTAAAGAAGATGCATGCACATATTGACTTTAGGCACCAAAAATATCGATTTTTAGCATGTTTTGCCCTATAATTTGATAATATTCTAGTACTAAATAGGAATGTACAGATCGATTCTGGGACCAAAAAAATTCGAATTTTCGAGTGTTTTGAGCATGAATTTGAGATATAAACGGGTACTGAAAATGTATGCATAGATCGAATTTTTGCACCTACAATATCGATTTTCAGGATGTTTTAGGCCTGTATCTTGAAAGCATTTTAGCACTGAGTAGGCATGTACAGATCGCTTCTGGGACGCAAAAATATCGAATTTTCGGGTGTTTTGAGCCTGAATTTGAGATATAAAAGAGTACTAAAGATGCATGCACAGATCGCTTCTGAGACCCAAAAATATCAAATTTTCGGTTGTTTTGAGCCTGAATTTCAGATATAAACGGGTACAGAAGATGCATGCACATATTGATTTAGGGCACATAAAATATCGATTTTGAACTTGTTTTGTGCCTGTATTTTGAAAATATTCTAACACTGAGTAGGCATGTACAAATCGCTAATTGAACCCAAAAATATCGAATTTTCGGGTGTTTTGAGCCTGAATTTGAGATATAAACGGGTACAGAAGATGCATGCACATATCGTCTTTGGGCACCAAAAATATCTATTTTTAGCATGTTTTGGGCCTATATTTTGAAAATATTTAAGCACTGAGTAGGCATGTACAGATCGCTTCTGGGACCCAAAAATAACGAGTTTTCGGGTGTTTTGAGCCGGAATTTGAGATGTATACGGGTAATAAAGATGTATGCATAGATCGACTCTTTGCACCTACAATATAGTATTTCAGCATATTTTGGGCCTCTATCTTGAAAACATTATAGCACTGAGTAGGCATGTACAGATCGCTTCTGGGACCCAAAAATATTGAATTTTCGGGGTTTTTTAGCCTGAATTTGAGATATTAACGGGTACTGAAGATGCATGCACAGATCGCTTCTGGGACCCAAATATATAGAATTTTCGGGTGTTTTGAGCCTGAATTTGGGATATAATCGGGTACAGAATATGCATACACATATTGACTTTGGGCAACTAAAATATCAATTTTCAGCATGTTTTGGGCACGTATTTTGAAAATATTTTAGCACTAAGTAGTCATGTACAGATCGCTTCTGGGACCCAGAAATATCGAATTTAAGGGTGTTTTGAGCCTGAATTTGAGTTTTAAACGGGTACAGAAGATGCATGCACATATCGATTTAGGGCACCTAAAATATCGATTTTCAACTTGTTTTGTGCCTGTATATTGAAAATATTCTAACACTGAGTAGTCATGTACAGATCACTCCTTGAACCCAAAAATTTCGAATTTTCGGGTTTTTTAACTCGAATTTGAGATATAAACGGGTACAGAAGATGCATGCACATATCGTCTTTGGGCACCAAAAATATCGATTTTTAGCATGTTTTGGACGCATATTATGACAATATTCTAGTACTGAGTAGGCATGTACAAATCGCTTCTGGGACCCAAAAATATAGAATTTTCGGGTGTTTTGAGCCAGAATTTGGGATATAAACGGGTACGGAATATGCATACACATATTGACTTTGGGCAACTAAAATATCAATTTTCAGCATGTTTTGGGCACGTATTTTGAAAATATTTTAGCACTAAGTAGTCATGTACAGATCGCTTCTGGGACCCAAATATATCGAATTTTCGGGTGTTTTGAGCCTGAATTTGAGTTTTAAACGGGTACAGAAGATGCATGCACATATTGATTTAGGGCACATAAAATATCGATTTTGAACTTGTTTTGTGCCTGTATTTTGAAAATATTCTAACACTGAGTAGGCATGTACAGATCGCTCCTTGAACCCAAAAATATCGAATTTTCGGGTGTTTTGAGCCTGAATTTGAGATATAAACGGGTACAAAAGATGCATGCACATATCGTCTTTGGGCACCAAAAATATCGATTTTTAGCATGTTTTGGGCCTATATTTTGAAAATAATTAAGCACTGAGTAGGCATGTACAGATCGCTTCTGGGACCCAAAAATATGGAATTTTCGGGTGTTTTGAGCCTGAATTTGGGATATAAACGGGTACAGAATATTCATACACATATTGAATATTTGCAACTAAAGTATCAATTTTCAGCATGTTTTGGGCTTGTATTTTGAAAATATTTTAGTACTGACTAGGCATGTATAGATCGCTTCTGGGACCCAAAAATATCGAATTTTAGGGTGTTTTGAGCCTGAATTTGAGATGTATACGTGTAATAAAGATGTATGCATAGATCGACTTTTTGCACCTACAATATAGTATTTCAGCATGTTTTGGGCCTCTATCTTGAAAACATTATAGCACTGAGTAGGCATGTACAGATCGCTTCTGGGACCAAAAAAATTCGAATTTTCGAGTGTTTTGAGCCTGAATTTGAGATATAAACGGGTACTGAAGATGCATGCACATATCGACATTAAGCACCTAAAATATCGATTTTTCAGCATGTTTTGGGCCTATATTTTGAAAATATCATGTCACTGAGTAGACATGTAGAGATCGCTTCTGGGTCCAAAAAATATCGAATTTTCGGGTGTTTTGACACTGAATTTGAGATATAAACGGGTACAGAAGATGCATGCACATATCGTCCTTGGGCAACAAAATAATCGATTTTTAGCATGTTTTGGGCGTATATTTTGATAATATTCTAGCAAGGAGTAGGCATGTACAGATCGCTTCTGGGACCCAAAAATGTCGAATTTTCGGTTGTTTTGAGCCTGAATTTGAGATATAAATGAGTACTGAAGATGCATTCACATATCGACATTTGGCACCAAAAATATCGTTTTTTAGCATGTTTTGGGAATGTATTTTGAAAATATTCTGTCACTGAGTAGACATGTACAGATCGCTTCTGGTACCCAAAAATATCGAATTTTTGGGTGTTTTGAGCCTGAATTTGAGATATAAACGGGTACAGAAGATGCATGCTCATATCGATTTAGGGCACCTAAAATATCAATTTATAGCATGTTTTTGGACATGTATCTTAAAAATATTCTAACACTGAGTAGGCATGTACAGATCGCTTCTGGGACCCAAAAATATCAAATTTTCGAGTGTTTTGAGCCTGAATTTGAGATATAAACGGGTACAGAAGATGCATGCTCATATCGATTTAGGGCACCTAAAATATCGATTTTCAACTTGTTTTGTGCCTGTATTTGAAAATATTCTAACACTAACTAGGCATGTACAGATCACTCCTTGAATCCAAAAAAATCTAATATTCGTGTGTTTTTAATCACGAATTTGAGATATAAACGGGTACAGAAGATACATGAATATATCGACTTTGGACACACAAAATATCGATTTTTAGCATGTTTTGGGCCTATATTTTGAAAACATTGAAGCACTGAGTAGGCCTGTACATATCGCTTCTAAGACCCCAAAATATCGGATTTTCGGGTGTTTTGAGCCTGAATTTGAGATATAAACGGGTACTGAAAATGTATGCATAGATCGACTTTTTGCACCTACAATATCGATTTTCAGGTATGTTTTGGGCCTGTATCTTGAAAGCATTCTAGCACTGAGTAGGCATCTACAGATCGCTTCTGGGACCAAAAAATATCGAATTTTCGTTTTTTTTTTCTCCTGAATTTGAGATAAAAAAGGGTACTGAAGATGCATGCACAGATCGCTACTGGGACCCAAAAATATCAAATTTTCGGGTGTTTTGAGCCAGAATTTGAGATATAAATGGGTACAGAAGATGCATGCACATATTGATTTAGGGCACTTATAATATCGATTTTGAACTTGTTTTGTACCTGTATTTTGAAAATATTCTAACATTGAGTAGGCATGTACAGATCGCTCCTTGAATCCAAAAATATCGAATTTTCGTGTGTTTTGATCTGAAATTTGAGATATAAACGGGTAAAGAAGATGCATGCACATATCGACTTTAGGCACCAAAAATATCGATTTTTAGCATGTTTTGCCCTATAATTTGATAATATTCTAGTACTAAATAGGAATGTACAGATCGATTCTGGGACCAAAAAAATTCGAATTTTCGAGTGTTTTGAGCATGAATTTGAGATATAAACGGGTACTGAAAATGTATGCATAGATCGAATTTTTGCACCTACAATATCGATTTTCAGGATGTTTTAGGCCTGTATCTTGAAAGCATTTTAGCACTGAGTAGGCATGTACAGATCGCTTCTGGGACGCAAAAATATCGAATTTTCGGGTGTTTTGAGCCTGAATTTGAGATATAAAAGAGTACTAAAGATGCATGCACAGATCGCTTCTGAGACCCAAAAATATCAAATTTTCGGTTGTTTTGAGCCTGAATTTCAGATATAAACGGGTACAGAAGATGCATGCACATATTGATTTAGGGCACATAAAATATCGATTTTGAACTTGTTTTGTGCCTGTATTTTGAAAATATTCTAACACTGAGTAGGCATGTACAAATCGCTAATTGAACCCAAAAATATCGAATTTTCGGGTGTTTTGAGCCTGAATTTGAGATATAAACGGGTACAGAAGATGCATGCACATATCGTCTTTGGGCACCAAAAATATCTATTTTTAGCATGTTTTGGGCCTATATTTTGAAAATATTTAAGCACTGAGTAGGCATGTACAGATCGCTTCTGGGACCCAAAAATAACGAGTTTTCGGGTGTTTTGAGCCTGAATTTGAGATGTATACGGGTAATAAAGATGTATGCATAGATCGACTCTTTGCACCTACAATATAGTATTTCAGCATGTTTTGGGCCTCTATCTTGAAAACATTATAGCACTGAGTAGGCATGTACAGATCGCTTCTGGGACCCAAAAATATTGAATTTTCGGGGTTTTTTAGCCTGAATTTGAGATATTAACGGGTACTGAAGATGCATGCACAGATCGCTTCTGGGACCCAAATATATAGAATTTTCGGGTGTTTTGAGCCTGAATTTGGGATATAATCGGGTACAGAATATGCATACACATATTGACTTTGGGCAACTAAAATATCAATTTTCAGCATGTTTTGGGCACGTATTTTGAAAATATTTTAGCACTAAGTAGTCATGTACAGATCGCTTCTGGGACCCAGAAATATCGAATTTAAGGGTGTTTTGAGCCTGAATTTGAGTTTTAAACGGGTACAGAAGATGCATGCACATATCGATTTAGGGCACCTAAAATATCGATTTTCAACTTGTTTTGTGCCTGTATATTGAAAATATTCTAACACTGAGTAGTCATGTACAGATCACTCCTTGAACCCAAAAATTTCGAATTTTCGGGTTTTTTAACTCGAATTTGAGATATAAACGGGTACAGAAGATGCATGCACATATCGTCTTTGGGCACCAAAAATATCGATTTTTAGCATGTTTTGGACGCATATTATGACAATATTCTAGTACTGAGTAGGCATGTACAAATCGCTTCTGGGACCCAAAAATATAGAATTTTCGGGTGTTTTGAGCCAGAATTTGGGATATAAACGGGTACGGAATATGCATACACATATTGACTTTGGGCAACTAAAATATCAATTTTCAGCATGTTTTGGGCACGTATTTTGAAAATATTTTAGCACTAAGTAGTTATGTACAGATCGCTTCTGGGACCCAAATATATCGAATTTTCGGGTGTTTTGAGCCTGAATTTGAGTTTTAAACGGGTACAGAAGATGCATGCACATATTGATTTAGGGCACATAAAATATCGATTTTGAACTTGTTTTGTGCCTGTATTTTGAAAATATTCTAACACTGAGTAGGCATGTACAGATCGCTCCTTGAACCCAAAAATATCGAATTTTCGGGTGTTTTGAGCCTGAATTTGAGATATAAACGGGTACAAAAGATGCATGCACATATCGTCTTTGGGCACCAAAAATATCGATTTTTAGCATGTTTTGGGCCTATATTTTGAAAATAATTAAGCACTGAGTAGGCATGTACAGATCGCTTCTGGGACCCAAAAATATGGAATTTTCGGGTGTTTTGAGCCTGAATTTGGGATATAAACGGGTACAGAATATTCATACACATATTGAATATTTGCAACTAAAGTATCAATTTTCAGCATGTTTTGGGCTTGTATTTTGAAAATATTTTAGTACTGACTAGGCATGTATAGATCGCTTCTGGGACCCAAAAATATCGAATTTTAGGGTGTTTTGAGCCTGAATTTGAGATGTATACGTGTAATAAAGATGTATGCATAGATCGACTTTTTGCACCTACAATATAGTATTTCAGCATGTTTTGGGCCTCTATCTTGAAAACATTATAGCACTGAGTAGGCATGTACAGATCGCTTCTGGGACCAAAAAAATTCGAATTTTCGAGTGTTTTGAGCCTGAATTTGAGATATAAACGGGTACTGAAGATGCATGCACATATCGACATTAAGCACCTAAAATATCGATTTTTCAGCATGTTTTGGGCCTATATTTTGAAAATATCATGTCACTGAGTAGACATGTAGAGATCGCTTCTGGGTCCAAAAAATATCGAATTTTCGGGTGTTTTGACACTGAATTTGAGATATAAACGGGTACAGAAGATGCATGCACATATCGTCCTTGGGCAACAAAATAATCGATTTTTAGCATGTTTTGGGCGTATATTTTGATAATATTCTAGCAAGGAGTAGGCATGTACAGATCGCTTCTGGGACCCAAAAATGTCGAATTTTCGGTTGTTTTGAGCCTGAATTTGAGATATAAATGAGTACTGAAGATGCATTCACATATCGACATTTGGCACCAAAAATATCGTTTTTTAGCATGTTTTGGGAATGTATTTTGAAAATATTCTGTCACTGAGTAGACATGTACAGATCGCTTCTGGTACCCAAAAATATCGAATTTTTGGGTGTTTTGAGCCTGAATTTGAGATATAAACGGGTACAGAAGATGCATGCTCATATCGATTTAGGGCACCTAAAATATCAATTTATAGCATGTTTTTGGACATGTATCTTAAAAATATTCTAACACTGAGTAGGCATGTACAGATCGCTTCTGGGACCCAAAAATATCAAATTTTCGAGTGTTTTGAGCCTGAATTTGAGATATAAACGGGTACAGAAGATGCATGCTCATATCGATTTAGGGCACCTAAAATATCGATTTTCAACTTGTTTTGTGCCTGTATTTGAAAATATTCTAACACTAACTAGGCATGTACAGATCACTCCTTGAATCCAAAAAAATCTAATATTCGTGTGTTTTTAATCACGAATTTGAGATATAAACGGGTACAGAAGATACATGAATATATCGACTTTGGACACACAAAATATCGATTTTTAGCATGTTTTGGGCCTATATTTTGAAAACATTGAAGCACTGAGTAGGCCTGTACATATCGCTTCTAAGACCCCAAAATATCGGATTTTCGGGTGTTTTGAGCCTGAATTTGAGATATAAACGGGTACTGAAAATGTATGCATAGATCGACTTTTTGCACCTACAATATCGATTTTCAGGTATGTTTTGGGCCTGTATCTTGAAAGCATTCTAGCACTGAGTAGGCATCTACAGATCGCTTCTGGGACCAAAAAATATCGAATTTTCGTTTTTTTTTTCTCCTGAATTTGAGATAAAAAAGGGTACTGAAGATGCATGCACAGATCGCTACTGGGACCCAAAAATATCAAATTTTCGGGTGTTTTGAGCCAGAATTTGAGATATAAATGGGTACAGAAGATGCATGCACATATTGATTTAGGGCACATAAAATATCGATTTTGAACTTGTTTTGTGCCTGTATTTTGAAAATATTCTAACACTGAGTAGGCATGTACAAATCGCTAATTGAACCCAAAAATATCGAATTTTCGGGTGTTTTGGGCCTGAATTTGAGATATAAACGGGTACAGAAGATGCATGCACATATCGTCTTTGGGCACCAAAAATATCTATTTTTAGCATGTTTTGGGCCTATATTTTGAAAATATTTAAGCACTGAGTAGGCATGTACAGATCGCTTCTGGGACCCAAAAATAACGAGTTTTCGGGTGTTTTGAGCCTGAATTTGAGATGTATACGGGTAATAAAGATGTATGCATAGATCGACTCTTTGCACCTACAATATAGTATTTCAGCATGTTTTGGGCCTCTATCTTGAAAACATTATAGCACTGAGTAGGCATGTACAGATCGCTTCTGGGACCCAAAAATATTGAATTTTCGGGGTTTTTTAGCCTGAATTTGAGATATTAACGGGTACTGAAGATGCATGCACAGATCGCTTCTGGGACCCAAATATATAGAATTTTCGGGTGTTTTGAGCCTGAATTTGGGATATAATCGGGTACAGAATATGCATACACATATTGACTTTGGGCAACTAAAATATCAATTTTCAGCATGTTTTGGGCACGTATTTTGAAAATATTTTAGCACTAAGTAGTCATGTACAGATCGCTTCTGGGACCCAGAAATATCGAATTTAAGGGTGTTTTGAGCCTGAATTTGAGTTTTAAACGGGTACAGAAGATGCATGCACATATCGATTTAGGGCACCTAAAATATCGATTTTCAACTTGTTTTGTGCCTGTATATTGAAAATATTCTAACACTGAGTAGTCATGTACAGATCACTCCTTGAACCCAAAAATTTCGAATTTTCGGGTTTTTTAACTCGAATTTGAGATATAAACGGGTACAGAAGATGCATGCACATATCGTCTTTGGGCACCAAAAATATCGATTTTTAGCATGTTTTGGACGCATATTATGACAATATTCTAGTACTGAGTAGGCATGTACAAATCGCTTCTGGGACCCAAAAATATAGAATTTTCGGGTGTTTTGAGCCAGAATTTGGGATATAAACGGGTACGGAATATGCATACACATATTGACTTTGGGCAACTAAAATATCAATTTTCAGCATGTTTTGGGCACGTATTTTGAAAATATTTTAGCACTAAGTAGTCATGTACAGATCGCTTCTGGGACCCAAATATATCGAATTTTCGGGTGTTTTGAGCCTGAATTTGAGTTTTAAACGGGTACAGAAGATGCATGCACATATTGATTTAGGGCACATAAAATATCGATTTTGAACTTGTTTTGTGCCTGTATTTTGAAAATATTCTAACACTGAGTAGGCATGTACAGATCGCTCCTTGAACCCAAAAATATCGAATTTTCGGGTGTTTTGAGCCTGAATTTGAGATATAAACGGGTACAAAAGATGCATGCACATATCGTCTTTGGGCACCAAAAATATCGATTTTTAGCATGTTTTGGGCCTATATTTTGAAAATAATTAAGCACTGAGTAGGCATGTACAGATCGCTTCTGGGACCCAAAAATATGGAATTTTCGGGTGTTTTGAGCCTGAATTTGGGATATAAACGGGTACAGAATATTCATACACATATTGAATATTTGCAACTAAAGTATCAATTTTCAGCATGTTTTGGGCTTGTATTTTGAAAATATTTTAGTACTGACTAGGCATGTATAGATCGCTTCTGGGACCCAAAAATATCGAATTTTAGGGTGTTTTGAGCCTGAATTTGAGATGTATACGGGTAATAAAGATGTATGCATAGATCGACTTTTTGCACCTACAATATAGTATTTCAGCATGTTTTGGGCCTCTATCTTGAAAACATTATAGCACTGAGTAGGCATGTACAGATCGCTTCTGGGACCAAAAAAATTCGAATTTTCGAGTGTTTTGAGCCTGAATTTGAGATATAAACGGGTACTGAAGATGCATGCACATATCGACATTAAGCACCTAAAATATCGATTTTTCAGCATGTTTTGGGCCTATATTTTGAAAATATCATGTCACTGAGTAGACATGTAGAGATCGCTTCTGGGTCCAAAAAATATCGAATTTTCGGGTGTTTTGACACTGAATTTGAGATATAAACGGGTACAGAAGATGCATGCACATATCGTCCTTGGGCAACAAAATAATCGATTTTTAGCATGTTTTGGGCGTATATTTTGATAATATTCTAGCAAGGAGTAGGCATGTACAGATCGCTTCTGGGACCCAAAAATATCGAATTTTCGGTTGTTTTGAGCCTGAATTTGAGATATAAATGAGTACTGAAGATGCATTCACATATCGACATTTGGCACCAAAAATATCGTTTTTTAGCATGTTTTGGGAATGTATTTTGAAAATATTCTGTCACTGAGTAGACATGTACAGATCGCTTCTGGTACCCAAAAATATCGAATTTTTGGGTGTTTTGAGCCTGAATTTGAGATATAAACGGGTACAGAAGATGCATGCTCATATCGATTTAGGGCACCTAAAATATCAATTTATAGCATGTTTTTGGACATGTATCTTAAAAATATTCTAACACTGAGTAGGCATGTACAGATCGCTTCTGGGACCCAAAAATATCAAATTTTCGAGTGTTTTGAGCCTGAATTTGAGATATAAACGGGTACAGAAGATGCATGCTCATATCGATTTAGGGCACCTAAAATATCGATTTTCAACTTGTTTTGTGCCTGTATTTGAAAATATTCTAACACTAACTAGGCATGTACAGATCACTCCTTGAATCCAAAAAAATCTAATATTCGTGTGTTTTTAATCACGAATTTGAGATATAAACGGGTACAGAAGATACATGAATATATCGACTTTGGACACACAAAATATCGATTTTTAGCATGTTTTGGGCCTATATTTTGAAAACATTGAAGCACTGAGTAGGCCTGTACATATCGCTTCTAAGACCCCAAAATATCGGATTTTCGGGTGTTTTGAGCCTGAATTTGAGATATAAACGGGTACTGAAAATGTATGCATAGATCGACTTTTTGCACCTACAATATCGATTTTCAGGTATGTTTTGGGCCTGTATCTTGAAAGCATTCTAGCACTGAGTAGGCATCTACAGATCGCTTCTGGGACCAAAAAATATCGAATTTTCGTTTTTTTTTTCTCCTGAATTTGAGATAAAAAAGGGTACTGAAGATGCATGCACAGATCGCTACTGGGACCCAAAAATATCAAATTTTCGGGTGTTTTGAGCCAGAATTTGAGATATAAATGGGTACAGAAGATGCATGCACATATTGATTTAGGGCACTTATAATATCGATTTTGAACTTGTTTTGTACCTGTATTTTGAAAATATTCTAACATTGAGTAGGCATGTACAGATCGCTCCTTGAATCCAAAAATATCGAATTTTCGTGTGTTTTGATCTCAAATTTGAGATATAAACGGGTAAAGAAGATGCATGCACATATCGACTTTAGGCACCAAAAATATCGATTTTTAGCATGTTTTGCCCTATAATTTGATAATATTCTAGTACTAAATAGGAATGTACAGATCGATTCTGGGACCAAAAAAATTCGAATTTTCGAGTGTTTTGAGCATGAATTTGAGATATAAACGGGTACTGAAAATGTATGCATAGATCGAATTTTTGCACCTACAATATCGATTTTCAGGATGTTTTAGGCCTGTATCTTGAAAGCATTTTAGCACTGAGTAGGCATGTACAGATCGCTTCTGGGACGCAAAAATATCGAATTTTCGGGTGTTTTGAGCCTGAATTTGAGATATAAAAGAGTACTAAAGATGCATGCACAGATCGCTTCTGAGACCCAAAAATATCAAATTTTCGGTTGTTTTGAGCCTGAATTTCAGATATAAACGGGTACAGAAGATGCATGCACATATTGATTTAGGGCACATAAAATATCGATTTTGAACTTGTTTTGTGCCTGTATTTTGAAAATATTCTAACACTGAGTAGGCATGTACAAATCGCTAATTGAACCCAAAAATATCGAATTTTCGGGTGTTTTGAGCCTGAATTTGAGATATAAACGGGTACAGAAGATGCATGCACATATCGTCTTTGGGCACCAAAAATATCTATTTTTAGCATGTTTTGGGCCTATATTTTGAAAATATTTAAGCACTGAGTAGGCATGTACAGATCGCTTCTGGGACCCAAAAATAACGAGTTTTCGGGTGTTTTGAGCCTGAATTTGAGATGTATACGGGTAATAAAGATGTATGCATAGATCGACTCTTTGCACCTACAATATAGTATTTCAGCATGTTTTGGGCCTCTATCTTGAAAACATTATAGCACTGAGTAGGCATGTACAGATCGCTTCTGGGACCCAAAAATATTGAATTTTCGGGGTTTTTTAGCCTGAATTTGAGATATTAACGGGTACTGAAGATGCATGCACAGATCGCTTCTGGGACCCAAATATATAGAATTTTCGGGTGTTTTGAGCCTGAATTTGGGATATAATCGGGTACAGAATATGCATACACATATTGACTTTGGGCAACTAAAATATCAATTTTCAGCATGTTTTGGGCACGTATTTTGAAAATATTTTAGCACTAAGTAGTCATGTACAGATCGCTTCTGGGACCCAGAAATATCGAATTTAAGGGTGTTTTGAGCCTGAATTTGAGTTTTAAACGGGTACAGAAGATGCATGCACATATCGATTTAGGGCACCTAAAATATCGATTTTCAACTTGTTTTGTGCCTGTATATTGAAAATATTCTAACACTGAGTAGTCATGTACAGATCACTCCTTGAACCCAAAAATTTCGAATTTTCGGGTTTTTTAACTCGAATTTGAGATATAAACGGGTACAGAAGATGCATGCACATATCGTCTTTGGGCACCAAAAATATCGATTTTTAGCATGTTTTGGACGCATATTATGACAATATTCTAGTACTGAGTAGGCATGTACAAATCGCTTCTGGGACCCAAAAATATCGAATTTTCGGGTGTTTTGAGCCAGAATTTGGGATATAAACGGGTACGGAATATGCATACACATATTGACTTTGGGCAACTAAAATATCAATTTTCAGCATGTTTTGGGCACGTATTTTGAAAATATTTTAGCACTAAGTAGTCATGTACAGATCGCTTCTGGGACCCAAATATATCGAATTTTCGGGTGTTTTGAGCCTGAATTTGAGTTTTAAACGGGTACAGAAGATGCATGCACATATTGATTTAGGGCACATAAAATATCGATTTTGAACTTGTTTTGTGCCTGTATTTTGAAAATATTCTAACACTGAGTAGGCATGTACAGATCGCTCATTGAACCCAAAAATATCGAATTTTCGGGTGTTTTGAGCCTGAATTTGAGATATAAACGGGTACAAAAGATGCATGCACATATCGTCTTTGGGCACCAAAAATATCGATTTTTAGCATGTTTTGGGCCTATATTTTGAAAATAATTAAGCACTGAGTAGGCATGTACAGATCGCTTCTGGGACCCAAAAATATGGAATTTTCGGGTGTTTTGAGCCTGAATTTGGGATATAAACGGGTACAGAATATTCATACACATATTGAATATTTGCAACTAAAGTATCAATTTTCAGCATGTTTTGGGCTTGTATTTTGAAAATATTTTAGTACTGACTAGGCATGTATAGATCGCTTCTGGGACCCAAAAATATCGAATTTTAGGGTGTTTTGAGCCTGAATTTGAGATGTATACGGGTAATAAAGATGTATGCATAGATCGACTTTTTGCACCTACAATATAGTATTTCAGCATGTTTTGGGCCTCTATCTTGAAAACATTATAGCACTGAGTAGGCATGTACAGATCGCTTCTGGGACCCAAAAATATCGAATTTTAGGGGTTTTTTAGCCTGAATTTGAGATATTAACGGGTACTGAAGATGCATGCACAGATCGCTTCTGGGACCCAAAAATATCGAATTTTTGGGTGTTTTGAGCCTGAATTTGAGATATAAACGAGTACTTAAGATGCATTCACATATCGACATTGGGCACCAAAAATATCGATTTTTAGCATGTTTTGGGCCTATATTTTGAAAATATTTTAGCACTGAGTAGGCATGTACACAACGCTTCTGGGACCCAAATATATAGAATTTTCGGGTGTTTTGAGCCTGAATTTGGGATGTAATCGGGTACAGAATATGCATACACATATTGACTTTGGGCAACTAAAATATCAATTTTCAGCATGTTTTGGGCACGTATTTTGAAAATATTTTAGCACTAAGTAGTCATGTACAGATCGCTTCTGGGACCCAAAAATATCGAATTTTCGGGTGTTTTGAGCCTGAATTTGAGTTTTAAACGGGTACAGAAGATGCATGCACATATCGATTTAGGGCACCTAAAATATCGATTTTCAACTTGTTTTGTGCCTGTATATTGAAAATATTCTAACACTGAGTAGTCATGTACAGATCACTCCTTGAACCCAAAAATTTCGAATTTTCGGGTTTTTTAACTTGAATTTGAGATATAAACGAGTACAGAAGATGCATGCACATATCGTCTTTGGGCACCAAAAATATCGATTTTTAGCATGTTTTGGACGTATATTATGACAATATTCTAGTACTGAGTAGGCATGTACAAATCGTCTCTGGGACCCAAAAATATAGAATTTTCGGGTGTTTTGAGCCAGAATTTGGGATATAAACGGGTACAGAATATGCATACACATATTGACTTTGGGCAACTAAAATATCAATTTTCAGCATGTTTTGGGCACGTATTTTGAAAATATTTTAGCACTAACTAGTCATGTACAGATCGCTTCTGGGACCCAAAAATATCGAATTTTCGGGTGTTTTGAGCCTGAATTTGAGTTTTAAACGGGTACAGAAGATGCATGCACATATTGATTTAGGGCACATAAAATATCAATTTCGAACTTGTTTTGTGCCTGTATTTTGAAAATATTCTAACACTGAGTAGGCATGTACAGATCGCTCCTTGAACCCAAAAATATCGAATTTTCGGGTGTTTTGAGCCTGAATTTGAGATATAAACGGGTACAGAAGATGCATGCACATATCGTCTTTGGGCACCTAAAATATCTATTTTTAGCATGTTTTGGGCCTATATTTTAAAACATATTTAAGCACTGAGTAGGCATGTACAGATCGCTTCTGGGACCCAAAAATATCGAATTTTCGGGGTTTTTTAGCCTGAATTTGAGATATTAACGGGTACTGAAGATGCATGCACAGATCGCTTCTGGGACCCAAAAATATCGAATTTTTGGGTGTTTTGAGCCTGAATTTGAGATATAAACGAGTACTTAAGATGCATTCACATATCGACATTGGGCACCAAAAATATCGATTTTTAGCATGTTTTGGGCCTATATTTTGAAAATATTTTAGCACTGAGTAGGCATGTACACAACGCTTCTGGGACCCAAATATATAGAATTTTCGGGTGTTTTGAGCCTGAATTTGGGATATAATCGGGTACAGAATATGCATACACATATTGACTTTGGGCAACTAAAATATCAATTTTCAGCATGTTTTGGGCACGTATTTTGAAAATATTTTAGTACTGACTAGGCATGTATAGATCGCTTCTGGGACCCAAAAATATCGAATTTTCGGGTGTTTTGAGCCTGAATTTGAGATGTATACGGGTAATAAAGATGTATGCATAGATCGACTTTTTGCACCTACAATATAGTATTTCAGCATGTTTTGGGCCTCTATCTTGAAAACATTATAGCACTGAGTAGGCATGTACAGATCGCTTCTGGGACCCAAAAATATCTAATTTTCGGGGTTTTTTTAGCCTGAATTTGAGATATTAACGGGTACTGAAGATGCATGCACAGATCGCTTCTGGGACCCAAAAATATCGAATTTTTGGGTGTTTTGAGACTGAATTTGAGATATAAACGAGTACTTAAGATGCATTCACATATCGACATTGGGCACCAAAAATATCGATTTTTAGCATGTTTTGGGCCTATATTTTGAAAATATTTTAGCACTGAGTAGGCATGTACACAACGCTTCTGGGACCCAAATATATAGAATTTTCGGGTGTTTTGAGCCTGAATTTGGGATATAATCGGGTACAGAATATGCATACACATATTGACTTTGGGCAACTAAAATATCAATTTTCAGCATGTTTTGGGCACGTATTTTGAAAATATTTTAGCACTAAGTAGTCATGTACAGATCGCTTCTGGGACCCAAAAATATCGAATTTTCGGGTGTTTTGAGCCTGAATTTGAGATGTATACGGGTAATAAAGATGTATGCATAGATCGACTTTTTGCACCTACAATATAGTATTTCAGCATGTTTTGGGCCTTTATCTTGAAAACATTATAGCACTGAGTAGGCATGTACAGATCGCTTCTGGGACCCAAAAATATCGAATTTTCGGGTTTTTTTTAGCCTGAATTTGAGATATTAACGGGTACTGAAGATGCATGCACAGATCGCTTCTGGGACCCAAAAATATCGAATTTTTGGGTGTTTTGAGCCTGAATTTGAGATATAAACGAGTACTTAAGATGCATTCACATATCGACATTGGGCACCAAAAATATCGATTTTTAGCATGTTTTGGGCCTATATTTTGAAAATATTTTAGCACTGAGTAGGCATGTACGCAACGCTTCTGGGACCCAAATATATAGAATTTTCGGGTGTTTTGAGCCTGAATTTGGGATATAATCGGGTACAGAATATGCATACACATATTGACTTTGGGCAACTAAAATATCATTTTTCAGCATGTTTTGGGCACGTATTTTGAAAATATTTTAGCACTAAGTAGTCATGTACAGATCGCTTCTGGGACCCAAAAATATCGAATTTTCGGGTGTTTTGAGCCTGAATTTGAGATGTATACGGGTAATAAAGATGTATGCATAGATCGACTTTTTGCACCTACAATATAGTATTTCAGCATGTTTTGGGCCTTTATCTTGAAAACATTATAGCACTGAGTAGGCATGTACAGATCGCTTCTGGGACCCAAAAATATCGAATTTTCGGGTTTTTTTTAGCCTGAATTTGAGATATTAACGGGTACTGAAGATGCATGCACAGATCGCTTCTGGGACCCAAAAATATCGAATTTTTGGGTGTTTTGAGCCTGAATTTGAGATATAAACGAGTACTTAAGATGCATTCACATATCGACATTGGGCACCAAAAATATCGATTTTTAGCATGTTTTGGGCCTATATTTTGAAAATATTTTAGCACTGAGTAGGCATGTACGCAACGCTTCTGGGACCCAAATATATAGAATTTTCGGGTGTTTTGAGCCTGAATTTGGGATATAATCGGGTACAGAATATGCATACACATATTGACTTTGGGCAACTAAAATATCAATTTTCAGCATGTTTTGGGCACGTATTTTGAAAATATTTTAGCACTAAGTAGTCATGTACAGATCGCTTCTGGGACCCAAAAATATCGAATTTTCGGGTGTTTTAAGCCTGAATTTGAGTTTTAAACGGGTACAGAAGATGCATGCACATATCGATTTAGGGCACCTAAAATATCGATTTTCAACTTGTTTTGTGCCTGTATATTGAAAATATTCTAACACTGAGTAGTCATGTACAGATCACTCCTTGAACCCAAAAATATCGAATTTTCGGGTTTTTTAACTCGAATTTGAGATATAAACGGGTACAGAAGATGCATGCACATATCGTCTTTGGGCACCAAAAATATCGATTTTTAGCATGTTTTGGACGTATATTATGACAATATTCTAGTACTGAGTAGGCATGTACAAATCGCTTCTGGGACCCAAAAATATAGAATTTTCGGGTGTTTTGAGCCAGAATTTGGGATATAAACGGGTACAGAATATGCATACACATATTGACTTTGGGCAACTAAAATATCAATTTTCAGCATGTTTTGGGCACGTATTTTGAAAATATTTTAGCACTAAGTAGTCATGTACAGATCGCTTCTGGGACCCAAAAATATCGAATTTTCGGGTGTTTTGAGCCTGAATTTGAGTTTTAAACGGGTACAGAAGATGCATGCACATATCGATTTAGGGCACCTAAAATATCGATTTTCAACTTGTTTTGTGCCTGTATATTGAAAATATTCTAACACTGAGTAGTCATGTACAGATCACTCCTTGAACCCAAAAATATCGAATTTTCGGGTTTTTTAACTCGAATTTAAGATTAAAACGGGTACAGAAGATGCATGTACATATCGACTTTGGACACATAAAATATCGATTATTAGCATGTTTTGGGCCTATATTTTGAAAACATTCTAGCACTGAGTAGGTATGTACAGATAGCTTCTGGGACACAAAAATATCGATTTTTTGGGTGTTTTGAGCCTGAATTTGGGATATAAACGGGTACAGAAGATGCATGCATATATTGACTTTGGGCACCCAAAATATCGATTTTTTGCATGTGTAACATATACATGTATTTGTTATAATTCTTGGATGCTGTATATTTAGTTTTGTTAAGATATGATTCGATGAATACATGGATCCATGTTCATGAATCTAATTTTCTGTGTTGTGAAAACTGTATGAAACTGTTTTCCTCAGTTTGAGACTTTTGGGGATGATTCATAACATATAATCCGAGGTGATGGAGGAGGAGAGAGTGAGTGTGGAAGGCAGTTCTGTTCTGGATCTCGCCCAGTCAAATACCGGTGGTGGTACAAGTCACTTCAAGTTCCTTCATTTATACCTTATTCTTGATTGTCATAGCTCTCAGTTAACGAGCTCTTTTCTACATATCCTCTTGACTTATCCAAGAAACCTTATACCGGTACTCGACTGGGTGACTGACTATTGGTGATAACCCATACTATTCTCGTGCCTCATTTCTTCACCTTGGGAGAACGAAGTGTCTGCAACCCTACAGCTAAGTGTCATTTTGAGAGTCTTTACAGGTGCTTCATTGACTTTATTCTCCCTAACATCCAACTTAGGTTATTCTTTTTGCTACTTGTTATAGTTACCAAACTGGCCATACTGACATACGTTTCCCGCTGAAGTCATATTGACTTTGGAATTTGTTTATGTATCTAAAGATTGATTTGGCACCCTAATAGTAACTTCTAAAATTTTAAACTTTAACCATAATATCCTTAGTGGCTAAGACAGTCGTAAGTGCCAAACCAAGGTTTGATAAGTAACATTTTTTTTTAAGTATTATTTTTTTTAAATATAATTTGTTTAAGTATTAAATTTTTTTTAAATATCAATTTTTTTAAGTGCTATTTTTTGTAAGTATTATTTTTTTTTCACTTTCTTTTTGTAAGTATTAATTTTTTAATAAGTATTAATTTTTTTTAAGTATTATTTTTTTAAGTAATATTATTTTTTTATGTATTAATTTTTTTTAGTATTAATTTTTTTTAAGTATTATTATTATTTTTTTTTTTTTAGTATTAAAAAAAAAAATTGCCTCTTACATGGCAACACTGATTTCACGACACTGTCAATAATAACGTCAAAATCCATGATGGCTGCCAGTTTGTTTATATTGAGATGATGAATGTAAAAGTAATAATAATAACAATAATAATAACAATAGGAGTATTATAAAAAAAATGAAATATATTTGAATAAATACCAATGAATATTTAGAACCCAATAACTAGATAAATAAATAAATAAATAAATAATAATAATAATAATGATAATAATAATAGTGAACACTCATAATCCCTTTTATTTACACCAGCATTGCTAATTTCTTCAGTGTTGTCATTTCCAAGGTAATTACCCCAGATTACCATAGTTTGGTGCCATTTAAGGTAAAGTTTGGCCCATTACCGTTTTGTAGCAGTGTTACCACATCCGGCTAGGTCCCAGTATTCTGCCCCGGTCATTTCCTGTACTTTACCACAGTTATTTCCCGGTAGTTTGACCAGGTTAGATTCCGGTAGTTTGCCCAGATTAGGTCCCTGTGGTCTGATGCGGTCTAGGTTAGGTTAGGTTAGGCTAGGCTAAGTTCAAAATGCCCCATTTGAATATGCCCTATCTTGGAAATGCCATAGAAGAAAATAGTCTTAGAATGGTCTAAATAAGTGGGTAATGAAGGTAGAAAAAACGTACATGATAACGGCAGTTGTTTCAATATTTACCGTATTTTGCTACGGTCCTTACCACGTTTAATTCCCGGTAGTTTGCCCAGGTTAGGTCCCGGTAGTTTACTGCAGTTTAGGTTAGGAGGGGAGACCACACTCTGACATGATAATTTTGGCCTAAATTTTGCATTTTTCAATTCCATGCTAAATATGTTCTTTGAGGTCCTACGCATCATGTAGTAGCAACCAAACTTGCTTATCAGCCTTCAAACCCCTCCAACCCCCCCCCCCACCCCCCAACTACCCCCAAACACTCGAAATTCCATTTTTGTTTCCTATGTTATATATGGTCATTGAATTAGTAATTTGATTAGTATTATTATGTTCCCCAACCCCATAAACCCCACCCCAAAACCCCCAACCCACAATCCCCACCCCACAACCCCCACCCCACAATCCCCACCCCACAACCCCCATCCCATAACCCCCATCCCATAACCCCCACCCCATAATCCCCACCTCATAACCCCCACCCCATAACCCCCACCTCATAACCCCCAACCCATAACCCCCAACCCCATAACCCCCACCCCATAACCCCCAACCCCATAAACCCCACCCCATAAACCCCACCCCACAACCCCCAATCCCATAACCCCCACTCCACAACCCCCACCCCACAACCCCCACCCCACAACCCACACCCCACAACCCCCACCGCACAACCCCCACCCCATAATCCCCACCCCATAACCCCCACCCCATAACCCCCACCCCATAAACCCCAACCCCATGAACCCCACCCTACAACCCCCAACCCCACAACCCCCATCCCATAACCCCCATCCCATAACCCCCACCCCATAATCCCCACCTCATAACCCCCACCCCATAACCCCCACCTCATAACCCCCAACCCATAACCCCCAACCCCATAACCCCCACCTCATAACCCCCAACCCATAACCCCCAACCCCATAACCCCCAACCCCATAAACCCCACCCCATAACCCCCACCCCATAACCCTCAACCCATGATCCCCACCCCATAAACCCCACCCCATAACTCCCACCCCATAGCCCCCAACCCATAACCCCCAATCCCAAACCCCACCCCATATTCCCAACCACATAACCCCCAATCCCAAACCCCACCCCATAAACCCCAACCACATAACCCCCAGTCCCATAACCCCCACCCCATAACTCTCTCCCCCTAACTCCCAATCCCCAACCCCATAACCTTCAACCTTGTTCACTACCCATATCGCGACCTTTCTTCACACGGTCAACCACAGCTGATAAGGAGGCCTACCCCTGGCCTGGCTGCATTCAAATTATACGTAGATGTCTTCAATACACACTCTATTCATTTTCTGAACAGTCGTAGACTATATAACAAACCCATATACAAATACACATATATATGTGTGTGTGTGTTTTTTTTTTATGTAGAATACTCTATATGAAACTCACTGTGAATGATAAAAGGAAAAAAACAGAAATGTAAAATGAAATTAGCCTTTACCCTCAAGTTGTCTCAAAGGATTCAGAACGCGACCATAAACAGCGCATCCTACCACTACCACTTTCCTTCACTTTTACTCCAGACTCTGTCGAAAAAAGATGGCTGATATAGCGAGGAAGAAGAAGGAGAAGGCCCTGGCTGCTATTGCAGAAAAAGCAGGGGAGCAACCACAACCCCAGCAACAACCAGGACCATCATGGGAGCAACCACAACCCCAGCCACAACCAGGACCATCGGGGGAGCAACCACAACCCCAGCCACAACCAAGACCATCGGGGGAGCAACCACAACCACAAGAGGAGGGGACAAACCAAGTGTCACCAGCCGCTGTGAAGAGACGGCTGCGAGAAAGTATCGCTGTTCCTCTTGACAGAGTGAAAGACGAATATGTCATAATTTCGAAGAGAAAATTGTTCCAAAATTTCAAAAAAAAATGTGAAAAGTGTAGAAATGTTGCATTGGGTATCCCCAGTGTAGGAAGGCGACTTGGTGCAGCGAACAAAATCGTGTGCGAGTGTAGTGTGTGTGGTGAGACGTCTGTTGCCTGGACCTCCTTCAGGTACGAACCACAGGGCAAGTATGATGTGAATATGAAGTTCGTAGAATTTGGCCTAGAAAACAATGGCTATAAAATACTTGAGGACATGGAAAAAGTGTTCGAGATGAAAATAATGTCAAGTACCAGGTTCTTTTACATTGCCCGAGAAATTGAGGCAAAAGGAATCCAAGATGGTGAAGTGAGTTTGAAACGAGCACGGGAACTCGTCCATGAATATCTTGAAAATGAACAACCAGGTTCTCCTGAAGTGAAGAATATAACAGTGACATGTGATGGTTCCTGGTCAAAGAGAGGGTTTGTGGCAAAGTTTTGTGTGGTACCAGTCATACACTTTGACACAGGACTTGTTGTGGACTATGAAGTATTGAGTAAATACTGCAGAATATGTGAGAAAAATAAAAAAACAGAAGGTGACTGGTATGCTGCACATCAGCCACAGTGCGTAAAAAACTTTGATGGAAGTTCTCCTGCAATGGAGACAGAGGGTTGGATGAAACTGTGTGTGTGTGTAAAGGATGATAGATAGATAAATAGAAGGTGCGTATAGTTAAATGTTATTATTATATGGAAGATTTTATAGGGTTTTAATGATAGAAGGGTGGGTAAAGTTAAAAGTTATTATTATATTGAAGATTTTATAGGGTTTTAATGATAGAAGGTGGTTATATGCAAGATTTTATAGGGTTTTAATGATATAAGGTAGAAACTGTTGGAATTCACCTGTGTCGAGGAGACTCGCTTTTTGGGTCTCCTTTTTGACAAACTTTTGACTTGGGTGCCACACTTACGTACACTTAAGGTCTCTTGCCTCAAGGCTCTTAACCTGTTGAGGGCCCTGGGCCATACATCCTGAGGGGCTGATCAGGCCACCCTCCTCCGCCTATACCATGTTCTTATTAGGTCAAAACACGACTATGGGTGTGAGGTGTACTCTTCTGCCACCGATGCCCGTCTCAGAGTTTTAGACCCTGTTCTTCATGCTGGAGTACGTCTGGCGACCGGAGCCTTCAGGTCGTCCCCAATCCCCAGTCTCCTGGTGAACGCTAATGAGCCACCTCTTGATCTCCGTCGCCAGTCCTTGATGGTTCGTTGTTGGCATCGATTACATCGACTTCCTGACTCCCTTCCCTGCTTGGCGGTGTCATCTGATATCATGTCTCAGTACTACCTTTTACATTCTCGTACACCATGGCCCTTTGGCTTCCAGGTCAGGAAGGCTATGGAGGAGATGGGCATTGATGACTTACAGATTTGTCCTGTGAGGGTCCCCAGGGTGGCTCCATGGCTTTTTCCAGAAGTTTTTCCCTGCACCTGCTTTACAGACAAGAAGGAATCTCTTTCTCCTCCAGTGGCTCGTTCCCTCTTTTTAGAACATGCCTTCACTCGTGTACACTGATGGGTCAAAGTCTGATGCTGGAGTTGGCTTTGGAGTTGTCTTTCCTGACTTTTGCCGTGGCGGCAGGCTCCCTTTTGTCATGTCAATTTTTACTGCTGAGCTCTCGGCTATTTTATATGCCCTCCAAGTAATTTTTACTCTCCCTCAGCCTCCGTTTACTATTTTTAGCGATTCCTGTAGTGCCTTGCAGGCCTTGTGTAATTTTAACTCTTCCCATCCCCTGGTGTTGGCCATTCTTGAGTGGCTTGTCCTCCTGGGTCGTCGTGGCCACAAAGTCACTTGTTGTTGGGTCCCGGCCCATGTGGGTGTTGATGGGAATGAGCGGGCTGACGCCCTGGCTAAGGCTGCGGTCTCCAATTCCCGGCCTCCTGCCAGGCATCATCCTGTTCCTGCAGTGGACCTTCGACCCTACATAGATGCTACTGTTTGTTCCTGCTGGCAGGACAGATGGGATGCCGTCGGGGCTAACAAGCTCCGCGACATCCGCCAGCACCTTGGTTTGTGGAGCTACAGTGGCCTGTCCCGCCGGTGGGAGACGGCTCTTGTCCGTCTGCGCATTGACCACACATTATTGACTCATGGCTTTTTAATGGAGAGGGCTCACCCTCCCTACTGTGATGATTGTCTGGTCCCTTTGACAGTGCGGCATCTTATTGTTGAGTGTCCCAGCCTTGGTGACCTTCGTCGAAGGCACCTCTCTGAGTACCAGGAGGGTGACGGTTCTTACAGTCTCTCTCAGGTCCTCGGGGAGGAGGCTTGTGGTGTGGGAGGGAACACCCTCTCGTATGTGGAGGAGGCTGGCCTTCTCCACAAATTGTGAATTTTATTGTGTTTATGGCTATTTATTTGTTGGTAGTTAAAGTTTAATGTTTCTTTCGTTAATATTTCAATTCTTTTATATATCTAACTTAAGTAGGTTATTTCATTAATATATGATTTTTTGGAAGATGTGGGTTTTATTCATGCTGCTTCTCCCTTTCGAGGTAGTGAAAATTATTTAATCTTTTTACATATTTTATTAATGATGTAGATGACCATTTTATGTTGGGCGGTATATGACCATTGCTGTTGCGCCGCCAGATGCCTAATAGCATCAATAAATAAATCTATCAATCCAGTCTCTGATAATTAGAAAATAATTAGAAAATGAAACAGCTACTGCTAGATTAAACCCATAATGATCCAAAACAAGGAAGTAAGTTACCATAACTGCACATAGGCCTACCATATCTCATTAGAACAGTTTAACTTAGCTAGCTGAGCTCAGGGAAGTCGAACCCCAGTTTACAGAAGTCATTTAACCATTTTCATTTTACTTATGATTTTTGTGTAAAAAATTCAATGTAGAACACAATTAAAGGTAGAGAAGTGGAGTTACTTTAGTATGCTGTACATTACTCATATAAGCTGTTTTCATAATTACAGTGCATATGGTACAGTACTGTACTTTACCTGTCATGTAAATCACTGTCTCTCTACTACTTGTACTACAAGTATCACTATCACTGTCATCAGCTTCATAACCATCATGGTCCTTAGCTACAACCAATTCCAGTTCAGAATGTTTTAATCTTTTGTATGGAACTTTAACATTTAACTTCCATTTCAGTTCAACCTTTTGTCATTTTCTTGAAATCATGCCCCAGGGAAAGGAGATGAATATAATGTACTGTAGTACTGGTATACAGTACTGTACAGGAAATCTAATGGTCTACATGAATATAGAATTATAATCTTTAAATTACCTTTTCAATTTTCTTGGAAGTCTTATGCAGATATATTGTGTTTGAGTGGGATCAACAATTATTTTCCTCTTTTGTAGTCAACCAGTGGGTAATAATCTAGGAGTTTAGAAAATTCTGTACATTTAAAGGAAGAGCATAGGAAGGTGTTCAATACTGTAGATAATTGCAACTCCTTGGAAATCTGTTCTGTGAATTTTTTTACTAAAAAGTATGCTTGTGTACAGGAGTTCAATATTATGAACTGAATCTCACCTAACATTATACCCTGTTCACATTTACTTAACACCACATAGTGTCCCTTCTTGTATGGAGTCCCCATTATTGTCACTTCCAAGCTAACTTCTGCACCTTCAGTAATCTGACACATCATTAAGGCTTTTTTAATATCTGAACTTTATGTATCTGAGATTAACAAAATGTTTTTTACAACCTCTATATCAGTGGGAAAAATATGAACTGGCCTGTTTGTATGCTTGTAATAACTGATGTTTTTCACTCATGGTCTGATACACATTCTTGAAGGAATGGGCACTTTTAATGCATCCTTTGAATTAGCAGTGCTTGCTTTCAAAGCGTAATGTCCACAACCGAATTAATGGGCCAAACAGCAAAATTAGGTTTGGATAATGTTTTAGAAAATGATGCTTTGGCCTCAGTTTGTCATTTGAAAAAATTCTTTGTCTGTCTTCTAAATATTCATTATTAAGTATTGCTAGATATGCTAGGTCAGAGTCGTCAAACTTTGGGGCACAGATTATTTCAGTAATGTTACGTAATAACAGGAACAACTGCCAAACAGGATCATTAGCATCAACAATTTTGCCATATATTATAACAGGCAACAACCTGATTAAACACCAGTTTTGTGTAGCCTGACCACCTAATTTAGTACCTGAAGTATTTACTTGACATGGCATTGAGGCAGCATCTGTACCACGATAAAGAAACATAATTATACACTGATTAAGTTCTGCATAAGTTAGCCATCTCTTTTCATTTACTAAATTCTTCAATATCAGAGCAACGTTATAATCACCAACACCCTAAAAAATGTCATGACCCAGGCATGGTGGAAAACCTGCTTTGCAGACATGATAATATTTCAGTGCATTGAATGGATAATTAAATATAATACCTATGACATTATTTAAAATTTTGACAGTGTTCTCGTTTTTAAGTTGTTGTATTGCTAATGTATTACATTACACCAACATGCACAGGGTCAGTAAGAAATTCTTTTAGGGTTATGTTACAATATCTACGAAAATTTTCTGTAAAAGCACCAATGCCATGAGACCCCAAGTTATCCCAAGTAATGCAATATAGTGTCCCCTTCAAATTATCATTATTAATTTGAATGCCGTTGTTCTCAAGTTCCTTCAAGTCTTCAATTAATTTTGAAAATATTTTATCAAAACCAAAATGTTTAGATGGACTTATTTGCACCACCCCATTAATGACTGTTGACAATTACAGTTCAAGCACTGTAATGACACCCACACACCCACCACCTCATGAATGACTGTTGATATTTACAGTCCAAGCATTGTAATGACACTCACACACCCAGAATCCCGTGAATGACTGTTGATATTTACAGCCCAAGCACTGTAATGAAACCCACACACCCACACCACTATGAATGACTGTTTATATTTACAGTCCAAGAAGTGTAATGACACTCACACACCCACCACCCCATGAATGACTGTTGATATTTACAGTCCAAGCACTGTAATGACACCGACACACCCACCACCTCATGAATGATGGTTGATATTTACAGTCCAAGCACTGGAATGACATCCACACACCCACCACCTAATGAATGACTGTTGATATTTACAGTCCAAGTAATGTAATGATACCCACACACCCACCACCTCATGAATGACTGTTGATATTTACAGTCCAAGCTCTGTAAAGACACCCACACAACCCATGAATGACTGTTGATATTTACAGTCCAAACATTGTAATGCCACCCACCACCCCATAAATGACTGTTGATATTTACAGTCCAAGCACTAATGACACACACAAACCCACCACCCCATTAATGACATGATTTTTACAGTCCAAGCACTGTAATGACACCCACACACCCACCACCCCATGAATGACTGGTGATATTTACAGTCCAAACACTATAATGACACCCACACACCCACCAACCCATGAATGACTGTTGATATTTACAGTCCAAGCACTGTAATGTCACCCTCACATGCACGACCCCATGAATGACTATTGATATTTACAGTCAAAGCACTGTAATGACACCCCAACACCCACTACCCCATGAATTATGGTTGATATTTACAGTCCAACCACTGTAATTACACCCACACACCCACCAACCCATCAATGACTGTTGATATTTACAGTCCAAGCACTCTAATGACACCCACCACCCTATGAATGACTGTTGATATTTACAATCAAAATACTGTAATGACACCCACAGACCCACCACCCCATGAATTGCTGTTGATATTTATAGTTCAAGCACTGCAATGACACCCACACACTCACCACCCCATGACTGACTGTTGATATTTACAGTCCAAGCACTGTCATGACACCCACACACCCACCACACCATGAATGACTGTTGATATTTACAGTCCAAGCACTCTAATGACACCCTCACAACCCATGAATGACTGTTGATATTTCCAGTTCAAGCACTCTAATGACACCCACCACCCTATTAATGACTGTTGATATTTACAATCCAACCACTGTAATGACACCCACACACCCACCACCCCATGAATGACTGTTGATATTTACAGTTCAAGCACTGTATTAACACCCACACACCCACCACCCCATAAATGACTGTTTATATTTACAGTCTATTAACTGTAATGACACGCACACACCCACAACCCCATTAATGACTTGATATTTACAGTCTAAGCACTATAATGACACCCACAAACCCACCATCCCATGAATGACTGTTGATATTTACAATCCAAGCACTGTAATGACACCCAAAAACTCATCAACCCATGAATGACTGTTGATATTTACAGTCCAAGCACTGTAATGACACCCACACACCCTGCACTCCATAAATGACTGTTGATATTTACAGTCCAAGCACTGTAATGCCACCCACCACCTCATGAATGACTGTTGATATTTACAGTCCATGCACTAATGACACACACACACACACACACACACACCACCCCATGAATGACTTGATATTTACAGTCCAAGCACTGTAAAGACAGCCACATGCCCACCCCCCAATAAATGACTGTTGATATTTACAGTCTAAGCACTGTAATGACACCTACGCACCCACCACACCAAGAATGACTTAGGATGTTTACAGTCCAAACACTGTAATGATAACAACACACCCACCACCCTATGAACGACTGTTGATATTTACAGTCCAAGCACTGTAATGAAACCCACACACAACACCACCCCATAAATGACGGTTGATATTTATAGTCCAAGCACTGTAATGACACCCTCACACCCACCACCCCATAAATGACTGTTAATATTTTCAGTTCAAGCACTATAATGACACCCATATACCCACAACCCCATGAATTGTTAATGATATTTACCGTCCAAGCTCTGTAATGACACCCTCACCCCCACCACCCCATGAATGACTGTTGATATTTACAGTCCAATCACTGTCATGACATGCACAGGCCCACAACCCCAAGAATGACTGTTGATTTTTACAGTTCAATTACTGTAATGACACTCACACACCCACCAACCCCATGAATTATAGTTGATATTTACAGTCCAAACACTGTAATGACACCCACACACCAACCACCCAAATGGTGACTGTTGATATTTACAGTCCAAGCACTCTAATGACACCCACTACCCTATGAATGACTGTTGATATTTACAATCAAAACACTGTAATGACACCCACACACCCTCTACCCCATGAATGACTGTTGATATTTACAGTCCAAGCACTATAATGACACTCACACAGCCACCACCCCATTGATGACTGTTGATATTTACAGTCCAAGCACTGTAATAACAGCCAAACACCCACCACCTCATGAATGACTGTTGGTATTTACAGTCTAAGCACTGTAATGACACCAACACACCCACAACCCCAAGAATGACTGTTGATTTTTACAGTTCAATTACTGTAATGACGCTCACACACCCACAACTCCATTAATGACAGTTGATATTTACAGTCCAAGCTCTGTAATAACACCCATAGGCCCACCACCCCATGATTGACTGTTGATATTTACAGTCCAAGCACTGTAAAGAGAGCCACACGCCCACCACCCGATAAATGACTGTTGATATTTACAGTCTAAGCACTGTAATGACACCTACGCACCCACCACCCCAAGAATGACTTTTGATGTTTACAGTCCAAACACTGTAATGATAACAACACACCCACCACCTCATGAATGACTGTTGATATTTATATTCCAAGCTCTGTAATGACTCTCACACACCCACCACCCTATGAATGACTGTTGATATTTACAGTCTAAGCACTGTAATGAAACCCACACACAACACCACCCCATAAATGACGGTAGATATTTATATCCCAAGCACTGTAATGACACCCTCACACCAACCACCCCATGAATGACTGTTGATATTTTCAGTCCAAGCACTGTAATGACATCCTCACACCCTTCCCCACATGAATGACAATTAATATTTATAGTCTGAGCACTGTAATGACACTCACACACCCACAACCCAATAAATGATGGTTGATATTTACAGTCCAAGAACTGCAATGACACCCACACACTCACCACCCCATGAATGACTGTTGATATTTACAGTCCAAACACTTTCATGACACGCACAGACCCACCACCCCATGAATTACTGTTGATATTTACAGTCCAAGCACTCAAATGACACCCTCAACTCAATAAATGACTGTTTATATTTACAGTCAAATCACTGTAATGACACCCACACACCCACAACCCCATGAATGACTGTTGATATTTACTGTCCAAGCACTGCAATGACACCCACACACCCACCACCTCATGATTGACTGTTAATATTTACAGTCCAAGCACTGTAATGACCCCCAAACACCCAACACCCAAAAAATGACTGTTGATATTTACAGTCCAAGCACTGTAATGACTCCCACAGACCCATCACCCCATAAATGACTGTTGATATTTACAGTCCAAGCACTGTAATGACACCTACACACCCACCACCCCATAAATAACTGTTGATATTTACAGTCCAAGCACTGTAATGACACCCACACACCCACCACCCCATAAATGATGGTTAATATTTATAGGCCAAGCAATGTAATGACACCCACACACCCAATACCCCAAGAATGACTGTTGATATTTTCAGTCCAAGCACTGTAATGACATCCACACACCCACCACCTCATAAATGACTATTATTATTTACAGTCTGAGCACTGTAATGACACCCACACACCCACCACCTAATGAATGATGGTTTATATTTACAGTCCAGGAACTGTAATGACACCCACACACTCACCACCCCATGAATGACTGTTGATATTTACACTCCAAGCACTGCCATGACACCCACACACGCACCACCCCATGAATGACTGTTGATATTTACAGTCCAAGCACTCTAATGACACCCACCACCCAATAAATGAATGTTGATATTTATAGTTAAACCACTGTAATGACACCCACACACCCACCATTCCATGAATGACTGATGATATTTACAGTCCTAGTACTGTAATGACACCCACACAACGACCACCCCATGATTAACTGTTGATATTTACAGTCCAAGCACTGTAATGACACCCACACACCCACAACCCAATAAATGACTGTTGATATTTACAGTCCAAGCACTCTAATGACACCCAACATTCCATGATTGACTGTTGATATTTACAGTCCAAGCACTGTAATGACACCAACCACCCCATGAATGACTGTTGATATTTACAGTCCAAGCACTAATGACACACACACACCCACCACACCATGAATGACTTGATATTTATAGTCCAAGCACTGTAATGACACCCACATACCCACCACCCAATGAATGACTGTTGATATTTACAGTTCAAGCACTATAATGACACCCACATACCCACCACCCCCTGAATGACAGTTGATATTTACTGTCAAAGCACTGCAATGACACCCCCACACCCCTCACCATATGAATGACTGTTGATATTTACAGTCCAAGCACTCTAATGACACCCACCACCTTATTAATGACTGTTGATATTCACAATCAAAACACTGTAATGACACCCACACACCCACCACCCTATGAATGAAAGTTGATATTTTTAGTCCAAGCTCTGTAATCACATCCACACACCCACCACCCCATGAATGACTGATAATATTTACAGTTTGAGCACTGTAATAACACCCACACACCCACCAACCAATGAATGATGGTTGATATATACAGTCCAAGAACTGTAATAACACCCACACACTCACCACCCCATGAATGACTGTTGATATTTACTGTCCAAGCAGTGTCATGACACCCACACACCCACCACCCCTTGAATAACTGTTGATATTTACAGTCCAAGCACTGTAATGACACCCAACACCTTATGAATGACTTTTGATATTTTCAGTCAAAACACTGTAATGACACCCACAAACCCACCATCCCATGAATGACTGTTAATATTTACAGTCCAAGCACTCTAATGACACCCACACACCCACCACCCCATGAATGATTGTTGATATATACAGTCCAAGTACTGTAATGACACCCCCACACCCACCACCCCATTAATTATGGTTGATATTTACAGTCCAAGCACTCTAATGACACCCACCACCCTATGAATGACTGTTAATATTTACAATCAAAACAGTGTAATGACACCCACAAACCCACCACCCCATGAATCACTGTTGATATTTACAGTATAAGCACTGTAATGACACCCAGACACCCACAACTCCATGATTGACTGTTGATATTTACAGTCCAAGCACTGCATAGACACCCAAACACCCAAAACCCCATGAATGACTGTTGATATTTATATTCCAAACACTCTAATGACACCCAACACCCCATGATTGACTGTTGATATTTACATTCCAAGAACTGTAATGATACCAACCACCCCATGAATGACTATTGATATTTACAGTCCAAGCACTAATGACACCTCCACCCACACCACACCACGAATGACTAGAGATTTTTAGTCCAAGCACTGTAATGACACTCACACACATACCACCCCATGAATGACTGTTGATATTTACAGTTCAAGCACTGTAATTACACCCACATACCCACCACCCCATGATTGACTGTTGATATTTACAGTCCAAGCACTATAATGACAGCCACACAACCACCACCCCATAAATGACTGTTGATACTTACAGTCTAAGCACTGTAATGACACCCACCACCTTATAAATGACTGTTGATAATTACAATCAAAACACTGTAATGACACCCACACACCCACCACCCCACGAGTGACTGTTGATATTTACAGTCAAAGCACTGTAATGACACCCACACACCCACCACCCCATGATTGACTGTTGATATTTACAGTCCGAGCACTGTAATGACAGCCACACACCAACAACTTCATAAATGACTGTTGATATTTACAGTCTAAGCACTGTAATGACACCCACACACCGACCAACCCAAGAATGACTTTTGATATTTACAGTCCAAGCACTGTAATGACACCTACACACCCACCACCCCATGAATAACTGTTGATATTTACAGTCCAAGCACTCTAATGACACCTACCACCCAATAAATGAATGTTGATACTTATAGTTAAAACACTGTAATGACAACCACACACCCAGCACCCCATGAATGACTGTTGATATTTATAGTCCAAGCACTGTAATGACACCCACAGACCGACCACCTCATGATTGACTGTTAATATTTACAGTCCAAGCACTGTAATGACACCCACACACCCACCACCTAATAAAAGACTGTTGATATTTACAGTCCAAGCACTCTAATGACACCCTACATTCCATGATTGACTGTTGATATTTACAGTTCAAGCACTTTAATGACACCAACCACCCCATGAATGACTGTTAATATTTACAGTCCAAGCACTAATGACACACACACAACTACCACACCATGAATGACTTAATATTTATAGTCCAAGCACTGTAATGACACCCACACACCCACCACCCAATGAATGACTGTTGATATTTACAGTTCAAGCACTATAATGACACCCACATACCCACCACCCCATGAATGACTGTTGATATTTACTCTCCAAGCACTGTAATGACAACCTCACCCCCACCACCCCATGAATGACTGTTGATATTTACAGTCAAAGCACTGTAAGGACACCCACACATGCACCACCCTATGAATGACTGGAGATATTTATAGTCCAAGCACTGTAATGACACCCACACACCCACCACTCCATAAATGATGGTTAATATTTATAGGCTAAGCACTGTAATGACACCCACACACCCACCTCCCCAAGAATGACTGTTGATATTTTCAGTCCGAGCAATGTAATGACATCCAACCACCCACCACCTGATGAATGATTGTTGATATTTACAGTCAATGCACTGTCATGACACCCACATATGCACCACCCTATGAATGACTGTTGATATTTACAGTCCAAGCAGTCTAATGAAAACCCACCACCAAGTAAATGAATGTTGATATTTATAGTTAAAACACTGTAATGACACCCACACATCCACAAACCCATAAAGGACTGTTGATATTTACATTCCAAGCACTGTAATGAAACCCACATACCCACCACACCATGATTGACTGTTGATATTTACAGTCCAAGCACTATAATGACAGCCACACACCCACCACCCCATAAATGACTGTTGATATTTACAGTCTAAGCACTGTAATGATACCCACACACCCACCACCCCAAGAATGAATGTTGATATTTACAGTCCAAGCACTGTATTGACACCTACACACCCACCACTCAAAAAATGACTGTTGATATTTACAGTCTAAGCACTGTAATGACACCTACACACACACAACCCCATGAATGACTGTTGATATTTACAGTCCAAGCTCTGTTATGACACTTACACACCCACCACCCTATGTATGACTGTTGATATTTACAGTCCAAGAACTGTAATGACACCCACACACCCACAACCCCATAAATGACGGTTGATATTTATAGTCCAAGCACAGTAATGACAACCACACACCCACCACCCCATAAATGACTGTTGATATTTTCAGTCTAGGCACTGTAATGACATCCACACACCCACCACCACATTAATGACTGTTAATATTTACAGTCTAAGCACTGTAATGACACCCACAAGCCCACCACCTAATGAATGAGGGTTGATATTTATAGTCCAAGAACTGTAATGACACCCTCACCCCCACCACCCCATGAATGACTGTTGATATTTACAGTCAAAGCACTGTAATAACGCCCCACTCCCACCACCCTATGCATTATGGTTGATATTTACAGTCCAAGCACTGTAATGACACCAACACACCCACCACTCCATGAATGACTGTTGATATTTACAGTCCAAGCACTCTAATGACACCCACCACCTTATAAATGAATGTTGTTATTTACATTCAAACCATTGTAATGACACCCACACACCCACCACCCCATGAATGACTGTTGATATTTACAGTCCAAGCACTGTAATGACACCCACATACCCACAACCCCATGATTGACTGTTGATATTTACAGTCCAAGCACTATAATGACAGCCACACACCCACCACCCCATAAATGACTGTTGATACTTACAGTCTAAGCACTGTAATGACACCTACACACACAACCCCATGAATGACTGTTGATATTTACAGTCCAAGCACTGTAATGACACCCTCACCCCCATTACCCCATAAATGACTGTTGATATTTACAGTCAAAGCACTGTAATGACACCCCAACACCCACCACCCCATGAATGACTGTTGATATTTACTGTCCAAGCACTCTAATGACACCTACCACCTTATAAATGACTGTTGATATTTACAATCAAAAGACTGTAATGACACCCACACACCCACCACCTCACGAATGACTGTTGATATTTACAGTCAAAGCACTGTAATGACACCCACACACTCACCATCCCATGAATGATTGTTGATATTTACAGTCCAAGCACTGTCATGACACCCACACATGCACCACCCTATGAATGACTGTTCATATTTAAAGTCCAAGCACTCTAATGACACCAACCACCCAATAAATGAATGTTGATATATATAGTTAAAGCACTGTAAAGACACCCACACACCGACCACCCCATGATTGACTGTTGATATTTACAGTCCAAACACTGTAATGACACCCACACACCCACCACCCTATAAATGACTGTTGTCATTTACAGTCCAAGCATTCTAATGACACCCAACATTCGATGATTGACTGTTGATATTTACAGTCCAAGCACTGTAATGACACCAACCACCCCATGAATGACTGTTGATATTTACAGTCCAAGCACTAATGACACACACACCCACCACACCATAAATTAATTGATATTTATAGTCCAAGCACTGTAATGACACCCACATACCCACCACCCCATGAATGACTGTTGATATTTATAGTCCAAGCACTGTAATGACACACTAACCCTCACCACCCCATGAATGACTGTTGATATTTACAGTCAAAGCATTGTATGGAAAACCCAACACCCACCACCTCATGAATGACTATTGATATTTACAGGGCAAGCACTCTAATGACACCCACCACCTTATTAATGACTGTTGATATTTAAAATCAAAACACTGTAATGACACCCATACACCCACCACCCCATGATTGACTGTTGATATTTACAGTCCAAGCACTGTAATGACACCCACACACCCACCACCCTATAAATGACTGTTGATATTTACAGTCCAAGCTCTGTAATGACACTCAAACACCCACCACCCTACTAATGACTGTTGATATTTACAGTCCAAGCACTGTAATGACACCCACACACCCACCACCTAATAAATGATGGTTAATATTTATAGGCCAAGCACTGTAATGACACCCACACACCCACCACCCCAAGAATGAATGTTGATATTTTCAGTCCAAGCACTGTAATGACATCCAAACACCCACCACCTGATAAATGATGGTTTATATTTACAGTCCAGGAACTGTAATGACACCCACACACTCACCACCCCATGAATGACTGTTGATATTTACAGTCCAAGCACTCTAATGAAAACCAACCACCCAATAATTGAATGTTAATATTTATAGTTAAAACACTGTAATGACACCCACACACCCACCACCCCATGAATGACTGTTTATATTTACAGTCCAAGCACTGTAATGACACCCTCACACCTACCACCCAATAAATGACTGTTGATATTTACAGTCCAAGAACTGTAATGACATCCACATACCCACCACACTATTATTGACTGTTGATATTTACAGTCCAAGCACTATAATGACAGCCACACACCCACCACCCCATAAATGACTGTTGATATTTAGAGTCTATGCACTGTAATGATACCCACACACCCACCACCCCAAGAATGAATTTTGATATTTACAGTCCAAGCACTGTAATGACACCTACACACCCACAACCCCATGAATGACTGACAATATTTACAGTCCATGCACTGTAATGACATCCACACACCCACCACCACATGAATGACTGTTAATATTTACAGTCTAAGCACTGTAATGACACACACAAACCCACCACCTAATGAATGATGGTTGATATTTATAGTCCAAGAACTGTAATGACTCTCTCACCCCCACCACCCCATGATGACTGTTGATATTTACAGTCAAAGCACTGTAATAACGCCCCACTCCCACCACCCTATGCATTATGGTTGATATTTACAGTCCAAGCACTGTAATGACACCAACACACCCACCACTCCATGAATGACTGTTGATATTTACAGTCCAAGCACTGTAATGACACCCTCACACCCACCACCCTATAAATGACTGTTGATATTTACAGTCTAATCTCTGTAATGACACCCACACACCCACCAACCCATGAAGGACTGTTGATATTTACAGTCCAAGAACTGTAATGACACCCACATACCCAACACACTATGATTGACTGTTGATATTTACAGTCCAAGCACTATAATGACAGCCACACACCAACCACCCCATAAATAACTGTTGATATTTAGAGTCTATGCACTGTAATGATACCCACACACCCACCACCCCAAGAATGAATTTTGATATTTACAGTTTAAGCACTGTAATGACACCCACAAACCCTCCACCTAATGAATGATGGTTGATATTTAAAGTCCAAAAACTGTAATGACACCCTCATCCCCACCACCCCATGAATGACTGTTGATATTTACAGTCCAAGCACTGTAATGACACCCTCACCCTCACCACCCCATGAATGACTGTTGATATTTACAGTCAAAGCATTGTATGGAAAACCCAACACCCACCACCTCATGAATGACTATTGATATTTACAGGGCAAGCACTCTAATGACACCCACCACCTTATTAATAACTGTTGATATTTACAATCAAAACACTGTAATGACACCCATACACCCACCACCCCATGAATGACTGTTGATATTTACAGTCCAAGCACTGCAATGACACCCACATACCCACAACCCCATGATTGACTGTTGATATTTACAGTCCAAGCACTATAATGACAGCCACACACCCACCACCCTATAAATGACTGTTGATACTTACAGTCTAAGTACTGTAATGACACCTACACACACACAACCCCATGAATGACTGTTGATATTTACAGTCCAAGCACTGTAATGACACCCTCACCCCCATTACCCCATGAATGACTATTGATATTTACAGTCAAAGAACTGTAATGACACCCCAACACCAACCACCCCATGAATGACTGTTGATATTTACAGTCCAAGCACTCTAATGACACCTACCACCTTATAAATGACTGTTGATATTTACAATCAAAAGACTGTAATGACACCCACACACCCACCACCTCACGAATGACTGTTGATATTTACAGTCAGAGCACTGTAATGACACCAACACACACACCATCCCATGAATGATTGTTGATATTTACAGTCCAAGCACTGTCATGACACCCACACATGCACCACCCTATGAATGACTGTTGATATTTACAGTCCAAGCACTCTAATGACACCAACCACCCAATAAATGAATGTTGATTTTTATAGTTAAAGCACTGTAAAGACACCCACACACCGACCACCCCATGATTGACTGTTGATATTTTCAGTCCAAGCACTGTAATGACACCCACACACCCACCACCTAATAAATGACTGTTGATATTTACAGTCCAAGCATTCTAATAACACCCAGCATTCCATGATTGACTGTTGATATTTACAGTCCAAGCACTGTAATGACACCAACCACCCCATGAATGACTGTTGATATTTACAGTCCAAGCACTAATGACACACACACCCACAACACCATGAATGAATTGATATTTATAGTCCAAGCACTGTAATGACACCCACATACCCACCACCCCATGAATGACTGTTGATATTTACAGTCCAAGCACTGTAATGACACCCTCACCCTCACCACCCCATGAATGACTGTTGATATTTACAGTCAAAGCACTGTATGGAAAACCCAACACCCACCACCCCATGAATGACTGTTGATATTTACAGGGCAAGCACTCTAATGACACCCACCACCTTATTAATGACTGTTGATATTTACAATCAAAACACTGTAATGACACCCACACACCCACCACCCCATGTATGACTGTTGATATTTACCGTCAAAGCACTGTAATGACACCCACACACCCACCACCCCATGATTGACTGTTGATATTTACAGTCCAAGCACTGTAATGACACCCACACACCCACCACCCTATAAATGACTGTTGATATTTACAGTCCAAGCTCTGTAATGACACTCAAACACCCACCACCCTACGAATGACTGTTGATATTTTCAGTCCAATCACTGTAATGACACCCACACACCCACCACCCCAAAAATGAGGGTTAATATTTATAGGCCAAGCACTGTAATGACACTCACACACCCACCACCCCAAGAATGACTGTTGATATTTTCAGTCCAAGCACTGTAATGACATCCAAACACCCACCACCTGATGAATGATGGTTTATATTTACAGTCCAGGAACTGTAATGACACCCACACACTCACCACCCCATGAATGACTGTTGATATTGACAGTCCAAGCACTGTCATGACACCCACACATGCACCACCCCATGAATGACTGTTGATATTTACAGTCCAAGCACTCTAATGAGAACTCGCCACCCAATAATTGAATGTTAATATTTATAGTTAAAGCACTGTAATGACACCCACACACCCACCACCCCATGAATGACTGTTTATATTTACAGTCCAAGCACTGTAATGACACCCTCACACCCACCACCCAATAAATGACTGTTAATATTTACAGTGTAAGCTCTGTAATGACACCCACACACCCACCAACCCATGAAGGACTGTTGATATTTACAGTCCAAGAACTGTAATGACACCCACATACCCACCACACTATGATTGATTGTTGATATTTACAGTCCAAGCACTATAATGACAGCCACACACCAACCACACCATAAATGACTGTTGATATTTAGAGTCTAAGCACTGTAATGATACCCACACACCCACCACCATTAGAATGGATTTTGATATTTACAGTCCAAGCACTGTAATGACACCTACACACCCACAACCCCATGAATTACTGACAATATTTGCAGTTCATGCTCTGTAATGACACCCACACCCCGACAACCCCATAAATGACGGTTAATATTTATAGTCAAAGCACTGTATTGACAACCACACACTTACCACCCCATGAATGACTGTTGATATTTTCAGTCTAAGCACTGTAATGACATCCACATACCAACCACCCCATGAATGACTGTTAATATTTACAGTCTAAGCACTGTAATGACACCCACAAATCCACCACCTAATGAATGATTGTTGATATTTATAGTCCAAGAACTGTAATGACACCCTCACCCCCACCACCCCATGAATGACTGTTGATATTTACAGTCAAAGCACTGTAATGACGTCCCACACCCACCACCCCATGCATTATGGTTGATATTTACAGTCCAAGCACTGTAATGACACCAACACACCCACCAATCCATGAATGACTGTTGATATTTACAGTCCAAGCACTCTAATGACACTTACCACCTTATAAATGACTGTTGTTATTTACAATCAAAACAATGTAATGACACCCACACACCCACCACCCCATGAATGACTGTTGATATTTACAGTCCAAGCACTGTAATGACACCCACATACCCACCACCCCAAGATTGACTGTTGATTTTTATAGTCCAAGCACTATAATGACAGCCACACACCCACCACCCCATAAATGACTTTTGATACTTACAGTCTAAGCACTGTAATGACACCTACACACACACAACCCCATGAATGACTGTTGATATTTACAGTCCAAGCACTGTAATGACACCCTCAACCCCATTACCCCATGAATGACTTTTGATACTTACAGTCAAAGCACTGTAATGACACCCCAACACACATCACCCCATGAATGACTGTTGATATTTACAGTCCAAGCACTCTAATGACACCCACCACCTTATAAATGACTGTTGATATTTACAATCAAAAGACTGTAATGACACCCACACACCCACCACCCCACGAATGACTGTTGATATTTACAGTCAAAGCACTGTAATGACACCCACACACTCACCACCCCATGAATGACTGTTGATATTTACAGTCCAAGTACTGTCATTACACCCACACATGAACCACCCTATGAATGACTGTTGATATTTACAGTCCATGCATTCTAATGACACACACCACCCAATAAATGAACATAGATATTTATAGTTAAAGCACTGTAATGACACCCACACACCGACCACCCCATGATTGACTGTTGATATTTACGGTCCAAGCACTATAATGACACCCACACACCCACCACCCAATAAATGACTGTTAATATTTACAGTCTAAGCATTCTAATGACACCCAACATCCCATGATTGACTGTTGATATTTACAGTCCAAACACTGTAATGACACAAACCACCCCATGAATGACTGTTGATATTTACAGTCCAAGCACTAATGACACACACACCCACCACACCATGAATGAATTGATATTTATAGTCCAAGCTCTGTAATGACACAGACACACCCACCACCCCATGAATGACTGTTGATATTTACAGTTCAAGCACTTTAATGACACCCACATACCCACCACCCCATAAATGACTGTTGATATTTACAGTCCAAGCACTGTAATGACACCCTCACCCTCACCACCCCTTGAATGACTGTTGATATTTACAGTCCAAGCACTAATGACACACACACCCACAACACCATGAATGAATTGATATTTATAGTCCAAGCACTGTAATAACACCCACATACCCACCACCCCATGAATGACTGTTGATATTTACAGTCCAAGCACTGCAATGACACCCTCACCCTCACAACCCCATGAATGACTGTTGATATTTACAGTCAAAGCACTGTATGGAAAACCCAACACCCACCACCCCATGAATGACTGTTGATATTTACAGGGCAAGCACTCTAATGACACCCACCACCTTATTAATGACTGTTGATATTTACAATCAAAACACTGTAATGACACCCACACACCCACCACCCCATGTATGACTGTTGATATTTACCGTCAAAGCACTGTAATGACACCCACACACCCACCACCCCATGATTGACTGTTGATATTTACAGTCCAAGCACTGTAATGACACCCACACACCCACCACCCTATAAATGACTGTTGATATTTACAGTCCAAGCTCTGTAATGACACTCAAACACCCACCACCCTACGAATGACTGTTGATATTTACAGTCCAAGCACTGTAATGACACCCACACACCCACCACTCCATAAATGAGGGTTAATATTTATAGGCCAAGCACTGTTATGACACCCACACACCCACCACCCCAAGAATGACTGTTGATATTTTCAGTCCAAGCACTGTAATGACATCCAAACACCCACCACCTGATGAATGATGGTTTATATTTACAGTCCAGGAACTATAATGACACCCACACACTCACCACCCCATGAATGACTGTTGATATTGACAGTCCAAGCACTGTCATGACACCCAGACATGCACCACCCCATGAATGACTGTTGATATTTACAGTCAAAGCACTCTAATGAAAACTCATCACCCAATAATTGAATGTTAATATTTATAGTTAAAACACTGTAATGACACCCTTACACCCACCACCCCATGAATGACTGTTTATATTTACAGTCCAAGCACTGTAATGACACCCTCACACCCACCACCCAATAAATGACTGTTGATATTTACAGTGTAAGCTCTGTAATGACACCCACACACCCACCAACCCATGAAGGACTGTTGATATTTACAGTCCAAGAACTGTAATGACACCCACATACCCACCACACTATGATTGACTGTTGATATTTACAGTCCAAGCACTATAATGACAGCACCACACCAACCACACCATAAATGACTGTTGATATTTAGAGTTTAAGCACTGTAATGATACCCACACACCCACCACCATAAGAATGGATTTTGATATTTACAGTCCAAGCACTGTAATGACACCTACACACCCACAACCCCATGAATGACTGACAATATTTGCAGTCCATGCACAGTAATGACACCCACACACCGACAACCCCATAAATGACGGTATATATTTATAGTCAAAGCACTGTAATGACAACCACACACTCACCACCCCATGAATGACTGTTGATATTTTCAGTCTAAGCACTGTAATGACATCCACATACCAACCACCCCATGAATGACTGTTAATATTTACAGTCTAAGCACTGTAATGACACCCACAAACCCACCACCTAATGAATGATTGTTGATATTTATAGTCCAAGAACTGTAATGACACCCTCACCCCCACCACCCCATGAATGTCTGTTGATATTTACAGTCAAAGCACTGTAATGACGTCCAACACCCACCACCCCTTGCATTATGGTTGATATTTACAGTCCAAGCACTGTAATGACACCAACACACCCACCAATCCATGAATGACTGTTAATATTTACAGTTCAAGCACTCTAATGACACCCACCACCTTATAAATGACTGTTGTTATTTACAATCAAAACACTGTAATGACACCCACACACCCACTACCCCATGAATGACTGTTGATATTTACAGTCCAAGCACTGTAATGACACCCACATACCCACCACCCCAAGATTGACTGTTGATATTTACAGTCCAAGCACTATAATGACAGCCACACACCCACCACCCCATAAATGACTTTTGATACTTACAGTCTAAGCACTGTAATGACACCTACATACACACAACCCCATGAATGACTGTTGATATTTACAGTCAGAGCACTGTAATGACACCCTCAACCCCATTACCCCATGAATGACTGTTGATATTTACAGTCAAAGCACTGTAATGACACCCCAACACACACCACCCCATGAATGACTGTTGATATTTACAGTCCAAGCACTCTAATGACACACACCACCCAATAAATGAACGTAGATATTTATAGTTAAAGCACTGTAATGACACCCACACACCGACCACCCCATGATTGACTGTTGATATTTACAGTCCAAGCACTATAATGACACCCACACACCCACCACCCAATAAATGACTGTTAATATTTACAGTCTAAGCATTCTAATGACACCCAACATCCCATCATTGACTGTTGATATTTACAGTCCAAACACTGTAATGACACCAACCACCCCATGAATGACTGTTGATATTTACAGTCCAAGCACTAATGACACACACACCCACCACACCATGAATGAATTGATATTTATAGTCCAAGCACTGTAATGACACAGACACACCCACCACCCCATGATTGACTGTTGATATCTACAGTTCAAGCACTATAATGACACGCACATACCCACCACCCCATAAATGACAGTTAAAATTTACAGTCCAAGCACTGTAATGACACCCTCACCCTCACCACCCCATGAATGAATGTTGATATTTACAGTCCAAGCACTAATGACACACACACCCAAAACACCATGAATGAATTGATATTTATAGTCCAAGCACTGTAATAACACCCACATACCCACCACCTAATGAATAAGGGTTGATATTTATAGTCCAAGAACTGTAATGACACCCACACACTTACCACCCCATGAATGACTGTTGATATTTACAGTCCAAGCAATGTCATGACACCAAAACACCCACCACCCCATGAATGACTGTTGATATTTACAGTCCAAGCACTGTAATGACACCCACACACCGACCACCCCATGATTGACTGTTGATATTTACAGTTCAAACACTGTAATGACACCCACACACCCACCACCCAATTAATGACTGTTTATATTTACAGTCCAAGCACTGTAATGACACCCTCACACCCACCACCCAATAAATGACTGTTGATATTTACAATGTAAGCTCTGTAATGACACCCACACACCCACCAACCCATGAAGGACTATTGATATTTACAGTCCAAGAACTGTAATGACACCCACATACCCACCACACTATGATTGACTGTTGATATTTACAGTCCAAGCACTATAATGACAGCCACACACCAACCACACCATAAATGACTGTTGATATTTAGAGTCTAAGCACTGTAATGATACCCACACACCCACCACCATAAGAATGGATTTTGATATTTACAGTCCAAGCACTGTAATGACACCTACACACCCACAACCCCATGAATGACTGACAATATTTGCAGTCCATGCACAGTAATGACACCCACACACCGACAACCCCATAAATGACGGTATATATTTATAGTCAAAGCACTGTAATGACAACCACACACTCACCACCCCATGAATGACTGTTGATATTTTCAGTCTAAGCACTGTAATGACATCCACATACCAACCACCCCATGAATGACTGTTAATATTTACAGTCTAAGCACTGTAATGACACCCACAAACCCACCACCTAATGAATGATTGTTGATATTTATAGTCCAAGAACTGTAATGACACCCTCAACCCCACCACCCCATGAATGACTGTTGATATTTACAGTCAAAGCACTGTAATGACGTCTCACACCCACCACCCCTTGCATTATGGTTGATATTTACAGTCCAAGCACTGTAATGACATAAACACACCCACCAATCCATGAATGACTGTTAATATTTACAGTCCAAGCACTCTAATGACACCCACCACCTTATAAATGACTGTTGTTATTTACAATCAAAACACTGTAATGACACCCACACACCCACCACCCCATGAATGACTGTTGATATTTACAGTCCAAGCACTGTAATGACACCCACATACCTACCACCCCAAGATTGACTGTTGATATTTACAGTCCAAGCACTATAATGACAGCCACACACCCACCACCCCATAAATGACTTTTGATACTTACAGTCTAAGCACTGTAATGACACCTACATACACACAACCCCATGAATGACTGTTGATATTTACAGTCCAAGCACTGTAATGACACCCTCAACCCCATTACCCTATGAATGACTGTTGATATTTACAGTCAAAGCACTGTAATGACACCCCAACACACACCACCCCATGAATGACTGTTGATATTTACAGTCCAAGCACTCTAATGACACCCACCACCTTATAAATGACTGTTGATATTTACAATCAAAAGACTGTTATGACACCCACACACCCACCACCCCACGAATGACTTGATATTTACAGTCAAAGCACTGTAATGACACCCACACACTCACCACCCCATGAATGACTGTTGATATTTACAGTCGAAGCACTGTCATTACACCCACACATGCACCACCCTATGAATGACTGTTGATATTTACAGTCCAAGCATTCTAATGACACCCACCACCCAATAAATGAACGTAGATATTTATAGTTAAAGCACTGTAATGACACCCACACACCGACCACCCCATGATTGACTGTTGATATTTACAGTCCAAGCACTATAATGACACCCACACACCCACCACCCAATAAATAACTGTTAATATTTACAGTCTAAGCATTCTAATGACACCCAACATCCCATCATTGACTGTTGATATTTACAGTCCAAACACTGTAATGACACCAACCACCCCATGAATGACTGTTGATATTTACAGTCCAAGCACTAATGACACACACACCCACCACACCATGAATGAATTGATATTTATAGTCCAAGCACTGTAATGACACAGACACACACACCACCCCATGAATGACTGTTGATATTTACAGTTCAAGCACTAAAATGACACCCACATACCCACCACCCCATAAATGACTGTTGAAATTTACAGTCCAAGCACTGTAATGACACCCTCACCCTCACCACCCCATGAATGACTGTTGATATTTACAGTCCAAGCACTAATGACACACACACCCACAACATCATGAATGAATTGATATTTATAGTCCAAGCACTGTAATAACACCCACATACCCACCACCCCATGAATGACTGTTGATATTTACAGTCCAAGCACTGTAATGACACCCTCACCCTCACAACCCCATGAATGACTGTTGATATTTACAGTCAAAGCACTGTATGGAAAACCCAACACCCACCACCCCATGAATGACTGTTGATATTTACAGGGCAAGCACTCTAATGACACCCACCACCTTATTAATGACTGTTGATATTTACAATCAAAACACTGTAATGACACCCACACACCCACCACCCCATGTATGACTGTTGATATTTACCGTCAAAGCACTGTAATGACACCCACACACCCACCACCCCATCATTGACTGTTGATATTTACAGTCCAAGCACTGTAATGACACTCAAACACCCACCGCCCTACGAATGACTGTTGATATTTACAGTCCAAGCACTGTAATGACACCCACATACCCACCACCCCATAAATGACTGTTGATATTGACAGTCCAAGCACTGTAATGACACCAACACACCCACCAATCCATGAATGACAGTTGATATTTACAGTCAAAGCACTCTAATGACACACACCACCTTATAAATGACTGTTGTTATTTACAATCAAAACACTGTAATGACACCCACACACCCAGCACCCCATGAATGACTGTTGATATTTACAGTCCAAGCACTGTAATGACACCCACATACCCACCACCCCAAGATTGACTGTTGATATTTACAGTCCAAGCACTATAATGACAGCCACACACCTACCACCCCATAAATGACTTTTGATACTTACAGTCTAAGCACTGTAATGACACCTACACACACACAACCCCATGAATGACTGTTCATATTTACAGTCCAAGCACTGTAATGACACCCTCACCCCCATTACCCCATGAATGACTTTTGATACTTACAGTCTAAACACTGTAATGACACCCACACACCCACCACCCCATGAGTGACTGTTCATATTTACAGTCCAAGCTCTGTAATGACACCCTCACCCCCATTACCCTATGAATGACTGTTGATATTTACAGTCAAAGCACTGTAATGACACCCACACACTCACCACCCCATGAATGACTGTTGATATTTACAGTACAAGCACTGTCATTACACCCACACATGCGCCACCCTATGAATGACTGTTGATATTTACAGTCCAAGCATTCTAATGACACCCACCACCCAATAAATGAACGTTGATATTTATAGTTAAAGCACTGTAATGACACCCACACACCGACCACCCCATGATTGACTGTTGATATTTACAGTCCAAGCACTATAATGACACCCACACACCCACCACCCAATAAATGACTGTTAATATTTACAGTCTAAGCATTCTAATAATAACCCAACATACCATGATTGACTGTTGATATTTACAGTCCAAACACTGTAATGACACCAACCACCCAATGAATGACTGTTGATATTTACAGACCAAGCACTAATGACACACACACCCACCACACCATAAATGAATTGATATTTATAGTCGAAGCTCTGTAATGACACCCACACACCCACCACCCCATGAATGACTGTTGATATTTACAGTTCTAGCACTATAATGAAACCCACACACCAACCACCGCATAAATGACTGTTGATATTTACAGTCCAAGCACTGTAATGACACCCTCACCCTCACCACCCCATGAATGACTGTTGATATTTACAGTTAAAGCACTGTATGGAAAACCCAACACCCACCACCCCATGAATGACTATTGATATTTACAGGGCAACCACTCTAATGACACCCACCACCTTATTATGACTGTTGATATTTACAATCAAAACACTGTAATAATACCCACACATCAACCATCTCATTAATGACTGTTGATATTTATAGTCAAAGCAATGTAATGACACCCACACACCCACCACCCCATGATTGACTGTTGATATTTACAGTCCAAGCACTGTAATGACAGCCACACACCCACCACCCTATAAATGACTGTTGATATTTACAGTCCAAGCTCTGTAATGACACTCAAACACCCACCACCCAATAAATGACTGTTGATATTTACAGTCTAAGCACTGTAATGACACCCACACACCAACCAACCCATAAAGGACTGTTGATATTTACAGTCCAAGCACTGTAATGAAGCCCTCATACCCACCACACTATGATTGACTGTTGATATTTACAGTCTAAGCACTATAATGACAGCCACACACCAACCACCCCATAAATTACTGTTGATATTATCAGTCTAAGCACTGTAATGATACCCACACACCCACCACCCAAAGAATTAATTTTGATATTTACAGTCCAAGCACTGTAATGACACCTACACACCCACAACCACATGAATGACTGATTATATTTACAGTCCATGCATTGTAATGACACCCACACACCCATAACCCCATAAATGACGGTTATGTTTATAGTCCAAGCACTGTAATGACACCCACACACCTACCACCTCATGAATGACTGTTGATATTTACAGTCTAAGCACTGTAAAGACATCCACACACCCACCACCCCATGAATGACTGTTAATATTTACAGTCTGAGCACTGTAATGACACCCACAAACCCACCACCTAATGAATAAGGGTTGATATTTATAGTCCAAGAACTGTAATGATACCCACACACTTACCACCCCATGAATGACTGTTGATATTTACAGTCCAAGCAATGTCATGACACCAAAACACCCACCACCCCATGAATGACTGTTGATATTTACAGTCCAAGCACTGTAATGACACCCACACACCGACCACCCCATGATTGACTGTTGATATTTACAGTTCAAACACTGTAATGACACCCACACACCCACCACCCAATTAATGACTGTTGATATTTACAGTCTAAGCACTGTAATGACACCCACACACCCACCACCCAATGAATGACTGTTGATATTTACAGTCTAAGCACTGTAAAGACATCCACAAACCCACCACCCCATCAATGACTGTTAACATTTACAGTCTGAGCACTGTAATGACACCCACAAACCCACCACCTAATGAATAAGGGTTGATATTTATAGTCCAAGAACTGTAATGACACCCACACACTTACCACCCCATGAATGACTGTTGATATTTACAGTCCAAGCAATGTCATGACACCAAAACACCCACCACCCCATGAATGACTGTTGATATTTACAGTCCAAGCACTGTAATGACACCCACACACCACGCACCCCAAGAATGACTGTTGATATTTTCAGTCCAAGCACTGTAATGACATCCAAACACCCACCACCTGATGAATGATGGTTTATATTTACAGTCCAGGAACTGTAATGACACCCACACACTCACCACCCCATGAATGACTGTTGATATTGACAGTCCAAGCACTGTCATGACACCCACACATGCACCACCCCATGAATGACTGTTGATATTTACAGTCCAAGCACTCTAATGAAAACTCACCACCCAATAATTGAATGTTAATATTTATAGTTAAAACACTGTAATGACACCCACACACCCACCACCCCATGAATGACTGTTTATATTTACAGTCCAAGCACTGTAATGACACCCTCACACCCACCACCCAATAAATGACTGTTGATATTTACAGTGTAAGCTTTGTAATGACACCCACACACCCACCAACCCATGAAGGACTGTTGATATTTACAGTCCAAGAACTGTAATGACACCCACATACCCACCACACTATGATTGACTGTTGATATTTACAGTCCAAGCACTATAATGACAGCCACACACCAACCACACCATAAATGACTGTTGATTTTTAGAGTCTAAGCACTGTAATGATACCCACACACCCACCACCATAAGAATGGATTTTGATATTTACAGTCCAAGCACTGTAATGACACCTACACACCCACAACCCCATGAATGACTGACAATATTTGCAGTCCATGCACTGTAATGACACCCACACACCGACAACCCCATAAATGACGGTTAATATTTATAGTCAAAGCACTGTAATGACAACCACACACTCACCACCCCATGAATGACTGTTGATATTTTCAGTCTAAGCACTGTAATGACATCCACATACCCACCACCCCATGAATGACTGTTAATATTTACAGTCTAAGCACTGTAATGACACCCACAAACCCACCACCTAATGAATGATTGTTGATATTTATAGTCCAAGAACTGTAATGACACCCTCACCCCCACCACCGCATGAATGACTGTTGATATTTACAGTCAAAGCACTGTAATGACGTCCCACACCCACCACCCCATGCATTATGGTTGATATTTACAGTCCAAGCACTGTAATGACACCAACACACCCACCAATCCATGAATGACTGTTAATATTTACAGTCTAAGCACTGTTATGACACCCACAAACCCACCACCTAATAAATGACTGTTGATATTTACAGTCCAAGCACTGTAATGACACCCACATACCCACCACCCCAAGATTAACTGTTGATATTTACAGTCCAAGTACTATAATGACAGCCACACACCCACCACCCCATAAATGACTTTTTAAACTTACAGTCTAAGCACTGTAATTACACCTACACACACACAACCCCATGAATGACTGTTGATATTTACAGTCCAAGCACTGTAATGACACCCTCAACCCCATTACCCCATGAATGACTGTTGATATTTACAGTCAAAGCACTGTAATGACACCCCAACACACACCACCCCATGAATGACTGTTGATATTTACAGTCCAAGCACTGTAATGACACCCACACACCGACCACCCCATGATTGACTGTTGATATTTACAGTCCAAGCACTATAATGACACCCACACACCCACCACCCAATAAATGACTGGTAATATTTACAGTCTAAGCATTCTAATGACACCCAACATTCCATGATTGACTGTTGATATTTACAGTCCAAACACTGTAATGACACCAACCACCCCATGAATGACTGTTGATATTTACAGTCCAAGCACTAATGACACACACACCCACCACACCATGAATGAATTGATATTTATAGTCCAAGCACTGTAATGACACAGACACACCCACCACCCCATGAATGACTGTTGATATTTACAGTTCAAGCACTATAATGAGACCCACATACCCACCACCCCATAAATGATTGTTGATATTGACAGTCCAAGCACTGTCATGACACCCACACATGCACCACCCCATGAATGACTGTTGATATTTACAGTCCAAGCACTCTAATGAAAACCCACCACCCAATAATTGAATTTTAATATTTATAGTTAAAACACTGTAATGACACCCACACACCCACCACCCCATGAATGACTGTTTATATATACAGTCTAAGCACTGTAATGACACCCACACACCCACCAACCCATAAAGGACTGTTGATATTTACAGTCCAAGCACTGTAACGAAACCCACATACCCACCACACTATGATTGACTGTTGATATTTACAGTCCAAGCACTATAATGACAGCCACACACCCACCACCCCATAAATGACTGTTGATATTTAGAGTCTAAGCACTGTAATGATACCCACACACCCACCACCATAAGAATGGATTTTGATATTTACAGTCCAAGCACTGTAATGACACCTACACACCCACAACCCCATGAACGACTGACAATATTTGCAGTCCATGTACTGTAATGACACCCACACACCGACAACCCCATAAATGACGGTTAATATTTATAGTCAAAGCACTGTAATGACAACCACACACTCACCACCCCATGAATGACTGTTGATATTTTCAGTCTAAGCACTGTAATGACATCCACACACCCACCACTCCATGAATGACTGTTAATATTTACAGTCTAATAACTGTAATGACACCCACAAACCCACCACCTAATGAATGATGGTTGATATTTATAGTCCAAGAACTGTAATGACACCCTCACCCCCACCACCCCATGAATGACTGTTGATATTTACAGTTAAAGCACTGTAATGACGTCCCACACCCACCACCCCATGCATTATGGTTGATATTTACAGTCCAAACACTGTAATGACACCAACACACCCAACAATCCATGAATGACTGTTGATATTTACAGTCCAAGCACTCTAATGACACCCACCACCTTATAAATGACTGTTGTTATTTACAATCAAAACACTGTAATGACACCCACACACCCACCACCCCATGAATGACTGTTGATATTTACAGTCCAAGCACTGTAATGACACCCACATACCCGCCACCCCAAGATTGACTGTTGATATTTACAGTCAAAGCACTATAATGACAGCCACACACCCACCACCCTATAAATGACTTTTGATACTTACAGTCTAAGCACTGTAATGACACCTACACACACACAACCCCATGAATGACTGTTCATATTTACAGTCCAAGCACTGTAATGACACCCTCACCCCCATTACCCCATGAATGACTTTTGATACTTACAGTCTAAGCACTGTAATGACACCCACACACTCACCACCCCATGAATGACTGTTGATATTTACAGTCCAAGCACTGTCATTACACCCACACATGCACCACCCTATGAATGACTGTTGATATTTACAGTCCAAGCATTCTAATGACACCCACCACCCAATAAATGAACGTTGATATTTATAGTTAAAGCACTGTAATGACACCCACACACCGACCACCCCATGATTGACTGTTGATATTTACAGTTCTAGCACTATAATGAAACCCACACACCAACCACCGCATAAATGACTGTTGATATTTACAGTCCAAGCACTGTAATGACACCCTCACCCTCGCCACCCCATGAATGACTGTTGATATTTACAGTTAAAGCACTGTATGGAAAACCCAACACCCACCACCCCATGAATGACTGTTGATATTTACAGGGCAACCACTCTAATGACACACACCACCTTATTATGACTGTTGATATTTACAATCAAAACACTGTAATGATACCCACACACCAACCACCCCATGAATGACTGTTGATATTTACAGTCAAAGCAATGTAATGACACCCACACACCCACCACCCCATGATTGACTGTTGATATTTACAGTCCAAGCACTATAATGACAGCCACACACCCACCACCCTATAAATTACTGTTGATATTTACAGTCCAAGCTCTGTAATGACACTTAAACACCCACCACCCTTTAAATGACTGTTGATATTTACAGTCCAAGCACTGTAATGACAGCCACACACCCACCACCCAATAAATGACTGTTGATATTTACAGTCTAAGCACTGTAATGACACCCACACACCCACCAACCCATAAAGGACTGTTGATATTTACAGTCCAAGCACTATAATGACAGCCACACACCCACCACCCCATAAATGACTTTTGATACTTACAGTCTAAGCACTGTAATTACACCTACACACACACAACCCCATGAATGACTGTTGATATTTACAGTCCAAGCACTGTAATGACACCCTCAACCCCATTACCCCATGAATGACTGTTGATATTTACAGTCAAAGCACTGTAATGACACCCCAACACACACCACCCCATGAATGACTGTTGATATTTACAGTCCAATCACTGTAATGACACCCACACACAGACCACCCCATGATTGACTGTTGATATTTACAGTCCAAGCACTATAATGACACCCACACACCCACCACCCAATAAATGACTGTTAATATTTACAGTCTAAGCATTCTAATGACACCCAACATTCCATGATTGACTGTTAATATTTACAGTCCAAACACTGTAATGACACCAACCACCCCATGAATGACTGTTGATATTTACAGTCCAAGCACTAATGACACACACACCCACCACACCATGAATGAATTGATATTTATAGTCCAAGCACTGTAATGACACAGACACACCCTCCACCCCATGAATGACTGTTGATATTTACAGTTCAAGCACTATAATGACACCCACATACCCACCACCCCATAAATGATTGTTGATATTGACAGTCCAAGCACTGTCATGACACCCACACATGCACCACCCCATGAATGACTGTTGATATTTACAGTCCAAGCACTCTAATGAAAACCCACCACCCAATAATTGAATTTTAATATTTATAGTTAAAACACTGTAATGACACCCACACACCCACCACCCCATGAATGACTGTTTATATTTACAGTCTAAGCACTGTAATGACACCCACACACCCACCAACCCATAAAGGACTGTTGATATTTACAGTCCAAGCACTGTAACGAAACCCACATACCCACCACACTATGATTGACTGTTGATATTTACAGTCCAAGCACTATAATGACAGCCACACACCCACCACCCCATAAATAACTGTTGATATTTAGAGTCTAAACATTGTAATTATACCCACACACCCACCACCATAAGAATGGATTTTGATATTTACAGTCCAAGCACTGTAATGACACCTACACACCCACAACCCCATGTATGACTGACAATATTTTCAGTCCATGTACTGTAATGACACCCACACACCGACAACCCCATAAATGATGGTTAATATTTATAGTCAAAGCACTGTAATGACAACCACACACTCACCAGTCCATGAATGACTGTTGATATTTTCAGTCTAAGAACTGTAATGACATCCACACACCCACCACTCCATGAATGACTGTTAATATTTACAGTCTAATCACTGTAATGATACCCACAAACCCACCACCTAATGAATGATGGTTGATATTTATAGTCCAGGAACTGTAATGACACCCTCACCACCACCACCCCATGAATGACTGTTGATATTTACAGTTAAAGCACTGTAATGACGTCCCACACCCACCACCCCATGCATTATGGTTGATATTTACAGTCCAAGCACTGTAATGACACCAACACACCCACCAATCCATGAATGACTGTTGATATTTACAGTCCAAGCACTCTAATGACACCCACCACCTTATAAATGACTGTTGTTATTTACAATCAAAACACTGTAATGACACCCACACACCCACCACCCCATAAATGACGGTTGATATTTACAGTCCAAGCTCTGTAATGACACCCACACACCCACCACCCTATGATTGACTGTTGATATTTACAGTCCAAGCACTGTAATGACACCCACACACCCACCACTCTATAATTGACTGTTGATATTTACAGTCAAAGCACTGTAATGACACCCACCACCCAATTAATGAATGTTGATATATATAGTTAAAACACTGTAATGACACCCACACACACACCACCCCATGAATGACTGTTGATAATTACAGTTCCAGCACTGTAATGACACCCACACACCGACCACCCTATGATTGACTGTTGATATTTACAGTCCAAGCATTGTAATGACACCCACACACCCACTACCCAATAACTGACTGTTGATATTTACAGTCTAAGCACTGTAATGACACCCACACACCAACCACCCCATGAATAACTGTTGATATTTACAGTCCAAGCTCTGCAATGACACTCACACACCCACCACCCTATGAATGACTGTTGATATTTACAGTCCAGGAACTGTAATGACACCCACACAAACACCACCCCATAAATGATGGTTGATATTTACAGTCAAAGCACTGTAATGACACCCACACACCTACCACCCCATGAATGACTGTTGATATTTACAGTCCAAACACTCTAATGACACCCACCCCCCTATGAATGACTATTGATATTTACAATTAAAACATTGTAATGACACCCACACACCCACCACCCCATGAATGACTGTTGATATTTACAGTCCAAACACTATAATGACACCCACACACCCACCACCCTATGAATGATTGTTGATATATACAGTGTAAGCACTGTAATAACACCCTCACCCCCACCACCCCATTAATGACTGTTGATATTTACAGTCAAAACAATGTAATGACACCCCCACACCCACCACCTTATGAATGACTGTTGATATTTACAGTCCAATCACTCTAATGACACTTACAACCTTATAAATGACTGTTGATATTTACAAACAAAACACTGTAATGACACCCACACACCCACCACCCCATGAATGTCTGTTGATATTTACAGTCAAAGCAATGTAATGACACCCACACACCTACCACCCCATGATTGACTGTTGATATTTACAGTCCAAGCACTGTAATGACAGCCACACACCCACCACCCTATAAATGACTGTTAATATTTACAGTCTAAGCACTGTAATGACACCCACACTCCGACCACATTTAGAATGACTTTTGATATTTACAGTCCAAGCACTATAATGACACCTACACACCCACCACCCCATGAATGACTGTTGATATTTACAGTCCAAGTTCTGTAATGACACTCACACACCCACCACCCTATGAATGACTGTTGATATTTACAGTCCAAGCACTGTAATGACACCCACACACCTACCACCCTATTTATGACTGTTGATATTTACAGTCCAAGCACTCTAATGACACCCACCACCTTATAAATGACTGTTGTTATTTACAATCAAAACATTGTAATGACACCCACACACCCACCACCCCATGAATGACTGTTGATATTTACAGTCCAAGCACTGTAATGACACCCACATACCCACCACCCATAGATTGACTGTTGATATTTACAGTCCAAGCACTATAATGACAGCCACACACCCACCACCCCATAAATGACTTTTAATACTTACAGTTTAAGCACTGTAATTACACCTACACACACACAACCCCATGAATGACTGTTGATATTTACAGTCCAAGCACTGTAATGACACCCTCAACCCCATTACCCCATGAATGACTGTTGATATTTACAGTCAAAGCACTGTAATGACACCCCAACACACACCACCCCATGAATGACTGTTGATATTTACAGTCCAAGCAATGTAATGACACCCACACACTCACCACCCCATTAATTACTGTTGATATTTACAGTCCAAGCACTGTCATTACACCCACACATGCACCACCCTATGAATGACTGTTGATATATACTGTCCAAGCATTCTAATGACACCCACCACCCAATAAATGAACGTTGATATTTATAGTTAAAGCACTGTATTGACACCCACACACCGACCACCCCATGATTGACTGTTGATATTTACAGTCCAAGCACTATAATGACACCCACACACCCACCACCCAATAAATGACTGTTAATATTTACAGTCTAAGCATTCTAATGACACCCAAAATTCCATGATTGACTGTTGATATTTACAGTCCAAACACTGTAATGACACCAACCACCCCATGAATGAATGTTGATATTTACAGTCCAAGCACTAATGACACACACCCACCACACCATGAATGAATTGATATTTATAGTCCAAGCACTGTAATGACACCCACACACCTACCAACCCATAAAGGACTGTTGATATTTACAGTCCAAGCACTGTAACGAAACCCACATACCCACCACACTATGATTGACTGTTGATATTTACAGTCCAAGCACTATAATGACAGCCACACATCCACCACCCCATAAATGACTGTTGATATTTACAGTCCAAGCACTGTAATGACACCCTCATCCTCACCACCCCATGAATGACTGTTGATATTTACAGTCCAAGCACTAATGACACACACACCCACAACACCATGAATGAATTGATATTTATAGTCCAAGCACTGTAATGACACCCACATACCCACCACCCCATGAATGACTGTTGATATTTACAGTCCAAGCACTGTAATGACACCATCACCCTCACAACCCCATGAATGACTGTTGATATTTACAGTCAAAGCACTGTATGGAAAACCCAACACCCACCACCCCATGAATGACTGTTGATATTTACAGGGCAAGCACTCTAATGACACCCACCACCTTATTAATGACTGTTGATATTTACTATCAAAACACTGTAATGACACCCACACACCCACCACCCCATGTATGACTGTTGATATTTACCGTCAAAGCACTGTAATGGCACCCACACACCCACCACCCCATGATTGACTGTTGATATTTACAGTCCAAGCACTGTAATGACACCCACACACCCACCACCCTATAAATGACTGTTAATATTTACAGTCCAAGCTCTGTAATGACACTCAAACACCCACCACCCTACGAATGACTGTTGATATTTACAGTCCAAGCACTGTAATGACACCCACACACACACCACCCCATAAATGAAGGTTAATATTTATAGGCCAAGCACTGTAATGACACCCACACACCCACCACCCCAAGAATGACTGTTGATATTTTCAGTCCAAGTACTGTAATGACATCCAAACACCCACCACCTGATGAATGATGGTTTATATTTACAGTCCAGGAACTGTAATGACACCCAAACACTCACCACCCCATGAATGACTGTTGATATTGACAGTCCAAGCACTGTCATGACACCCACACATGCACCACCCCATGAATGACTGTTGATATTTACAGTCCAAGCACTCTAATGAAAACCCAACACCCAATAATTGAATTTTAATATTTATAGTTAAAACACTGTAATGACACCCACACACCCACCACCCTATGAATGACTGTTTATATTTACAGTCCAAGCACTGTAATGACACCCACACACCCACCAACCAATAAAGGACTGTTGATATTTACAGTCCAAGCACTGTAACGAAACCCACATACCCACCACACTATGATTGACTGTTGATATTTACAGCCCAAGCACTATAATGACAGCCACACATCCACCACCCCATAAATGACTGTTGATATTTAGAGTCTAAGCACTGTAATGATACCCACACACCCACCACCATAAGAATGGATTTTGATATTTACAGTCCAATCACTGTAATGACACCTACACACCCACAACCCCATGAATGACTGACAATATTTGCAGTCCATGTACTGTAATGACACCCACACACCGACAACCCCATAAATGACGGTTAATATTTATAGTCAAAGCACTGTAATGACAACCACACACTCACCACCCCATGAATGACTGTTGATATTTTCAGTCTAAGCACTGTAATGACATCCACACACCCACCACCCCATGAATGACTGTTAATATTTACAGTCTAAGCACTGTAATGACACCCACAAACCCACCACCTAATGAATGATGGTTGATATTTATATTCCAAGAACTGTAATGACACCCTCACCCCCACCACCCCATGAATGACTGTTGATATTTACAGTTAAAGCACTGTAATGACGTCCCACACCCACCACCCCATGCATTATGGTTGATATTTACAGTCCAAGCACTGTAATGACACCAACACACCCACCAATCCATGAATGACTGTTGATATTTACAGTCCAAGCACTCTAATGACACCCACCACCTTATAAATGACTGTTGTTATTTACAATCAAAACACTGTAATGACACCCACACACCCACCACCCCATGAATGACTGTTGATATTTACAGTCCAAGCACTGTAATGACACCCACATACCCACCACCCCAAGATTGACTGTTGATATTTACAGTCCAAGCAGTATAATGACAGCCACACACCCACCACCCCATAAATGACTTTTGATACTTATAGTCTAAGCACTGTAATGACACTTACACACACACAACCCCATGAATGACTGTTCATATTTACAGTCCAAGCACTGTAATGACACCCTCACCCCCATTACCCCATGAATGACTTTTGATACTTACAGTCTAAGCACTGTAATGACACCCACACACCCACCACCCCATGAATGACTGTTCATATTTACAGTCCAAGCACTGTAATGACACCCTCACCCCCATTACCCCATGAATGACTGTTGATATTTACAGTCAAAGCACTGTAATGACACCCACACACTCACCACCCTATGAATGACTGTTGATATTTACAGTCCAAGCACTGTCATTACACCCTCACATGCACCACCCTATGAATGACTGTTGATATTTACAGTCCAAGCATTCTAATGACACCCACCACCCAATAAATGAACGTTGATATTTATAGTTAAAGCACTGTAATGACACCCACACACCGACCACCCCATGATTGACTGTTGATATTTACAGTCCAAGCACTATAATGACACCCACACACCCACCACCCAATAAATGACTGTTAATATTTACAGTCTAAGCATTCTAATGACATCCAACATTCCATGATTGACTGTTGATATTTACAGTCCAAACACTGTAATGACACCAACCACCCAATGAATGACTGTTGATATTTACAGTCCAAGCACTAATGACACACACACCCACCACACCATGAATGAATTGATATTTATAGTCCAAGCACTGTAATGACACCCACACACCCACCACCCCATGAATGACTGTTGATATTTACAGTTCTAGCACTATAATGAAACCCACACACCAACCACCGCATAAATGACTGTTGATATTTACAGTCCAAGCACTGTAATGACACCCTCACCCTTACCGCCCCATGAATGACTGTTGATATTTACAGTTAAAGCACGGTATGGAAAACCCAACACCCACCACCCCATGAATGACTGTTGATATTTACAGGGCAACCACTCTAATGACACACACCACCTTATTATGACTGTTGATATTTACAATCAAAACACTGTAATGATACCCACACACCAACCACCCAATGAATGACTGTTGATATTTACAGTCAAAGCAATGTAATGACACCCACACACCCACCACCCCATGATTGACTGTTGATATTTACAGTCCAAGCACCAAATGATAGCCACACACCCACCACACTATGATTGACTGTTGATATTTACAGTCTAAGCACTATAATGACAGCCACACACCCACCACCCCATAAATGACTGTTGATATTTACAGTCTAAGCACTGTAAAGACATCCACACACCCACCACCCCATGAATGACTGTTAACATTTACAGTCTGAGCACTGTTATGACACCCACAAACCCACCACCTAATAAATAAGGGTTGATATTTATAGTCCAAGAACTGTAATGACACCCACACACTTACCACCCCATGAATGACTGTTGATATTTACAGTCCAAGCAATGTCATGACACCAAAACACCCACCACCCCATGAATGACTGTTGATATTTACAGTCCAAGCACTGTAATGACACCCACACACCGACCACCCCATGATTGACTATTGATATTTACTGTTCAAACACTGTAATGACACCCACACACCCAGACCCAATTAATGACTGTTGATATTTACAGTCTAAGCACTGTAATGACACCCACAAACCCTAACCCCATGAATGACTGTTGATATTTACAGTCCAAGCACTGTAATGACACCCACACACCCGCCACTCCATTAATGACTGTTGATATTTACAGTCCAAGCTCTGTAATGACACTCACACACCCAGCACTTTATGAATGACTGTTGATATTTACAGTCCAAACACTGTAATAACACCCACACACCCACCACCCTATAAATGACAATTAATATTTTAAGTCCGAGCACTGTAATGACATCCACACACCCACCACCCCATGAATAACTGTTAATATTTACAGTCCAAGCACTGTAATGACACCCACACACCCACCAACCAATGAATAATGGTTGATATATACAGTCCAAGAACTGTAATAACACCCACACACTCACCACCCCATGAATGACTGTTGATATTTACAGTCCAAGCAGTGTCATGACACCCACACACCTACCGCCCCTTGAATAACTGTTGATATTTACAGTCCAAGCACTGTAATGAAACCCATCACCCTATGAATGACTGTTGATATTTACAGTCAAAACACTGTAATGACACCCACACACCCACCACCCCATGAATGACTGTTAATATTTACAGTCCAAGCACTCTAATGACACCCACACACCCACCACTCCATGATTGACTGTTGATATTTACAGTCCAAGCACTGCATAGACACCCACCACCACATGAATGACTGTTAATATTTACAGTCCAAGCACTAATGACACACAGACACCCACCATCCCATGAATGACTTGATATTTACGGTCCAAACACTAAAATGACACCCACACACCCACGACCCCATGAATGATTGTTGATATATACAGTCTAAGCACTGTAATGACACCCTCACACCCACCACCCCATGAATGACTATTGATATTTACAGCCTAAGCACTGTTATGACACCCACACACCCACCACCCCATGAATGACTGTTGATATTTACAGTCCAAGCACTCTAATGACACCCACCACCCTATGAATGACTGTTGATATTTACAATCAAAACACTGTAATGACACCCACACACCCACCACCCCATGACTCACTGTTGATATTTACAGTCCAAGCACTGTAATGACACCCAGAAACCAACCACCCCATGATTGACTGTTGATATTTACAGTCCAAGCACTGCATAGACACCCAAACACCCAAAACCCCATGAATGACTGTTGATATTTAGAGTCCAAACACTCTAATGACTACCAACACCTCATGATTGACTGTTGATATTTACAGTCCAAGCACTGTAATGACACCAAGCACCCCATGAATGACTGTTGATATTTACAGTTCAAGCACTAATGACACACACACACACCCACCACACCATGAATGACTTAATATTTATAGTCCATGTACTGTAATGACAACCACACACCCACCACCCCATGAATGACTGTTGATATTTACATTTCAAGCATTATAATGACACCCACACACCCACCACCCCATGAATGACTGTTGATATTTACAGTCCAAGCACTGTAATGACACCCTCACCCCTACAACCCCATGAATGACTGTTGATATTTACAGTCAAAACACTGTAATGACACCCCCACACCAACCACCATATGAATGACTGTTGATATTTACAGTCCAAGCACTTCAATGACACCCATAACCTTATAAATGAATGTTGATATTTACAAACAAAACACTGTAATGACACCCATACACCCACCACCCCATGAATGTCTGTTGATATTTACAGTCAAAGAACTGTAATGACACCCGCACACCCACCACCCCATGATTAACTGTTGATATTTACAGTCCAAGCACTGTAATGACAGCCACACACCCACCACCCCATAAATGACTGTGAATATTTAAAGTCTAAGCAATGTAATGACACCCACACACCCACCACCCCATAAATGACTGTTAATATTTACAGTCTAAGCACTGTAATGACACCCACACACCGACCACCCCAAAAATGACTTTTGATATTTACAGTCCAAGCACTGTAATGACACCCACACACCCACCACCCCATAAATGACGGTTAATATTTATTGGCCAAGCACTGTAATAACACCCACACACGCACCACCCTAAGAATGACTGTTGATATTTTCAGTCCAAGCACTGTAATGACATCCACACACCCACCACCCCATTAATGACTGTTGATATTTACAGTCCAAGCACTGTAATGACACCCACACACCCACCACCTAATGTATGATGGTTTATATTTACAGTCCAGGAACTGTAATGACACCCACACACGCACCACCCCATGAATGACTGTTGATATTTACAGTCCAAGCACTGTCATGACACCCACACATGCACCACCCCATGTATTACTATTATTTTTTACAGTCCATGCACTCTAATAACACCCACCACCCAATAAATGAATGTTGATATTTATAGTTAAAACACTGTAATGACACCCACACACCCACAACCTCATGAATGACTTTTGATATTTACAGTCCAAGCACTGTAATGACAACCACACACTGACCATCTTATGATTGACTATTGATATTTACAATCCAAGCACTGTAATGACACCCACACACCCACCACCCAAAAAATGACTGTGTATATTTACAGTCTAAGCACTGTAATGACACCCACACACCCACCAACCCATGAAGGATGGTTGATAATTACAGTCTATGCATTGTAATGACACCCACACACCCACCACCCCATGATTGATTGTTGATATTTACAGTCCAAGCACTGTAATGACAGCCACACACCCACCACTCTATAAATGACTGTTGATATTTACAGTCCATGCACTGTAATGACACCAACACACCCACCACCCCATAAATGACGGTTAATATTTATAGTCCAAGCACTGTAATGACACCAACACACCCACCACCCCAGGAATGACTGTTAATATTTACAGTCTGAGCTCTGTAATGACACCCACACATTAATGACTGTTCATATTTACAGTCCAAGTACTGTCATGACACCCACACACGCACCACCCCATAAATGACGGTTGATATTTACAGTCCAAGCACTGTAATGACACCCACACACCCACCACCCTATGATTGACTGTTGATATTTACAGTCCAAGCACTGTAATGACAGCCACACACCCACCACTCTATAAATGACTGTTGATATTTACAGTCAAAGCACTGTAATGACACCCACCACCCAATTAATGAATGTTGATATATATAGTTAAAACACTGTAATGACACCCACACACACACCACCCCATGAATGACTGTTGATAATTACAGTCCCAGCACTGTAATGACACCCACACACCGACCACCCCATGAATGACTGTTGATATTTACAGTCCAACCACTGTAATAACACCCACACACCCACCACCCTATAAATGACAATTAATATTTTAAGTCCGAGCACTGTAATGACATCCACACACCCACCACCCCATGAATAACTGTTAATATTTACAGTCCAAGCACTGTAATGACACCCACACACCCACCAACCAATGAATAATGGTTGATATATACAGTCCAAGAACTGTAATAACACCCACACACTCACCACCCCATGAATGACTGTTGATATTTACAGTCCAAGCAGTGTCATGACACCCACACACCTACCGCCCCTTGAATAACTGTTGATATTTACAGTCCAAGCACTGTAATGAAACCCATCACCCTATGAATGACTGTTGATATTTACAGTCAAAACACTGTAATGACACCCACACACCCACCACCCCATGAATGACTGTTAATATTTACAGTCCAAGCACTCTAATGACACCCACACACCCACCACTCCATGATTGACTGTTGATATTTACAGTCCAAGCACTGCATAGACACCCACCACCACATGAATGACTGTTAATATTCACAGTCAAAGCACTAATGACACACAGACACCCACCATCCCATGAATGACTTGATATTTACGGTCCAAACACTATAATGACACCCACACACCCACGACCCCATGAATGATTGTTGATATATACAGTCTAAGCACTGTAATGACACCCTCACACCCACCACCCCATGAATGACTATTGATATTTACAGTCTAAGCACTGTTATGACACCCACACACCCACAACCCCATGAATGACTGTTGATATTTACAGTCCAAGCACTCTAATGACACCCACCACCCTATGAATGACTGTTGATATTTACAATCAAAACACTGTAATGACACCCACACACCCACCACCCCATGACTCACTGTTGATATTTACAGTCCAAGCACTGTAATGACACCCAGAAACCAACCACCCCATGATTGACTGTTGATATTTACAGTCCAAGCACTGCATAGACACCCAAACACCCAAAACCCCTTGAATGACTGTTGATATTTAGAGTCCAAACACTCTAATGACTACCAACACCTCATGATTGACTGTTGATATTTACAGTCCAAGCACTGTAATGACACCAAGCACCCCATGAATGACTGTTGATATTTACAGTTCAAGCACTAATGACACACACACACACCCACCACACCATGAATGACTTAATATTTATAGTCCATGTACTGTAATGACAACCACACACCCACCACCCCATGAATGACTGTTGATATTTACATTTCAAGCATTATAATGACACCCACACACCCACCACCCCATGAATGACTGTTGATATTTACAGTCCAAGCACTGTAATGACACCCTCACCCCTACAACCCCATGAATGACTGTTGATATTTACAGTCAAAACACTGTAATGACACCCCCACACCAACCACCATATGAATGACTGTTGATATTTACAGTCCAAGCACTTCAATGACACCCATAACCTTATAAATGAATGTTGATATTTACAAACAAAACACTGTAATGACACCCATACACCCACCACCCCATGAATGTCTGTTGATATTTACAGTCAAAGAACTGTAATGACACCCGCACACCCACCACCCCATGATTAACTGTTGATATTTACAGTCCAAGCACTGTAATGACAGCCACACACCCACCACCCCATAAATGACTGTGAATATTTAAAGTCTAAGCAATGTAATGACACCCACACACCCACCACCCCATAAATGACTGTTAATATTTACAGTCTAAGCACTGTAATGACACCCACACACCGACCACCCCAAAAATGAATTTTGATATTTACAGTCCAAGCACTGTAATGACACCCACACACCCACCACCCCATAAATGACGGTTAATATTTATTGGCCAAGCACTGTAATAACACCCACACACGCACCACCCTAAGAATGACTGTTGATATTTTCAGTCCAAGCACTGTAATGACATCCACACACCCACCACCCCATTAATGACTGTTGATATTTACAGTCCAAGCACTGTAATGACACCCACACACCCACCACCTAATGTATGATGGTTTATATTTACAGTCCAGGAACTGTAATGACACCCACACACGCACCACCCCATGAATGACTGTTGATATTTACAGTCCAAGCACTGTCATGACACCCACACATGCACCACCCCATGTATTACTATTATTTTTTACAGTCCATGCACTCTAATAACACCCACCACCCAATAAATGAATGTTGATATTTATAGTTAAAACACTGTAATGACACCCACACACCCACAACCTCATGAATGACTTTTGATATTTACAGTCCAAGCACTGTAATGACAACCACACACTGACCATCTTTTGATTGACTATTGATATTTACAATCCAAGCACTGTAATGACACCCACACACCCACCACCCAAAAAATGACTGTGTATATTTACAGTCTAAGCACTGTAATGACACCCACACACCCACCAACCCATGAAGGATGGTTGATAATTACAGTCTATGCATTGTAATGACACCCACACACCCACCACCCCATGATTGATTGTTGATATTTACAGTCCAAGCACTGTAATGACAGCCACACACCCACCACTCTATAAATGACTGTTGATATTTACAGTCCATGCACTGTAATGACACCAACACACCCACCACCCCATAAATGACGGTTAATATTTATAGTCCAAGCACTGTAATGACACCAACACACCCACCACCCCAGGAATGACTGTTAATATTTACAGTCTGAGCTCTGTAATGACACCCACACATTAATGACTGTTCATATTTACAGTCCAAGTACTGTCATGACACCCACACACGCACCACCCCATAAATGACGGTTGATATTTACAGTCCAAGCACTGTAATGACACCCACACACCCACCACCCTATGATTGACTGTTGATATTTACAGTCCAAGCACTGTAATGACAGCCACACACCCACCACTCTATAAATGACTGTTGATATTTACAGTCAAAGCACTGTAATGACACCCACCACCCAATTAATGAATGTTGATATATATAGTTAAAACACTGTAATGACACCCACACACACACCACCCCATGAATGACTGTTGATAATTACAGTCCCAGCACTGTAATGACACCCACACACCGACCACCCCATGAATGACTGTTGATATTTACAGTCCAACCACTGTAATAACACCCACACACCCTCCACCCTATAAATGACAATTAATATTTTAAGTCCGAGCACTGTAATGACATCCACACACCCACCACCCCATGAATAACTGTTAATATTTACAGTCCAAGCACTGTAATGACACCCACACACCCACCAACCAATGAATAATGGTTGATATATACAGTCCAAGAACTGTAATAACACCCACACACTCACCACCCCATGAATGACTGTTGATATTTACAGTCCAAGCAGTGTCATGACACCCACACACCTACCGCCCCTTGAATAACTGTTGATATTTACAGTCCAAGCACTGTAATGAAACCCATCACCCTATGAATGACTGTTGATATTTACAGTCAAAACACTGTAATGACACCCACACACCCACCACCCCATGAATGACTGTTAATATTTACAGTCCAAGCACTCTAATGACACCCACACACCCACCACTCCATGATTGACTGTTGATATTTACAGTCCAAGCACTGCATAGACACCCACCACCACATGAATGACTGTTAATATTCACAGTCAAAGCACTAATGACACACAGACACCCACCATCCCATGAATGACTTGATATTTACGGTCCAAACACTATAATGACACCCACACACCCACGACCCCATGAATGATTGTTGATATATACAGTCTAAGCACTGTAATGACACCCTCACACCCACCACCCCATGAATGACTATTGATATTTACAGTCTAAGCACTGTTATGACACCCACACACCCACAACCCCATGAATGACTGTTGATATTTACAGTCCAAGCACTCTAATGACACCCACCACCCTATGAATGACTGTTGATATTTACAATCAAAACACTGTAATGACACCCACACACCCACCACCCCATGACTCACTGTTGATATTTACAGTCCAAGCACTGTAATGACACCCAGAAACCAACCACCCCATGATTGACTGTTGATATTTACAGTCCAAGCACTGCATAGACACCCAAACACCCAAAACCCCTTGAATGACTGTTGATATTTAGAGTCCAAACACTCTAATGACTACCAACACCTCATGATTGACTGTTGATATTTACAGTCCAAGCACTGTAATGACACCAAGCACCCCATGAATGACTGTTGATATTTACAGTTCAAGCACTAATGACACACACACACACCCACCACACCATGAATGACTTAATATTTATAGTCCATGCACTGTAATGACAACCACACACCCACCACCCCATGAATGACTGTTGATATTTACATTTCAAGCATTATAATGACACCCACACACCCACCACCCCATGAATGACTGTTGATATTTACAGTCCAAGCACTGTAATGACACCCTCACCCCTACAACCCCATGAATGACTGTTGATATTTACAGTCAAAACACTGTAATGACACCCCCACACCAACCACCATATGAATGACTTTTGATATTTACAGTCCAAGCACTTCAATGACACCCATAACCTTATAAATGAATGTTGATATTTACAAACAAAACACTGTAATGACACCCATACACCCACCACCCCATGAATGTCTGTTGATATTTACAGTCAAAGAACTGTAATGACACCCGCACACCCACCACCCCATGATTGACTGTTGATATTTATAGTCCAAGCACTGTAATGACAGCCACACACCCACCACCCCATAAATGACTGTGAATATTTAAAGTCTAAGCAATGTAATGACACCCACACACCCACCACCCCATAAATGACTGTTAATATTTACAGTCTAAGCACTGTAATGACACCCACACACCGACCACCCCAAAAATGACTTTTGATATTTACAGTCCAAGCACTGTAATGACACCCACACACATACCACCCCATAAATGACGGTTAATATTTATTGGCCAAGCACTGTAATAACACCCACAAACGCACCACCCTAAGAATGACTGTTGATATTTTCAGTCCAAGCACTGTAATGACATCCACACACCCACCACCCCATTAATGACTGTTGATATTTACAGTCCAAGCACTGTAATGACACCCACACACCCACCACCTAATGTATGATGGTTTATATTTACAGTCCAGGAACTGTAATGACACCCACACACGCACCACCCCATGAATGACTGTTGATATTTACAGTCCAAGCACTGTCATGACACCCACACATGCACCACCCCATGTATTACTATTATTTTTTACAGTCCATGCACTCTAATGACACCCACCACCCAATAAATGAATGTTGATATTTATAGTTAAAACACTGTAATGACACCCACACACCCACAACCTCATGAATGACTTTTGATATTTACAGTCCAAGCACTGTAATGACACCCACACACTGACCATCTAATGATTGACTATTGATATTTACAATCCAAGCACTGTAATGACACCCACACACCCACCACCCAAAAAATGACTGTGTATATTTACAGTCTAAGCACTGTAATGACACCCACACACCCACCAACCCATGAAGGATGGTTGATAATTACAGTCTAAGCATTGTAATGACACCCACACACCCACCACCCCATGATTGACTGTTGATATTTACAGTCCAAGCACTGTAATGACAGCCACACACCCACCACTCTATAAATGACTGTTGATATTTACAGTCCATGCACTGTAATGACACCAACACACCCACCACCCCATAAATGACGGTTAATATTTATAGTCCAAGCACTGTAATGACACCAACACACCCACCACCCCAGGAATGACTGTTAATATTTACAGTCTGAGCTCTGTAATGACACCCACACATTAATGACTGTTGATATTTACAGTCCAAGTACTGTCATGACACCCACACACGCACCACCTAATAAATGACGGTTGATATTTACAGTCCAAGCACTGTAATGACACCCACACACCCACCACCCTATGATTGACTGTTGATATTTACAGTCCAAGCACTGTAATGACAGCCACACACCCACCACTCTATAAATGACTGTTGATATTTACAGTCAAAACACTGTAATGACACCCACCACCCAATTAATGAATGTTGATATATATAGTTAAAACACTGTAATGACACCCACACACACACCACCCCATGAATGACTGTTGATAATTACAGTCCCAGCACTGTAATGACACCCACACACCAACCACCCCATGAATGACTGTTGATATTTACAGTCCAAACACTCTAATGACACCCACCACCCTATGAATGACTATTGATATTTACAATTAAAACATTGTAATGACACCCACACACCCACCACCCCATGAATGACTGTTGATATTTACAGTCCAAACACTATAATGACACCCACACACCCACCACCCTATGAATGATTGTTGATATATACAGTGTAAGCACTGTAATGACACCCTCACACCCACCACCCCATGAATGACTGTTAATATTTACAGTCCAAGCACTGTAATAACACCCTCACCCCCACCACCCCATTAATGACTGTTGATATTTACAGTCAAAACAATGTAATGACACCCCCACACCCACCACCTTATGAATGACTGTTGATATTTACAGTCCAATCACTCTAATGACACTTACAACTTTATAAATGACTGTTGATATTTACAAACAAAACACTGTAATGACACCCACACACCCACCACCCCATGAATGTCTGTTGATATTTACAGTCAAAGCAATGTAATGACACCCACACACCTACCACCCCATGATTGACTGTTGATATTTACAGTCCAAGCACTGTAATGACAGCCACACACCCACCACCCTATAAATGACTGTTAATATTTACAGTCTAAGCACTGTAATGACACCCACACTCCGACCACATCAAGAATGACTTTTGATATTTACAGTCCAAGCACTATAATGACACCTACACACCCACCACCCCATGAATGACTGTTGATATTTACAGTCCAAGTTCTGTAATGACACTCACACATCCACCACCCTATGAATGACTGTTGATATTTACAGTCCAAGCACTGTAATGACACCCACACACCTACCACCCCATACATGATGGTTAATATTTATTGGCCAAGCACTGTAATGACATCCACACACCCACCACCCCAAGAATGACTGTTGATATTTTCAGTCCAAGCACTGTAATGACATCCACACACCCACCACCCCATGAATGACTGTTGATATTTACAGTTCAAGCACTGTAATGACACCCACACACCCACCACCGAATGTATGATGGTTTATATTTACAGTTCGGGAACCGTAATGACACCCACACACTCTTACTTACTTATGTTACTTATGTGATGGCTTCTAGGGACTTTCAACGGTTGCCAGCTCTCCAAGTCACTCCGTAGATCAACTAAAGCCGGAAACTTGGTCTCATTTCTTCATTTATGAGGTTGTAAGACTCGGTGAAGAGGTGTGTCTTCATCCTCTTTTTGAATAGAGCAGCTGTTTTTGCTGCCCTAACGAAGCTCGGAAGGTTGTTGTAGAGGCGAGGAGCACTATTTGCGAACGCTCTTTTTCCACATTCCCTTCTGAATCTTGGTTCCAGAAGCCTATTCACCTCGCTGCTATGTCGCAATTCTACATTGGTATCCACATGAAAGTCCAGGAGCATATCTCGCATGTAAACTGGTTTGCCAAAATTTAACGCTTGATGAACCATGACACACTGCTTGTAAACGATACGTGCCTTAATAGGAAGCCAATGTAGTTGTATGAGTGCTGGCGTTATTCGATCTCTTCTTGACAGACCTCGTATCAATCTCGCAGCTCTGTTCGTGATCATCTGGAGTTTCTTCAATAGATAATCAGGCAAGCCGTAATATAGGGAATTACAGTAATCCAATTTACTTAGAACATGATTGTAAACCAGTTTCGTCATCACACTCTGATCAAGGTATTTCCTTACGAAAGCCAAATTGCTCAAGTGGTATCCAGCAATTTGAACCACATGACCAATCTGATCTCTCATCAATAGCTCACTGTCCAACATCACCCCGAGACTCTTCACACATTTGTTGATTGTGATTTCCCTATCATTCACTTTCAGTTTACGTACTCCCAAGCTGTCGAAGTCAGTTCTACGACCGACATACAGACATTCTGTTTTATCTTGATTTAATTTAAGCTGCCTGGAATCCATCCATTGCTTAATGTCAGTAAGGACAGAGCTCAAATGAGTTTCTGAATCGTGTATATTTGTAAATGACATATAAAACTGTGTGTCATCCGCAAAAAGCTTGAATCTGACTTCGTACTTTTTAAGTAGTACAGAAAAATCAGTAGTATATAAACAGAAGAGTATTGGGCCTAAAACACTACCCTGAGGCACACCTCTTGTTAATGGTATTGCGTCAGAAAATTAATTTCCTATTTTTACACAGTAGTTGCGGCCAGTCAGGTAACTCTTCAGGTACGAGAGAGCAGCACCTATTATACCAATATGTTCACAGACACTCAGTAAGACACTGTGCACTACTGTGTCGAATGCAGCACTCAAATCCAGTAATACCAACAGACCACATTTTCCATCATCCATCAAAGTGCGCATGTCACTTACGATAGAACACAGAGCAGTCTCCGTGGAATACAGACGACGGTAGGCTGACTGGTTATCATGAATTGCACCAACCATATCCAAATAATCCATCAATTGAGTTAAAATTACCTTTTCCAAAATCTTGGATTGAAAAGTTAAATTGGATACAGGACGAAATGAGCTGAAAGATTGGGGGTCAAGATTCCCCTTCAATGTGGGTGTTACAATAGCTTGCTTTTCAGAGTTTGGGAACACACTATTAGCAATACTCACATTTACCATTTTTGTGATAACGCTGACCAGACGATCAAACCTTTTGTTTCTATTAAACAGCTTGAACGGCATAGGGTCGATTGCAGAGTACGTAGGTTTTGCCTTCTTGATCATCTCACTAACAGTCAATTCACTCACAATTCGGAACTCACTCAGTTTAATATCAGAAGTTTGTTCACTCATAACCATATGCGAACTATCACTCACAAACGTCGATATAATATTCTTGATCTTATTATCGAAAAAATATACAAAATCATTGGCCAACTTGCTATCCGAACAGCTCTCCGGCAACTTATGCTTCCTCTTATCACCAGTCAGGCAGTCAAGTATCTTGTAGAGCTCGTGTATATTCGATCCCGCCATTTCAGTTTTCTCTTTGTAATAACTGCACTTTCTCTTGGTGACAAGCCTTAATTCGTAGTTTCGTGCTTGAGTGTATGCATGTCTACATTCCTCAGTACGATACTTGCGCTACCGTCTTTCCATCTTTTTTTTATTAATTTTCGCTTTATTTATGTCATTGTTGAACCACGGAGATTCATCTTTCACTATTATTTTCTTCTCAACTATAGGACACATTTTGTCGTATTCAGACTTCAGCGTGTAATTGTATAGATTGTACAAACAGTCATGACACTCTCCTTTCACTGCCCACCCATGATTGCACGAATCACCGTATTGCTCGACTATCTTATTACAAACGAGTGATAGTAGACCATCACTATTAAAATTTCTTCTGGACCGAAAAGAAATATTCTTTACTTGCCTTTTACTCAACAACAGGTTCAGATTAAACACCACAAGTTTGTGTATCGGTGAAAGGGAGCATACATCGTCCACCTGAAGGTTACGTACCAGGTCTCCAGATGTGTCCACCAAGACCAAATCAATAATATGGCCACAAATCGATGTGGGCTTGTTCACTACATTGACCAGGTTAAACGTTGCTAACATATCTGTAAATCGCTGAACATAGCGGGCTCCTGGAGTATCAAGCCAAAAATTAAAATCTCCCAACACAATGACATTAGAGCTAATCATGTCAACCGTCTCGAGGTACAGCTCAAGCTCATCAATGAATAAACCAGGGCTAGTAGCAGGGGGTCTATATATTGTTATAAACGTTACTTTGCTTCCACCAGCTTGACACTCAACCTGAAGGAGTTCGAAACTTTCAAACCCCGGCGACTTGCATACCTTCACCTTCTTTATAGAATTTGAAACAAATAGACCAACACCTCCGCCTCGACCCGTACACCTCGGTTTATGTAAAAAAGAATGAGTCACCGGAGTCATTTCCTGGATACAGCTGAGTCAAATTTCGTTAACCACTTCTCAGTAATGGCATAAAAATCTAAACAGCCATCAACAATCGTCTGGCGTATCTCAAATGTTTTATTTTTAGCAGACTGCACGTTCAATAGTCCACAATTAACACTTTGCATATTAAAAGCCATGGTTAGTGTTGAGTCTGATCCTATTTACCTCCGAGGTGAAAATGGGGCAAGACAAACTACTTACAGAGTGTTCGCTTTGACGTTTTGAAGCAGCACAGTTGAAGCATTTTCTCACATCAGACTGGCAAGAGCGACCTTCATGCTGACCTGCACACTTATAGCAGTGGGGTGCATGACCTTTGACCTTGGATTGGCAACTATCCGACTTGTGACCGAATTTCAGGCAGTGGTAACACAGTAGTGGAAAATAACGATCGTATACCTGATGAACGCCCCACTTCAGCTTCAGCTTGTCATTCATCCCGTGAATTCTTGCACGTACCTCTGGATCACACTTCAGTACATAATGTACAGTCCCTCCTGCAGCTGGTCTTTCAGAAACAATTTTCATTTTATTCATAACTCCGTCAATCGATTCCAAATTATTCCTTACAATAATTTCTTCAATGAGCGATTCCTTGTCCTCATTCCGAGCCACATTACATACCATAATTTTGGGGTCCCATCGCTTCCCATTGGAAACAATTAAATTCCCCACCTCGTGTAACTTATTTTGTGCAGCATTTCTCTTCTCTTCAGATTCAAGATTTATAACAATATTTCCCTTGTTAGTGAATTTGGAGTCCATAATTTGAACATCCGACAACAATTCTTCGACCTCTTTCTTCATATCAACTGCTTTTTCGCTACCCTTTGCTTTAATAATAAGAAGATTCTTATTTTTCTGTGTGCGTTTCCGTTTCCTGCTTCTCGACACCAAATCAGCCCAGTTCATGCCATCTTTTTCCACCTGGCCCGATTGAGCTGACACAGCCTCTTCCACAGCCAGTATGACCCTGTCAGTCAGAGCCGGCAAAGCAGCCATTACACTATTCTGAAGATTCTCGGGTAGTCTTATATCCTTCAGCATATTCTTGATTTCAATAATATCACTTTTCATTACATTAATCTCCTCTCGAAGGTGAACTTCACTCTTTATCACTAGAGCACAAGGATCACAAACCCAATTTACTTCCGAAGCATTTGATTTCAAACCAGTCATTCTCGTACAAGTGCTATGGCCGCCCAATTTGCACTTGAGACATTTCAGCCACTTGACCTTTCCATCATCTCGCTCATGACAGACAAGGCACAGCTCGTCAACTGGAGAACCCATGCTGGACGTGCCAAAACATATACAGGCGCACTAGCACTGCACTGTTAATGTAAACACTAGCACTGTTTATACATGTCACGGAGCTAACGAGACACCTTTCACCACCGCAGTCTCCCTTACACCCCATGAATGACTGTTGATATTTACAGTCCAAGCACTGTCATGACACCCACACATGCACCACCCCATGTATGACTGTTGATATTTACAGTCCAAGCACTCTAATGACACCCACCACCCAATAAATGAATGTTGATATTTATAGTTAAAACACTGTAATGACACCCACATACCCACCACCTCATGAATGACTGTTGATATTTACAGTCCAAGCACTGCAATGACACCCACACACTGACCATCCCAAGATTGACTATTGATATTTACAGTCCAAGCACTGTAATGACACCCACACACCCACCACCCAAAAAATGACTGTAGATATTTACAGTCTAAGCACTGTAATAACACCCACACACCCACAAACCCATGAAGGACTGTTGATAATTACAGTCTAAGCACTGTAATGACACCAACACACCCACCACCCCATGATTGTCTGTTGATATTTACAGTCCAAGCACTGTAATGACAGCCACACACCCACCACTCTATGAATGACTGTTGATATTTACAGTCCATGCACTGTAATGACACCCACACACCCACCACCCCATAAATGACGGTTCATATTTATAGTCCAAGCACTGTAATGACACCAACACACCCACCACCCCAGGAATAACTGTTAATATTTATAGTCTGAGCTCTGTAATGACACCCACACACTCACCACCCCATTAATGACTGTTGATATTTACAGTCCAAGTACTGTCATGACACCCACACATGCACCACCCCATGAATGACTGTTGATATTTATAGTCAAAGAACTGTAATGACACCCGACAAACAATAAATGAATGTTGATATTTATAGTTAAAACACTGTAATGACACCAACACACACACCACCCCATGAATGACTGTTGATAATTACAGTCCCAGCACTGTAATGACACCCACACACCAACCACCCCATGGTTGACTGTTAATATTTACAGTCCAAGCACTGTAATGACACTCACACACCCACCACCCAATAACTGACTGTTGATATTTACAGTCTAAGCACTGTAATGACACCCACACACCCACCACCCCATGAATGACTGTTGATATTTACAGTCCAAGCTCTGTAATGACACTCACTCACCCACCACCCTATAAATGACTGTTGATATTTGCAGTCCAGGAACTGTAATGACACCCACACAAACACCACCCCATAAATGACGGTTGATATTTACAGTCCAAGCACTGTAATGACACCCACACACCCACCACCCCATGAATGACTGTTGATATTTACAGTCAAAGCACTGCATAGACACCCAAACACCAAAACCCCGTGAATGACTGTTGATATATACAGTCCAAGCATTTTAATGACACCCAACACCCCATGATTGACTGTTGATATTTACAGTCCAAGCACTGTAATGACACCAACCACCCCATGATTGACTGTTGATATTTACAGTCCAAGCACTAATGACACACACACACCCACCACACCATGAATGACTTGATATTTATAGTCCAAGCACTGTAATGACACCCACACACCTACCACCCCATGAATGACTGTTGATATTTACAGTTCAAGCACTATAATGAAACCCACACACCCACCACCCCATGAATGACTGTTGATATTTACAGTCCTAGCACTGTAATGACACCCTCACCCCCACCCCCCTATGAATGACTATTGATATTTACAGTCAAAGCACTGTAATGACACCCCCACACCTACCACCTTATAAATTACTGTTGATATTTGCAGTTCAAGCACTCTAATGACACCCACCACCTTTTAAATGGCTGTTGATATTTACAATCAAAACACTGTAATGACACCCACACACCCACCACCCCAAGAATGACTGTTGATTTTTACAGTCAAAGCACTGTAATGACACCCACACACCCACCACCCCATGATTGACTGTTGATATTTACAGTCCAAGCACTGTAATGACAGCCACACACCCACTACCCCATAAATGACTGTTGATATTTACAGTCTAAGCACTGTAATGACACCCACACACCGACCACCCCAAGAATGACTTTTGATATTTACAGTCCAAGCACTGTAATGACACCTACACACCCACCACCCCATGAATGTCTGTTGATATATACAGTCCAAGCTCTGTAATTACACTCACACACCCACCACCCTATGAATGACTATTGATATTTACAGTCCAAGCACTGTAATGACACACACACACCCACCACCCCTTAAATGACGGTTAATATTTATAGGCCAATCACTGTAATGACACCCACACACCCAACACCTTAAGAATAACTGTTGATATTTTCAGTTCAAGCACTGTAATGACATCCACACACCCACCACCCCATGAATGACTGTTAATATTTACAGTCTGAGCAGTGTAATGACACCCACACACCCATCACCTAATGTATGATGGTTTATATTAGCAGTCCAGGAAATGTAATGACACCCACACATGCACCACCCCATGAATGACTGTTGATATTTACACTCCAAGCACTCTAATGACACCCACCACCCAATAAATGAATGTTGATATTTATAGTTAAAACACTGTAATGACACCCGCCCACCCACAACCTCATGAATGACTGTTGATATTTACAGTCCAAGCACTATAATGACACCCACACACCGACCTTCCCATGATTAACTATTGATATTTACGGTCCAAGCAATGTAATGACACCCACACACCCACCACCCAATAAATGACTGTTGATATTTTCAGTCCTAGCACTGTAATGACACCCTCACCCCCACCACCCCATGAATGACTGTTGATATTTACAGTCAAAGCACTGTAATGACACCCTCACACCTACCACCTTATAAATTGCTGTTGATATTTACAGTTCAAGCACTCTCATGACACCCCCCACCTTTTAAATGGCTGTTGATATTTACAATCAAAACACTGTAATGACATCCACACACCCACCACCCCAAGAATGACTATTGATATTTACTGTCAAAGCAATGTAATGACACCCAACCACCCACAACCCCATGATTGACTGTTGATATTTACAGTCCAAGCACTGTAATGACACCCAACCACCGACCACCCCAAGAATGACTTTTGATAATTACAGTCCAAGCACTGTAATGACACCTACACAAACACCACCCCATAAATGACGGTTGATATTTACAGTCCAAGCACTGTAATGACACCCACACACCCACCACCCCATGAATGACTGTTGATATATACAGTCCAAGCACTGCATAGACACCCAAACACCAAAACCCCATGAATGACTGTTGATATTTACAGTCCAAGCACTCTAATGACACCCAACACCCCATGATTGACTGTCGATATTTACAGTCCAAGCACTGTAATGACACCAACCACCCCATGATTGACTGTTGATATTTACAGTCCTAGCACTATTGACACACACACACCCACCACACCATGAATGACTTGATATTTATAGTCCAAGCACTGTAATGACACCCACACACCCACCACCCCATGAATGACTATTGATATTTTCAGTTCAAGCACTATAATGAAACCCACACACCCACCATCCCATGAATGATTGTTGATATTTACAGTCCTAGCACTGTAATGACACCCTCACCCCCACCACCTCATGAATGACTGTTGATATTTACAGTCAAAGCACCGTAATGATACCCCAACACCTACCACCTTATAAATTACTGTTGATATTTACAGTTCAAGCACTCTAATGACACCCACCACCTTTTAAATGGCTGTTGATATTTACAATGAAAACACTGTAATAACACCCACACACCCACCACCCCAAGAATGACTGTTGATATTTACATTCAAAGCACTGTAATGACACCCACACACCCACCACCCCATGATTGACTGTTGATATTTACAGTCCAAGCACTGTAATAACAGCCACACACCTACCACCCCATAAATGACTGTTGATATTTACAGTCTAAGCACTGTAATGACACTCACACACCGACCACCCGAAGAATGACTTTTGATATTTACAGTCCAAGCAATGTAATGACACCTACACACCCACCTCCCCATTATTGTCTGTTGATATATACAGTCCAAGCTCTGTAATTACACTCACACACCCACAACCCTATGAATGACTGTTGATATTTACAGTCCAAGCACTGTAATGACACCCACACACCCACCATCCCATAAATGACGGTTAATATTTATAGGCCAATCACTGTAATGACACCCACACACCCACCACATTAAGAATGAGTGTTGATATTTTCATTCCAGGCACTGTAATGACATCCACACACCCACCAACCCATGAATGACTGTTAATATTTACAGTCTGAGCAGTGTAATGACCCCCACACACCCACCACCTAATGTATGATGGTTTATATTAGCAGTCCAGAAAATGTAATGACACCCACACACTCACCACCCCATTAATGACTGTTGATATTTACAGTCCAATCACTGTCGTGACACCCACACATGCACCACCCCATGAATGACTGTTGATATTTACACTCCAAGCACTCTAATGACACCAACAACCCAATAAATAAAAGTTGATATTTATAGTTAAAACACTGTAATGAAACCCGCCCACCCACCACCTCATGAATGACTGTTTATATTTACATTCCAAGCACTATAATGACACCCACACACCGCCCTTCCCATGATTGACTATTGATATTTACTATCCAAGCACTGTAATGACACCCACACCCCCACCACCCCATGAATGACTGTTGATATTTACAGTCAAAGCACTGTAATGACACCCTCACACCTACCACCTTATAAATTACTGTTGATATTTACAGTTCAAGCACTCTAATGACACCCACCACCTTTTAAATGGCTGTTGATATTTACAATCAAAACACTGTAATGACACCCACACACCCACCACCCCAAGAATGACTATTGATATTTACAGTCAAAGCACTGTAATGACACCCACACACCCACCACCCCATGAGTGTCTGTTGATATATACAGTCCAAGCTCTGTAATTACACTCACACACCCACCACCCAATGAATGACTGTTGATATTTACAGTCCAAGCACTGTAATGACACCCACACACCCACCACCCAATAAATGATGATTCATATTTATAGTCCAAGCACTGTAATGACACCAACACACCCACCACCCCAGGAATAACTGTTAATATTTACAGTCTGAGCTCTGTAATGACACCCACACATTAATAATGGTTGATATTTACAGTCCAAAAACTGTAATGACACCCACACACTCCCCACCCCATTAATGACTGTTGATATTTACAGTCCAAGTACTGTCATGACACCCACACATGCACCACCCCATAAATGACTGTTGATATTTATAGTCAAAGCACTGTAATGACACCCAACACCCAATAAATGAATGTTGATATTTATAGTTAAAACACTGTAATGACACCAACAAACACACCACCCCATGAATGACTGTTGATAATTACAGTCCCAGCACTGTAATGACACCGACACACCGACCACCCCATGATTGACTGTTAATATTTACAGTCCAAACACTGTAATGACACCCACACACCCATCACACAATAACAAACTGTTGATATTTACAGTCTAAGCACTGTAATGACACCCACACACCCACAACCCCATGAATGACTGTTGATATTTACAGTCCAAGCCCTGTAATGACACTCACACACCCACCACCCTTAGAATGACTATTGATATTTGCAGTCCAGGAACTGTAATGACACCCACACAAACACCACGCCATAAATAACGGTTGATATTTACAGTCCAAGCACTGTAATGACACCCAGACACCCACCACCCCATGAATGACTGTTGATATTTACAGTCCAAGCACTTCATAGACACTCAAACACCAAAACCCCATGAATGACTGTTGATATTTACAGTCCAAGCACTCTAATGACACCCAACACCCCATGATTGACTGTTGATATTTACAGTCCAAGCACTGTAATGACACCAACCACCCCATGATTGACTGTTGATATTTACAGTCCAAGCCCTAATGACACACACACCCACCACACCATGAATGACTTGATATTTATAGTCCAAGCACTGTAATGACACCCACACACCCACCACCCCATGAATGACTGTTGATATTTACAGTTCAAGCACTATAATGAAACCCACACACCCACCACCCTATGAATGACTGTTGATATTTACAGTCCTAGCACTGTAATGACACCCTCACCCCCACCAAATCATGGATGACTGTTGATATTTACAGTCAAAGCAGTGTAATGATACCCCAACACCTACCACCTTATAAATTACTGTTGATATTTACAGTTCAAGCACTCTATTGACACCCACCACCTTTTAAATGGCTGTTGATATTTACAATCAAAACACTGTAATAACACCCACACACCCACCACCCCAAGAATGACTGTTGATATTTAAATTCAAAGCACTGTAATGACACCCACACACACACCACACCATGATTGACTGTTGATATTTACAGTCCAAGCACTGTAATGACAGCCACACACCAACCACCCCATAAATGACTGTTGATATTTACAGTCTAAGCACTGTAATGACACCCACACACCGACCACCCCAAGAATGACTTTTGATATTTACAGTCCAAGCACTGTAATGACACCTACACACCCACCTCCCCATTATTGTCTGTTGATATATACAGTCCAAGCTCTGTAATTACACTCACACACCCACAACCTTATGAATGACTGTTGATATTTACAGTCCTAGCACTGTAATGACACCCACACACCCACCACCCCATAAATGACGGTTAATATTTATAGGCCAATCACTGTAATGACACCCACACACCCACCACATTAGGAATGAGTGTTGATATTTTCAGTCCAAGCACTGTAATGACATCCACACACCCACCACCCCATGAATGACTGTTAATATTTACAGTCTGAGCAGTGTAATGACCCCCACACACCCACCACCTAATGTATGATGGTTTATATTAGCAGTCCAGGAAATGTAATGACACCCACACACTCACCACCCCATTAATGACTGTTGATATTTACAGTCCAATCACTGTCGTGACACCCACACAAGCACCACCCCATGAATGACTGTTGATATTTACACTCCAAGCACTCTAATGACACCCACAACAAAATAAATAAAAGTTGATATTTATAGTTAAAACACTGTAATGACACCCGCCCACCCACCACCTCATGAAAGACTGTTGATATTTACAGTCCAAGCACTATAATGACACCCACACACCGACCTTTCCATGATTGACTATTGATATTTACTATCCAAGCACTGTAATGACACCCACACACCCACCACACAATAACTGACTGTTGATATTTACAGTCTAAGCACTATAATGAAACCCACACACCCACCATCCCATGAATGACTGTTGATATTTACAGTCCTAGCACTGTAATGACACCCTCACCCCCACCACCTCATGAATGACTGTTGATATTTACAGTCAAAGCACTGTAATAATACCCCAACACCTACCACCTTATAAATTACTGTTGATATTTACAGTTCAAACACTCTAATGACACCCACCACCTTTTAAATGGCTGTTGATATTTACAATCAAAACATTGTAATAACACCCACACACCCACCACCCCAAGAATGACTGTTGATATTTACATTCAAAGCACTGTAATGACACCCACACACCCACCACCCAATGATTGACTGTTGATATTTACAGTCCAAGCACTGTAATGACACCCACACACCCACCACCCCATAAATGACTGTTGATATTTACAGTCTAAGCACTGTAATGACACCCACACACCGACCACCCCAAGAATGACTTTTGATATTTACAGTCCAAGCACTGTAATGACATCTACACACCCACCTCCCCAATATTGTCTGTTGATATATACAGTCCAAGCTCTGTAATTACACTCACACACCCACAACCCTATGAATGACTGTTGATATTTACAGTCCAAGCACTGTAATGATACCCACACACCCACCATCCCATAAATGACGGTTAATATTTATAGGCCAATCACTGTAATGACACCCACACACCCACCACATTAAGAATGAGTGTTGATATTTTCAGTCCAGGCACTGTAATGACATCCACACACCCACCAACCCATGAATGACTGTTAATATTTACAGTCTGAGCAGTGTAATGACCCCCACACACCCACCACCTAATGTATGATGGTTTATATTAGCAGTCCAGGAAATGTAATGACACCCACACACTCACCACCCCATTAATGACTGTTGATATTTACAGTCCAAGCACTGTAATGGCACCTACACACCCACCACTCCATGAATGTCTGTTGATATATACAGTCCTAGCTCTGTAATTACAATCACACACCCACCACCCTATGAATGACTGTTGATATTTACAGTCCAAACACTGTAATGACACCCACACACCCACTACCCCATAAATGACGGTTAATATTTATAGTCCAATCACTGTAATGACACCCACACACCCACCACCTTAAGAATGACTGTTGATATTTTCAGTCCAAGCACTGTAATGACATCCTCACACCCACCACCCCATGAATGACTGTTAATATTTACAGTCTGAGCAGTGTAATGACACCCACACACCCACTACCTAATGTATGATGGTTTATATTAGCAGTCCAGGAACTGTAATGACACCCACACACTCACCACCCCATTAATGACTGTTGATATTTACAGTCCAATCACTGTCGTGACACCCACACATGCACCACCCCTTGAATGACTGTTGATATTTACACTCCAAGCACTCTAATGACACCCACCACCTAATAAATGAATGTTGATATTTACAGTTAAAACACTGTAATGACACCCGCCCACCCACCACCTCATGAATGACTGTTGATATTTACAGTCCAAGCACTATAATGACACCCACACACCGACCTCTCCATATTTGACTATTGATATTTACTGTCCAAGCACTGTAATGACGCCCACACACCCACCACCCAATAAATGACTGTTGATATTTACAGTCTAAGCACTGTAATGACACCCACACACCCACCAATCCATGAAGGACTGTTGATAATTACAGTCCAACAACTGTAATGACACCCACACACCCACCACCCCATGAATGACTGTTGATATTTACAGTCCAAGCACTAATGACACACACACCCACCACCCCATGAGTGACTGTTGATATTTACAGTCCAAGCACTATAATGACACCCACACACCCACCACCCCATAAATGACTGTTGATATTTACAGTCCAAGCACTCTAATAACACCCACCACCCTATGAATGACTGTTGATATTTACAATCAAAACATTGTAATGACACCCACACAACCACCACCCCATAAATAACTGTCGATATTTACAGTCCAATCACTGTAATGCCACCCACCACCCCTTGAATGACTGTTGATATTTACAGTCCAAGCACTAATGACACACAGACACCCACCACCCCATGAGTGACTGTTGATATTTACAGTCCAAGCACTATAATGATACCCACACACCCACCACAACATAAATGACTGTTGATATTTACAGTCAAAGCACTGTAATGACACCCGCACACCCACCACCCAATGAATTATGGTTGATATTTACAGTCCACGCAATGTAATGTCACCCACACACCCACCACCCAATGAATGACTGTTGATATTTACAGTCCAAGCACTTTAATGACACCAACCAACCTATAATTGACTGTTGATATTTAAAATCAAAACACTGTAATGACACTCACACACCCACCATCTATAAATGACTTTTGATATTTACAGTCAAAACACTGTAATGACACCCGCACACCCACCACCCCATGATTGACTGTTGATATTTACAGTCCAAGAACTGTAATGACAGCCACACACCCACCACCCTATAAATGACTGTTGAATTTTACAGTTTAAGCACTGTAATGACACCCACACACCCACCACCCCATAAATGACTGTTGATATTTACAGTCTAAGCATTATAATGACACCCACACACTCACCACCCCAAGAATTACTTTTGATATTTACAGTCCAAGCACTGTAATGACACCTACACACCCACCACCCCATATCTCACAGTTAATATTTACAGTCCAAGCACAGTAATGACACCCACACACCCAACACCCAATGAATGACTGTTGATATTTTCATCCCAAGCACTGTAATAACACCAACACACTTACCACCCCATGATTGACTGTTGATATTTACAGTCCAAACAATGCATAGAAACCCAAACACCCACAACCCAATGAATGACTGTTGATATTTTCATCCCAAGCACTGTAATAACACCAACACACTTACCAACCCATGATTGCCTGTTAATATTTACAGTCCAAGCACTGTAATGACACCACACACCCACCACCCCATGATTAACTGTTGATATTTACAGTCCAAACAATGCATAAAAACCCAAACACCCACAACCCCATGAATGACTGTTAATAATTACAGTCCAAACACTGTAATGACACCCACACACCCATCACCCAATAAATGTTTGTTGATATTTACAGTCTAAGCAATGTAATGAAACCCACACACCCACAACCCCAAGAATGACTTTTGATATTTACTGTCCAAGCACTGTAATGACACCTACACACCAACCACCCCCTGAATGACTGTTGATATTTACAGTCCAAGCTCTGTAATGATACTCACACACCCACCACCCTATGAATGACTGTTGATAATTACAGTCCAAGCTCGGTAATGACACCCACACACCCACCACCCAATAAATGACTGTTAATATTTACAGTCTAAGCACTGTAATGACACCTACACACACACCACCACATGAATGACTGTTGATATTTACAGTCCAAGCACTGTAATGACAACCACACACCCACCACCCCATGATTGACTGTTGATATTTACACTCCAAGCACTGCATAGACACCCAAAAACCTACAACCCCATGAATGACTGTTGATATTTATAGTCAAAGCTCTGTAATGAGACTCACACACCCACCACTCTATGAATGACTGTTGATATTTAGAGTCCAAGCACTGTAATGCCACCCACAACCCCTTGAATGACTGTTGATATTTACAGTCCAAGCACTAATGACACACAGACACCCAGCACCCCATGAATGACTGTTTATATTTACAGTCTAAGCACTGTAATGACACCCTCACACCCATCATCCTATGAATGACTGTTGATATTTACAGTCAAAGCACTGTAATGACACCCGCACACCTACCACCCCATGAATTATGATTGATATTTACAGTCCACGCAATGTAATGTCACCCACACACTCACCACCCCATGAATGACTGTTGATATTTACAGTCCAAGCACTATAATGACTCCAACCAACCTATAATTGACTGTTGATACTTACAATCAAAACACTGTAATGACATCCACATACCCACCACCTATGAATGACTTTTGATATTTACAGTCAAAACACTGTAATGACACCCGCACACCCACCACCCCATGAATGACTGTTGATATTTACAGTCCAAGCACTGTAATGACAGCCATACACCCACCACCCCATAAATGACTGTTGATATTTACAGTCTAAGCACTGTAATGACACCCACACACCCACCACCCCATAAATGACTGTTAATATTTAAAGTCTAAGCATTGTAATGACACCCACACACTCACCACCCCAAGAATAACTTTTAATATTTACAGTCCAAACATTGTAATGACACCTACACACCCACCACCCGATAAATCACAGTTAATATTTACAGTCCAAGCACTGTAATGACACCCACACACCCAACACCCCATGAATGACTGTTGATATTTTCAGTCCAAGCACTGTAATGACACCAACACACCCACCACTCCATGATTGACTGTTGATATTTTCAGTCCAAGCACTGTAATGACAGCCACACACCCACCACCCAATAAATGACTGTTAATATTTACAGTTTAAGCACTCTAATGACACCCACACACCCACCATCCCATGAATGACAGTTGATATTTAGAGTCCAAGCACTGTAATGACACCCACACACCCACCACTCCATAAATGACTGTTGATATTTACAGTCCAAGCACTGTAATGACACCCACACACCCAGCACCCCATAAATGACTGTTTATATTTACAGTCTAAGCAATGTAATGGCACCCACTACCCTAAGAATAACATTTGATAGTTACAGTCTAAGCACTGTAATGAAACCCACACACCCACAACCCCATAAATGACAGTTGATATTTACAGTCCAAGCACTGTAATGACACCCACACACCCACCACCCCTTGAATGACAGTTGATATTTTCCGTCCATGCACTGTAATCACATCCACACACCCACCACCCCATAAATAACGGTTAATATTTACAGTCTGAGCACTGTAATGACACCCACACACCCACCACCTTTTGAATGATGATTGATATTTACAGTCCAAGAATTGTAATAACACCCACACACTCACCACCCCATGAATGACAGTTGATATTTTCAGTCCATGCACTGTAATGACATCCAAACACCCACCATCCCATAAATAACTGTTAATATTTACAGTCCAAGCACTGTAATGACACCACACACCCACCACCACATGATTAACTGTTGATATTTACAGTCCAAACAATGCATAGAAACCCAAACACCCACAACACCATGAATGACTGTTAATAATTACAGTCCAAACACTGTAATGACACCCACACACCCATCACCCTATGAATTACTTTTGATATTTAGAGTCCAATCACTGTAATGCCACCCAACACCCAATGAATGACTTGACATTTACAGTCCAAGCAATGTAATGACACCCACACACCCACCAGCCCATTTATGACTGTTGATATTTACAGTCCAAGCATTGCACAGACACCCAGAAACCCACAACCCCATGAATGACTGTTGATATTTACAATCCACGTTCTGTAATGACACCCAAACACCCATCACCCATTGAATGAATGTTGATATTTAGAGTCCAAGCACTGTAATGCCACCCACCACCCAATGAATGACTGTTGATATTTACAGTCCAAGCACAAATGACAAACACACACCCACCACCCCATAATGACTTGATATTTACAGTCCAAGCAATGTAATGACACCCACACTCCCACCACCCCATGAATGACTGTTGATATTTACAGTTCAAGCACTATAATGACACCCACACATCCACCACCAAATTAATGACTGGTAATATTTACAGTCCAAACACTGTAATAACACACCCACACCAACCCCCCTATTAATTACGGTTGATATTTACAGTCCAAGGACTGTAATGACACCCACACACTTACCACCTTATTAATCACGGTTGATATTTACGGTCCAAGCAATGTAATGACACCCACACACCCACCACCCCATGAATGACAATTGATATTTTCAGTCCATGCAATGTAATGACACCTACACACCAACCACCCTATGAATTACTGTTCATATTTTGAGTCCAATCACTGTAATGCCACCCACTACCCCATGAATGACTGTTGATATTTACAATCCAAGCACTAATGACACTCACACAGCCACCACCCAATGAATGACTTGATATTTACAGTCCAAGCAATGTAAAGACACACACACACACCACACCCCATGATTGACTGTTGATATTTACTGTCCAAGCACTATAATGACACCCACACACCCACCACCCCATGAATGACTGTTGATATTTACAGTCTAAGCACTGTAATGACACCCTCACACCCACCACCCCATAAATGACTGTTGATATTTACAGTCAAAGCACTGTAATGACACCTTCACACCCACCACCCCATGAATTATGGTTGATATTTACAGTCCAAGCACTGTAATGACACCCACATACCCACCACCCCATGAATGACTGTTGATATTCACAGTCCAAGCTCTGTAATGACACCCACACACCCACCACCCCATGATTGACTGCTGATATTTACAGTCCAAGCACTGCACAGACACCCAGAAACCCACAACTACATAAATGACTGTTGATATTTACAGTCCAAGCTCTGTAATGACACAAACACACTTATCACCCCATGAATGACTGTTGATATTTGGAGTCCAAGCACTGTAATGCCACCCACCACCCCATTAATTATGGTTGATATTTACAGTCCAAGCACTGTCATGACACCAACACACCCACCACCCCATGAAAAACTGTTGATATTTACAGTCCAAGCACTTTAATGACACCCACCACCCTATGAATGACTGTAAATATTTACAATGAAAACACTGTTATGACACCCACACACCCACCACCACATGAATGACTGTTTATATTTACAGTCCAAGCACTGTAATGACACCCACACCCACCACCCCATGATTGACTGTTGATATTTACAGTCCAAGCAATGCATAGACACCCAAATACACACAACCCCATGAATTACTGTTAATATTTACAGTCCAAGCACTGTAATGACACCCACACACCCATCACCCTATGAATTACTGTTGATATATAGAGTCCAATCACTGTAAAGCCTCCCACTACCCCATGAATGACTTGATATTTACAGTCCAAGCACTAATGACACACACACACCCACCACCCAATGAATGACTTGATATTTACAGTCCAAGTAATGTAATGACATCCACACACCCAACACCCCATGATTGACTGTTGATATTTACAGTCCAAGAACTATAATGACACAAACACACCCAACACCCCATGAATGACTTGATATTTACAGTCCAAGCAATGTAATGACACCCACACACCCACCACCCCATGAATGACTGTTGATATTAACAGTTCAAGCACTATAATGACACCCACACATCCACCTTCCCATGAATGACTGTTGATATTTACAGTCCAAGCACTGTAGTAACAGCCCCACACCCACCACCCCATTATTATGGTTGATATTTACAGTCCAAGCACTGTAATGACACCAACACACACACCAATCCATAAATGACTGTTGAAATTTACAGTCCAAGCACTCTAATGACACCCACTACCCCACAAATGACTGTTGATATTTACAGTCTAAGCACTGTAATGACACCCAAACTCCCACCACCCCATAAATGATGGTTGATTTTTATAGTCCAAGCACTGTAATGACACCCACACACCTACCACCCCATAAATGACGGTTGATATTTAAAGTCCAAGCACTGTAATGACACCCACACACCTACTACCCTATGAATGACTGTTGTTATTTTCAGTCCAAGCACTTTAATGACATCTTCACACCTACCACCCTATGAATGACTGTTAATATTTACAGTCCTAGAACTGTAATGTCACCCACATAACCCACCACCCAATGAATAATGGTTGATATTTACATTCCAAGGACTGTAATGATACCCACACACCCACCACCCAATAAATGACTGTTGATATTTTCAGTCCAAGCACTGTAATGACACCCACACACCCATCACCCTATAAATTCCTGTTGATATTTAGAGTCCAAGCACTGTAATGCCACCCACCATCCCATGAATGACTGTTGATATTTATATTTCAAGCACTAATGACACACCAACACCCACCACCCAATGAGTGACTTGATATTTTTAGTCCAATCAATGTAATGACACCCACACACCCACCACCCCATGAATGACTGTTGATATTTACAGTCCAAGCACTATAATAACACCTACACACCCACCACCCCATGAATGACTGTTAATATTTACAATGAAAACACTGTTATGACACCCACACACCCACCACCACATGAATGACTGTTTATATTTACAGTCCAAGCACTGTAATGACACCCACACCCACCACCCCATGATTGACTGTTGATATTTACAGTCCAAGCAATGCATAGACACCCAAATACACACAACCCCATGAATTACTGTTAATATTTACAGTCCAAGCACTGTAATGACACCCACACACCCATCACCCTATGAATTACTGTTGATATATAGAGTCCAATCACTGTAAAGCCTCCCACTACCCCATGAATGACTTGATATTTACAGTCCAAGCACTAATGACACACACACACCCACCACCCAATGAATGACTTGATATTTACAGTCCAAGTAATGTAATGACATCCACACACCCAACACCCCATGATTGACTGTTGATATTTACAGTCCAAGAACTATAATGACACAAACACACCCAACACCCCATGAATGACTTGATATTTACAGTCCAAGCAATGTAATGACACCCACACACCCACCACCCCATGAATGACTGTTGATATTAACAGTTCAAGCACTATAATGACACCCACACATCCACCTTCCCATGAATGACTGTTGATATTTACAGTCCAAGCACTGTAGTAACAGCCCCACACCCACCACCCCATTAATTATGGTTGATATTTACAGTCCAAGCACTGTAATGACACCAACACACACACCAATCCATAAATGACTGTTGAAATTTACAGTCCAAGCACTCTAATGACACCCACTACCCCACAAATGACTGTTGATATTTACAGTCTAAGCACTGTAATGACACCCAAACTCCCACCACCCCATAAATGATGATTGATTTTTATAGTCCAAGCACTGTAATGACACCCACACACCTACCACCCCATAAATGACGGTTGATATTTAAAGTCCAAGCACTGTAATGACACCCACACACCTACTACCCTATGAATGACTGTTGTTATTTTCAGTCCAAGCACTTTAATGACATCTTCACACCTACCACCCTATGAATGACTGTTAATATTTACAGTCCTAGAACTGTAATGTCACCCACATAACCCACCACCCAATGAATAATGGTTGATATTTACATTCCAAGGACTGTAATGATACCCACACACCCACCACCCAATAAATGACTGTTAATATTTACAGTTTAAGCACTCTAATGACACCCACACACCCACCACCCCATGAATGACTGTTGATATATAGAGTCCAAGCACTGTAATGCCACCCACCATCCCATGAATGACTGTTGATATTTATATTTCAAGCACTAATGACACACCAACACCCACCACCCAATGAGTGACTTGATATTTTTAGTCCAATCAATGTAATGACACCCACACACCCACCACCCCATGAATGACTGTTGATATTTACAGTCCAAGCACTATAATAACACCTACACACCCACCACCCCATGAATGACTGTTAATATTTACAGTCCAAGCACTGTAATGTCACCCACACACCCACCACCCAATGAATGATGGTTGATATTTACAGTCCAAGAACTATAATCAAACCCACAAACCCACTACCCCATGAATTACTGTTAATATTTACAGTCAAAGCACTGTAATGACACCCACACACCCATCACCCTATGAATTGCTGTTCATATTTAGAGTCCAATCACTGTAATGCCACCCACTACCCCATGAATGACTGTTGATATTTACAATCCAAGCACTAATGACACACACACAGCCACCACCCAATGAATGACTTGATATTTACAGTCCAAGCAATGTAAAGACACCCACACACCCCACACCCCATGATTGACTGTTGATATTTACAGTCCAAGCACTATAATGACACCCACACACCCACCACCCCATGATTGACTGTTGATATTTACAGTCTAAACACTGTAATGACACCCACACACCCACCACCCCATAAATGACTGTTGATATTTACAGTCAAAGCACTGTAATGACACCTTGACACCCATTAACCCATGAATTATGGTTGATATTTACAGTCCAAGCACTGTAATGACACCCACACACCCACCACCCAATAAATGACTGTTGATATTTACAGTCAAAGCACTGTAATGACACCCACACACCCTCCAATCCATGAAGGACTGTTGATAATTACAGTCCAACTACTGTAATGACACTCACACACCCACCACCCCATGAATGACTGTTGATATTTACAGTCCTAACACTCTAATGACACAAACCATCCTATAATTGGCTGTTGATATTTACAATCAAAACACTGTAATGACACTCACACACCCACCACCTATTAATGACTTTTGATATTTACAGTCAAAACACTGTAATGACACCCACACACCAACCTCCCCATGATTGACTGTTGATATTTGGAGTCCAAGCACTCTAATAACAGCCACACACACACCACCCCATAAATGACTGTTGATATTTACAGTCCAAACACTGTAATGACACCTACACACCCACCACCCCATGATTGACTGTTGATATTTACAGTCCAAGCACTGTAATGACAGCCACACACCCACCACCCAATAAATTTTTGTTGATAATTACAGTCTAAGCAATGTAATGACACCCACACACCCACCACCCCATGAATTATGGTTGATATTTACAGTCCAAGCACTGTAATGACACCTACACACCAACCACCCCCTGAATGACAGTTGATATTTACAGTCCAAGCTCTGTAATGATACTCACACACCCACCACCCTATGAATGACTGTTGATATTTACAGTCCAAACTCTGTAATGACACCCACACACCAACCACCCAATAAATGACTGTTAATATTTACAGTCTAAGCACTGTAATGATACCCACACACACACAACACCCCATGAATGACTGTTGATATTTAGAGTCCAAGCACTGTAATGACAACCACACACCCACCACCCCATGATTGACTGTTGATATTTACACTCCAAGCACTGCATAGACACCCAAAAACCCACAACCCCATGAATGACTGTTGATATTTATAGTCAAAGCTCTGTAATGACACTCACACACCCACCACTCTATGAATGACTGTTGATATTTAGAGTCCAAGCACTGTAATGCCACCCACCACCCCTTGAATGACTGTTGATATTTACAGTCCATGCACTAATGACACACAGACACCCACCACCCCATGAGTGACTGTTTATATTTACAGTCCAAGCACTATAATGACAGCCACACACACACCACCACATGAATGACTGTTGATAATTACAGTCTAAGCACTGTAATGACACCCTCACACCCATCATCCTATGAATGACTGTTGATATTTACAGTCAAAGCACTGTAATGACACCCGCACACCCACCACCCCATAAATTATGATTGATATTTACAGTCCACGCAATGTAATGTCACCCACACACCCACCACTCCATGAATGACTGTTGATATTTACAGTCCAAGCACTCTAATGACACCAACCAACCTATAATTGACTGTTGATATTTACAATCAAAAATCTGTAATGACACCCACACACCCACCACCTATGAATGACTTTTGATATTTACAGTCAAAACACTGTAATGACACCCGCACACCCACCACCCCATGATTGACTGTTGATATTTACAGTCCAATCACTGTAATGACAGCCACACACCCACCACCCCATAAATGACAGTTGATATTTACAGTCTAAGCATTGTAATGACACCCACACACCCACCACCCCATAAATGACTGTTGATATTTACAGTCTAAGCATTGTAATGACACCCACACACTCACCACCCCAAGAATGACTTTTAATATTTACAGTCCAAACACTGTAATGACACCTACACAACCACCACCCCATAAATCACAGTTAATATTTACAGTCCAAGCACTGTAATGACACCGACACACCCAACACCCCATGAATGACTATTGATATTTTCAGTCCAAGTACTGTAATGACACCAACACACCCACCACCCCATGATTGACTGTTGATATTTACAGTCCAATCACTGTAATGACAGCCACACACCCACCACCCAATAAATGTTTGTTGATATATACAGTCTAAGCAATGTAATGACACCCACACACCCACAACCCCAAGAATGACTTTTGATATTTACAGTCCAAGCACTGTAATGACACCTACACACCAACCACCCCCTGAATGACTGTTGGTATTTACAGTCCAAGCTCTGTAATGACACCCACACACCCACCACCCAATAAATGACTGTTAATATTTACAGTTTAAGCACTCTAATGACACCCACACACCCACCACCCCATGAATGACTGTTGATAATTACATTCTAAGCAATGTAATGGCACCCACTACCCTAAGAATGACATTTGATAGTTACAGTCTAAGCACTGTAATGAAACCCACACACCCACCACCCCATAAATGACTGTTGATATTTACAATCTAAGCATTATAATGACACCCACACACTCACCACCCCAAGTATGACTTTTGATATTTACAGTCCAAACACTGTAATGACACCTACACACCCACCACCCCATAAATCACAGTTAATATTTACAGTCCAAGCAAAGTAATGACACCCACACACCCAACACCCAATGAATTACTGTTGATATTTTCAGTCCAAGCACTGTAATGACACACACCCACCACCCCATGATTGACTGTTGATATTTACAGTCCAAGCACTGTAATGACAGCCACACACCCACCACCCAATAAATGTTTGTTGATATTTACAGTCTAAGCAATGTAATGACACCCACACACCCACCACCCCATGAATTATGGTTGATATTTACAGTCCAAGCACTGTAATGACACCTACACACCAACCACCTCCTGAATGACTGTTGATATTTACAGTCCAAGCTCTGTAATGATACTCACACACCCACCACCCTATGAATGACTGTTGATATTTACAATCCAAGCTCTGTAATGACACCCACACACCAACCACCCAATAAATGACTGTTAATATTTACAGTCTAAGCACTGTAATGATACCCACACACACACCACCCCATGAATGACTGTTGATATTTAGAGTCCAAGCACTGTAATGACAACCACACACCCACTACCCCATGATTGTCTGTTGATATTTACACTCCAAACACTGCATAGACACCCAAAAACCCACAACCCCATGAATGACTGTTGATATTTATAGTCAAAGCTCTGTAATGACACTCACACACCCACCACTCTATGAATGACAGTTGATATTTTCCATCCATGCACTGTAATGACATCCACACACCCACCACCCCATGAATAACTGTTAATATTTACAGTCTGAGCACTGTAATGACACCCACACACCCACCACCCATTGAATGATGATTGATATTTACAGTCCAAGAATTGTAATAACACCCACACACTCACCACCCCATGAATGACAGTCGATATTTTCAATCCATGCACTGTAATGACACCCTCACACCCATCATCCTATGAATGACTGTTGATATTTACAGTCAAAGCACTGTAATGACACCCGCACACCCACCACCCCATGATTGACTGTTGATATTTACAGTCCAAGCACTGTAATGACAGCCACACACCCACCACCCCATAAATTACTGTTGATATTTACAGTCCAAGCACTCTAATGACACCAACCAACCTATAATTGACTGTTGATATTTACAATCAAAACACTGTAATGACACCCACACACCCACCACCTATGAATGACTTTTGATATTTACAGTCGAAACACTGTAATGACACCCGCACACCCATCACCCCATGATTGACTGTTGATATTTACAGTCCAAGCACTGTAATGACAGCCACACACCCACCACCCCATAAATTACTGTTGATAATTACAGTCTCAGCACTGTAATGACACCTACACACCCACCACCACATAAATGACTGTTGATATTTACAGTCTAAGCATTGTAATGACACCCACACACTCACCACCCCAAGAATTACTTTTAATATTTACAGTCCAAACACTGTAATGACACCTACACACCCACCACCCCATAAATCACAGTTAATATTTACAGTCCAAACACTGTAATGACACCTACACACCCAACACCCCATAAATCACAGTTAATATTTACAGTCCAAGCACTCTAATGACACCCACACACCCACCACCCCATAAATGACTGTTGGTATTTACAGTCTAAGCAATGTAATGGCACCCACTACCCTAAAAATGACATTTGATAGTTACAGTCTAAGCACTGTAATGAAAACCACACACCCACCACCCCATAAATGAAGGTTGATATTTACAATCCAAGCACTGTAATGACACCCACACACCCACCACCCCTTGAATGACAGTTGATATTTTCAGTCCATGCACTGTAATGACATCCACACACCCACCACCCCATGAATAACTGTTAATATTTACAGTCTGAGCACTGTAATGACAGCCACACACTCACCACCCCTTGAATGACAGTTGATATTTTCAGTCCATGCACTGTAATGACATCCACACACCGACCACCCCATGAAAAACTGTTAATATTTACAGTCTGAGCACTGTAATGACACCCACACACTCACCACCCCATGAATGACAGTTGATATTTTCAGTCCATGCACTGTAATGACATCCACACACCCACCACCCCATGAATGACTGTTAATATTTACAGTCTGAGCACTGTAATGACAGCCACACACCCACAACCCAATGAATGATGGTTGATATTTACAGTCCAAGAACTGTAATAACACCCATACACTCCCCACCCCATTAAAACTGTTGATATTTACAGTCCAAGCACACTAATGACACCCACCACCCTATGAATGACTGTTATTATATACAGTCAAAACACTGTAATGACACCCACACACCCACCACCCCATGAATAACTGTTGATTTATACAGTCCAAGCACTGTAATGACACCAACCACCCACCACCCCATGATTAACTGTTAATATTTACAGTCCAAACAATGCATAGACACCCAAACACCCACAACCCCATGAATGACTGTTAATAATTACAGTCCAAGCAGTGTAATGACACCCACACACCCATCACCCTATAAATTACTTTTGATATTTAGATTCCAATCACTGTAATGCCACCCACCATCCCATGAATGACTGTTGATATTTACAGTCCAAGCAATAATGGCACACACACACCCACTACCCAATGAATGACTTGATATTTACAGTCCATGCAATGTAATGACACCCACACATCAACCACCCCATTAATGACTGTTGATATTTACAGTCCAAGCATTGCACAGACACCCAGACACCCACAACCCCATAAATGACTGTTGATATTTACAATCCAAGCTCTGTAATGACACCCACACACCCATCACCCCATGAATGACTTGATATTTACAGTCCAAGCAATGTAATGACACCCACACACCCACCACCCCATAAATGACTGTTGATATTTACAGTTCAAGCACTATAATGACACCCTAACACCAGCCCCCCCATTAATTATGGTTGATATTTACAGTCCAAGGACTGTAATGACACCCACACACTTACCACCCCATAAATCACGGTTGATATTTAAAGTCAAAGCAATGTAATGACACCCACACACCCACCACCCCATGAATGACATTTGATATTTTCAGTCCATGCACTGTAATGACATCCACACACCCAACACCCCATGAATGACTGTAAATATTTACAGTCCAAGCAATGTAATGTCACCCACATACCCACGACCCAATGAATGATGGTTGATATTTACAGTCCAAGAACTGTAATGAAACCCACACACCCACCACCCCATGAATGACAGTTGTTATTTTCAGTCCAAGCACTGTAATGACATCTACACACCTACCACCCCATGAATGACTGTTAATATTTACAGTCCTAGCACTGTAATGTCACCCACATAACCCACCACCCAATGAATAATGGTTGATATTTACATTCCAAGGACTGTAATGATACCCACACACCCACCACCCAATAAATGACTGTTGATATTTTCAATCCAAGCACTGTAATGACACCCACACACCCATCACCCTATGAATTACTGTTGATATTTAGAGTCCAAGCACTGTAAAGCCACCCACCATCCCATGAATGACTGTTGATATTTATATTTCAGGCACTAATGACACGCTCACACCCACCACCCAATGAGTGACTTGATATTTTTAGTCCAATCAATGTAATGACACCCAAACACCCACCACCCCATGAATGACTGTTGATATTTACAGTCCAAGCACTATAATAACACCTACACACCCACCACCCCATGAATGACTGTTAATATTTACAGTCCAAGCACTGTAATGTCACCCACACACCCACCACCCAATGAATGATGGTTGATATTTACAGTCCAAGAACTGTAATTAAACCCACACACCCACCATCCCATGAATGACAGTTGATATTTTCAGTCCAAGCACTGTAATGACATCTACACACCTACCACCCCATGAACGACTGTTAATATTTACAATCCAAGCACTGTAATGACACCCACACACCCACCACTCCATTAATGAATGTTGATATTTACAGTCCAAGCTCTGTAATGACACTCACACACCCACCACCCTATGAATGACTGTTGATATTTACAGTCCAAACACTGTAATGACACCCACACACCCACCACCCCATAAATGACGGTTGATATTTATAGTCCAAGCACTGTAATGACACCCATACATCTACCACCCTATGAATGACTGTTGATATTTTCAGTACAAGCACTGTAATGACATCGACACACCCACTATCCCATGAATGACTGTTAATATTTACAGTCCAAGCACTGTAATGTAACCCACACACCCACTACCCAATGAATATTAGTTGATATTTACAGTCCAAGAACTGTAATAAAACCCACACATCCACCAGCCTATAAATGACTGTTGATATTTACAGTCCAAGCAATGTAATGACACCCACACACCCACCACCCCATAAATAACAGTTGATATTTATAGTCCAAGCACTGTAATGACACCCACAAACCCACCACCCCATGAATGACTTTTGATATTTTCAGTCCAAGCACTGTAATGACACCACACACCCACCACTCCATGAATGACTCTTGATATTTACAGTCCAAGCTCTGTAATGACACTCACACACCCACCACCCTATGAATGACTGTTGATATTTACAGTCCAAGCACTGTAATGACACTCACACACCTTCTACCCCATAAATGACATTTGATTTTTATAGTCCAAGCACTGTAATGACACCCACACACCCACCACCCCATGAATGACTGTTGATATTTACAGTCCAAGCACTATAATAACACCTACACACCCACCACCCCATGAATGACTGTTAATATTTACAGTCCAAGCACTGTAATGTCACCCACACACCCACCACCCAATAAATGATGGTTGATATTTACAGTCCAAGAACTGTAATTAAACCCACACACCCACCACCCCATAAATGACTGTTGATATTTATAGTCCAAGCACTGTCATATTACAGTTCAAGCACTATAATGACATCCACACACCAACCACACCATGAATGACTGTTGATATTTACAGTCCAAGCACTGTAATGACACCCTCACCCCCACCACCCCATGAATGACTGTTGATATTTACAGTCAAAACACTGTAATGACACCCCAAACCCACCACCCAATGAATTATGGTTGATATTTACATTCCAAGAAATGTAATGACACCTACACACCAACCACTCCATGAATGACTGTTGATATTTACAGTCAAAGCACTTTAATGACACCCACCACCTTATGAATGACTGTTGATATTTACAATTAAAACACTGTAACGACACCCACAAACCTTCCACCCAATAATTGACTATTGGTATTTACAGTCCAAGCACTGTAATGACAGCCACACACCCACCACCCCATAAATGACTGTTGATATTTACAGTCCAAGCACTATAATAACACCTACACACCCACCACCCCATGAATGACTGTTAATATTTACAGTCCAAGTACTGTAATGTCACCCACACACCCACCACCCAATGAATGATGGTTGATATTTACAGTCAAAGAACTGTAATTAAACCCACACACCCACCATCCTATGAATGACAGTTGATATTTTCAGTCCAAGCACTGTAATAACACCCACACACCCACCACCCAATGAATGATGGTTGATATTTACAGTCAAAGCACTGTAATGACACACCCACACCAACCACCCAATAAATTATGGTTGATATTTACAGTCCAAGAACTGTAATGACACCTACACTTCAACCACCCCATGAATGACTGTTGATATTTACAGTCCAAGCACTCTAATGACACACACCACCTTATGAATGACTGTTGATATTTACATTCAAAACACTGTAATGACCCTCACACACCCACAACCTTATGAATGACAGGTTGATATTTACAGTCCAAGCACGGTAATGAAACCCACAAACCCACCACCCAATAATTGACTGTTGATATTTACAATTCAAGCACTGTAATGACAGCCACACACCCACCACCCCATAAATGACTGTTGATATTTATATTTTAAACACTGTAATGACACCCACACACCCACCACCCCATGAATGACTGTTGATATTTACAGTCCAAGCACTCTAATGACACCCACACACCCACCACCCGATAAATGACTGTTGATATTTACAGTCCAAGCTCTGTAAGGACACTCACACACCCACCACCCTATAAATGACTGTTGATATTTACAGTCTGAGCACTGTAATGACACCCACACACCCACCACCCAATGAATGATGGTTGATATTTACAGTTCAAATACTGTAATAACACCCACACAAACACCACCCTATGAATAACTGTTGATAATTACAGTTCAAACACTATAATGACACCCACACACCAACCACCCCATGAATGACTGTTGATATTTACAGTCCAATCACTGTATTGGCACCCTCACCCCCCCCAACCCATCAATGACTGTTGATATTTACAGTCAAAGCACTGTAATGACACCCCCACACCAACCACCCAATAAATTATGGTTGATATTTACAGTCCAAGAACTGTAATGACACCTACACTTCAACCACCCCATGAATGACTGTTGATAGTTACAGTCCAAGCACTCTAATGACACACACCACCTTATGAATGACTGTTGATATTTACATTCAAAACACTGTAATGACCCTGACACACCCACAACCTTATGAATGACAGGTTGATATTTACAGTCCAAGCACGGTAATGAAACCCACAAACCCACCACCCAATAATTGACTGTTGATATTTACAATTCAAGCACTGTAATGACAGCCACACACCCACCACCCCATAAATGACTGTTGATATTTATATTTTAAACACTGTAATGACACCCACACACCCACCACCCCAAGAATGACTTTTGATATTTTCTCTCCAAGCATTGTAATGAAACCCACACACCCACCACCCCATAAATGACTGTTGATATTTACAGTCCAAGCTCTGTAATGACACTCACACACCCACCACCCTATAAATGACTGTTGATATTTACAGTCCAAGCACTGTAATGACACCCACACACCCACCACCCCATGAATGACTGTTAATATTTTTAGTCTGAGAACTGTAATGACACCCACACACCCACCACCCAATAGATGATGGTTGATATTTACAGTCCACGAACTGTAATGACACCCACCACCCTATGAATGACTGTTAATATTTACCGTCAAAACACTGTAATGACACCCACACACCCAACACCCCATGAATGACTGTTGATATTTACAGTTCAAGCATTGTAATGACACCAACACACCTACCACCTCATGATTGACTGTTGATATTTACAGTCCAAGCACTGCATAGACACCCAAACACCCACCACCCAATGAATGACTGTTGATATTTACAGTCCAAGCACTCTAATGACACCCACACACCCACCACCCCATGACTGTTGATATTTACAATCAAAACACTGTAATGACACCCACACACCCACCATCCAATGAATGATTGTTGATATTTACAGTTCAATCTCTGTAATGAAACTCACACACCCACCACCTCATGATTGACTGTTAATATTTACAGTCCAAGCTCTGTAATGACACTCACACACCCACCACCCTATATATGACGGTTGATATTTATAGTCCAAGCACTGTAATGACACACACACACCCACCACCCCATGAATAACTGTTGATATATTTACAGTCCAAGCACTGTAATGACATCCACAACCCCACCACCCCATAATTAACTGTTAATATTTACAGTCCAAGCACTGTAATGACAGCCACACACCCACCACCCCATAAATGACAGTAGATATTTACAGTCTAAGCACTGTAATGACAGCCACACACCCAACACCCCATAAATGACTGTTGATATTTACATTCCAAGCACTGTAATGACATCCACACACCCACCACACTGTCAATGACACTTAATATTTACAGTCTGAGCACTGTAATGACACCCACACACCCAACACCCAATAAATTATGGTTGATATTTACAGTCCAAGCACTGTAATGCCACCCACCACCTCATGAATGACTGTTGATATTTACAGTCCAAGCACTAATGACACACACACACCCACCACCCCGTGATTGACTTAATATTTATAGTTCAAGCACTTTAATGACACACACACACCCACCACCGAATTATTAACTGTTGATATTTACAGTTCAAGCACTGTAATAACACCCATAAACCCACCACCCAATGACTGACTGTTGATATTTACTGTCCAAACACTGTAATGACAGCCACACACCCACCACCCCATAAATGATTGTTGATATTTACAATCCAAGCACTGTAATGACCCCCACACACCCATCACACTATGAATGACTGTTGATATTTACAGTCCAAGCAATGTAATGCCACCCACCATCCCATGAATGACTGTTGATATTTACAGTCCAAGCACTAATGACACACACATACCCACCACCCCATAAATGACTTGATATTTACAGTCCAAGCCATGTAATGACACCCAAACACCCACCAACCCATGAATGACTGTTAATATTTATAGTCTGAGCACTGTAATGACACTCTCACACCCACCACCACATGGATGATGGTTGATATTTACAGTCTAAGAACTGTAATGACACCCACTACCCTATGAATGACTGTTAATATTTACCGTCAAAACACTGTAATGACACCCACACACCCACCACCCCATGAATGACTGTTGATATTAACAGTCCAAGCAATTTAATGACACCCAAAGACCTACCACCCCATGAATGACTATTGATATTTACAGTTTAAGCACTGTAATGACACCTTCATACACACCACCCCATTAATGACTGTTGGTATTTACAGTCAAAGCACTGTAATGACACCCCCACACCCACCACCCCTTGAATTATGGTTGATATTTACAGTCCAAGCATTCTAATGACAGCCACACACCCACCACCCAATAAATGAATGTTGATATTTACAGTTCAAGCACTGTAATGACATCCACACACCAACCACCCCATGACTGACTGTTGATATTTACAGTCCAAACACTGTAATGACAGCCACAAACTCACCACCCCATTAATGACTGTTGATATTTACAGTCCAATCACTGTAATGACATCCACACACCCACCACACCATGACTGACTGTTGATATTTACAGTCCAAGCACTGTAATGCCACCCACCATCCCATGAATGACTGATGATATTTACAGTCCAAGCACTAATGACACACACATACCCACCACCCCATAAATGACTTGATATTTACAGTCCAAGCCATGTAATGACACCCACACACCAACCACCTCATGAATGACTGTTGATATTTACAGTCCAAGCACTATAATGACAACCAAACACCTACCACCTAATGAATGACTGTTGATATTTACAGTTTAAGCACTGTAATGACACCCTCATACCCTCCACCCCATGAATGACTGTTGATTTTTACAGTCCAAGCACTGTAATGACATCCACGCACCCACAACCCCATGACTGACTGTTGATATTTACAGTCCAAACACTGTAATGAAAGCCACACACCCACAACCCCATAAATGACTGTTAATATTTACAGTCCATGCACTGTAATGACATCCACACACCCACCACCTAATGAATGACTATTGATATTTACAGTCCAAGCTCTGTAATGACACTCACCCACCAACCACCCTATGAATGACTGTAAATATTTACTGTCCAAGAACAGTAATGACACCCACAACCCCATAAATGACTGTTGATATTTACAGTCCGAGCACTAATTATACACACACACCCACCAACCCATGAATGACTGTTAATATTTATAGTCTGAGCACTGTAATGACACCCTCACACCCACCACCCCATGGATGATGGTTGATATTTACAGTCCAATAACTGTAATGACACCCACCACCCTATGAATGACTGTTGATATTTACAGTCCAAGCATTGTAATGACACCAACACACCTACCACCTCATGATTGACTGTTGATATTTACAGTCCAAGCACTGCATAGACACCCAAACACCCACCACATAATAAATGACTGTTAATATTTACAGTCCAAGCACTCTAATGACACCCACACACCCACCACCCCATGACTGTTGATATTTACAATCAAAACACTGTAATGACACCCACACACCCACCATCCAATGAATGACTGTTGATATTTACAGTCCAATCACTGTAATGAAACCCACACACCCACCACCTCATGATTGACTGTTAATATTTACAGTCCAAGCTCTGTAATGACACTCACACACCCACCTACCTATATATGATGGTTGATATTTATAGTCCAAGCACTGTAATGACACACACACACCCACCACCCCATGAATAACTGTTGATATTTACAGTCTAAGCACTGTAATGACATCCACAACCCCACCACCCCATAATTAACTGTTAATATTTACAGTCCAAGCACTGTAATGACATCCACACACCCACCACCCCATGACTGACTGTTGATATTTACAGTCCAAGCACTAATGACACACACATACCCACCACCCCATAAATAACTTAATATTTACAGTCCAAGCCATGTAATGACACCCACACACCAACCACCCCATGAATGACTGTTGATATTTACAGTCCAAGCACTATAATGAAACCCAAACACCTACCACCCCATGAATGACTGTTGATATTTACAGTTTAAGCACTGTAATGACACCCTCATACCCTCCACCCCATGAATGACTGTTAATATTTACAGTCAAAGCACTGTAATGACACCCCCACACCCACCACCCCATGAAATATGGTTGATATTTACAGTCCAAGCATTCCAATGACAGCCACACACCCACCACCCCATAAATGACTGTTGATATTTACAGTCCAAGCACTGTAATGACATCCACACACCCACAACCCCATGACTGACTGTTGATATTTACAGTCCAAACACTGTAATGAAAGCCACACACCCACCACCCCATAAATGACTGTTGATATTTACAGTCCATGCACTGTAATGACATCCACACACCCACCACCCAATGAATGACTATTGATATTTATAGTCCAAGCTCTGTAATGACACTCACACACCAACCACCCTATAAATTACTGTAAATATTTACAGCCCAAGAACTGTAATGCCACCCACAACCCCATAAATGAATGTTGATATTTACAGTCCGAGCACTAATTATACACACACACCCACCAACACATGAATGACTTGATATTTACAGTCCAAGAACTGTAATGACACCCACCACCCTATGAATGACTGTTAATATTTACCGTCAAAACACTGTAATGACACCCACACACCCACCACCCTATGAATGACTGTTGATATTTACAGTCCAAGCATTGTAATGACACCAACACACCCACCACCTCATGATTGAGTGTTTATATTTACAATCCAAACACTGCATAGACACACAAACACCCACCACCCCAAAAATTATGGTTGATATTTACAGTCCAAGCACTCTAATGACACCCACACACCCACCACCCCATGACTGTTGATATTTACAATCAAAACACTGTAATGACAACCACACACCCACCATCCAATGAATGAATGTTGATATTTACAGTCCAATCACTGTAATGAAACCCACACACCCACCACCTCATGATTAACTGTTAATATTTACAGTCCAAGCTCTGTAATGACACTCACACACCCACCACCCTATATATGATGGTTGATATTTATAGTCCAAGCACTGTAATGACACCCACACACCCACCACCCCATGAAAAACTGTTGATATTTACAGTCCAAGCACTGTAATGACATCCACAACCCCACAACCCCATAATTAACTGTTGATATTTACAGTCCAAGCACTGTAATGACAGCCACACACCCACCACCCTATTAATGACAGTAGATATTTACAGTCCAAGCACTGTAATGAAGGCAACACACCCACCACTTCATTAATGACTGTTGATATTTACAGTCCAAGCACTGTAATGACATCCACACACCCACCACACTGTTAATGACACTTAATATTTACAGTCTGAGCACTGTAATGACACCCACACACCCACCACCCAATGAATGATGGTTGATATTTACAGTCCAAGCACTGTAATGCCGCCCACCACCTCATGAATGACTTGATATTTACAGTCCAAGCACTAATGACACACACACACCCACCACCCCATGATTGACTTAATATTTATAGTTCAAGCACTGTAATGACACACACACACCCACCACCGAATTATTGACTGTTGATATTTACAGTCCAAGCACTGTAATAACACCCACAAACCCACCACCCCATGACTGACTGTTGATATTTACTGTCCAAACACAGTAATGACAGCCAAACACCCACCACCCCATAAATAACTGTTGATATTTACAGTCCATGCACTGTAATGACACCCACACACCCATCACCCTATGGATGACTATTGATATTTACAGTCCAAGAAATGTAATGCCACCCACCATCCTATGAATGACTGTTGATATTTACAGTCCAAGCACTAATGACACACACATACCCACCACCCCATAAATGACTTGATATTTACAGTCCAAGCCATGTAATGACACCCACACACCAACCACCCCATGAAAGACTGTTGATATTAGCAGTCCAAGCACTATAATGACACCCAAACACCTACCACCCCATAAATGACTGTTGATATTTACAGTTTAAGCATTGTAATGACACCCTCATACCCACCACCCCATGAATGACTGTTGATATTTACAGTCAAAGCACTTTAATGACACCCCCACACCCACCACCCCATGAATTATGGTTGATATTTACAGTCCAATCATTCTAATGACAGCCACACACCCACCACCCCATAAATGACTGATGATATTTACAGTCCAAGCACTGTAATGACATCCACACACCAACCACCCCATGACTGACTGTTGATATTTACAGTCCAAACACTGTAATGACAGCCACACACCCACCACCCCATTAATGACTGTTGATATTTACAGTCCAATCACTGTCATGACATCCACACACCCACCACCTCATGACTGACTGTTGATATTTACAGTCCAAGCACTGTAATGCCACCCACCATCCAGTGAATGAATGTTGATATTTACAGTCCAAGCACTAATGACACACACATACCCACCACCCCATAAATGACTTGATATTTACAGTCCAAGCCATGTAATGACACCCACACACCCACCACCCCATGAATGACTGTTGATATTTATATTTTAAGCGCTGTAAAGACACCCACACACCCACCACCCCAAGAATGACTTTTGATATTTACTCTCCAAGCATTGTAATGAAACCCACACACCCACCACCCCATAAATGACTGTTGATATTTACAGTCCAAGCTCTGTAATGACACTCACACACCCACCACCCTATAAATGACTGTTGATATTTACAGTCCAAGCACTGTAATGACACCCACACACCCACCACCTCATGAATGACTGTTGATATTTACAGTCCAAGCATTTTAATGACACCAACACACCTACCACCTCATGATTGACTGTTGATATTTACAGTCCAAGCACTGCATAGACACCCAAACACCCACCACCCAATGAATGACTGTTGATATTTACAGTCCAAGCACTCTAATGACACCCACAAACCCACCACCCCATGACTGTTGATATTTAAAATCAAAACACTGTAATGACACCCACACACCCACCATCCAATGAATGACTGTTGATATTTACAGTCCAATCTCTGTAATGAAACTTACACACCCACCACCTCATGATTGACTGTTAATATTTACAGTCCAAGCTCTGTAATGACACTCACACACCCACCACCCTATAGATGATGGTTGATATTTACAGTCCACGAACTGTAATGACACCCACCACCCTATGAATGACTGTTAATATTTACCGTCAAAACACTGTAATGACACCCACACACCCAACACCCCATGAATGACTGTTGATATTTACAGTCCAAGCATTTTAATGACACCAACACACCTACCACCTCATGATTAACTGTTGATATTTACAGTCCAAGCACTGCATAGACACCCAAACACCCACCACCCAATGAATGACTGTTGATATTTACAGTCCAAGCACTCTAATGACACCCACACACCCACCACCCCATGACTGTTGATATTTAAAATCAAAACACTGTAATGACACCCACACACCCACCATCCAATGAATGACTGTTGATATTTACAGTCCAATCTCTGTAATGAAACTTACACACCCACCACCTCATGATTGACTGTTAATATTTACAGTCCAAGCTCTGTAATGACACTCACACACCCACCACCCTATATATGACGGTTGATATTTATAGTCCAAGCACTGTAATGACACACACACACCCACCACCCCATGAATAACTGTTGATATTTACAGTCCAAGCACTGTAATGACATCCACAATCCCACCACCCCATAATTAACTGTTAATATTTACAGTCCAAGCACTGTAATGACAGCCACACACCCACCACCCCATAAATGACAGTAGATATTTACAGTCTAAGCACTGTAATGACAGCCACACACCCAACACCCCATAAATGACTGTTGATATTTACATTCCAAGCACTGTAATGACATCCACACACCCACCACACTGTGAATGACACTTAATATTTACAGTCTGAGCACTGTAATGACACCCACACACCCAATACCCAATAAATGATGGTTGATATTTACAGTCCAAGCACTGTAATGCCACCCACCACCTCATGAATGACTGTTGATATTTACAGTCCAAGCACTAATGACACACACACACCCACCACCCCGTAATTGACTTAATATTTATAGTTCAAGCACTTTAATGACACACACACACCCACCACCGAATTATTAACTGTTGATATTTACAGTTCAAGCACTGTAATAACACCCATAAACCCACCACCCCATGACTGACTGTTGATATTTACTGTCCAAACACTGTAATGACAGCCACACACCCACCACCCCATAAATGATTGTTGATATTTACAATCCAAGCACTGTAATGACCCCCACACACCCATCACCCTATGAATGACTGTTGATATTTAGAGTCCAAGCAATTTAATGACACCCAAAGACCTACCACCCCATGAATGACTGTTGATATTTACAGTTTAAGCACTGTAATGACACCTTCATACCCACCACCCCATTAATGACTGTTGGTATTTACAGTCAAAGCACTGTAATGACACCCCTACACCCACCACCCCTTGAATTATGGTTGATATTTACAGTCTAAGCATTCTAATGACAGCCACACACCCTCCACCCAATAAATGACTGTTGATATTTACAGTCCAAGCACTGTAATGACATCCACACACCAACCACCCCATGACTGACTGTTGATATTTACAGTCCAAACACTGTAATGACAGCCACAAACCCACCACCCCATTAATGACTGTTGATATTTACAGTCCAATCACTCTAATGACATCCACACACCCACCACCCCATGACTGACTGTTGATATTTACAGTCCAAGCACTGTAATGCCACCCACCATCACATGAATGACTGATGATATTTACAGTCCAAGCACTAATGACACACACATACCCACCACCCCATAAATGACTTGATATTTACAGTCCAAGCCATGTAATGACACCCACACACCAACCACCTAATGAATGACTGTTGATATTTACAGTCCAAGCACTATAATGACAACCAAACACCTACCACCTAATGAATGACTGTTGATATTTACAGTTTAAGCACTGTAATGACACCCTCATACCCTCCACCCCATGAATGACTGTTGATATTTACAGTCAAAGCACTGTAATAACACCCCCACACCCACCACCCCATGAAATGTGGTTGATATTTACAGTCCAACCATTCTAATGACAGCCACACACCCACCACCCCATAAATGACTGTTGATATTTACAGTCCAAGCACTGTAATGACATCCACGCACCCACAACCCCATGACTGACTGTTGATATTTACAGTCCAAACACTGTAATGAAAGCCACACACCCACAACCCCATAAATGACTGTTAATATTTACAGTCCATGCACTGTAATGACATCCACACACCCACCACCTAATGAATGACTATTGATATTTACAGTCCAAGCTCTGTAATGACACTCACACACCAACCACCCTATGAATGACTGTAAATATTTACAGTCCAAGAACAGTAATGACACACACAACCCCATAAATGACTGTTGATATTTACAGTCCGAGCACTAATTATACACACACACCCACCAACCCATGAATGACTGTTAATATTTATAGTCTGAGCACTGTAATGACACCCACCACCCTACGAATGACTGTTAATATTTACCGTCAAAACACTGTAATGACACCCACACACCCACCACCCTATGAATGACTGTTGATATTTACAGTCCAAGCATTGTAATGACACCAACACACCCACCACCTCATGATTGACTGTTTATATTTACAATCCAAACACTGCATAGACACACAAACACCCACCACCCCAAAAATTATGGTTGATATTTACAGTCCAAGCACTCTAATGACACCCACACACCCACCACCCCATGACTGTTGATATTTACAATCAAAACACTGTAATGACACCCACACACCCACCATCCAATGAATGACTGTTGATATTTACAGTCTAATCACTGTAATGAAACCCACACACCCACCACCTCATGATTAACTGTTAATATTTACAGTCCAAGCTCTGTAATGACACTCACACACCCACCACCCTATATATGATGGTTGATATTTATAGTCCAAGCACTGTAATGACACCCATACACCCACCACCCCATGAAAAACTGTTGATATTTACAGTCCAAGCACTGTAATGCCATCCACAACCCCACAACCCCATAATTAACTGTTGATATTTACAGTCCAAGCACTGTAATGACAGCCACACACCCACCACCCTATTAATGACAGTAGATATTTACAGTCCAAGCACTGTAATGAAAGCCACACACCCACCACTTCATAAATGACTGTTGATATTTACAGTCCATGCACTGTAATGACATCCACACACCCACCACCTAATGAATGACTATTGATATTTACAGTCCAAGCTCTGTAATGACACTCACACACCAACCACCCTATGAATGACTGTAAATATTTACAGTCCAAGAACAGTAATGACACACACAACCCCATAAATGACTGTTGATATTTACAGTCCGAGCACTAATTATACACACACACCCACCAACCCATGAATGACTGTTAATATTTATAGTCTGAGCACTGTAATGACACCCACCACCCTACGAATGACTGTTAATATTTACCGTCAAAACACTGTAATGACACCCACACAACCACCACCCTATGAATGACTGTTGATATTTACAGTCCAAGCATTGTAATGACACCAACACACCCACCACCTCATGATTGACTGTTTATATTTACAATCCAAACACTGCATAGACACACAAACACCCACCACCCCAAAAATTATGGTTGATATTTACAGTCCAAGCACTCTAATGACACCCACACACCCACCACCCCATGACTGTTGATATTTACAATCAAAACACTGTAATGACACCCACACACCCACCATCCAATGAATGACTGTTGATATTTACAGTCTAATCACTGTAATGAAACCCACACACCCACCACCTCATGATTAACTGTTAATATTTACAGTCCAAGCTCTGTAATGACACTCACACACCCACCACCCTATATATGATGGTTGATATTTATAGTCCAAGCACTGTAATGACACCCATACACCCACCACCCCATGAAAAACTGTTGATATTTACAGTCCAAGCACTGTAATGCCATCCACAACCCCACAACCCCATAATTAACTGTTGATATTTACAGTCTGAGCACTGTAATGACACCCACACACCCACAACCCAATGAATGATGGTTGATATTTACAGTCCAAGCACTGTAATGCCGCCCACCACCTCATGAATGACTGTTGATATTTACAGTCCAAGCACTAATGACACACACACACCCACCACCCCATGATTGACTTAATATTTATAGTTCAAGCACTGTAATGACACACACACACCCACCACAGAATTATTGACTGTTGATATTTACAGTCCAAGCACTGTAATAACACCCACACACCAACCACCCCATGACTGACTGTTGATATTTACAGTCCAAACACTGTAATGACAGCCACACACCCACCACTCCATTAATGACTGTTGATATTTACAGTCCAATCACTGTCATGACACCCACACACCCATCACCCTATGAATTACTGTTGATATATAGAGTCCAAGCACTGTAATGCCACCCACCATCCAATGAATGAATGTTGATATTTACAGTCCAAGCACTAATGACACACACATACCCACCACCCCATAAATGACTTGATATTTACAGTCCAAGCCATGTAATGACACCCACACACCAACCACTCCATGAATGACTGTTGATATTTACAGTCCAAGCACTATAATGACACCCAAACACCTACCACCCCATGAATGACTGTTGATATTTACAGTTTAAGCACTGTAATGACACCCTCATACCCACCACCCCATGAATGACTGTTGATATTTACAGTCAAAGCACTGTAATGACACCCTCATACCCACCACCCCATGAATGACTGTTGATATTTACAGTCAAAGCACTGTAATGACACCCCCACACCCACCAACCCATGAATTATGGTTGATATTTACAGTCCAAGCATTCTAATGACAGCCACACACCCACCACCCCATAAATGACTGTTAATATTTACAGTCCAAGCACTGTAATGACATCCACACACCCACCACCCCATAAATGACTATTGATATTTACATTTTAAGCACTGTAATGACACCCACACACCCACCACCCCAAGAATGACTTTTGATATTTACTCTCCAAGCTCTGTAATGACACTCACACATCCACCACCCTATAAATGACTGTTGATATTTACAGTCTAAGCACTGTAATGACACCCACACACCCACCACCACATGAATGACTGTTAATATTTATAGTCTGAGCACTGTAATGACACCCACACACCCACCACCCAATGGATGATGGTTGCTATTTACAGTCCAAGAACTGTAATGACACCCACCACCCTATGAATGACAGTTAATATATACCGTCAAAACACTGTAATGACACCCACACACCCACCACCCCAAGAATGACTGTTGATATTTACAGTCCAAGCATTGTAATGACACCAACACACCCACCACCTCATGATTGACTGTTGATATTTACAGTTCAAGCACTGCATAGACACCCAAACACCCACCACCCAATGAATGACTGTTGATAGTTACAGTCCAAGCACTCTAATGACACCCACACACCCACCACCCCATGACTGTTGATATTTACAATCAAAACACTGTAATGACACCCAAACACCCATCACCCCATGAATAACTGTTAATATTTATAGTCTGATCACTGTAATGACACCCACACACCCACCACCCAATGAATGATGGTTGATATTTACAGTCCAATCATTGTAATGCCACCCAGCACCTCATGAATGACTTTTGATATTTACAGTCCAAGCACTAATGACACACACACACCCACCACCCCGTGATTAACTTAATATTTATAGTTCAAGCACTTTAATGACACACACACACCCACCACCGAATTATTAACTGTTGATTTTTACAGTCCAAGCACTGTAATAACCCCCACAAACCCACCACCCCATGACTGACTGTTGATATTTACTGTCCAAACACTGTAATGACAGCCACACACCCACCACCCCATAAATGATTGTTAATATTTACAGTCCAAGTACTAATGACACACAAACACCCACCACCCCGTGATTGACTTAATATTTATAGTTCAAGCACTTTAATGACACACACACACCCACCACCGAATTATTAACTGTTGATATTTACTGTCCAAGCACTGTAATAACACCCACAAACCCACCACCCCATGACTGACTGTTGATATTTACAGTCCATGCACTGTAATGACATCCACACACCCACCACCCAATGAATGACTATTGATATTTACAGTCCAAGCTCTGTAATGACACTCACACACCAACCACTCTATGAATGAATGTAAATATTTACAGTCCAAGCACTGTAATGCCACCCACAACCCCATAAATGACTGTTGATATTTACAGTCCGAGCACTAATTAAACACACACACCCACCAACCCATGAATGACTTGATATTTACAGTCCAAGAACTGTAATGACACCCACCACCCTATGAATGACTGTTAATATTTACCGTCAAAACACTGTAATGACACCCACACACCCACCACCCTATGAATGACATCCACACACCCGCCACACTGTCAATGACACTTAATATTTACAGTCTGAGCACTGTAATGACACCCACACACCCACCACCCAATAAATGATGGTTGATATTTACAGTCCAAGCACTGTAATGCCACCCACCACCTCATGAATGACTGTTGATATTTACAGTCCAAGCACTAATGACACACACATACCCACCACCCCATGATTGACTTAATATTTATAGTTCAAGCACTTTAATGACACACACACACCCACAACCGAATTATTGACTGTTGATATTTACAGTCCAAGCACTGTAATAACACCCACAAACCCACCACCCCATGACTGACTGTTGATATTTACTGTCCAAACACTGTAATGACAGCCACACACCCACCACCCCATAAATGACTGTTGATATTTACAGTCCAAGCACTGTAATGACACCCACACACCCATCACCCTAGGAATGACTGTTGATATTTACAGTCCAAGCAATGTAATGCCACCCACCATCCCATGAATGACTGTTGATACTTACAGTCCAAGCACTAATGACACACACATACCCACCACCCCATAAATGACTTGATATTTACAGTCCAAGCCATGTAATGACACCCACACACCAACCACCCCATGAAAGACTGTTGATATTAGCAGTCCAAGCACTACAAGGACACCCAAACACCTACCACCCCATGAATGACTGTTGATATTTACATTTTAAGCACTGTAATGACACCCACACACCCACCACCCCATGAATGACTTTTGATATTTACTCTCCAAGCATTGTAATGACACTCACACACCCACCACCCCATAAATGACTGTTGATATTTACAGTCTAAGCACTGTAATGACACCCACACACCCACCACCCCATGAATGACTGTTAATATTTATAGTCTGAGCACTGTAATGACACCCACACACCCACCACCCAATGGATGATGGTTGATATTTACAGTCCAAGAACTGTAATGACACACACCACCCTATGAATGACTGTTAATATATACCGTCAAAACACTGTAATGACACCCACACACCCACCACCCCATGAATGACTGTTGATATTTACAGTCCAAGCATTGTAATGACACCAACACACCCACCACCTCATGATTGACTGTTGATATTTACAGTCCAAGCAATGCATAGACACCCAAACACCCACCACCCAATGAATGACTGGTGATAGTTACAGTCCAAGCACTCTAATGACACCCACACACCCACCACCCCATGACTGTTGATATTTACAATCAAAACACTGTAATGACACCCCCACACCCACCATCCAATGAATGACTGTTGATATTTACAGTCCAATCACTGTAATGAAACCCACACACCCACCACCTCATGATTGACTGTTAATATTTACATTCCAATCTCTGTAATGACAGTCAAACACCCACCACCCTATATATGACGGTTGATATTTACAGTCCAAGCACTGTAATGACATCCACAACCCCACCACCCCATAATTAACTGTTGATATTTACAGTCCAAGCACTGTAATGACAGCCACACACCCACCACCCCATAAATGACAGTAGATATTTACAGTCCAAGCACTGTAATGACAGCCACACACCCACCACCCCATAAATGACTGTTGATATTTACAGTCCAAGCACTGTAATGACATCCACACACCCATAACACTGTCAATGACACTTAATATTTATAGTCTGATCACTGTAATGACACCCACACACCCACCACCCAATGAATGATGGTTGATATTTACAGTCCAATCATTGTAATGCCACCCACCACCTCATGAATGACTGTTGATATTTACAGTCCAAGCACTAATGACACACACACACCCACCACCCCTTGATTAACTTAATATTTATAGTTCAAGCACTTTAATGACACACACACACCCACCACCGAATTATTAACTGTTGATTTTTACAGTCCAAGCACTGTAATAACCCCCACAAACCCACCACCCCATGACTGACTGTTGATATTTACTGTCCAAACACTGTAATGACAGCCACACACCCACCACCCCATAAATGATTGTTGATATTTACAGTCCAAGTACTAATGACACACAAACACCCACCACCCCGTGATTGACTTAATATTTATAGTTCAAGCACTTTAATGACATACACACACCCACCACCGAATTATTAACTGTTGATATTTACTGTCCAAACACTGTAATAACACCCACAAACCAACCACCCCATGACTGACTGTTGATATTTACAGTCCATGCACTGTAATGACATCCACACACCCACCACCCAATGAATGACTATTGATATTTACAGTCCAAGCTCTGTAATGACACTCACACACCAACCACTCTATGAATGAATGTAAATATTTACAGTCCAAGCACTGTAATGCCACCCACAACCCCATAAATGACTGTTGATATTTACAGTCCGAGCACTAATTAAACACACACACCCACCAACCCATGAATGACTTGATATTTACAGTCCAAGAACTGTAATGACACCCACCACCCTATGAATGACTGTTAATATTTACCGTCAAAACACTGTAATGACACCCACACACCCACCACCACATGAATGACTGTTGATATTTACAGTCCAAGCATTGTAATGACACCAACACACCCACCACCTCATGATTGACTGTTTATATTTACAGTCCAAGCACTGCATAGACACACAAACACCCACCACCCCAAAAATTATGGTTGATATTTACAGTCCAAGCACTCTAATGACACCCACACACCCACCACCCAATGACTGTTGATATTTACAATCAAAACACTGTAATGACACCCACACACACACCATCCAATTAATGACGGTTGATATTTACAGTCCAATCACTGTAATGAAACCCACACACCCACCACCTCATGATTAACTGTTAATATTTACAGTCCAAGCTCTTTAATGACACTCACACACCCACCAACCTATATATGACGGTAGATATTTATAGTCCAAGCACTGTAATGACACCCACACACCCATCACCCCATGAAAAACTGTTGATATTTACAGTCCAAGCACTGTAATGACATCCACAACCCCACAACCCCATAATTAACTGTTGATATTTACAGTCCAAGCACTGTAATGACAGCCACACACCCACCACCCTATTGATGACAGTAGATATTTACAGTCCAAGCACTGTAATGAAAGCCACACACCCACCACTTCATAAATGACTGTTGATATTTACAGTCCAAGCATTGTAATGACATCCACACACCCGCCACACTGTCAATGACACTTAATATTTACAGTCTGAGCACTGTAATGACACCCACACACCCACCACCCAATGAATGATGGTTGATATTTACAGTCCAAGCACTGTAATGCCACCCACCACCTCATGAATGACTGTTGATATTTACAGTCCAAGCACTAATGACACACACATACCCACCACCCCATGATTGACTTAATATTTATAGTTCAAGCACTGTAATGACACACACACACCCACAACCGAATTATTGACTGTTGATATTTACAGTCCAAGCACTGTAATAACACCCACAAACCCACCACCCCATGACTGACTGTTGATATTTACTGTCCAAACACTGTAATGACAGCCACACACCCACCACCCCATAAATGACTGTTGATATTTACAGTCCAAGCACTGTAATGACACCCACACACCCATCACCCTATGAATGACTGTTGATATTTACAGTCCAAGCAATGTAATGCCACCCACCATCCCATGAATGACTGTTGATACTTACAGTCCAAGCACTAATGACACACACATACCCACCACCCCATAAATGACTTGATATTTACAGTCCAAGCCATGTAATGACACCCACACACCAACCACCCCATGAAAGACTGTTGATATTAGCATTCCAAGCACTATAAGGACACCCAAACACCTACCACCCCATGAATGACTGTTGATATTTACATTTTAAGCACTGTAATGACACCCACACACCCACCACCCCATGAATGACTTTTGATATTTACTCTCCAAGCATTGTAATGACACCCACACACCCACCACCCCATAAATGACTGTTGATATTTACAGTCTAAGCACTGTAATGACACCCACACACCCACCACCCCATGAATGACTGTTAATATTTATAGTCTGAGCACTGTAATGACACCCACACACCCACCACCCAATAGATGATGGTTGATATTTACAGTCCAAGAACTGTAATGACACACACCACCCTATGAATGACTGTTAATATATACCGTCAAAACACTGTAATGACACCCACACACCCACCACCCCATGAATGACTGTTGATATTTACAGTCCAAGCATTGTAATGACACCAACACACCCACCACCTCATGATTGACTGTTGATATTTACAGTCCAAGCAATGCATAGACACCCAAACACCCACCACCCAATGAATGACTGGTGATAGTTACAGTCCAAGCACTCTAATGACACCCACACACCCACCACCCCATGACTGTTGATATTTACAATCAAAACACTGTAATGACACCCACACACCCACCATCCAATGAATGACTGTTGATATTTACAGTCCAATCACTGTAATGAAACCCACACACCCACCACCTCATGATTGACTGTTAATATTTACATTCCAAGCTCTGTAATGACAATCAAACACCCACCACCCTATATATGACAGTAGATATTTACAGTCCAAGCACTGTAATGACAGCCACACATCCACCACCCCATAAATGACTGTTGATATTTACAGTCCAAGCACTGTAATGACATCCACACACCCATAACACTGTCAATGACACTTAATATTTATAGTCTGATCACTGTAATGACACCCACACACCCACCACCCAATGAATGATGGTTGATATTTACAGTCCAAGCACTGTAATGCCACCCACCACCTCATAAATGACTGTTGATATTTACAGTCCAAGCACTAATGACACACACACACCCACCACCCCCTGATTAACTTAATATTTATAGTTCAAGCACTTTAATGACACACACACACCCACCAGCGAATTATTAACTGTTGATATTTACAGTCCAAGCTCTGTAATAACACCCACAAACCCACCACCCCATGACTGACTGTTGATATTTACTGTCCAAACACTGTAATGACAGCCACACACTCACCACCCCATAAATGATTGTTGATATTTACAGTCCAAGCACTAATGACACACACACACCCACCACCCCGTGATTGACTTAATATTTATAGTTCAAGCACTTTAATGACACACACACACACACCACCGAATTATTAACTGTTGATATTTACTGTCCAATCACTGTAATAACACCCACAAACCCACCACCCCATGACTGACTGTTGATATTTACAGTCCATGCACTGTAATGACATCCACACACCCACCACCCAATGAATGACTATTGATATTTACAGTCCAAGCTCTGTAATGACACTCACACACCAACCACCCTATAAATGAATGTAAATATTTACAGTCCAAGCACTGTAATGCCACCCACAACCCCATAAATGACTGTTGATATTTACAGTCCGAGCACTAATTATACACACACACCCACCAACCCATGAATGACTTGATATTTACAGTCCAAGAGCTGTAATGACACCCACCACCCTATGAATGACTGTTAATATTTACCGTCAAAACACTGTAATAACACCCACACACCCACCACCCCATTAATGACTGTTGATATTTACAGTCCAAGCATTGTAATGACACCAACACACCCACCACCTCATGATTGACTGTTTATATTTACAGTCCAAGCATTGCATAGACACACAAACACCCACCACCCCAAAAATTATGGTTGATATTTACAGTCCAAGCACTCTAATGACACCCACACACCCACCACCCCATGACTGTTGATATTTATAATCAAAACACTGTAATGACACCCACACACCCACCATCCAATGAATGACTGTTGATGTTTACAGTCCAATCACTGTAATGAAACCCACACACCCACCACCTCATGATTAACTGTTAATATTTACAGTCCAAGCTCTTTAATGACACTCACACACCCACCACCCTATATATGACGGTTGATATTTATAGTCCAAGCTCTGTAATGACACCCACACACCCACCACCCCATGAAAAACTGTTGATATTTACAGTCCAAGCACTGTAATGACATCCACAACCCAACAACCCCATAATTAACTGTTGATATTTACAGTCCAAGCACTGTAATGACAGCCACACACCCACCACCCTATTAATGACAGTAGATATTTACAGTCCAAGCACTGTAATGAAAGCCACACACCCACCACTTCATAAATGACTGTTGATATTTACAGTCCAAGCATTGTAATGAAATCCACACACCCACCACACTGTCAATGACACTTAATATTTACAGTCTGAATACTGTAATGACACCCACACACCCACCACCCAATGAATGATGGTTGATATTTACAGTCCATGCACTGTAAAGCCACTCACCACCTCATGAATGACTGTTGATATTTACAGTCCAAGCACTAATGACACACACACACCCACCACCACGTGATTAACTTAATATTTATAGTTCAAGCACTTTAATGACACACACACACCCACCACCGAATTATTAACTGTTGATATTTACAGTCCAAGCACTGTAATAACACCCACAAACCCACCACCCCATGACTGACTGTTGATATTTACTGTCCAAACACTGTAATGACAGCCACACACCCACCACCCCTTAAATGATTGTTGATATTTACAGTCCAAGCACTAATGACACACACACACCCACCACCCCGTGATTGACTTAATATTTATAGTTCAAGCACTTTAATGAAACACACACACCCACCACCGAATTATTAACTGTTGATATTTACTGTCCAAGCACTGTAATAACACCCACAAACCCACCACCCCATGACTGACTGTTGATATTTACAGTCCATGCACTGTAATGACATCCACACACCCACCACCCAATGAATGACTATTGATATTTACAGTCCAAGCTCTATAATGACACTCACACACCAACCACCCTATGAATGAATGTAAATATTTACAGTCCAAGCACTGTAATGCCACCCACAACCCCATAAATGACTGTTGATATTTACAGTCCGAGCACTAATTATACCCACACACCCACCAACCCATGAATGACTTGATATTTACAGTCCAAGAACTGTAATGACGCCCACCACCCTATGAATGACTGTTAATATTTACCGTCAAAACACTGTAATGACACCCACACACCCACCACCCCATGAATGACTGTTGATATTTAAAGTCCAAGCATTGTAATGACACCAACACACCCACCACCTCATGATTGACTATTTATATTTACAGTCCAAACACTGCATAGACACACAAACACCCACCACCCCAAAAATTATGGTTGATATTTACAGTCCAAGCACTCTAATGACACCCACACACCCACCACCCCATGACTGTTGATATTTACAATCAAAACACTGTAATGACACCCACACACCCACCATCCAATGAATGACTGTTGATATTTACAGTCCAATCACTGTAATGAAATCCACACACCCACCACCTCATGATTAACTGTTAATATTTACAGTCCAAGCTCTTTAATGACACTCACACACCCACCACCCTATATATGACGGTTGATATTTATAGTCCAAGCACTGTAATGACACCCACACACCCACCACCCCATGAAAAACTGTTGATATTTACAGTCCAAGCACTGTAATGACATCCACAACCCCACAACCCCATAATTAACTGTTGATATTTACAGTCCAAGCACTGTAATGACAGCCACACACCCACCACCCTATTAATGACAGTAGATATTTACAGTCCAAGCACTGTAATGAAAGCCACACACCCACCACTTCATAAATGACTGTTGATATTTACAGTCCAAGCATTGTAATGACATCCACACACCCACCACACTGTCAATGACACTTAATATTTACAGTCTGAGCACTGTAATGACACCCACACACCCACCACCCAATGAATGATGGTTGATATTTACAGTCCAAGCACTGTAATGCCACCCACCACCTCATGAATGACTGTTGATATTTACAGTCCAAGCACTAATGACACACACACACCCACCACCCCATGATTGACTTAATATTTATAGTTCAAGCACTGTAATGACACACACACACCCACCACCGAATTATTGACTGTTGATATTTACAGTCCAAGCACTGTAATAACACCCACAAACCCACCACCCCATGACTGACTGTTGATATTTACTGTCCAAACACTGTAATGACAGCCACACACCCACCACCCCATAAATGACTGTTGATATTTACAGTCCAAGCACTGTAATGACACCCACACACCCATCACCTTATGAATGACTGTTGATATTTACAGTCCAAGCAATGTAATGCCACCCACCAATCCATGAATGACTGTTGATACTTACAGTCCAAGCACTAATGACACACACATACCCACCACCCCATAAATGACTTGATATTTACAGTCCAAGCCATGTAATGACACCAACACACCAACCACCCCATGAAAGACTGTTGATATTAGCAGTCCAAGCACTATAATGACACCCAAACACCTACCACCCCATGAATGACTGTTGATATTTACAGTTTAAGCACTGTAATGACACCCTCATACCCACCACCCCATGAATGACTGTTGATATTTACAGTCAAAGCACTTTAATGACACCCCCACACCCACCACCCCATGAATTATGGTTGATATTTACCGTCCAAGCATTCTAATGACAGCCACACACCCACCACCCCAAAAATGAATGTTGGTATTTACAGTCCAAGCACTGTAATGACATCCACACACTAACCACCCCATGACTGACTGTTGATATTTACATTCCAAACACTGTAATGACAGCCACACACCCACCACCCTGTTAATGACTGTTGATATTTACAGTCCAATCACTGTAATGACATCCACACACACACCACCCCATGACTGACTGTTGATATTTACAGTTCAAGCACTGTAATGCCACCCACCATCCCATGAATGAATGTTGATATTTACAGTCCAAGCACTAATGACACAAACATACCCACCACCCTATAAATGACTTGATATTTACAGTCCAAGCCATGTAATGACACCCACACACCAACCACCACATGAATGACTGTTGATATTTACAGTCCAAGCACTATAATGACACCCAAACACCTACCACCCCATGAATGACTGTTGATATTTACAGTTTAAGCACTGTAATGACACCCTCATACTCACCACCCCATGAATGACTGTTGATATTTACAGTCAAAGCACTGTAATGACACCCCCACACCCACCACCCCATGAATTATGGTTGATATTTACAGTCCAAGCATTCTAATGACAGCCACACACCCACCACCCCATAAATGACTGTTGATATTTACCGTCCAAGCACTGTAATGACATCCACACACCCACAACCCCATGACTGACTGTTGATATTTACAGTCCAAGCACGGTAATGAAACCCACAAACCCACCACCCAATAATTGACTGTTGATATTTACAATCCAAGCACTGTAATGACAGCCACACACCCACCACCCCATAAATGACTGTTGATATTTACATTTTAAGCATTGTAATGACACCCACACACCCACCACCACAAGAATGACTTTTGATATTTACTCTCCAAGCATTGTAATGACACCCACACACCCACCACCCCATAAATGACTGTTGATATTTACAATCCAAGCTCTGTAATGACACTCACACACCCACCACCCTATAAATGACTGTTGATATTTACAGTCCAAGCACTGTAATGACACCCACACACCCACCACCCCATGAATGACTGTTAATATTTATAGTCTGAGCACTGTAATGACACCCACACTCCCACCACCCAATGGATAATGGTTGATATTTACAGTCCAAGAACTGTAAAGACACCCACCACCCTATGAATGACTGTTAATATATACCGTCAAAACACTGTAATGACACCCACACACCCACCACCCCATGAATGACTGTTGATATTTACAGTCCAAGCATTGTAATGACACCAACACACCCACCACCTCATGATTGACTGTTGATATTTACAGTCCAAGCACTGCATAGACACCCAAACACCCACCACCCAATGTATGACTGTTGATAGTTACAGTCCAAACACTCTAATGACACCCACACACCCACCACCCCATGACTGTTGATATTTACAATCAAAGCACTGTAATGACACCCACACACCTACCATCCAATGAATGACTGTTGATATTTACAGTCCAATCACTAATGACACACACATACCCACCACCCCATAAATGACTTGATATTTACAGTCCAAGCCATGTAATGACACCCACACACCAACCACCCCATGAATGACTGTTGATATTTACAGTCCAAGCACTATAATGACACCCAAACACCTACCACCCCATGAATGACTGTTGATATTTTCAGTTTAAGCACTGTAATGACACCCTCATACCCTCCACCCCTTTAATGACTGTTGATATTTACAGTCAAAGCACTGTAATGACACCCCCACACCCACCACCCCATGAAATAAGGTTGATATTTACAGTCCAAGCATTCTAATGACAGCCACACACCCACCACCCCATAAATGACTGTTGATTTTTACAGTCTAAGCACTGTAATGACATCCACACACCCACAACCCCATGACTGACTGTTGATATTTACAGTCCAAGCAATGTAATGACACCAACACACCCACCACCTCATGATTGACTGTTTATATTTACAGTCCAAGCACTGCATAGACACCCAAACACCCACCACCCCAAAAATTATGGTTGATATTTACAGTCCAAGCACTCTAATGACACCCACACACCCACCACCCCATGACTGTTGATATTTAAAATCAAAACACTGTAATGACACTCACACACCCACCATCCAATGAATGACTGTTGATATTTACAGTCCAAGAACTGTAAAGACACCCACCACCCTATGAATGACTGTTAATATATACCGTCAAAACACTGTAATGACACCCACACACCCACCACCTCATGATTAACTGTTAATATTTACAGTCCAAGCTCTGTAATGACACTCACACACCCACCACCCTATATATGACGGTTGATATTTATTTTGTCCAAGCACTGTAATGACACCCACACACCCATCACCCCATGAAAAACTGTTGATATTTACAATCCAAGCACTGTAATGACAACCACAACCCCACAACCCCATAATTAACTGTTGATATTTACAGTCCAAGCACTGTAATGACATCCACACACCCACCACACTGTTAATGACACTTAATATTTACAGTCTGAGCACTGTAATGATACCCACACACCCACCACCCAATGAATGATGGTTGATATTTACAGTCCAAGCACTGTAATGCCACCCACCACCTCATGAATGACTGTTGATATTTACAGTCCAAGCACTAATGACACACACACACCCACCACCCCATGATTGACTTAATATTTATAGTTCAAGCACTGTAATGACACACACACACCCACCACCGAATTTTTGACTGTTGATATTTACAGCCCAAGCACTGTAATAACACCCACAAACCAACCACCCCATGACTGACTGTTGATATTTACTGTCCAAACACTGTAATGACAGCCACACACCCACCACCCCATAAATGACTGTTGATATTTACAGTCCAAGCACTGTAATGACACCCACACACCCATCACCCTATGAATGACTGTTGATATTTACAGTCCAAGCAATGTAATGCCACCCACCATCCCATGAATGACTGTTGATATTTACAGTCCAAGCACTAATGATACACACATACCCACCACCCCATAAATGACTTGATATTTACAATCCAAGCCATGTAATGACACCCACACACCAACCACCCCATGAAAGACTGTTGATATTAGCAGTCCAAGCACTATAATGACACCCAAACACCTACCACCCCATGAATGACTGTTGATATTTACAGTTTAAGCACTTTAATGACACCCTCATACCCACCACCCCATGAATGACTGTTGATATTTACAGTCAAAGCACTGTAATGACACCCCCACACCCACCACCCCATGAAATATGGTTGATATATACAGTCCAAGCATTCTTATGACAGCCACACACCCACAACCCCATAAATGACTGTTGATTTTTACAGTCCAAGCACTGTAATGACATCCACACACCCACAACCCCATGACTGACTGTTGATATTTACACTCCAAACACTGTAATAAAAGCCACACACCCACCACCTCATAAATGACTGTTGATATTTACAGTCCATGCACTGTAATGACATCCACACACCCACCACCCAATGAATGACTATTGATATTTACAGTCCAAGCTCTGTAATGACACTCACACACCAACCACCCTATGAATGAATGTAAATATTTACAGTCCAAGCACTGTAATGCCACCCACAACCCCATAAATGACTGTTGATATTTACAGTCCGAGCACTAATTATACATACACACCCACCAACCCATGAATGACTTGATATTTACAGTCCAAGAACTGTAATGACACCCACCACCCTATGAATGACTGTTAATATTTACCGTCAAAACACTGTAATGACACCCACACACCCACCACCACATGAATGACTGTTGATATTTACAGTCCAAGCATTGTAATGACACCAACACATCCACCACCTCATGATTGACTGTTTATATTTACAGTCCAAGCACTGCATAGACACACAAACACCCACCACCCCAAAAATTATGGTTGATATTTACAGTCCAAGCACTCTAATGACACCCACACACCCACCACCCCATGACTGTTGATATTTACAATCAAAACACTGTAATGACACCCACACACCCACCATCCAATGAATGACTGTTGATATTTACAGTCCAATCACTGTAATGAAACCCACACACCCACCACCTCATGATTAACTGTTAATATTTACAGCCCAAGCTTTTTAATGACACTCACACACCAACCACCCTAAATATGACGGTTGATATTTATAGTCCAAGCACTGTAATGACACCCACACACCCAACACCCCATGAAAAACTGTTGATATTTACAGTCCAAGTACTGTAATGACATCCACAACCCCACAACCCCATAATTAACTGTTGATATTTACAGTCCAAGCACTGTAATGACAGCCACAGACCTACCACCCTATTAATGACATTAGATATTTACAGTCCAAGCACTGTAATGAAAGCCACACACCCTCCACTTCATAAATGACTGTTGATATTTACAGTCCAAGCACTGTAATGACATCCACACACCCACCACACTGTCAATGACACTTAATATTTACAGTCTATGCACTGTAATGACACCCACACACCCACTACCCAATGAATGATGGTTGATATTTACAGTCCAAGCACTGTAATGAAACCCACCGCCTCATTAATGACTGTTGATATTTACAGTCCAAGCACTAATGACACACACACACCCACCACCCCATGATTGATTTAAAATTTATAGTTCAAGCACTGTAATGACACACACACACCCACCACCGAATTATTGACTGTTGATATTTACAGTCCAAGCACTGTAATAACACCCACAAACCCACCACCCCATGACTGACTGTTGATATTTACTGTCCAAACACTGTAATGACACCCACACACCCATCACCCTATGAATGACTGTTGAAATTTACAGTCCAAGCAATGTAATGCCACCCACTATCCCATGAATGACTGTTGATTCTTACAGTCGAAGCACTAATGACACCCTCATACCCACCACCCCTTGAATGACTGTTGATATTAATAGTCAAAACACTTTAATGACACCCCCACACCCACCACCCCATGAATTATGGTTGATATTTACAGTCCAAGCATTCTAATGACAGCCACACACCCACCACCCCATAAATGACTGTTGATATTTACTGTCCAAACACTGTAATGACATCCACACACCAACCACCCCATGACTGAGTGTTGATATTTACAGTCCAATCACTGTAATGACAGTCACACACCCACCACCCCGTTAATGACTGTTGATATTTACAGTCCAATCACTGTAATGACATCCACACACCCACCACCCCATGTCTGACTGTTGATATTTACAGTCCAAGCACTGTAATGCCACCCACCATCCCATGAATGAATGTTGATATTTACAGTCCAAGCACTAATGACACACACATACCCACCACCCCATAAATGACTTGATATTTACAGTCCAAGCCATGTAATGACACCCACACACCAACCACCCCATGAATGAATGTTGATATTTACAGTCCAAGCACTATAATGACACCCAAACACCTACCACCCCATGAATGACTGTTGATATTTATAGTTTAAGCACTGTAATGACACCCTCATACCCACCACCCCATGAATGACTGTTGATATTTACAGTCAAACCACTGTAATGACACCCCCACACCCACCACCCCATGAATTATGGTTGATATTTACAGTCCAAGCATTCTAATGACAGCCACACACCCACCACCCAATAAATGACTGTTGATATTTACAGTCCAAGCACTGTAATGACATCCACACACCCATAACCCCATGACTGACTGTTGATATTTACAGTCCAAGCACGGTAATGAAACCCACAAACCCACCACCCAATAATTGACTGTTGATATTTACAATCCAAGCACTGTAATGACAGCCACACACCAACCACCCCATAAATGAATGTTGATATTTACATTTTAAGCACTGTAATGACACCCACACACCCACCACCCCAAGAATGACTTTTGATATTTACTCTCCAAGCATTGTAATGACACCCACACACCCACCACCCCATAAATGACTGTTGATATTTTCAGTCCAAGCACTGTAATGACACCCACACACCCACCACCCCATGAATGACTGTTAATATTTATAGTCTGAGCACTGTAATGACACCCACACACCCACCACAAAATGGATGATGGTTGATATTTACAGTCCAAGAACTGTAATGACACCCACCACCCTATGAATGACTGTAATATATACCGTCAAAACACTGTAATGACACCCACACACCCACCACCCCATGAATGACTGTTGATATTTACAGTCCAAGCATTGTAATGACACCAACACATCCACCACCTCATAATTGACTGTTGATATTTACAGTCCAAGCAATGCATAGACACCCAAACACCCACCACCCAATGAATGACTGTTGATAGTTACAGTCGAAGCACTCTAATGACACCCACACACCCACCACCCCATGACTGTTGATATTTACAAATAAAAAAACTGTAATGACACCCACACACCCACCATCCAATGAATGACTGTTGATATTTACAGTCCAATCACTGTAATGAAACCCACACACCCACCACCTCATGATTGACTGTTAATATTTACTGTCCAAGCTCTGTAATGACAGTCACACACCCACCACCCTATATATGACGGTTGATATTTATAGTCCAAGCACTTTAATGACACACACACACCCACCACCCCATGAATAACTGTTGATATTTACAGTCCAAGCACTGTAATGACATCCACAACCCCACCAGCCCATTATTAACTGTTGATATTTACAGTCCAAGCACTGTAATGACAGCCACACACCCACCACCCCATAAATGACAGTAGATATTTACAGTCCAAGCACTGTAATGACAGCCACACACCCACCACCCCATAGATGACTGTTGATATTTACAGTCCAAGCACTGTAATGACATCCACACACCCACCACACTGTCAATGACACTTAATATTTACAGTCTGATCACTGTAATGACACCCACACACCCACCACCCAATGAATGATTGTTGATATTTACAGTCCAAGCACTGTAATGCCACCCACCACCTTATGAATGACTGTTGATATTTACAGTCCAAGAACTAATGACACACACACACCCACCACCCCGTGATTGACATAATATTTATAGTTCAAGCACTTTAATGACTAACACACACTCACCACCGAATTATTAACTGTTGATATTTACAGTCCAAGCACTGTAATAACACCCACAAACCCACCACCCCATGACTGACTGTTGATATTTACTGTCCAAACACTGTAATGACAGCCACACACCCACCACCCCATAAGTGATTGTTTATATTTACAGTCCAAGCACTGTAATGACCCTCACACACCCATCACCATATGAATGACTGTTGATATTTACAGTCCAAGCAATGTAATGCCACTCACCATCCCATGAATGACTGTTGATATTTACAGTCCAAGCACTAATGACACACACATACCCACCACCCCATAAATGACTTGATATTTACAGTCCAAGCCATGTAATGACACCCACACACCCACCACCCTATGAATGACTGTTGATATTTACAGTCCAAGCACTGTAATGACACCCACAGACCCATAACCCCATAAATGATGGTAGATATTTAAAGTCTAAGCACTGTAATGACAACCACACACCCACCACCCAATAAATGACTGTTGATATTTACAGTTCTAGCACTGTAATGACATCCACACACCAACCACCCCATGACTGACTGTTGATATTTACAGTCCAAACACTGTAATGACAGCCACAAACCCACCATCCCATTAATGACTGCTGATATTTACAGTCCAATCACTGTAATGACATCCACACATCCACCACCTCATGATTAACTGTTAATATTTACAGCCCAAGCTTTTTAATGACACTCACACACCAACCACCCTAAATATGACGGTTGATATTTATAGTCCAAGCACTGTAATGACACCCACACACCCAACACCCCATGAAAAACTGTTGATATTTACAGTCCAAGTACTGTAATGACATCCACAACCCCACAACCCCATAATTAACTGTTGATATTTACAGTCCAAGCACTGTAATGACAGCCACAGACCCACCACCCTATTAATGACATTAGATATTTACAGTCCAAGCACTGTAATGAAAGCCACACACCCTCCACTTCATAAATGACTGTTGATATTTACAGTCCAAGCACTGTAATGACATCCACACACCCACCACACTGTCAATGACACTTAATATTTACAGTCTATGCACTGTAATGACACCCACACACTCACTACCCAATGAATGATGGTTGATATTTACAGTCCAAGCACTGTAATGCCACCCACCGCCTCATTAATGACTGTTGATATTTACAGTCCAAGCACTAATGACACACACACACCCACCACCCCATGATTGATTTAATATTTATAGTTCAAGCACTGTAATGACACACACACACCCACCACCGAATTATTGACTGTTGATATTTACAGTCCAAGCACTGTAATAACACCCACAAACCCACCACCCCATGACTGACTGTTGATATTTACTGTCCAAACACTGTAATGACACCCACACACCCATCACCCTATGAATGACTGTTGAAATTTACAGTCCAAGCAATGTAACGCCACCCACTATCCCATGAATGACTGTTGATTCTTACAGTCCAAGCACTAATGACACCCTCATACCCACCACCCCTTGAATGACTGTTGATATTAATAGTCAAAACACTTTAATGACACCCCCACACCCACCACCCCATGAATTATGGTTGATATTTACAGTCCAAGCATTCTAATGACAGCCACACACCCACCACCCCATAAATGACTGTTGATATTTACAGTCCAAACACTGTAATGACATCCACACACCAACCACCCCATGACTGACTGTTGATATTTACAGTCCAATCACTGTAATGACAGTCACACACCCACCACCCCGTTAATGACTGTTGATATTTACAGTCCAATCACTGTAATGACATCCACACACCCACCACCCCATGTCTGACTGTTGATATTTACAGTCCAAGCACTGTAATGCCACCCACCATCCCATGAATGAATGTTGATATTTACAGTCCAAGCACTAATGACACACACATACCCACCACCCCATAAATGACTTGATATTTACAGTCCAAGCCATGTAATGACACCCACACACCAACCACCCCATGAATGACTGTTGATATTTACAGTCCAAGCACTATAATGACACCCAAACACCTACCACCCCATGAATGACTGTTGATATTTTCAGTTTAAGCACTGTAATGACACCCTCATACCCTCCACCCCTTTAATGACTGTTGATATTTACAGTCAAAGCACTGTAATGACACCCCCACACCCACCACCCCATGAAATAAGGTTGATATTTACAGTCCAAGCATTCTAATGACAGCCACACACCCACCACCCCATAAATGACTGTTGATTTTTACAGTCTAAGCACTGTAATGACATCCACACACCCACAACCCCATGACTGACTGTTGATATTTACAGTCCAAGCAATGTAATGACACCAACACACCCACCACCTCATGATTGACTGTTTATATTTACAGTCCAAGCACTGCATAGACACCCAAACACCCACCACCCCAAAAATTATGGTTGATATTTACAGTCCAAGCACTCTAATGACACCCACACACCCACCACCCCATGACTGTTGATATTTAAAATCAAAACACTGTAATGACACTCACACACCCACCATCCAATGAATGACTGTTGATATTTACAGTCCAAGAACTGTAAAGACACCCACCACCCTATGAATGACTGTTAATATATACCGTCAAAACACTGTAATGACACCCACACACCCACCACCTCATGATTAACTGTTAATATTTACAGTCCAAGCTCTGTAATGACACTCACACACCCACCACCCTATATATGACGGTTGATATTTATTTTGTCCAAGCACTGTAATGACACCCACACACCCATCACCCCATGAAAAACTGTTGATATTTACAATCCAAGCACTGTAATGACAACCACAACCCCACAACCCCATAATTAACTGTTGATATTTACAGTCCAAGCACTGTAATGACATCCACACACCCACCACACTGTTAATGACACTTAATATTTACAGTCTGAGCACTGTAATGATACCCACACACCCACCACCCAATGAATGATGGTTGATATTTACAGTCCAAGCACTGTAATGCCACCCACCACCTCATGAATGACTGTTGATATTTACAGTCCAAGCACTAATGACACACACACACCCACCACCCCATGATTGACTTAATATTTATAGTTCAAGCACTGTAATGACACACACACACCCACCACCGAATTTTTGACTGTTGATATTTACAGCCCAAGCACTGTAATAACACCCACAAACCAACCACCCCATGACTGACTGTTGATATTTACTGTCCAAACACTGTAATGACAGCCACACACCCACCACCCCATAAATGACTGTTGATATTTACAGTCCAAGCACTGTAATGACACCCACACACCCATCACCCTATGAATGACTGTTGATATTTACAGTCCAAGCAATGTAATGCCACCCACCATCCCATGAATGACTGTTGATATTTACAGTCCAAGCACTAATGATACACACATACCCACCACCCCATAAATGACTTGATATTTACAATCCAAGCCATGTAATGACACCCACACACCAACCACCCCATGAAAGACTGTTGATATTAGCAGTCCAAGCACTATAATGACACCCAAACACCTACCACCCCATGAATGACTGTTGATATTTACAGTTTAAGCACTTTAATGACACCCTCATACCCACCACCCCATGAATGACTGTTGATATTTACAGTCAAAGCACTGTAATGACACCCCCACACCCACCACCCCATGAAATATGGTTGATATATACAGTCCAAGCATTCTTATGACAGCCACACACCCACAACCCCATAAATGACTGTTGATTTTTACAGTCCAAGCACTGTAATGACATCCACACACCCACAACCCCATGACTGACTGTTGATATTTACACTCCAAACACTGTAATAAAAGCCACACACCCACCACCTCATAAATGACTGTTGATATTTACAGTCCATGCACTGTAATGACATCCACACACCCACCACCCAATGAATGACTATTGATATTTACAGTCCAAGCTCTGTAATGACACTCACACACCAACCACCCTATGAATGAATGTAAATATTTACAGTCCAAGCACTGTAATGCCACCCACAACCCCATAAATGACTGTTGATATTTACAGTCCGAGCACTAATTATACATACACACCCACCAACCCATGAATGACTTGATATTTACAGTCCAAGAACTGTAATGACACCCACCACCCTATGAATGACTGTTAATATTTACCGTCAAAACACTGTAATGACACCCACACACCCACCACCACATGAATGACTGTTGATATTTACAGTCCAAGCATTGTAATGACACCAACACATCCACCACCTCATGATTGACTGTTTATATTTACAGTCCAAGCACTGCATAGACACACAAACACCCACCACCCCAAAAATTATGGTTGATATTTACAGTCCAAGCACTCTAATGACACCCACACACCCACCACCCCATGACTGTTGATATTTACAATCAAAACACTGTAATGACACCCACACACCCACCATCCAATGAATGACTGTTGATATTTACAGTCCAATCACTGTAATGAAACCCACACACCCACCACCTCATGATTAACTGTTAATATTTACAGCCCAAGCTTTTTAATGACACTCACACACCAACCACCCTAAATATGACGGTTGATATTTATAGTCCAAGCACTGTAATGACACCCACACACCCAACACCCCATGAAAAACTGTTGATATTTACAGTCCAAGTACTGTAATGACATCCACAACCCCACAACCCCATAATTAACTGTTGATATTTACAGTCCAAGCACTGTAATGACAGCCACAGACCTACCACCCTATTAATGACATTAGATATTTACAGTCCAAGCACTGTAATGAAAGCCACACACCCTCCACTTCATAAATGACTGTTGATATTTACAGTCCAAGCACTGTAATGACATCCACACACCCACCACACTGTCAATGACACTTAATATTTACAGTCTATGCACTGTAATGACACCCACACACCCACTACCCAATGAATGATGGTTGATATTTACAGTCCAAGCACTGTAATGAAACCCACCGCCTCATTAATGACTGTTGATATTTACAGTCCAAGCACTAATGACACACACACACCCACCACCCCATGATTGATTTAAAATTTATAGTTCAAGCACTGTAATGACACACACACACCCACCACCGAATTATTGACTGTTGATATTTACAGTCCAAGCACTGTAATAACACCCACAAACCCACCACCCCATGACTGACTGTTGATATTTACTGTCCAAACACTGTAATGACACCCACACACCCATCACCCTATGAATGACTGTTGAAATTTACAGTCCAAGCAATGTAATGCCACCCACTATCCCATGAATGACTGTTGATTCTTACAGTCGAAGCACTAATGACACCCTCATACCCACCACCCCTTGAATGACTGTTGATATTAATAGTCAAAACACTTTAATGACACCCCCACACCCACCACCCCATGAATTATGGTTGATATTTACAGTCCAAGCATTCTAATGACAGCCACACACCCACCACCCCATAAATGACTGTTGATATTTACTGTCCAAACACTGTAATGACATCCACACACCAACCACCCCATGACTGAGTGTTGATATTTACAGTCCAATCACTGTAATGACAGTCACACACCCACCACCCCGTTAATGACTGTTGATATTTACAGTCCAATCACTGTAATGACATCCACACACCCACCACCCCATGTCTGACTGTTGATATTTACAGTCCAAGCACTGTAATGCCACCCACCATCCCATGAATGAATGTTGATATTTACAGTCCAAGCACTAATGACACACACATACCCACCACCCCATAAATGACTTGATATTTACAGTCCAAGCCATGTAATGACACCCACACACCAACCACCCCATGAATGAATGTTGATATTTACAGTCCAAGCACTATAATGACACCCAAACACCTACCACCCCATGAATGACTGTTGATATTTATAGTTTAAGCACTGTAATGACACCCTCATACCCACCACCCCATGAATGACTGTTGATATTTACAGTCAAACCACTGTAATGACACCCCCACACCCACCACCCCATGAATTATGGTTGATATTTACAGTCCAAGCATTCTAATGACAGCCACACACCCACCACCCAATAAATGACTGTTGATATTTACAGTCCAAGCACTGTAATGACATCCACACACCCATAACCCCATGACTGACTGTTGATATTTACAGTCCAAGCACGGTAATGAAACCCACAAACCCACCACCCAATAATTGACTGTTGATATTTACAATCCAAGCACTGTAATGACAGCCACACACCAACCACCCCATAAATGAATGTTGATATTTACATTTTAAGCACTGTAATGACACCCACACACCCACCACCCCAAGAATGACTTTTGATATTTACTCTCCAAGCATTGTAATGACACCCACACACCCACCACCCCATAAATGACTGTTGATATTTTCAGTCCAAGCACTGTAATGACACCCACACACCCACCACCCCATGAATGACTGTTAATATTTATAGTCTGAGCACTGTAATGACACCCACACACCCACCACAAAATGGATGATGGTTGATATTTACAGTCCAAGAACTGTAATGACACCCACCACCCTATGAATGACTGTAATATATACCGTCAAAACACTGTAATGACACCCACACACCCACCACCCCATGAATGACTGTTGATATTTACAGTCCAAGCATTGTAATGACACCAACACATCCACCACCTCATAATTGACTGTTGATATTTACAGTCCAAGCAATGCATAGACACCCAAACACCCACCACCCAATGAATGACTGTTGATAGTTACAGTCGAAGCACTCTAATGACACCCACACACCCACCACCCCATGACTGTTGATATTTACAAATAAAAAAACTGTAATGACACCCACACACCCACCATCCAATGAATGACTGTTGATATTTACAGTCCAATCACTGTAATGAAACCCACACACCCACCACCTCATGATTGACTGTTAATATTTACTGTCCAAGCTCTGTAATGACAGTCACACACCCACCACCCTATATATGACGGTTGATATTTATAGTCCAAGCACTTTAATGACACACACACACCCACCACCCCATGAATAACTGTTGATATTTACAGTCCAAGCACTGTAATGACATCCACAACCCCACCAGCCCATTATTAACTGTTGATATTTACAGTCCAAGCACTGTAATGACAGCCACACACCCACCACCCCATAAATGACAGTAGATATTTACAGTCCAAGCACTGTAATGACAGCCACACACCCACCACCCCATAGATGACTGTTGATATTTACAGTCCAAGCACTGTAATGACATCCACACACCCACCACACTGTCAATGACACTTAATATTTACAGTCTGATCACTGTAATGACACCCACACACCCACCACCCAATGAATGATTGTTGATATTTACAGTCCAAGCACTGTAATGCCACCCACCACCTTATGAATGACTGTTGATATTTACAGTCCAAGAACTAATGACACACACACACCCACCACCCCGTGATTGACATAATATTTATAGTTCAAGCACTTTAATGACTAACACACACTCACCACCGAATTATTAACTGTTGATATTTACAGTCCAAGCACTGTAATAACACCCACAAACCCACCACCCCATGACTGACTGTTGATATTTACTGTCCAAACACTGTAATGACAGCCACACACCCACCACCCCATAAGTGATTGTTTATATTTACAGTCCAAGCACTGTAATGACCCTCACACACCCATCACCATATGAATGACTGTTGATATTTACAGTCCAAGCAATGTAATGCCACTCACCATCCCATGAATGACTGTTGATATTTACAGTCCAAGCACTAATGACACACACATACCCACCACCCCATAAATGACTTGATATTTACAGTCCAAGCCATGTAATGACACCCACACACCCACCACCCTATGAATGACTGTTGATATTTACAGTCCAAGCACTGTAATGACACCCACAGACCCATAACCCCATAAATGATGGTAGATATTTAAAGTCTAAGCACTGTAATGACAACCACACACCCACCACCCAATAAATGACTGTTGATATTTACAGTTCTAGCACTGTAATGACATCCACACACCAACCACCCCATGACTGACTGTTGATATTTACAGTCCAAACACTGTAATGACAGCCACAAACCCACCATCCCATTAATGACTGCTGATATTTACAGTCCAATCACTGTAATGACATCCACACATCCACCACCTCATGATTAACTGTTAATATTTACAGCCCAAGCTTTTTAATGACACTCACACACCAACCACCCTAAATATGACGGTTGATATTTATAGTCCAAGCACTGTAATGACACCCACACACCCAACACCCCATGAAAAACTGTTGATATTTACAGTCCAAGTACTGTAATGACATCCACAACCCCACAACCCCATAATTAACTGTTGATATTTACAGTCCAAGCACTGTAATGACAGCCACAGACCCACCACCCTATTAATGACATTAGATATTTACAGTCCAAGCACTGTAATGAAAGCCACACACCCTCCACTTCATAAATGACTGTTGATATTTACAGTCCAAGCACTGTAATGACATCCACACACCCACCACACTGTCAATGACACTTAATATTTACAGTCTATGCACTGTAATGACACCCACACACTCACTACCCAATGAATGATGGTTGATATTTACAGTCCAAGCACTGTAATGCCACCCACCGCCTCATTAATGACTGTTGATATTTACAGTCCAAGCACTAATGACACACACACACCCACCACCCCATGATTGATTTAATATTTATAGTTCAAGCACTGTAATGACACACACACACCCACCACCGAATTATTGACTGTTGATATTTACAGTCCAAGCACTGTAATAACACCCACAAACCCACCACCCCATGACTGACTGTTGATATTTACTGTCCAAACACTGTAATGACACCCACACACCCATCACCCTATGAATGACTGTTGAAATTTACAGTCCAAGCAATGTAACGCCACCCACTATCCCATGAATGACTGTTGATTCTTACAGTCCAAGCACTAATGACACCCTCATACCCACCACCCCTTGAATGACTGTTGATATTAATAGTCAAAACACTTTAATGACACCCCCACACCCACCACCCCATGAATTATGGTTGATATTTACAGTCCAAGCATTCTAATGACAGCCACACACCCACCACCCCATAAATGACTGTTGATATTTACAGTCCAAACACTGTAATGACATCCACACACCAACCACCCCATGACTGACTGTTGATATTTACAGTCCAATCACTGTAATGACAGTCACACACCCACCACCCCGTTAATGACTGTTGATATTTACAGTCCAATCACTGTAATGACATCCACACACCCACCACCCCATGTCTGACTGTTGATATTTACAGTCCAAGCACTGTAATGCCACCCACCATCCCATGAATGAATGTTGATATTTACAGTCCAAGCACTAATGACACACACATACCCACCACCCCATAAATGACTTGATATTTACAGTCCAAGCCATGTAATGACACCCACACACCAACCACCCCATGAATGAATGTTGATATTTACAGTCCAAGCACTATAATGACACCCAAACACCTACCACCCCATGAATGACTGTTGATATTTATAGTTTAAGCACTGTAATGACACCCTCATACCCACCACCCCATGAATGACTGTTGATATTTACAGTCAAACCACTGTAATGACACCCCCACACCCACCACCCCATGAATTATGGTTGATATTTACAGTCCAAGCATTCTAATGACAGCCACACACCCACCACCCAATAAATGACTGTTGATATTTACAGTCCAAGCACTGTAATGACATCCACACACCCACAACCCCATGACTGACTATTGATATTTACAGTCCAAGCACGGTAATGAAACCCACAAACCCACCACCCAATAATTGACTGTTGATATTTACAATCCAAGCACTGTAATGACAGCCACACACCAACCACCCCATAAATGAATGTTGATATTTACATTTTAAGCACTGTAATGACACCCACACACCCACCACCCCAAGAATGACTTTTGATATTTACTCTCCAAGCATTGTAATGACACCCACACACCCACCACCCCATAAATGACTATTGATATTTACAGTCCAAGCTCTGTAATGACACTCACACACCCACCACCCTATAAATGACTGTTGATATTTTCAGTCCAAGCACTGTAATGACACCCACACACCCACCACCCCATGAATGACTGTTAATATTTATAGTCTGAGCACTGTAATGACACCCACACACCCACCACAAAATGGATGATGGTTGATATTTACAGTCCAAGAACTGTAATGACACCCACCACCCTATGAATGACTGTAATATATACCGTCAAAACACTGTAATGACACCCACACACCCACCACCCCATGAATGACTGTTGATATTTACAGTCCAAGCATTGTAATGACACCAACACACCCACCACATCATAATTGACTGTTGATATTTATAGTCCAAGCACTGCATAGACACCCAAACACCCACCACCCAATGAATGACTGTTGATAGTTACAGTCGAACCACTCTAATGACACCCACACACCCACCACCCCATGACTGTTGATATTTACAAATAAAAAAACTGTAATGACACCCACACACCCACCATCCAATGAATGACTGTTGATATTTACAGTCCAATCACTGTAATGAAACCCACACACCCACCACCTCATGATTGACTGTTAATATTTACTGTCCAAGCTCTGTAATGACAGTCACACACCCACCACCCTATATATGACGGTTGATATTTATAGTCCAAGCACTTTAATGACACACACACACCCACCACCCCATGAATAACTGTTGATATTTACAGTCCAAGCACTGTAATGACATCCACAACCCCACCAGCCTATTATTAACTGTTGATATTTACAGTCCAAGCACTGTAATGACAGCCACACACCCACCACCCCATAAATGACAGTAGATATATACAGTCCAAGCACTGTAATGACAGCCACACACCCACCACCCCATAGATGACTGTTGATATTTACTGTCCAAGCACTGTAATGACATCCACACACCCACCACACTGTCAATGACACTTAATATTTACAGTCTGATCACTGTAATGACACCCGCACACCCACCACCCAATGAATGATTGTTGATATTTACAGTCCAAGCACTGTAATGCCACCCACCACCTTATGAATGACTGTTGATATTTACAGTCCAAGAACTAATGACACACACACACCCACCACCCCGTGATTGACATAATATTTATAGTTCAAGCACTTTAATGACTAACACACACTCACCACCGAATTATTAACTGTTGATATTTACAGTCCAAGCACTGTAATAACACCCACAAACCCACCACCCCATGACTGACTGTTGATATTTACTGTCCAAACACTGTAATGACAGCCACACACCCACCACCCCATAAGTGATTGTTTATATTTACAGTCCAAGCACTGTAATGACCCTCACACACCCATCACCATATGAATGACTGTTGATATTTACAGTCCAAGCAATGTAATGCCACTCACCATCCCATGAATGACTGTTGATATTTACAGTCCAAGCACTAATGACACACACATACCCACCACCCCATAAATGACTTGATATTTACAGTCCAAGCCATGTAATGACACCCACACACCCACCACCCTATGAATGACTGTTGATATTTACAGTCCAAGCACTGTAATGACACCCACAGACCCATAACCCCATAAATGATGGTAGATATTTAAAGGCTAAGCACTGTAATGACAACCACACACCCACCACCCAATAAATGACTGTTGATATTTACAGTTCTAGCACTGTAATGACATCCACACACCAACCACCCCATGACTGACTGTTGATATTTACAGTCCAAACACTGTAATGACAGCCACAAACCCACCATCCCATTAATGACTGTTGATATTTACAGTCCAATCACTGTAATGACATCCACACATCCACCACCCCTTGACTGACTGTTGATATTTACAGTCCAAACACTGTAATGCCACCCACCATCCCATGAATGACTGATGATATTTAAAGTCCAAGCACTAATGACACACACATACCCACCACCCCATAAATGACTTGATATTTACAGTCCAAGCCATGTAATGACACCCACACACCAACCACCCCATGAATGACTGTTGATATTTACAGTCCAAGCACTATAATGACACCCAAACACCTACCACCCCATTAATGACTGTTGATATTTACAGTTTAAGCACTGTAATGACACCCTAATACCCTCCACCCCATGAATGACTGTTGATATTTACAGTCAAAACACCTTAATGACACCCCCACACCCACCACCCCATGAATTATGGTTGATATTTACAATCCAAGCATTCTAATGACAGCCACACATTCACCACCCCATAAATGACTGTTGATATTTACATTCAAAGCACTAATGACACACACACACCCACCAACCCAAGAATGACTTGATATTTACTGTCCAAGCACTGTAATAACACCCACCAACCCACCACCCCATGAATGACTGTTGATATTTACAGTCCAAGCACTATAATGACACACAAACACCTACCACCTAATGAATGACAGTTGATATTTACAGTTCAAGCACTGTAATGACACAATCATACCCACCACCCTATGAATGACTGTTGATATTTACAGTCCAAGCACTGTAATGACACCCACACACTCACCACCCAATAAATGACTGTTGATATTTACTGTAAAAACACTGTAATGGCACCCACACACTTACCACCTTATGAATGACTGTTGATATTTACAGTCCAAGCACTGTAATGACACCCACACACCCACCACTCCATTAATGACGTTTGATATTTATAGTAGAAGCACTGTAATGCCACTCACCACCCCATGAATAACGGTTGATATTTACAGTCCAAGCACTAATGACACACACAGACCCACCACCCCATGAATAACTGTTGATATTTACAGTCCAAGCACTGTAATGACATCAACAAACCCACCACCCCATGATTTACTGTTGATATTTACAGTCCAAGCACTGTAATGACAGCCACACACCCACCCCCCCATCAATGACCATAGATATTTACAGTCCAAGCACTGTAATGACAGCCACACACCCACCCACCTCATAAATGACTGTTGATATTTACAGTCCAAGCACTATAATGACACCCAAACACCTACCACACTATGAATGACTGTTGATATTTATAGTTTTAGCACTGTAATGACACCTTCATACCCACCACCCCATGAATGACAGTTGGTATTTACAGTGAAAGAACTGTAATGACATCCCCACACCCACCACCCCATGAATTTTAGTTGATATTTACAGTCCAAGCTATGTAATGACACCCACACACCAACCACCAAATGAATGACTATTGATATTTACAGTCCAAGCACTATAATGACACCCAAACACCTACCACCCCATGATTAACTGTTGATATTTACAGTTTAAGCACTGTAATGACACCCTCGTACCCACCACCCCATGAATTATGGTTGATATTTACAGTCCAAGCATTCTAATGACAGCCACACACCCACCACCAAATAAATGACTCTTGATATTTACATTCAAAGCACTAATGACACACACACACCCTCCAACCCATGAATGGCTGTAAATATTTACAGTCCAAGCACTGTAATGACATCCACACACCCACCACCCCATAAATAACACTTAATATTTACAGTCTGAGCACTGTAAAGACACCCACACACCCACCACCCAATGAATGACTGTTGATATTTACAGTCCAAGCACTAATGACACACACACACACCCACCACCTAATGAATGACTTGATATTTACTGTCAAAGCACTGTAATGACACCCACACACCCACCACCCCATTAATGACTGTTGATATTTACAGTCCAAGCACTATAATGACACACAAACACCTACCACCTAATGAATGACAGTTGATATTTACAGTTCAAGCACTGTAATGACACAATCATACCCACCACCCTATGAATGACTGTTGATATTTACAGTCAAAGCACTGTAATGACATCCCCACACCCACCACCCTATGTATGATTGTTGATATTTACAATCAAAGCTCTGTAATGACACCCACTCATTAACCATCCCATTAATGACTGTTGATATTTACAGTCCAAGCACTGGAATGACACCCACATACCCACCACCTCATAATTGACTGTTGATATTTACAGTCCAAGCTCTGTAATGACACTCACACACCAACCACACTATGAATGACTGTTAATATTTACTTTCCAAGAACTGTAATCACCCCCCCTTATAAATAACGGTTGATATATATAGTCCAAGCACTGTAATGACATCCACATACCCACAACCCTATGAATAACTGTTGATATTTACAGTCCAAGCACTGTAATGCCACCCACTATTTCATAAATGACTTGATATTTACAGTCCAAGCACTAATGACAGCCACACACCCACCACCCCATATATGACTGTTGATATTTACAGTCTACGCACTGTAATGACACCCACACACCCATCACCCCAAGAATGACTTTTTAAATTGACAGTCTAAGCACTGTAATGACACCCACACACCCACCACCCGTGAATAACTGTTGATATATACAGTTCATTCACTGTAATGACACCCACACTCCCAACACCCCATTAATGACTGTTGATATTTATAGTCCAAGCACTGTAATGACAACCACACACCCACCACCCCACAAATGACTGTTGATATTTTCAGTCCAAGCACTGTAATGACATCCACACACCCACCACCCCATGAATGACTGTTAATATTTACAGTCTGAGCATTGTAATGACCCCCACACACCCACCACCCCAAAAATTATTGTTGATATTTACAGTCCAAGCTCTGTAATGACACCCACACACCATCCACCTCATGATTGACTGTTGATATTTACAGTCCAACCACTGTAATGACAACCACACACCCACCACCCTATAAATGACTGTTGATATCTACAGTCCAAGCACTGTAATGCCACCCACCACTTCATAAATGACTGTTGATATTTACACACCCAAGCACTAATGACACACACACCCACCACCCTATGAATGACTTGATATTTACAGTCCAAGCACTGTAATGACAACCACCTACCCACCACCCCATGAATGACTGTTGATATTTAAAGTCCAAACACTGTAACGACACACACAAACCCACTACCCCATGACTGCCTGTTGATATTTACAGTCCAAGCACTGTAATGACAGCCACACACCCACCACCCCATAAATGACTGTTGATATTTACAGTCCAAGCACTGTAATAAAACCCACACACCCATCACCCTATGCCATGAATGACTGTTGATATTTACACTCCAAGCACTGTAATGACACCCACACACCCACCATCCAATGAATGACGGTTGATATTTACAGTCCATGCACTGTAATGACAGCAACACACCCTCCTCCTCATGATTGACTGTTGATATTTACAGTCCAAGCACTGTAATGACATCCACACACCCACCAGCCCATGAATGACTGTTGATATTTACATTCCGATATCTGTAATGACACCCACACACCCACCACCTTATGAATGACTGTTGATATTTACACTCCAAGCACTGTAATGTCACCCACACACCAACTACCCCATGATTGACTTGATATTTACAGTCCAAGCACTGTAATGTCACCTACACACTCACCAACCCATTAATGACTGTTGATATTTACAGTCCAAGCAAAGTCATGACACCCACCACCCCATGAATAACTGTTGATATTTACAGTCCAAGCACTCTAATGACACCCACAATCCTCTGAATGACTGTTGATATTTACAGTCAAAGAACTGTAATAACACCCACACACCCACCACCCCATGAATGACTGTTTATATTTACATTCCAAGCACTGTAATGACACCCACACAACCACCACCCCATGATTGACTGTTGATATTTACAGTCCAAGCAATGTGATGACACCCAAACACCAACCACCCTATAAATGACATTTGATATTTACAGTCCAAGCACTGTAATGACACCCACACACCCATAACCCCGTGAATGACTTTTGATATATACAATCCAAGCAATGTAATGCTACACACCACCCCATTAATGACTGTTGATATTTACAGTCCAAGCACTAATGACACACACACACCCACCACACTATGAATGACTTGATATTTTCAGTCCAAGCACTTTAATGACACCCACACACCCACCACCCCATGAATGACTGTTGATATTTACAGTCCAAGCACTATAAAGACACACACACAGACAACCCCATAAATGACTGTTGATATTTACAGTCAAAGCACTGTAATGATACCCACACACCCACCACCCCATTAATGACATTTGATATTTACAGTCCAAACACTGTAATAACACCCACACACCAACCACCCCATGAATGACTGTTGATCTTTTCAGTCCAAGCACTGTAATGACATCCACACACCCACTACCTCATGAATAACCCGTAATATTTACAGTATAAGCACTGTAATAACACCCAAAAACCAACCACCCTATAAATAACAGTTGATATTTATAGTCCAAGCACTCTAATGACACCCACCACCCTATGAATGACTGTTGGTATTTACAATCAAAACACTGTAATGACACCCATACACCCACCACCCCATGAATGACTGTTGCTATTTTCAGTCCAAGCACTGTCATGTCACCCACAAACCCACCACCCCATAAATAACTGTTGATATTTATAGTCCAATCACTCTAATGACACACATCACCCCATGAATGACTGTTGATATTTACAGTCCAAGCACTATAATGACACACACACCAACCACCCCATAAATGACTCTTGATATTTACAGTCAAAGCACTGTAATGAAACCCACACACCAACCACCCCATAAATGACAGTTGATATTTTACAGTCCAAGCACTGTAATGACACCAACACACCCACCACCCCATAAATGACTCTTGATATTTACAGTCCAAGAACTCTAATGACACCCACCACCCTATGAATTACTTTTGATATTTACAATCAAAACACTGTAATGATGCACACTCACCCACAACCCTCTGGATGACTGTTGATATTTTCAGTCCAATCAATGTAATGACACCCACACACCCACTACCCCATGAATGACTGTTAATATTTACAGTACAAGCACTGTAATGACACCGACACACCTACCACCCAATGAATGATGGTTGATATTTTCAGTCCAATAACTGTAATGACACCCACACACCTACCACCCCATGAATGACTGTTAATATTTACAGTCCAAGAAGTGTAATGACACCCACACACTCACCAGCCCATGAATGACTGTTGATATTTGCAGTCAAAACACTGTAATGACACCCACCCTTACCACCCCATGAATTACTATTGATATTTACAGTCCAAACACTGTAATGACACCCACAAACCCACCAATCAATGATTACCTGTTGATATTTACAGTCAAAACACTGTAATGACACCCACACCCACCACCCCATAAATGACTGTTGATATCTACAGTCCAAGCACTGTAATGACATCCACACACCCACTACCTCATGAATAACCCGTAATATTTACAGTATAAGCACTGTAATAACACCCAAAAACCAACCACCCTATAAATAACAGTTGATATTTATAGTCCAAGCACTCTAATGACACCCACCACCCTATGAATGACTGTTGGTATTTACAATCAAAACACTGTAATGACACCCATACACCCACCACCCCATGAATGACTGTTGCTATTTTCAGTCCAAGCACTGTCATGTCACCCACAAACCCACCACCCCATAAATAACTGTTGATATTTATAGTCCAATCACTCTAATGACACACATCACCCCATGAATGACTGTTGATATTTACAGTCCAAGCACTATAATGACACACACACCAACCACCCCATAAATGACTCTTGATATTTACAGTCAAAGCACTGTAATGAAACCCACACACCAACCACCCCATAAATGACAGTTGATATTTTACAGTCCAAGCACTGTAATGACACCAACACACCCACCACCCCATAAATGACTCTTGATATTTACAGTCCAAGAACTCTAATGACACCCACCACCCTATGAATTACTTTTGATATTTGCAATCAAAACACTGTAATGATGCACACTCACCCACAACCCTCTGGATGACTGTTGATATTTTCAGTCCAATCAATGTAATGACACCCACACACCCACTACCCCATGAATGACTGTTAATATTTACAGTACAAGCACTGTAATGACACCGACACACCTACCACCCAATGAATGATGGTTGATATTTTCAGTCCAATAACTGTAATGACACCCACACACCTACCACCCCATGAATGACTGTTAATATTTACAGTCCAAGAAGTGTAATGACACCCACACACTCACCAGCCCATGAATGACTGTTGATATTTGCAGTCAAAACACTGTAATGACACCCACCCTTACCACCCCATGAATTACTATTGATATTTACAGTCCAAACACTGTAATGACACCCACAAACCCACCAATCAATGATTACCTGTTGATATTTACAGTCAAAACACTGTAATGACACCCACACCCACCACCCCATAAATGACTGTTGATATCTACAGTCCAAGCACTGTAATGACACCCACACACCCACAACCCCATGAATGACTGTTGATATTTACAGTCCAAGCACTGTCATGACACCCACAAACCCACCACCCTATAAATAACTGTTGATATTTATAGTCCAAGCACTCTAATGACACCCACCACCCTATGAATGACTGTTGGTATTTACAATCAAAACACTGTAATGACACCCACACCCACCACCCCATAAATGACTGTTGATATTTTCAGTCCAAGCACTGTCATGACACCCACAAACCCACCACCCCATAAATAACTGTTAATATTTATAGTCCAAGCACTCTAATGACACCCACCACCCAATTAATGACTGTTGATATTTACAGTCCAAGCACTATAATGACACACACACCCACCACCCCATAAATGACTGTTGATATTTACAGTCAAAGTCATGAATGACTTGATATTTACAATCAAAACACTGTAATGACACTCACACACTAACCACCCCATGAATGACTATTGATATATACTGTCCAAGCACTGTAATGACACCCACACACCCACCACCCCATGAATGACTGTTGATATTTAAAGTCAAAACACTGTAACGACACACACAAATTAACCACCCCATGACTGCCTGTTGATATTTACAGTCCAAGCACTGTAATGACAGACACACACCCACCCACCTCATAAATGACTGTTGATATTTACAGTCCAAGCACTGTAATGCCACCCACAACCCCATAAATGACTGTTTATATTTACAGTCCAAGAACTAATGACACACACACACACCCACCAACCCATGAATGACTTGATATTTACAGTCCAAGCACTGTAATGACACCCACCAACCCACCACCCCATGAATGACTGATGATATTTACAGTCCAAGCACTGTAATGACAACCACAAACCTACCACCCCATGAATGACTGTTGACATTTACAGTCAAAGCACTGTAATGACACCCCCATACCCACCACCCCATGAATTATTGATGATATTTACAGTCCAAGCATTCTAATGACAGCCAAATACCCACCACCCCATGACTGACTGTTGATATTTACAGTCCAAGCACTGTAATGCCACCCACCATCCCATGAATGACTCTTGATATTTACAGTCCAAGCACTAATGACACACACATACCCACCACCCCATAAATGACTTGCTATTTACAGTCCAAGCCATGTAATGACATCCACACACCAACCACCCCATGAATGACTATTGATATTTACATTCCAAGCACTATAATGACACCCAAACACCTACCACCCCATGAATAACTGTTGATATTTACAGTTTAAGCACTGTAATGACACCCTCGTACCCACCACCCCATGAATTATGGTTGATATTTACAGTCCAAGCATTCTAATGACAGCCACACACCCACCACCAAATAAATGACTGTTGATATTTACATTCAAAGCACTAATGACACACACACACCCTCCAACCCATGAATGGCTGTAAATATTTACAGTCCAAGCACTGTAATGACACCCACACACTCACCATCCAATAAATGACTGTTGATATTTACAGTCCAAGCACTGTAATGACTTCCACACACCCACCACCCCATAAATGACACTTAATATTTACAGTCTGAGCACTGTAAAGACACCCACACACCCACCACCCAATGAATGACTGTTGATATTTACAGTCCAAGCACTAATGACACACACACACACCCACTACCTAATGAATGACTTGATATTTACTGTCCAAGCACTGTAATGACACCCACACACCCACCACCCCATGAATGACTGTTGATATTTACAGTCCAAGCACTATAAGGACACACAAACACCTACCACATAATGAATGACAGTTGATATTTACAGTTCAAGCACTGTAATGACACAATCATACCCACCACCCTATGAATAACAGTTGATATTTACAGTCCAAGCACTATAATGACACACAAACACCTACCACCAAATGAATGACTATTGATATTTACTGTCAAAGCACTGTAATGACATCCCCACACCCACCACCCTATGAATGATTGTTGATATTTACAATCAAAGCTCTGTAATGACACCCACTTATTAACCATCCCATTAATGACTTTTGATATTTACAGTCCAAGCACTGTAATGCCACCCACTATTTCATAAATGACTTGATATTTTCAGTTCAAGCACTGTAATGACACCCACCCACCCACCACCCCATAAACGACTGTTCATATTTACAGTCCAAGCACTGTAATGACACCCACAAACCCACCTCCCCATGATTGACTGTTGATATTTACAGTCCAAGCACTGTAATGACAGCCACACACCCACCACCCCATATATGACTGTTGATATTTACAGTCTACGCACTGTAATGACACCCACACACCCATCACCCCATGAATGACTTTTTAAATTGACAGTATAAGCACTGTAATGACACCCACACACCCACCACCCCGTGAATAACTGTTGATATATACAGTTCATTCACTGTAATGACACCCACACTCCCAACACCCCATTAATGACTGTTGATATTTATAGTCCAAGCACTGTAATGACAACCACACACCCACCACCCCACAAATGACTGTTGATATTTTCAGTCCAAGCACTGTAATGACATCCACACACCCACCACCCCATGAATGACTGTTAATATTTACAGTCTGAGCACTGTAATGACCCCCACACACCCACCACCCCAAAAATTATTGTTGATATTTACAGTCCAAGCTCTGTAATGACACCCACACACCATCCACCTCATGATTGACTGTTGATATTTACAGTCCTATCACTGTAATGACAACCACACACTCACCACCCTATAAATGACTGTTGATATCTACAGTCCAAGCACTGTAATGCCGCCCACCACTTCATAAATGACTGTTGATATTTACAGTCCACACACTAATTATACCCACACACACACCACCCCATGAATGACTTGATATTTACAGTCCAAGCACTGTAATGACAACCACCTACCCACCACCCCATGAATGACTGTTGATATTTAAAGTCCAAACACTGTAACGACACACACAAACCCACCACCCCATGACTGCCTGTTGATATTTACAGTCCAAGCACTGTAATGACAGCCACACACCCACCACCCCATAAATGACTGTTGATATTTACAGTCCAAGCACTGTAATAAAACCCACACACCCATCACCCTATGCCATGAATGACTGTTGATATTTACACTCCAAGCACTGTAATGCCACAAACACCTTATGAATGACTATTGATATTTACAGTCAAAGCACTGTAATGACACCCCCACACCCACCACCCCATGAATTATGGTTGATATTTATAGTCAAAGCACTGTAATGACACCTACACACCCACCACTCCATCAATGACTGTTGATATTTACAGTCCAAGCACTCTAATGACACCCACCACCCAATAAATGACTGTTGATATTTACAATCAAAACACTGTAATGACACCCACACACCCACCATCAAATGAATGACGGTTGATATTTACAGTCCATGCACTGTAATGACACAAACACACCCACCTGCACATGATTGACAGTTGATATTTACAGTCCAAGCATTGTAATGACATCCACACACCCACCACCCCATGAATGACTGTTGATATTTACATTCCGATATCTGTAATGACACCCACACACCCACCACCTCATGAATGACTGTTGATATTTACACTCCAAGCACTGTAATGTCACCCACACACCAACTACCCCATGATTGACTTGATATTTACAGTTAAAGCACTGTAATGTCACCTACACACTCACCACCCCATTAATGACTGTTGATATTTACAGTCCAAGCAAAGTCATGATGCCCACACACCCACCACCCCATGAATAACTGTTGATATTTACAGTCCAAGCACTCTAATGACACCCACAATCCCCTGAATGACTGTTGATATTTACAGTCAAAGAACTGTAATAACACCCACACACCCACCACCCCATGAATGACTGTTTATATTTACATTCCAAGCACTGTAATGACACCCACACAACCACCACCCCATGATTGACTGTTGATATTTACAGTCCAAGCAATGTGATGACACGTAAACACCAACCACCCTATAAATGACTTATGATATTTACAGTCCAAGCACTGTAATGACACCCACACACCCATAACCCCGTGAATGACTTTTGATATATACAATCAAGCAATGTAATGCTACACACCACCCCATGAATGACTGTTGATATTTACAGTCCAAGCACTAATGACACACACACACCCACCACACTATGATTGACTTGATATTTTCAGTCCAAGCACTTTAATGACACCCACACACTCACCACCCCATGAATGACTGTTGATATTTACAGTCCAAGCACTATAAAGACACACACACAGACAGCCCCATAAATGACTGTTGATATTTACAGTCAAAGCACTGTAATGACACCTACACACCCACCACCCCATTAATGACATTTGATATTTACAGTCCAAGCACTGTAATAACACCCACACACCAACCACCCCATGAATGACTGTTGATCTTTTCAGTCCAAGCACTGTAATGACATCCACACACCCACTACCTCATGAATAACCCGTAATATTTACAGTACAAGCACTGTAATGACACCCACAAACAAACCACCCTATAAATAACTGTTGATATTTATAGTCCAAGCACTCTAATGACACCCACCACCCTATGAATGACTGTTGGTATTTACAATCAAAACACTGTAATGACACTCATATACCCACCACCCCATGAATGACTGTTGCTATTTTCAGTCCAAGCACTGTCATGTCACCCACAAACCCACCACCCCATAAATAACTGTTGATATTTATAGTCCAAGCACTCTAATGACACACATCACCACATAAATGACTGTTGATATTTACAGTCCAAGCACTATAATGACACACACACCCACCACCCCATAAATAACTGTTGATATTTACAGTCAAAGCACTGTAATGACACCCACACCCACCACCCCATAAATGACTGTTGATATCTACAGTCCAAGCACTGTAATGACACCCACACACCCACAACCCCATGAATGACTGTTGATATTTACAGTCCAAGCACTGTCATGACACCCACAAACCCACCACCCTATAAATAACTGTTGATATTTATAGTCCAAGCACTCTAATGACACCCACCACCCTATGAATGACTGTTGGTATTTACAATCAAAACACTGTAATGACACCCACACCCACCACCCCATAAATGACTGTTGATATTTTCAGTCCAAGCACTGTCATGACACCCACAAACCCACCACCCCATAAATAACTGTTAATATTTATAGTCCAAGCACTCTAATGACACCCACCACCCAATTAATGACTGTTGATATTTACAGTCCAAGCACTATAATGACACACACACCCACCACCCCATAAATGACTGTTGATATTTAAAGTCCAAACACTGTAACGACACACACAAATTAACCACCCCATGACTGCCTGTTGATATTTACAGTCCAAGCACTGTAATGACAGACACACACCCACCCACCTCATAAATGACTGTTGATATTTACAGTCCAAGCACTGTAATGCCACCCACAACCCCATAAATGACTGTTTATATTTACAGTCCAAGAACTAATGACACACACACACCCACCAACCCATGAATGACTTGATATTTACAGTCCAAGCACTGTAATGACACCCACCAACCCACCACCCCATGAATGACTGATGATATTTACAGTCCAAGCGCTGTAATGACAACCACAAACCTACCACCCCATGAATGACTGTTGACATTTACAGTCAAAGCACTGTAATGACACCCCCATACCCACCACCCCATGAATTATTGATGATATTTACAGTCCAAGCATTCTAATGACAGCCAAATACCCACCACCCCATGACTGACTGTTGATATTTACAGTCCAAGCACTGTAATGCCACCCACCATCCCATGAATGACTCTTGATATTTACAGTCCAAGCACTAATGACACACACATACCCACCACCCCATAAATGACTTGCTATATACAGTCCAAGCCATGTAATGACATCCACACACCAACCACCCCATGAATGACTATTGATATTTACAGTCCAAGCACTATAATGACACCCAAACACCTACCACCCCATGAATAACTGTTGATATTTACAGTTTAAGCACTGTAATGACACCCTCGTACCCACCACCCCATGAATTATGGTTGATATTTACAGTCCAAGCATTCTAATGACAGCCACACACCCACCACCAAATAAATGACTGTTGATATTTACATTCAAAGCACTAATGACACACACACACCCTCCAACCCATGAATGGCTGTAAATATTTACAGTCCAAGCACTGTAATGACACCCACACACTCACCATCCAATAAATGACTGTTGATATTTACAGTCCAAGCACTGTAATGACATCCACACACCCACCACCCCATAAATGACACTTAATATTTACAGTCTGAGCACTGTAAAGACACCCACACACCCACCACCCAATGAATGACTGTTGATATTTACAGTCCAAGCACTAATGACACACACACACACCCACTACCTAATGAATGACTTGATATTTACTGTCCAAGCACTGTAATGACACCCACACACCCACCACCCCATGAATGACTGTTGATATTTACAGTCCAAGCACTATAAGGACACACAAACACCTACCACATAATGAATGACAGTTGATATTTACAGTTCAAGCACTGTAATGACACAATCATACCCACCACCCTATGAATGACAGTTGATATTTACAGTCCAAGCACTATAATGACACACAAACACCTACCACCAAATGAATGACTGTTGATATTTACTGTCAAAGCACTGTAATGACATCCCCACACCCACCACCCTATGAATGATTGTTGATATTTACAATCAAAGCTCTGTAATGACACCCACTTATTAACCATCCCATTAATGACTGTTGATATTTACAGTCCAAGCACTGTAATGCCACCCACTATTTCATAAATGACTTGATATTTTCAGTTCAAGCACTGTAATGACACCCACCCACCCACCACCCCATAAACGACTGTTCATATTTACAGTCCAAGCACTGTAATGACACCCACAAACCCACCTCCCCATGATTGACTGTTGATATTTACAGTCCAAGCACTGTAATGACAGCCACACACCCACCACCCCATATATGACTGTTGATATTTACAGTCTACGCACTGTAATGACACCCACACACCCATCACCCCATGAATGACTTTTTAAATTGACAGTATAAGCACTGTAATGACACCCACACACCCACCACCCCGTTTATAACTGTTGATATATACAGTTCATTCACTGTAATGACACCCACACTCCCAACACCCCATTAATGACTGTTGATATTTATAGTCCAAGCACTGTAATGACAACCACACACCCACCACCCCACAAATGACTGTTGATATTTTCAGTCCAAGCACTGTAATGACATCCACACACCCACCACCCCATGAATGACTGTTAATATTTACAGTCTGAGCACTGTAATGACCCCCACACACCCACCACCCCAAAAATTATTGTTGATATTTACAGTCCAAGCTCTGTAATGACACCCACACACCATCCACCTCATGATTGACTGTTGATATTTACAGTCCTATCACTGTAATGACAACCACACACTCACCACCCTATAAATGACTGTTGATATCTACAGTCCAAGCACTGTAATGCCGCCCACCACTTCATAAATGACTGTTGATATTTACAGTCCACACACTAATTATACCCACACACCCACCACCCCATGAATGACTTGATATTTACAGTCCAAGCACTGTAATGACAACCACCTACCCACCACCCCATGAATGACTGTTGATATTTAAAGTCCAAACACTGTAACGACACACACAAACCCACCACCCCATGACTGCCTGTTGATATTTACAGTCCAAGCACTGTAATGACAGCCACACACCCACCACCCCATAAATGACTGTTGATATTTACAGTCCAAGCACTGTAATAAAACCCACACACCCATCACCCTATGCCATGAATGACTGTTGATATTTACACTCCAAGCACTGTAATGCCACAAACACCTTATGAATGACTATTGATATTTACAGTCAAAGCACTGTAATGACACCCCCACACCCACCACCCCATGAATTATGGTTGATATTTATTGTCAAAGCACTGTAATGACACCTACACACCCACCACTCCATCAATGACTGTTGATATTTACAGTCCAAGCACTCTAATGACACCCACCACCCAATAAATGACTGTTGATATTTACAATCAAAACACTGTAATGACACCCACACACCCACCATCAAATGAATGACGGTTGATATTTACAGTCCATGCACTGTAATGACACCAACACACCCACTTGCACATGATTGACAGTTGATATTTACAGTCCAAGCACTGTAATGACATCCACACACCCACCACCCCATGAATGACTGTTGATATTTACATTCCGATATCTGTAATGACACCCACACACCCACCACCTCATGAATGACTGTTGATATTTACACTCCAAGCACTGTAATGTCACCCACACACCAACTACCCCATGATTGACTTGATATTTACAGTTAAAGCACTGTAATGTCACCTACACACTCACCACCCCATTAATGACTGTTGATATTTACAGTCCAAGCAAAGTCATGACGCCCACACACCCACCACCCCATGAATAACTGTTGATATTTACAGTCCAAGCACTCTAATGACACCCACAATCCCCTGAATGACTGTTGATATTTACAGTCAAAGAACTGTAATAACACCCACACACCCACCACCCCATGAATGACTGTTTATATTTACATTCCAAGCACTGTAATGACACCCACACAACCACCACCCCATGATTGACTGTTGATATTTACAGTCCAAGCAATGTGATGACACGCAAACACCAACCACCCTATAAATGACTTATGATATTTACAGTCCAAGCACTGTAATGACACCCACACACCCATAACCCCGTGAATGACTTTTGATATATACAATCAAGCAATGTAATGCTACACACCACCCCATGAATGACTGTTGATATTTACAGTCCAAGCACTAATGACACACACACACCCACCACACTATGATTGACTTGATATTTTCAGTCCAAGCACTTTAATGACACCCACACACTCACCACCCCATGAATGACTGTTGATATTTACAGTCCAAGCACTATAAAGACACACACACAGACAGCCCCATAAATGACTGTTGATATTTACAGTCAAAGCACTGTAATGACACCCACACACCCACCACCCCATTAATGACATTTGATATTTACAGTCCAAGCACTGTAATAACACCCACACACCAACCACCCCATGAATGACTGTTGATCTTTTCAGTCCAAGCACTGTAATGACATCCACACACCCACTACCTCATGAATAACCCGTAATATTTACAGTACAAGCACTGTAATGACACCCACAAACAAACCACCCTATAAATAACTGTTGATATTTATAGTCCAAGCACTCTAATGACACCCACCACCCTATGAATGACTGTTGGTATTTACAATCAAAACACTGTAATGACACTCATATACCCACCACCCCATGAATGACTGTTGCTATTTTCAGTCCAAGCACTGTCATGTCACCCACAAACCCACCACCCCATAAATAACTGTTGATATTTATAGTCCAAGCACTCTAATGACACACATCACCACATAAATGACTGTTGATATTTACAGTCCAAGCACTATAATGACACACACACCCACCACCCCATAAATAACTGTTGATATTTACAGTCAAAGCACTGTAATGACACCCACACACCAACCACCCCATAAATGACAGTTGATATTTTACAGTCCAAGCACTGTAATGACACCCACACACCCACCACCCCTTAAATGACTCTTGATATTTACAGTCCAAGAACTCTAATGACACCCACCACCCTATGAATTACTGTTGATATTTACAATCAAAACACTGTAATGATGCACACACACACACCACCCCCTGGATGACTGTTGATATTTTCAGTCCAATCAATGTAATGACACCCACACACCCACTACCCCATGAATGACTGTTAATATTTACAGTACAAGCACTGTAATGACACCGACACACCTACCACCCAATGAATGATGGTTGATATTTACAGTCCAATAACTGTAATGACACCCACACACCTACCACCCCATGAATGACTGTTAATATTTACAGTCCAAGAAGTGTAATGACACTCACACACTCACCACCCCATGAATGACTGTTGATATTTGCAGTCAAAAACACTGTAATGACACCCACCCTTACGACCCCATGATTTACTATTGATATTTTCAGTCCAAACACTGTAATGACACCCACAAACCCACCAATCAATGATTACCTGTTGATATTTACAGTCAAAACACTGTAATGACACCCACACCCACCACCCCATAAATGACTGTTGATATTTACAGTCCAAGCACTGTAATGACACCCACACACCCACAACCCCATGAATGACTGTTGATATTTACAGTCCAAGCACTGTCATGACACCCACAAACCCACCACCCTATAAATAACTGTTGATATTTATAGTCCAAGCACTCTAATGACACCCACCACCCTATGAATGACTGTTGGTATTTACAATCAAAACACTGTAATGACACCCACACACCCACCACCCCATGAATGACTGTTGATATTTTCAGTCCAAGCACTGTCATGACACCCGCAAACCCACCACCCCATAAATAACTGTTAATATTTATAGTCCAAGCACTCTAATGACACCCACCACCCCATAAATGACTGTTGATATTTACAGTCAAAGTCATGAATGACTTGATATTTACAATCAAAACACTGTAATGACACCCACACACTAACCACCCCATGAATGACTATTGATATATACTGTCAAAGTACTGTAATGACACCCACACTCCCACCACCCCATAATTGACTGTTTATATTTACAGTCAAAGCAATGTAATGGCACCCACACACCCACCACCTCAAGAATGACTGTTGATATTTACAGTCCAAGCACTATAATTACATCCACTAACCACATGAATGACTGTTGATATTTACAGTCCAAGCACTGTAATAACACCCACACACCAACCACCCCAAGAATGACTGTTGGTATTTACATTCCAATCACTATAATGACACCCACAAACCCACAACCCTATTAATGACTGTTGATATTTACAGTCCGAACATTGTAATGACACCCTCACACCCAACACCCTATGAATGACTCTTGATATTTACAGTCAAAGCACTGTAATGGCACCCACACATCCACCACCCCATGACTGACTGTTGATATTTACAGTCAAAGCACTATAATGACATAAACTAACCAAATGTATTACTGTTTATATTTACAGTCCAAGCACTGTAATGCCACCCACAACCCCATAAATCACTGTTTATATATACAGTCCAAGCACTAATAACACACACACACACCACCCCATGAATGACTTTAGATATTTACAGTTCAAGCACCATAATGACACACACACCCACACCACCCCATGAATGACTGTTGATATTTACATTCAAAGCACTGTAATGACACCCCCACACCCATCACCCTATGAATGACTGTTGATATTTACATTCCCAGCACTGTAATGACACCCACCACACCATGAATGACTGTTGATATTTACAGTCAAAGCAATAATGACACACACACACCCACCACCACATAAATGACTTAATATTTACAGTCCAAGCACTGCAATGACACCCACAAACCCACCACCACATGAATGACTGTTGATATTTACAGTACAAGCACTCTAATGACACCCACACACCCACTACCTCATGATTGACTGTTGATATTTACAGTCCAAGCACTGTAATGACACCCACACACCCACAACCCCATGAATGACTGTTGATATTTACAGTCCAAGCACTCTAATGATACCCACCACCCTATGAATGACTGTTGATATTAACAATTAAAACACTGTAATGACACCCACACACCCACCACCCTATGATTGACTGTTGATATTTACCGTCCAAGCACTGTAATAACACCCCCACACCCACCATCCCTTGAATTATGTTTGATATTTACAGTCCAATCACTGTAAAGACACCCACACAACCACCACCCTATAAATAACTGTTGATATTTAGAGTCTAAACACTGTAATGACACCCACCACCCTATGATTGACTGTTGATAATTACAATCAAAACACTGTAATGACAACCACACACCCACCACCCCATGAATAACTGTTGATATTTACAGTACAAGCACTCTAATGACACCCACCACCCTCTAAATGACTGTTGATATTTACAGTCAAAGCACTGTAATAACACCCACACACCCACCACCCCATAAATAACTGTTGATATTTACAGTCTAAGCACTCTAATGACACCCAATACCCTCTGAATGACTTTTGATATTTACAGTCGAAGCACTCTAATGACACCCACCACCCACTGAATGACTGTTGATATTTACAGTCAAAGCACTGTAATAATACCCACACACTCACATACCCATGAATGACTGTTGATATTCACAGTTTAAGATTCTGTAATGACACCCACACACACACCACCAAATGAATGATGGTTGATATTTACAGTCCAAGAACTGCAATGACACCCACACACTCACCACCCCATGAATGACTGTTAATATTTACAGTCTAAGCACTTTTATGATACCCACACACTCACCACCCCAAGAATAACTGTTGATATTTACAGTCCAAGCACTCTAATGACACCCACCACCCTCTGAATGACTGTTGATATTTACAGTCAAAGCACTGTAATAACACCCACACACCCACCAACCCATGAATGACTGTTGATATTTACAGTCCGAACACTGTAATGACACCCACACACCGACAACCCCTTGAAATATGGTTGATATTTAAAGTCCATGAACTATAATAACACCCATACACTCACCACCCCATTAATGACTGTTGATATTTACAGTCCAAGCACTCAAATGACACCCACCAATCTATGAATGACTGTTGATTTTTGCAGTTTAAGCACTCTAATGACACCCACACACCCACTACCTCATGATTGACTGTTGATATTTACAGTCCAAGCAATGTAATGACACTCAAACACCCACCACTCTATAAATGAATGTTGATATTTACAGTCCAAGCACTCTAATGATACCCACGACCCTATAAATGACTGTTGATATTTACAATCAAAACACTGTAATGACACCCATACACCCACGATCCCATGAATGACTGTTGATATTTACATTCCAAGCACTGTAATGACCCCCACACACCCACCACCCCATGATTGACTGTTGATATTTACAGTTCAAGCACGGTAATAACACCCCCACACCCACCATCCCATGAATTATGTTTGATATTTTCAGTCCAAGCACTGTAAAGACACATACACAACCACCACCCCATAAATGACTGTTGATATTAACAGTCCAAGCATTGTAATGACGCCCACCACCCTATGATTGACTGTTAATAATTACAATAAAAAAACTGTAATGACACCCACACACCCACCACCCCATGATTGACTGTTGATATATACATTCTAAGCATTATAATGACATCCACACACCCACCACCCCATAAATGACTGTTGATATTTACAGTCCAAGCTCTGTAATGACACTCACACACCCACCACCCTATGAATGACTGTTGATATTTACAGTCCAAGCACTGTAATGACACCCACACACCCACAACCCCATAAATGATGGTTGATATTTTAAGTCCAAGCACTGTAATGACACCCACACACTAAACACCCCATAAATGACTGTTAATATTTTCATTCCAAGCACTGTAATGACATCCAAACACCCACCACCCATGAATGACTGTTAATATTTACAGTCCAAGCACTCTAATGACACCCACCTCCCTCTTAATGACTGTTGATATTTACAGTCAAAGCACTGTAATAACACCCACACAACCATCACCCCAAGAATGACTGTTGATATTTACAGTCCGAGCACTGAAATGACACCCACACACCTACCACTCCATGAATGACTGTTGATATTTACAGTCCAAGCTCTGAAATAACACACACACCTACCACCCTATGAATGACTGTTGATATTTACCGTCCAAGCACTGTACTGACACCCAAACACCCACCACCCCATGATTAACTGTTGATATTTACAGTCCAAGCAATGTAATGACACCAAACACCCACCACCCTATAAATGACTGTTGATATTTACAGTCCAAGCACTGTAATGACACCCACACACTCATCACCCTATGAATGACAGTTGATATTTACAGTCCAAGCACTGTAATGCCACCCACCACACTATGATTGACTGTTGATAATTACAATCAAAACACTGTAATGACACCCACACACCCACCACCCCATGAATAACTGTTGATATTTACAGTACAAGCACTCTAATGACACCCACCACCCTCTAAATGACTGTTGATATTTACAGTCAAAGCACTGTAATAACACCCACACACCCACCACCCCATAAATAACTGTTGATATTTACAGTCTAAGCACTCTAATGACACCCAATACCCTCTGAATGACTGTTGATATTTACAGTCGAAGCACTCTAATGACACCCACCACCCACTGAATGACTGTTGGTATTTACAGTCAAAGCACTGTAATAATACCCACACACTCACATACCCATGAATGACTGTTGATATTCACAGTTTAAGATTCTGTAATGACACCCACACACACACCACCAAATGAATGATGGTTGATATTTACAGTCCAAGAACTGCAATGACACCCACACACTCACCACCCCATGAATGACTGTTAATATTTACAGTCTAAGCACTTTTATGATACCCACACACTCACCACCCCAAGAATAACTGTTGATATTTACAGTCCAAGCACTCTAATGACACCCACCACCCTCTGAATGACTGTTGATATTTACAGTCAAAGCACTGTAATGACACCCATACACCCACGATCCCATGAATGACTGTTGATATTTACATTACAAACACTGTAATAACCCCTACACACCCACCACCCCATGATTGACTGTTGATATTTACAGTTCAAGCACGGTAATAACACCCCCACACCCACCATCCCATGAATTATGTTTGATATTTTCAGTCCAAGCACTGTAAAGACACATACACAACCACCACCCCATAAATGACTGTTGATATATACAGTCCAAGCACTGTAATGACGCCCACCACCCTATGATTGACTGTTAATAATTACAATAAAAAAACTGTAATGACACCCACACACCCACCACCCCATGATTGACTGTTGATATATACATTCTAAGCATTATAATGACATCCACACACCCACCACCCCATGAATGACTGTTGATATTTACAGTCCAAGCTCTGTAATGACACTCACACACCCACCACCCTATGAATGACTGTTGATATTTACAGTCCAAGCACTGTAATGACACCCACACACCCACAACCCCATAAATGATGGTTGATATTTTAAGTCCAAGCACTGTAATGACACCCACACACTAAACACCCCATAAATGACTGTTAATATTTTCATTCCAAGCACTGTAATGACATCCAAACACCCACCACCCATGAATGACTGTTAATATTTACAGTCCAAGCACTCTATTGACACCCACCTCCCTCTTAATGACTGTTGATATTTACAGTCAAAGCACTGTAATAACACCCACACAACCATCACCCCAAGAATGACTGTTGATATTTACAGTCCGAGCACTGAAATGACACCCACACACCTACCACTCCATGAATGACTGTTGATATTTACAGTCCAAGCTCTGAAATAACACACACACCTACCACCCTATGAATGACTGTTGATATTTACCGTCCAAGCACTGTACTGACACCCAAACACCCACCACCCCATGATTAACTGTTGATATTTACAGTCCAAGCAATGTAATGACACCAAACAACCACCACCCTATAAATGACTGTTGATATTTACAGTCCAAGCACTGTAATGACACCCACACACTCATCACCCTATGAATGACAGTTGATATTTACAGTCCAAGCACTGTAATGCCACCCACCACCCCATGAATGAATGTTGATATTTACAGTCAAAGCACAGTAATGACACCCTAACACACACGACCTCATGAATTATAGTTGATATTTACAGTCCAAGTACTGTAATGACACCCACACATCCACAAACCCATGAATGACTGTTGATATTTACAGTCCAAGCACTATAATGATACCTACCACCCTATGAATGACTGTTGATATTTACAATTAAATCACTGTAATGACACCCATACACCCACCATCCCATGAATGACTGTTGATATTTACAGTCCAAGCACTTTAATGACACCAACACACCCACCACCACATGATTGAATGTTGATATTTACAGTCCAAGCACTGTAATGAAACCCCCACACCCACCACCCCATGAATTATGGTTGATATTTACAGTCCAAGCACTGTAATGACACCCACACAACCACCACCCAATGAATGACTGTTGATATTTACAGTCCAAGCACTGTAATGACACCCACCACCCTATGAATGACTGTTGATAATTACAATCAAACCACTGTAATGACACCCACATACCCACCACCCTATGATTGACTGTTGATATTTACAGTCCAAGCACTGTAATGACATCCACACACTGACAACCCTATGAATGACTGTTGATAATTACAGTCCAAGCACTGTAATGACACCCACTCACTCATCACCCGTTAAATGATGGTTGATATTTATAGTCCAAGCACTGTAATGACACCCACACACCCACCACACCATAAATGACTGTTGATGTTTTCAGTCCAAGCACTGTAATGCTATCCACACACACACCACCCCATGAATGACTGTTGATATTTACAGTCCAAGCCCTCTAATGACACCCACCACCCTCTGAATGACTGTAAATATTTACAGTCAAAACACTGAAATAATACCCACACACTCACAATCCTATGAATGACTGTTGATATTCACAGACCAAGCACTGTAATGACACCCACACACACACCACCCAATGAATGATGGTTGATATTTACAGTCCAAGCATTTTTATGATACCCACACAACCACAACCCCATGAATAACTGTTGATATTTACAGTCCAAGCACTCTAATGACACCCACCACCCTCTGAATGACTGTTGATATTTACAGTCAAAGCACTGTAATGATACCCACACAACAACCACCCCATAAATGACTGTTGATATTTATAGTCCAAGCACTGTAATGATACCCACACACCCACGACCCCATGCATGACTGTAGATATTTACAGTCCGAGCACTCTAATGATACCCACCACCCTTTGAATGACTGTTGATATTTACAATCAAAACACTATAGTGACACCTATACACTCACGACCCCATTAATAACTGTTGATATTTACAGTCCAAGAACTGTAATGACACCCACACACCCATTACCTCATTATTGACTGTTGATATTTATCGTCCAAGCAGTGTAATGAAACCCGCACACCAACCATCCCATGAATTATGTTTGATGTTTACAGTCCAAGCAATGTAAAGACACCCACACAACCACTACCCCATGAATGACTCTTGATAATTACAGTCCAAGCACTGTAATGACACCCACCACCCTATAAATGACTGTTGATAATTACAATCAAAACACTGTAATGACACCCACACACCCACAACCCCATGAATGACTGTTGATATTTACAGTCCAAGTTCTGTAATGACACCTACACACCCACCACCCCATAAATGACGGTTGATAATTATAGTCCAAGCACTGTAATGACACCCACACACCCACCACCCCATATATGACTGTTGATATTTTTAGTCCAAGCACTGTAATGACATCCACACACCCACCACCCCATGAATGACTGTTAATATTTACAGTCCAAGCACTCTAATGACACTTACCACCCTCTATATGACTGTTGATATTTACAGTCAAAGCACTGTAATAACACTCACACAATCATCACCCCAAGAATGACTGTTGATATTTACAGTCCAAGCACTGTAATGACACCCACACACCCACCACTCCATGAATGACTGTTGATATTTACAGTCCAAGCTCTGTAATGACACCCACACACCCACCACCCCATGATTGACTGTTGATATTTACACTCCAAGCACTGTAATGTCACCCACACACCCACCACCCTATAAATGACTTTTGATATATACAATTCAAGCAATGTAATGCTACACACAACCTCATGAATGACTGTTGATATTTACAGTCCAAGCACTAATGACACACACACACCCACCACACTATGAATGACTTGATATTTTCAGTCCAAGCACTTTAATGACACCCACACACTCACCACCCCATGAATGACTGTTGATATTTACAGTCCAAGCACTATAATGACACACACACCCACAACCCCATAAATGAATGTTGATATTTACAGTCAAAGCACTGTAATGGCACCCACACACCCACCACCCCATTAATGACATTTGATATTTACAGTCCAAACACTGTAATAACACCCACACACCCACCACCCCATGAATGACTGTTGATATTTTCAGTTCAAGCACTGTAATGACATCCACACACCCACTACCCCATGAATAACCCATAATATTTACAGTCCAAGCTCTCTAATGTCACCTACACACCCACCACCCTATGAATGACTGTTGATATTTACAGTCAAAGCACTGTAATGACACAAACACAACCACCACCCCATAAATGACAGTTGATATTTTACAGTCCAAGCACTGTAATGACACCAACACACCCACCACCTTATAAATGACTCTTGATATTTACAGTCCAAGCACTCTAATGACACCCACCACCATATGAATTACTGTTGATATTTACAATCAAAACACTGTAATGATGCCCACACACACACCACCCCCTGGATGACTGTTGATATTTACAGTCCAAGCACTGTAATGACACCAAAACACCCACCACCCCATGAATGACTGTTGATATTTACAGTCCAAGCACTGTCATGACACCCACAAACCCACCACCCCATAAATGACTGTTGATATTTACAGTCAAAGCACTGTAATAACACCCACACACCCACCACCCCATGAATGACTGTTGATATTTACAGTCCAAGCACTGTCATGACACCCACAAACCTTCACCCCATAAATAACTGTTGATATTTATAGTCCAAGCGCTCTAATTACACCCACCACCCTATGAATGACTGTTGATATTTACAGTCAAAGCACTGTAATGACACTAACACAACCACCACCCCATAAATGACTGTTGATATTTACAGTCCAAGCACTGTAATGACACCCACACACCCACCACCCCATGAATGACTGTTGATATATACAGTCCAAGCACTGTCATGACACCGACAAACCCACCACCCCATAAAAAACTGTTGATATTTATAGTCCAAGCACTCTAATGACACCCACCACCCTATGAATTGCTCTTGATATTTACAATCAAAACATTGTAATGATGCCCACACACCCACCACGTCCTGGATGACTGTTGATATTTACAGTACAACCACTGTAATGACACCAAAACACCCACCACCCCATGAATGACTGTTGATATTTACAGTCCAAGCACTGTCATGACACCCACAAACCCACCACCCCATAAATAACTGTTGATATTTACAGTCCAAGCACTCTAATGAAACCCACCACCCTAAGAATGACTGTTGATATTTACAGTCAAAACACTGTAATGACACCCACACCCACCACCCCATAAATGACTGTTGATATTTACAGTCCAAGCACTGTAATGACACCCACACACCCACCACCCCATAAATAACTGTTGATATTTACAGTCCAAGCACTCTAATGAAACCCACCACCTAATAAATGACTGTTGATATTTACAGTCAAAACACTGTAATGTCACCTACACCCACCACCCCATAAATGACTGTTGATATTTACAGTCAAAACACTGTAATGACACCAACACACCCACCACCCCATGAATGACTGTTGATATTTACAGTCCAAGCACTGTCATGATACCCACAAACCTTCACCCCATAAATAACTGTTGATATTTATAGTCCAAGCACTCTAATGACACCCACCACTCTATGAATTACTGTTGATATTTACAATCAAAACACTGTAATGATGTCCACACACCCACCACCCCCTGGATGACTGTTCATATTTACAGTCCAAGCACTGTAATGACACCAAAACACCCACCACCCCATGAATGACTGTTGATATTTACAGTCCAAGCACTGTCATGACTCCCACAAACCTTCACCCCATAAATAACTGTTGATATTTATAGTCCAAGCACTCTAATGACACCCACCACCCTATGAATGACTGTTGATATTTACAGTCAAAGCACTGTAATGACACCCACACAACCACCACCCCATAAATGACAGTTGATATTTTAGAGTCCAAGCACTGTAATGACACCAACACACCCACCACCTTATAAATGACTCTTAATATTTACAGTCCAAGCACTCTAATGACACCCACCACCCTATGAATTACTGTTAATATTTACAATAAAAAAACTGTAATGATGCCCACACACCCACCACCCCCTGGATGACTGTTGATATTTACAGTCCAAGCAATGTAATGACACCAAAACACCCACCACCCCATGAATGACTGTTGATATTTACAGTCCAAGCACTGTCATGACAACCACAAACCCACCACCCCATAAATAACTGTTGATATTTACAGTCCAAGCACTCTAATGAAACCCACCACCCTATGAATGACTGTTGATATTTACAGTCAAAACACTGTAATGACACCCACACCCACCACACCATAAATGACTGTTGATATTTACAGTCCAAGCACTGTAATGACATCCACACACCCACCACTCCATGAATGACTGTTGATATTTACAGTCCAAGCACTGTCATGACACCCACAAACCCACCAACCCATAAATAACTGTTGATATTTATAGTCCAAGCACTCTAATGACACCCACCACCTTATGAATGACTGTTGGTATTTACAATCAAACACTGTAATGACACCCACACACCCACCACCCCATGAATGACTGTTGATATTTTCAGTCCAAGCACTGTCATGACACCCACAAACCCACCACCCCATAAATAACTGTTAATATTTATAGTCCAATCACTCTAATGATACCCACCACCCAATTAATGACAGTTGATATTTACAGTCTAAGCACTATAATGACACACACACCCACCAGCCCATAAATGACTGTTTATATTTACAGTCAAAGCACTGTAATGACACCCAGACACTTACCACCCCATAAATAACTGTTGATATTTACAGTTCAAGCACTCTAATGAAACCCACAACCCTATAAATGACTGTTGATATTCGCAGTCAAAACACTGTAATGACACCCACACCCACCACCCCATAAATGACTGTTGATATTTACAGTCCAAGCACTATAATGACATCCACTAACCACATGAATGACTGTTAAAAATTACAGTCCGAACACTGTAATGACACCCTAACCCCCACCACCCCATGAATGACTCTTGATATTTACAGTCAAAGCACTGTAATGGCACCCACACACCCACCACCCCAAGAATGACTGTTGATATTTACAGTCCAAGCACTATAATGACATCCACTAACCACATGAATGACTGTTGATATTTACAGTCCAAGCACTGTAATGACATCCTCACACCCACCACCCCATGAATGACTATTAATATTTATAGTCAAAGCACTGTAATGACACACCCACACCCACTACACTCTGAATAGCTGTTGATATTTACAATCAAAGCACTGTAATAACACCCACACACCCACCACCCTAGGAATGACTGTTGATATTTACTGTCCAAGCATTGTAATGACACCAACCTCCCCAAGATTGACTGTTGATATTTACAGTCCAAGCAATGTAATGACAGCCACACACCCACCACCCCATGAATGACTGTTGATATTTACAGTCGAAGCACATTAATGACACCCACACACCCACCACCCCATGATTAACTGTTAATATTTACAGTCCAAGCACTGTAATGACATCCACACACCCACCACCCCATGAACGACTGTTGATATTTACAGTCCAATCTCTGTAATGACACTCACCCACCCACCACCCTATGAATAACTGTTGATATTCACAATCCAAGCACTGTAATGACACCCACACATCCACCACCCAATGAATGATGGTTGATATTTACAGTTCAAGCACTTTCATAACACCCACACACCCACCACCCCATAAATGACTGTTGATATTTACAGTCCAAGCACTCTAATCACACCCACCACCCTCTGAATGGCTGTTGATATTTACAATCAAAGCACTGTAATAACACCCACACACCCACCACCCTATGAATGACTGTTGATATTTACAGTCCGAGCACTGTAATGATACCAACCTCCCCATGATTGACTGTTGATATTTACCGTCCAAGCAATGTAATGACAGCAACACACTAATCACCCTATGAATGACTGTAGATATTTACAGTCCAAGCACTGTAATGCAACCCACCACCCTATGAATGACTGTTGAAATTTACAGTCCAAGCACTATAATGACATCCACTAACCACATGAATGACTGTTGATATTTACAGTCCAAGCACTGTAATGACACCCTCACACCCACCACCCCATCAATGACTGTTGATATTTACAGTCCAAGCTCTGTAATGACACTCACACACCCACCACCCTATGAATAACTGTTGATATTCACAGTCCAAGCACTGTAATGACACCCACACATCCACCACCCAATGAATAATGGTTGATATTTACTGTTCAAGCACTTTCATGACACCCACACACCCACCACCCCATAAATGACTGTTGATATTTACAGTCCAAGCACTCTAATGACACCCACCACCCTCTGAATGGCTGTTGATATTTACAATCAAAGCACTGTAATAACACCCACACACCCACCACCCTATGAATGACTGTTGATATTTACAGTCCAAGCACTGTAATGCAACCCAGCACCCCATGAACGACTGTTGATATTTACAGTTCAAGCAATAATGACAAACACACACCCACCACCCCATGAATGACTTGATATTTACAGTCCAAGCACTGTATTGACACCCACACATCCACCACCCCATGAATGACTGTTGAAATTTATAGTCCAAGCACTGTAATGACAGCCACACACCCACCACCTCATAAATAACTGTTGATATTTACAGTCTAAGCACTTTAATGACACCCACCCACCCACCAACCCATGAATGACTGTTGATATTTACAGTCAAAGCACTGTAATAACACCCAAACACCCACGACCCCATGAATTATAGTTGATATTTACAGTCCAAGCACTGTAATACACCCACACACCCACAACCCTATGAATGATTGTTGATATTTACAGTCCAAGCACTCTAATTATACCTACCACCCTATAAATGACTGTTGATATTTACAATCAAAACACTGTAATGACACCCATACACCCACCACCCCATATATGACTGTTGATATTTACAGTCCAAGCACTGTAATGACACCCACACACCCACCACCCCATGATTAACTGCTGATATTTACAGTCCAAGCATTGTAATGACACCCCCACACCAACCACCCCATGAATTATGGTTGATATATACAGTCCAAGCACTGTAATGATACCCACACAACCACCATCCCTTAAATGACTGTTGATATTTACAGTCCAAGCACTGTAATGACACCCACCACCCTATAAATGACTATTGAAAATTACAATCAAAACACTGTAATGACACCCACACAACCACCACCCCATGAATAACTGTTGATATTTACAATCCAACCACTGTAATGACACCCATACACCCACCACCCCAAGAATGACTGTTGATATTTACAGTCCAAGCACTGTAATGACACCCACACACCCACCTCCCCATAAATGATGGTTGATATTTATAGTCCAAGCAATGTAATGACACCCACACACCCACCACCTCATGAATAACTGTTAATATATACAGTCCAAGCACTCTAATGACACACACCACCCTCTGAATGACTGTTGATATATACAGTCAAAGCACTGTATTAACACCCACACACTCACAACCCCATGAATGACTGTTGATATTCACAGTCCAAGCACTGTAATGACACCCACTCACCCAACACACAATAAATGATGGTTGATATTTACAGTCCAAGAACTGTAATGACACACACACACTTACCATTCCATGAATGACTGTTGATATTTACAGTCTAAGCACTATAATGACACCCACACAACCACCACTAAAAGAATAACTGTTGATATTTACAGTCCAAGCACTGTAATGCCTCCCACCACCCAATAAATGACTGTTGATATTTACAGTCAAAGCACTGTAATGACACCCCAACACCCACCACCCCATGAATTATTGTTGATCTTTACAGTCCAAGCACTGTAATGACACCCACACACCCACAACCCCATGAATGACTGTTGATATTACAGTCCAAGCACTGTAATGCCACCCACCACCCAATAAATGACTGTTGATATTTACAATCAAATCACTGTAATGACACCCATACACCCACCACCCCATTAATGACTGTTGATATTTACACTCCAAGCACTGTAATGACACCTACACACCCACCACTCCATGATTGACGGTTGATATTTACAGTCCAAGCACTGTAATGACACCCCCACACCCACCACCCCATGAATTATGGTTGATATTTACAGTCCAAGCACTGTAATGACACCCACCACCCTATGAATGACTGTTGATAATTACAATCAAAACACTGTATTGACACCCCCACACCCACCACCCCATGAATTATGGTTGATATTTACAGTCCAAGCACTGTAATGACATCCACACACCCACCACCCTATGAAGGACTGTTGATATTTACAGTCCAAGCTCTGTAATGACACTTACACACCCACTACCCTATGAATTATGGTTGATATTTACAGTCCAAGCACTGTAATGACACCCACCACCCTATGAATGACTGTTGATAATTACAATCAAAACACTGTAATGACACCCCCACACCCACCACCCCATGAATTATGGTTGATATTTACAGTCCAAGCACTGTAATGACATCCACACACCCACCACCCCATGAAGGACTATTGATATTTACAGTCCAAGCTCTGTAATGACACTTACACACCCACTACCCTATGAATGACTATTGATATTTATAGTCCAAGAACTGTAATGTGACAGCCACTGGGGAATGGCCAGGTTCCCCTCCTCGAACAAGGGAACAACTGGAAAATCCCCAGGTTCCGAAGGTTCGGAGAAGTTAATTTGACCCCTCATTGAGCTATCCCGAATCACCAAATCTACCCTATATATATGGAGGTTCAGTCCTTGAAAAGTCAGTCTCTACTCAACTTCCCTCGTCGTTGGGTTTAACCTCTCCACCACTCAGCTTGTGCCTAGGGCTGATCTTGGTGCTTCCATAAATCTGGTGTTCTGCACATCTTTTCTTCTGAGTACAGTACAGTATTATGTGTTAATTTTAAGTCTTGTACTGAGGGTTCCCATTCTTTATACAAATTTTGGTGTTTAGGTTTAATTTAGTATTAAGTGTAGTATTAAGTCTTGGTGTGGATTATTTATGTACATTTATGTTGTTATAGTATTTCTGATGTGTTAATTATAATTTAGAAATTTCCCTAGCATTCTTATTACATTCCCAACTATCACCTATGAGGTTTTCACTCTTAAGTTTAGTATACCAGAATATAAGCACATACTGGAGACTACCAATCATCACATCAAATCTAAATACAAATATGTTTAATGCCAGTTGGTACCTTTGAACCAAAACCTCAATTACTGGCCGGATAACAAATTATCCATTCATCTTTTAATTGTTTGAGACTGGATTACTAACCATATCCCTAGAAACAGTGCCTAACAGTCTCTGAGTAATCTAGTGTTCGTAACAGTAATGACACTTACACACCCACCACCCCATAAATGATGGTTGATATTTATAGTCCAAGCACTGTAATGACACTGACACACCCACCAACCCATAAATGACTGTTGATATTTTCAGTCCAAGCATTGTAATGACATCCACACACCAACCATCCCATGAATGACTGTTAATATTTACAGTCCAAGCACTCTAATGAAACCCAACACCCTCTGAATGACTGTTGATATTTACAGTCAAAGCACTATAATAACACCCACACACTCACCAAACCATAAATGACTGTTGATATTCACAGTCCAAGCACTGTAATGATAACCACACACCCACCACCCAATGAATGATGGTTGATATTTACAGTTTAAGAACTGCAATGACACCAACACACTCACCACCCCATGAATGACTGTTGATATTTACAGTCCAAACACTTTCATGATACCCACACACCCACCACCCCATGAATAACTGTTGATATTTACAGTCCAAGCTCTGTAATGACACCCCGACCCCCACCATTCCATGATTGACTGTTGATATTTATAGTCCAAGCACTGTAATAACACCCACACACCCATCAACCCATGAATGACTGTTGATATTTTTAGTCCATGCACTAATAACATACACACACACCACCCCATGAAAAACTTGATATTTACAGTCCAAGCACTGTAATGACACCCCCACACCCACCACTCCATGAATTATGGTTGATATTTACAGTCCAAGAACTGTAAGGACACCCACACACCTACCACCCCATGAATAACTGTTGAAATTTACTGTCCAAGCACTCTAATGACACCCACCACCCTATGAATGACTGTAGATATTTACAGTCCAAGTTCTGTAATTACACTCACACACCCACCACCCTATGAATGTCTGTTGATATTTACAGTCCAAGCACTGTAGTGACTCCCACACACCCACCAACCCATAAATGATGGTTGATATTTATAGTCCAAGTAATGTAATGACACCCACACACCAACCACCCCATAAATGACTGTTGATATTTACAGTCCAAGCTCTGTAATAACACTCTCACACCCACCACCCTATGAATGACTGTTAATATTTACTGTCCAAGCACTGTAATGACACCCACACACCCACCACCCCATGATTGACTGTTGATATTTACAGTCCAAGCAATGTAATGACATCCAAACACCCACCACCCTAAAAATGACTGTTGATATTTACAGTCCAAGCACTGTTATGACACCAAAACACCCATCACCTTCTGAATGACTTTTGATGTTTACATTCCCAGCACTGTAATGACACCCACACACCCACCACCCCATGATTGACTGTTGATATTTACAGTCCAAGCAATGTAATGACACCCAAACACCCAACACCCTATAAATGACTGTTGATATTTACAGTACAAGCACTGTAATGACACCCACACACCCATCACCCTATGAATTACTCTTGATATATACAGTCCAAGCACTGTAATTCCACCCACACACCCACCACCCCATAAATGACTGTTGATATTTACAGTCAAAGCAATAATGACACACACACACCCACCACCACATAAATGACTTGATATTTACAGTCCAAGTACTGCAATGACACCCACAAATCCACCACCACATGAATGAATGTTGATATTTACAGTCCAAGCACTATAATGACACACACACACCCATCACCTCATGAATGACTGTTGATATTTACAGTCCAAGCACTGTAATGACACCCTCACACCCACCACCACATAAATGACCGTGGATATTTACAGTCAATGCACTGTAATGACACCCCAAAACCGACGATCCCATGAATTATAGTTGATATTTACAGTACAAGCTCTGTAATGATACCCACAAACCCACAACCCCATGAATGACTATTGATATTTACAGTCCAAGCACTCTAATGATACCCACCACCCTATGAATGACTGTTGATAATTACAATCAAAACACGGTTATCACACCCACACACCCACCACCCCATGAATGACTATTGTTATTTACAGTCCAAGCACTGTAATGACACCCACACACCCACCACCCCATAAATGACGGTTGATAATTATAGTCCGAGCACTGTAATGACACCCACACACCCACCACCCCATAAATGACTGGTGATATTTTCAGTCCATGCACTGTAATGACATCCACACACCCACAACCCAATGAATGACTGTTAATATTTACAGTCCAAGCACTCTAATGACACCCACCACCCTCTATATGACTGTTGATATTTACAGTCAAAGCACTGTAATAACACTGACACAACCATCACCTCAAGAATGACTTTTGATATTTACAGTCCAAGCACTGTAATGACACCCACACACCTACCACTCCATGAATGACTGTTGATAATTACAGTCCAAGCTCTGTAATAACACACACACCCACCACCCTATGAATGACTGTTGATATTTACAGTCCAAGCATTGTAATGACACCCACACACCCACCACCCCATGATTGAATGTTGATATTTACAGTCCAAGCAATGTAATGACACCCGAACACCCAACACCCTATAAATGACTGTTGATATTTACAGTCCAAGCACTGTAATGACACCCACACACCCATCACCCTATGAATGACTCTTGATATATACAGTCCAAGCACTGTAATGCCACCCACCACCCCATGAATGAATGTTGATATTTTCAGTAAAAGCACTGTAATGACACTCCAACACCAACGACCCCATGAATTATAGTTGATATTTACAGTCCAAGCACTGTAATGACACCCAAACACCCACAACCCCGTGAATGACTGTTGATATTTACAGTCCAAGCACTCTAATGATACCCACCACCCTATGAATGACTGTTGATATTTACAATCAAATCACTGTAATGACACCCATACACCCACCACAATATACATGACTTGATATTTACAGTCCAAGCACTGTAATGACCCCCACACACCCACCACCCCATGATTGACTGTTGATATTTACAGTCCAAGCTCTGTAATGACATCCACACTCCCACCATCCCATGAATGACTGTTGATATTTACAGTCCAAGCACTGTAATGAAACCCACCACCCCATGAATGACTGTTGATAATTACAATCAAAACACTGTAATGACACCCACACACCCACCACACCATGAATGACTGTTGATATTTACAGTCCAAGCAGTGTAATGATACCCACACACCCACCACCCTATGATTGATTGTTGATATTTTCAGTCCATGCACTGTAATGACATCCACACACCCACAACCCAATGAATGACTGTTAATATTTACAGTCCAAGCACTCTAATGACACCCACCACCCTCTATATGACTGTTGATATTTACAGTCAAAGCACTGTAATAACACTCACACAACCATCACCTCAAGAATGACTTTTGATATTTACAGTCCAAGCACTGTAATGACACCCACACACCTACCACTCCATGAATGACTGTTGATAATTACAGTCCAAGCTCTGTAATAACACACACACCCACCACCCTATGAATGACTGTTGATATTTACATTCCAAGCATTGTAATGACACCCACACACCCACCACCCCATGATTGAATGTTGATATTTACAGTCCAAGCACTGTAATGACATCCACACACCCACCACCCCATGAATGACTGTTAATATTTACAGTCCAAGCTCTGTAATGACTCTCACACACCCACCACCCTATGAATGACTGTTGATATTTATAGTCCAAGCACGGTAATGAAAACCCACTCACCCACCACCCCATAAATGACGGTTGATATTTATAGTCCAAGCACTGTATTGACACCCACACACCCACCACCCTATAAATGACTGTTGATATTATTAGTTCAAGCACTGTAATGAAATCCACACACCCAACACCCCATGAATGACTGTTAATATTTACAGTCCAAGCACTCTAATGACACCCATCACCCTCTGAATGACTGTTGATATTTACAGTCAAAGCACTGTAATAATACACACACACTCACCACCCCATGAATGACTGTTGATATTCACAGTCCAAGCACTGTAATGACACCCACACACACACCACCAAATGAATGATGGTTGATATTTACAGTCCAAGAACTGCAATGACTCCCACACATCACCACCCCATGAATGACTTTTGATATTTACGGTTCAAACACTTTCATGATACCCACATACCCATCACGCCATGAATAGATGTTGATATTTACAGTCCAAGCACTCTAATAACACCCATTACCCTCTGAATGACTGTTGATATTTACAGTCAAAGCATTGTAATAACACCCACACACCCACCACCATATGAATGACTGTTGATATTTACAGTCCAAGCACTGTAATGACACCCACCACCCCATGATTAAATGTTGATATTTACAGTCCAAGCAATGTAATGACACCCAAATACCCACCACCTCATAAATGACTGTTGATATTTACAGTCCAAGCACTGTAATGACACCCACACACCCATCACCTCATGAATGACTGTTGATATTTACAGTCCAAGCACTATAATGCCACCCCCCCCATGAATGACTGTTGATATTTACAGTCCAAGCAATAATGACACACACACACCCACCACCCCATTATTGACTTGATATTTACAGTCCAATCACTGTATTGACACCCACACACCAACCACCGTATGAATGACTGTTGGTATTTACAATCCAAGCACTATAATGACACCTACACACCCACCACCCGATGAATGACTGTTGATATTTACAGTCCGAACACTGTAATGACACCCTCACACCCACCACCCCATGAATGACTCTTGATATTTACAGACAAAGCACTGTAATGACACCCACACACCCACAAACCCATGAAATATGGTTGATATTTATAGTCCATGCACTATAATGACCCCCATACACTCACCAACTTATTAATGACTGTTGATATTTACAATCCAAGCACTCAAATGACACCCACCAATCTATGAATGACTGTTGATATTTACAGTCTAAGCACTCTAATGACACCCACACACCCACTACCTCATGATTGACTGTTAATATTTACAGTCCAAGCACTGTAATGACACCCACACACCTACAGCCCCATGAATGACTGTTGATATTTACAGTCCATGCACCCTAATGATACCAACCACCCTATGAATGACTGTTGATATTTACAATCAAAACACTGTAATGACACCCACACACCCACCACCCCATGATTGACTGTTGATATCTACAGTCCAAGCACTGTAATGACACGCCCACACCCACCATCCCATGAATTATGTTTGATATTTACAGTCCAAGCACTGTAAAGACACCCACACAACCACCACCCTATAAATGACTCTTGATATTTACAGTCCAAACACTGTAATGACACCCACCACCCTATGATTGACTGTTGATAATTACAATCAAAACACTGTAATGACACCCACTCACCCACCACCCCATGAAAGACTGTTGATATTTACAGTCCAAGCACTGTAATGACACCCACACACCCAGCACCCCATGATTGACTGTTGATATTTACAGTCCAAGCACTATAATGACATCCACACACCCACCACCCCATGAAGGACTGTTGATATATACAGTCCAAGCTCTGTAATGACATTCACACCCCCACCACCCTATGAATGACTGTCGATATTTACAGTCCAAGCACTGTAATGACACCCACACAACCACAACCCCATAAATGACTGTTGATATTTTCAGTCCAAGCACTGTAATGACATCCAAACACCCACCACCCCATGAATGACTGTTAATATTTACAGTCTAAGCACTCTAATGACAACCACCACCCTTTGAATGACTGTTGATATTTACAGTCAAAGCACTGTAATAACACCCACACAACCATCACCCCAAGAAAGACTGTTGATATTTACAGTCCAATCACTGTAATGACAGCCACACACCCACCACTCCATGAATGACTGTTGATGTTTACAGTCCAAGCTCTGTAATAACACTCACACACCTATCACCCTATGAATGACTGTTGATATTTACAGTCCAACCACTGTAATGACACCCACACACCCACCACTCCATGATTGACTGTTGATATTTACAGTCCACGCAATGTAATGACACCAAACACCAACTACCCTATAAATGACTGTTGATATTTACAGTCCAAGCACTGTAATGACACCCACACACTCATCACCCTATAAATGAATGTTGATATTTACAGTCCAAGAACTGTAATGCCACCCACCACCCCATGAATGACTGTTGATATTTACAGTCAAAGCACTGTATTGACTCCCCAACACCCACGACCCCATGAATTATAGTTGATATTTACAGTCCAAGCACTGTAATGACACCCACACACCCACAAACCCATAAATGACTGTTTATATTTACAGTCCAAGCACTCTAATGATACCCACCACACTATGAATGACTGTTGATATTTCCAATCAAATCACTGTAATGACACCCATACACCCACCACCCCATAAATGACTGTTGATATTTGCAGTCCAAGCACTGTAATGACACCAACGCACATACCACCCTATGACTGACTGTTGATATTTACAGTCCAAGCACTGTAATGACACAACCACACCCACTACCCCATGAAATATGGTTGATATTTACAGTCCAAGCACCGTAATGACACCCACACAACCACCACCCAATGAATGACTGTTGATATTTACAGTACAAGCACTGTAATGTCACCCACCACCCTTTGAATGACTGTTGAAAATGACAATCAAACCACTGTAATGACACCCACTCACCCACAACCCCTTAAATGATGGTTGATATTTATAGTCCAAGCACTGTAATGACACCCACACACACACCACCCCATAAATGACTGTTGATGTTTTCAGTCCAAGCACTGTAATGATATCCACACACCCACCACCCCATGAATGACTATTGATATTTACAGTCCAAGCACTCTAATGACACACACCACCCTCTGAATGACTGTTGATATTTACAGTCAAAGCACTGAAATAATACCCACACACTCACAACCCTATGAATGACTGTTGATATTCACAGTTTAAGCACTGTAATGACACCCACACACACACCACCCAATGAATGATGGTTGATATTTAGAGTCCAAGAACTGCAATGACACCCACACACTTACCACCCCATGAATGACTGTTGATATTTACAGTCAAAGCACTGTAATAACACCCACACACCCACCACCCCATAAATAACTGTTGATATTTACAGTCTAAGCACTCTAATGACACCCAATACCCTCTGAATGACTGTTGATATTTACAGTCGAAGCACTCTAATGACACCCACCACCCTCTGAATGACTGTTGATATTTACAGTCAAAGCACTGTAATAACACCCACACACCCACCACCCTATGAATGACTGTTGATATTTACAGTCCAAGCACTGTTACGACACCCACCACCCCATGATTGACTATTGATATTTACAGTCCAAGCAATGTAATGACACCCAAATTCCCACTATCCCATATTTGACTGTTGATATTTACAGTCCAACCACTGTAATGACACCCACACACCCATCACCTCATGAATGACTGTTGATATTTACAGTCCAAGCAATAATGACACACAAACACCCACCACCCCATTAATGACATGATATTTACAGTCCAAGCACTCTAATGATACCCACGATCCTATGAATGACTGTTGATATTTACAATCAAAACACTGTAATGACACCCATACACTTACGATCCCATGAATGACTGTTGATATTTACAGTCCAAGCACTGTAATGACACCCACACACCCACCACCCCATGATTGACTGTTGATATTTACAGTTCAAGCACTGTAATGACACCTCAACACCCACCATCCCATGAATTATGTTTGATATTTACAGTCCAAGCACTGTAATGATGCCCACCACCCTATGATTGACTGTTAATAATTACAATCAATACACTGTAAAGACACCCACACACCCACCACTACATGAAAGACTGTTGATTTTTACAGTCCAAGCACTGTAATGACACCCACACACCCACCACCCCATGATTGACTGTTGATATTTACAGTCTAAGCATTATAATGACATCCACACACCCACAACCCAATGAATGACTAATGATATTTACAGTCCAAGCTCTGTAATGACACTCACACACCCACCACCCTATGAATGACTGTTGATATTTACAGTCCAAGCACTGTAATGACACCCACACACCCACAACCCCATAAATGATGGTTGATATTTTAAGTCCAAGCACTGTAATGACACCCACACACCCACCACCCCATAAATAACTGTTGATATTTTCATTCCAAGCACTGTAATGACATCCAAACACCCACCACCCCATGAATGACTGTTAATATTTACAGTCCAAGCACTCTAATGACACCCACCTCCCTCTGAATGACTGTTGATATTTACAGTCAAAGCACTGTAATAACACCCACACAACCATCACCCCAAGAATGACTGTTGATATTTACAGTCCAAGCACTGTAATGCCACCCACCACCCCATGAATGACTGTTGATATTTACAGTCAAAACACAGTAATGACACCCTAACACCCACGACCCCATGAATTATAGTTAATATTTACAGTCCAAGTACTGTAATGACATTCACACTCCCACAAACCCATAAATGACTGTTGATATTTACAGTCCAAGCACTCTAATGATACCTCCCACCCTATGAATGACTGTTGATATTTACAATCAAATCACTGTAATGACACCCATACACCTACCACCCTATGAATGACTGTTGATATTTACAGTCCAAGCACTGTAATGACACCAACACACCCACTCCCACATGATTGACTGTTGATATTTACAGTCCAAGCACTGTAATGACACCCACACAACCACCACCTAATGAAAGACTGTTGATATTTACAGTACAAGCCCTCTAATGATACCCACCACCCTCTGAATGACTGTTGATATTTACAGTCAAAACACTGAAATAATACCCACACACTCACAACCCTATGAGTGACTGTTGATATTCACAGACCAAGCACTGTAATGACACCCACACACACACCACCCACTAAATGATGGTTGATATTTACAGTCCAAGAATTGCAATGACACCCACACACTCACCACCCCATGAATGACTGTTGATATTTACAGTCCAAGCACTTTTATGATACCCACACAACCACCACCCCATAAATAACTGTTGATATTTACAGTCCAAGCACTCTAATGACACCCACCACCCTATGAATGACTGTTGATAATTACAATCAAAACACTGTAATGAAACCCACACACCCACAACCCCATGTATGACTGTTGATATTTACAGTCCAAGTTCTGTAATGACACCCACACACCCACCACCCCATAAATGATGGTTGATAATTATAGTCCAAGCTCTGTAATGACACCCACACACCCACCACCCCATATATGACTTTTGATATTTTTAGTCCAAGCACTGTAATGACATCCACACACCAACCACCCCATAAATGACTGTTAATATTTACAGTCCAAGCACTCTAATGACACCCACCACCCTCTATATGACTGTTGATATTTACAGTCAAAGCACTGTAATAACACTCACACAATCATCACCCCAAGAATGACTGTTGATATTTACAGTCCAAGCACTGTAATGACACCCACACACACACCACCCAATGAATGAATCTTGATATTTACAGTCCAAGAACTGCAATGACTCCCACACATCAGCACCCCATGAATGACTGTTGATATTTATAGTCAAAGCACTATAATAACACACACACACCCACAACCCAATGAATGACTGTTAAAATTTACAGTCCAAGCACTCTAATGATACTTACCACCCTATGAATGACTGTTGATACTTACAATCATATCACTGTCATGACACCCATACAACCACCACCCCATGAATGACTTGATATTTTCAGTCCAAGCACTGTAATGACACCAACACACCCACCACCCCATGATTGACTGTTGATATTTACAGTCCAAGCACAGTAATGACACCCATACACCCACCAACCTATGAATTATGGTTGATATTTACAGTCCAAGCACTGTAATGACACATACACACCCACCACCCTCTGAATGACTGTTGATATTTATAGTCCAAGCACTGTAATAAAAAAACCCACTCACCCACCACCCCATAAATGATGGTTGATATTTATAGTCTAAGCACTGTAATGACACCCACAAACACACCACCCCATAAATGACTGTTGATGTTTTCAGTCCAAGCACTGTAATGCCACCCCCCCCTAATTAATGACTGTTGATATTTACAGTTCAAGCAATAATGACACACACACACCCACCACCCCATTAATAACTTAATATTTACAGTCCAAGCAATGTTATGACACCCACACACCAACCAACCCATGAATGAGTGTAGGTATTTACAGTCCAAGCACTATAATGACACCCACACACCCACCACCACATTAATGACTGTTGATATTTACAGTCCGAACACTGTAATGACACCCTCACACCCACCATCCCATGAATGACTCCTGATATTTACAGACAAAGCACTGTAATGACGCCCACACACCAACAACCCCATGAAATATGGTTGATATTTAGAGTCCATGCACTATAATGACACAAATACACTCACCACCCCATTAATGACTGTTGATATTTACTGTCCAAGCACTTAAATGACACTCATAAATCTATGAAGGACTGTTCATATTTACAGTCTAAACACTCTAATGACACCCACATACCGACTACCTCATGATTGACTGCTGATATTTACAGTCTAAGCACTCTAATGACACCCACACACCCACTACCTCATGATTGACTGTTGATATTTACAGTCCAAGCACAGTAATGACACCCACACACCCACAACCCCATGAATGACTGTTGATATTTACAGTCCGAGCACTTTAATGATACCCACCACCCTATGAATGACTGTTGATATTTACAATCAAAACACTGTAATGACACCCATACACCCACGATCCCATAAATGACTGTTGATATTTACAGTCCAAGCACTGAAATGACACCCACACACCCACCACCCCATGATTAACTGTTGATATTTAGAGTCCAAGCACTGTAATGACACCTCCACACCCACCATCCCATGAATTGTGTTTGATATTGACAGTTCAAGCAGTGTAAAGACACTCACACAACCACCACCCTATAAATGACTGTTGATATTTACTGTCCAAGCACTGTAATGACACCCACCACCCTATGATTGACTGTTGATAATTACAATCAAAACACTGTAATGACACCCACACACCCACCACCCCATAAAAGACTGTTGATATTTACAGTCCATGCACTGTAATGACACCCACACACCCACCACCCCATGTTTGACTGTTGATATTTACAGTCCAAGAACTATAATGACATCCACACACCCACCACTCCATAAATGACTATTGATATTTACAGTCCAAGCTCAGTAATGACACTCACACACCCACCACCCTATGAATGACTGTTGATATTTACAGTCCAAGCACTGTAATGACACCCACAGACCCATAACCCCATAAATGATGGTAGATATTTAAAGTCTAAGCACTGTAATGACAACCACACACCCACCACCCTATAAATGACTGTTAATATTTTCAGTTCAAGCACTGTAATGACATTTAAACACCCACCACCCCATGAATGACTGTTAATATTTACAGTCCATGCACTCTAATGACACCCACCACCCTCTGAATGACTGTTGATATTTACAGTCAAAGCACTGTAATAACACCCACACAACCATCACCCCAAGAATGACTGTTGATATTTACAGTCCAAGCACTGTAATGACACCCACACACCCAACACTCCATGAATGACAGTTGATATTTACAGTCCAAGCTCTGTAATAACAATCACACACCTACCACCCTATGAATGACTGTTGATATTTACAGTCAAAGCACTGTAATGACACCCACACACCCACCACTCCTTAATTGACTGTTGATATTTACAGTCCAAGCACTGTAATGACACCCTCACACCCACCACCCCATGAATGACTCCTGATATTTACAGACAAAGCACTGTAATGACTCCCACACAACGACAACCCCACGAAATATGGTTAATATTTACAGTCCAAGCACTATAATGACACCCATACACTCACCACCCCATTAATGACTGTTTATATTTACAGTCCAAACACTCAAATGATACCCATAAATCTATGAATGACTGTTGATATTTACAGTCTAAGCACTCTAATGACACCCACACACCCAGTACCTCATGAATGACTGTTGATATTTACAGTCCAAGCACTGTAATGACACCCACACACCCACAATCCCATGAATGACTGTTGATATTTATAGTCCAAGCACTCTAATGATACCCACCACCCTATGAATGACTGTTGATATTTACAATCAAAACACTGTAATGACACCCATACACCCACGATCCCATGAATGACTGTTGATATTTACAGTCCAAGCACTGTAATGACACCCACACACCCACCACCCCATGATTGACTGTTGATATTTAGAGTCCAAGCATTGTAATGACACCCCCACACCCACCATCCCATGAATTATGTTTGATATTTACAGTCCAAGCACTGTATAGACACCCACACCACCACCACCCTATAAATGACTGTTTTCTATTGACAGTCCAAGCACTGTAATGACACACACCACCCTATGATTGACTGTTGATAATTACAATTAAAACACTGTAATGACACCCACACACCCACCACCCCATGAAAGACTGTTGATATTTACAGTCCATGCACTGTAATGACACCCACACACCCACCACCCCATGATTGACTGTTGATATTTACAGTACAAGCACTATAATGACATCCACACACCCACCACTCCATGAATGACTGTTGATATTTACAGTCCAAGCTCAGTAATGACACTCACACACCCACCACCCTATGAATGACTGTTGATATTTACAGTCCAAGCACTGTAATGACACCCACACACCCATAACCCCATAAATGATGGTAGATATTTATAGTCCAAGCACTGTAATGACACCCACGCACCCACCACCCCATAAATGACTGTTGATATTTTCAGTCCAAGCACTGTTATGACACCCACCACCCTATGATTGACTGTTGATATTTACAGTCCAAGCAATGTAATGACACCCAAACACAAACCATCCCATAAATGACTGATGATATTTACAGTCCAAGCACTGTAATGACACCCACACACACATCACCTCATGAATGACTGTTGATATTTACAGTCCAAGCATCTGTAATTCCACCCACCACCCCATGAATGACTGTTTATATTTACAGTCCAAGCAATAATGACACACACACACCCACCACCCCATTAATGACTTGATATTTACCGTCCAAGCACTGTAATGACACCAACACACCAACCACCCCATTAATGACTGTTGATATTTACAGTCCAAGCACTATAATGACACCCACACACCCACCACCGCATAAATGACTGTTGATATTTACAGTCCGAACACTGTAATGACACCCTCACACCCACCTCACATGCACGACTCTTGATATTTACAGACAAAACACTGTAATGACACCCACACACCGACAACCCCATAAAATATAGTTGATATTTACAGTCCATGCACTATAATAACACCCATACACCCACCACCCCATTAATGACTGTTGACATTTACAGTCCAAGCACTCAAATGACACCCACCAATCTATAAATGACTGTTGATATTTACATTCTAAGCACTCTAATGACACCCACACACCCACTACCTCATGATTGACTATTGTTATTTACAGTCCAAGCAATGTAATGACACTCAAACACCCACCACTCTATAAATGACTGTTGATATTTACAGTCCAAACACAGTAATGACACCCACACACCCATCACCCTATGAATGACTGTTAATATTTACAGTCCAATCACTGTAATGCCACCCACCAGCCTATGATTGACTATTGATATTTACAGTCTAAGCACTCTATTGACACCCACACACCACTACCTCATGATTGACTGTTGATATTTACAGTCCAAGCACTGTAATGACACCCCCACACCCACCATCCCATGAATTATGTTTGATATTTACAGTCCAAGCACTGTAAAGACACCCACACAACAACCACACCATAAATGACTGTTGATATTTACAGTCCAAGCACTGTAATGACACCCACACACCCACCACCCCATAAAAGACTGTTGATAATTACAGTCCAAGCACTGTCATGACACCCACACACCCACAACCCCATAAATGATGGTTGATAATTAAAGTCCAAGCACTGTAATGACACTCACACACCCACCACCTCATAAATGACTGTTGATATTTTCAGTCCAAGCACTGTAATGACATCCAAACACCCACCACGCCATAAATGACTGTTAATATTTACAGTCCAAGCACTCTAATGACACCCACCACCCTCTGAATAACTGTTGATATTTACAGTCAAAGCACTGTAATAACACCCACACAACCATCACCCTAAGAATGACTGTTGATATTTAAAGTCCAAGCAATGTATTGACACCAAACACCCACCACCCTAAAAATGACTGTTGATATTTACAGTCCCAGCACTGTAATGACACCCACACACTCATCACCCTATAAATGACTGTTGATATTTACAGTCCAAGCACTGTAATGCCACCCACCACACCATGAATGACTGTTAATATTTACAGTCAAAGCACTGTAATGACATCCCAACACCCACGACCCCATGAATTATAGTTGATATATACAGTCCAAGCACTGTAATGACACCCACACACCCACAAACCCATTAATAACTGTTGATATTTACAGTCCAAGCACTCTAATGATACCCACCACCCTATGAATGACTGTTGATATTTACAATCAAATCACTGTAATGACACCCATACACCCACCACCCCATGAATGACTGTTGATATTTACAGTCTAAGCACTGTAATGACACCAACACACCCACCACCCCTTGATTGACAGTTGATATTTACAGTCCAAGCACTGTAATGACACCCCCACACGCACCACCCCATGAATTATGGTTGATATTTACAGTACAAGCACTCTAATGACACCCACACAACCACCACCCAAAGAATGACTGTTCATATTTACAGTCCAAGCACTGTAAGGACACCTACCACCCTATGAATGACTGTTGATAATTACAATCAAACCACTGTAATGACACCCACACTTCCACCACCCTATGATTGACTGCTGATATTTACAGTCCAAGCACTGTAATGACATTCACACACCCACCACCCTATGAATGACTGTTGATATTTACAGTCCAAGCAGGGTAATGACACCCACTCACCCACCACCCCTTAAATGATGGTTGATATTTATAGTCCAAGCACTGTAATGACACCCAAACACCCACCACCCCATAAATGACTGTTGATGTTTTCAGTCCAAGCACTGTAATGTCATCCAAACACCCATCACCCCATGAATGACTGTTAATATTTACAGTCCAAGCACTCTAATGACATACACCACCCTCTGAATGACTGTTGATATTTACAATCAAAGCACTGAAATAACACCCACACAACCATCATCCCAAGGATGACTGTTGATATTTACAGTCCAAGCACTGTAATGAGACCCACACACACAACACTTCATGAATGACTGTTGATATTTACAGTCCAAGCTCTGTAATAACACTCACACACCTACCACCCTATGAATGTCTGTTGATATTTACAGTCCAAGCACTGTAATGACACCAACACACCCACCACTCCATGATTGACTGTTGATATTTACAGTCCAAGCAATGTAATAACACCAAAAACCCACCACACTATAAATGACTGTTGATATTTACATTCCAAGCACTGTAATGACACCCACACACTCATCACCCTATGAATGACTGTTGATATTTACAGTCCAAGCACTGTAATGCCACCCACCACCCCATAAATGACTGATAATATTTACAGTCAAAGCACTGTAATGACACCCCAACACCCACGACCCCATGAATTATAGTTGATATATACAGTCCAAGCACTGTAAAGACACCAACACACCCACAAACCTTTGAATGACTGTTGATATTTACAGTCCAAGCACTCTAATGATACCCACAACCCGATGAATGACTGTTGATATTTACAGTCCAAACACTGTAATAACACCAACACACCCACCATCCTATGATTGACTGTTGATATTTACAGTCCAAGCACTGTAATGATACCCCCAGACCCACCACCCCATGAATTATGGTTGATATTTAAAGTCCAAGCACTGTAATGTCACCCACACAAACACCACCCAATGAATGACTGTTGATATTTAAAGTCCAAGCTCTGTAATGACACCCACCACCCTATGAATGACTGTTGATAATTACAATCAAACCACTGTAATGACAACCCACACACCCACCACCTTATTATTGACTGTTGATATTTACAGTCCAAGCACTATAATGACATCCACACACTGACCATCCTATGAATGACTGTTGATATTTACAGTCCAAGCACTGTAATGACACCCACTCACCCACCACCCCTTAAATGATGGTTGATATTTATAGTCCAAGCTCTGTATTGACACCCACACACCCACCACCCCATAAATGACTGTTGATGTTTTCAGTCCAAGCACTGTAATGACATCCACACACCCACCACCCTATGAATGACTGTTGATATTTACAGTCCAAGCACTGTAATGACACCCACCACCCTATGAATGACTGTTGATAATTACAATCAAACCACTGTAATGACACCAACACACCCACCACCCTATGATTGACTGTTGATATTTACAGTCCAAGCACTATAATGACATCCACACACTGACCACCCTATAATTGACTGTTGATATTTACAGTCCAAGCTCTGTAATGACACCCACTCTCCAACAACCCCTTAAATGATTGTTGATATTTATAGTCCAAGCACTGTAATGACACCCCCAGACCCACCACCCCATGAATTATTGTTGATATTTACAGTCCAAGCACTGTAATGACACCCACACAACCACCACCCAATGAATGACTGTTGATATTTAAAGTCCAAGCACTGTAATGACACCCACCACCCTATGAATGACTGTTGATAATTACAATCAAACCACTGTAATGACAACCCACACACCCACCACCTTATTATTGACTGTTGATATTTACAGTCCAAGCACTATAATGACATCCACACACTGACCACCCTATGAATGACTGTTGATATTTACAGTCCAAGCACTGTAATGACACCCACTCACCCACCACCCCTTAAATGATGGTTGATATTTATAGTCCAAGCACTGTAATGACACCCACACACCCACCACCCCATAAATGACTGTTGATGTTTTCAGTCCAAGCACTGTAATGACATCCACACACCCACCACCCTATGAATGACTGTTGATATTTACAGTCCAAGCACTGTAATGACACCCACCACCCTATGAATGACTGTTGATAATTACAATCAAACCACTGTAATGACACCGACACACCCACCACCATATGATTGACTGTTGATATTTACAGTCCAAGCACTATAATGACATCCACACACTGACCACCCTATAAATGACTGTTGATATTTACAGTCCGAACACTGTAATGACACCCTCACACCCACCACCCCATGCACGACTCTTGATATTTACAGACAAAACACTGTAATGACACCCACACACCGACAACCCCATAAAATATAGTTGATATTTACAATCCCTGCACAATAATAACACCCATACACCCACCACCCCATTAATGACTGTTGACATTTACAGTCCAAGCACTCAAATGACACCCACCAATCTATGAATGACTGTTGATATTTACAGTCTAAGCACTCTAATGACACCCACACACCTACTACCTCATGACTGACTATTGTTATTTACAGTCCAAGCAATGTAATGACACTCAAACACCCACCACTCTTTAAATGTCTGTTGATATTTACAGTCCAAACACAGTAATGACACCCACACACCCATCACCCTATGAATGACTGTTAATATTTACAGTCCAATCACTGTAATGCCACCCACCACCCTATGATTGACTATTGATATTTACAGTCTAAGCACTCTATTGACACCCACACACCACTACCTCATGATTGACTGTTGATATTTACAGTCCAAGCACTGTAATGACACCCACACACCTACAACCCAATGAATGACTGTTGATATTTACAGTCCAAGCACTCTAATGATACCCACCACACTATGAATGACTGTTAATATTTACAATCAAAACCCTGTAATGGCACCCATACACCCACGATCCCATGAATGACTGTTGATATTTACAGTCCAAGCACTGTAATGACACCCAAACACCCACCACCCCATAATTGACTGTTGATATTTACAGTCCAAGCATTGTAATGACACCTCCACACCCACCATCCCATGAATTATATTTGATATTTACAGTCCAAGCACTGTAATGACACCCACACACCCACCACCCCATGAAAGACTGTTGATAATTACAGTCCAAGCACTGTCATGACACCCACACACCCGCAACCCCATAAATGATGGTTGATAATTAAAGTCCAAGCACTGTAATGACACCCACACACTCACCACCCCATAAATGACTGTTGATATTTTCAGTCCAAGCACTGTAATGACATCCAAACACCCACCACGCCATAAATGACTGTTAATATTTACAGTCCAAGCACTCTAATGACACCCACCACCCTCTGAATAACTGTTGATATTTACAGTCAAAGCACTGTAATAAAACCCACACAACAATCACCCTAAGAATGACTGTTCATATTTACAGTCCAAGCAATGTATTGACACCAAACACCCACCACCCTAAAAATGACTGTTGATATTTACAGTCCCAGCACTGTAATGACACTCACACACTCATCACCCTATAAATGACTGTTGATATTTACAGTCCAAGCACTGTAATGACACCCCCACACGCACCACCCCATGAATTATGGTTGATATTTACAGTCCAAGCACTCTAATGACACCCACACAACCACCACCCAATGAATGACTGTTCATATTTACAGTCCAAGCACTGTAAGGACACCTACCACCCTATGAATGACTGTTGATAATTACAATCAAACCACTGTAATGACACCCACACATCCACCACCCTATGATTGACTGTTGATATTTACAGTCCAAGCACTGTAATGACATCCACACACCGACCACCCAATGAATGACTGTTGATATTTACAGTCCAAGCACGGTAATGACACCCACTCACCCACCACCCGTTAAATGATGGTTGATATATATAGTCCAAGCACTGTAATGATACCCAAACACCCACCACCCCATAAATGACTGATGATGTTTTCAGTCCAAGCACTGTAATGACATCCACACACCCACCACCCCATGAATGACTGTTGATATTTACAGTCCAAGCACTCTAATGACACCCACCACCCTCTGAATGACTGTTTATATTTACAATCAAAGCACTGTAATAATACCCACACACTCACCACCCCATTAATGACTGTTGATATTCACAGTTTAAGCACTGTAATGACACCCACACACACACCACCCCATGAATTATGGTTGATATTTACAGTCCAAGCACTTTCATGATACCCACACACCCACCACCCCATGAATAACTGTTGATATTTACAGTCCAAACACTCTAATGACACCCACCACCCTCTGAATGACTGTTGATATTTACAGTCATAGCACTGTAATAATACCCACACACCCACCACCCTATGAATGACTGTTGATATTTACAGTCCAAGCACTGTTATGACACCCACACCCCCATGATTGACTGTTGATATTTACAGTCCAAGCAATGTAATGACACCCAAACACACACCATCCCATAAATGACTGTTGATATTTACAGTCCAAGCACTGTAATGACACCCACACACCCATCACCCTATGAATGACTGTTAATATTTACAGTCCAATCACTGTAATGCCACCCACCACCCTATGATTGACTGTTGATATTTACAGTCTAAGCACTCTATTGACACCCACACACCCACTAGCTCATGATTGACTGTTAATATTTACAGTCCAAGCACTGTAATGACACCCAGACACCTACAACCCAATGAATGACTGTTGATATTTACAGTCCAAGCACTCTAATGATAACCACCACCCTATGAATGACTGTTGATATTTACAATCAAAACACTGTAATGAAACCCATACACCCACGATCCCCTGAATGACTGTTGATATTTACAGTCCAAGCACTGTAAAGACACCCAAACACCCACCACCTCATAATTGACTGTTGATATTTACAGTCCAAGCACTGTAATGACACCCCCACACCCACCATCCCATGAATTATGTTTGATATTTACAGTCCAAGCACTGTAAAGACACCCACACAACCACCACCCCATAAATGACTGTTGATAATTACAGTCCAAGCACTGTAATGACACCCACCACCCTATGATTGACTGTTAATAATTACAATCAAAACACTGTAATGACACCCACACACCCACCACCCCATGAAAGACTGTTGATATTTACAGTCCAAGCAATGTAATGACACCCATACACCCACCATCCCATGATTAACTGTTGATATTTACAGTTAAGCATTTTAATGACATCCACACACCCACCACCCCATGCATGACTGTTGATATTTACAGTCCAAACTCTGTAATGACACTCACACACCCACGACCCTATAATGATTGTTGATATTTACAGTCCAAGCACTGTCATGACACCCACACACATACAACCCCATAATGATGGTTGATAATTAAAGTTCAAGCACTGTAATGACACCCACACACCCACCACCCCATAAATGACTGTTGATATTTTCAGTCCAAGCACTGTAATGACTTCCAAACACCCACCACCCCATGAATGACTTTTAATATTTACAGTCCAAGCACTCTAATGACACCCACCACCCTTTGAATAACTCTTGATATTTACAGTCAAAACACTGTAATAACACCCACACAACCATCACCCCAAGAATGACTGTTGATATTTACAGTCCAAGCACTGTAATGACACCCACACAACCACCACTCCATGAATGACTGTTGATATTTACAGTCCAAGCTCTGTAATAACACTCACACACCTACCACCCTATGAATGACTGTTGATATTTAGAGTCCAAGCATTGTAATGATACCCACACACCCACCATCCCATGATTGACTGTTGATATTTACTGTCCAAGCAATGTAATGACACCAAACACCCACCACCCTATAAATAACTGTTGATATTTACAGTCCAAGTACGGTAATGACACCCACACACTCATCACCATATGAATGACTGTTGATATTTACAGTCCAAGCACTGTAATGCCACCCCCCACCCCATGAATGACTGTTGATATTTACGGTCAAAGCACTGTAATAACACCCCAACACCCACGACCCCATGAATTATAGTTGATATTTACAGTCCAAGCACTGTAATGACACCCACACACCTACAAACCCATGAATGACTGTTGATATTTACAGTCCAAGCACTTTAATGATACCCACCACCCTATGAATGACTGTTGATATTTACAATCAAATCACTGAAATGACACCCATACACCCACCACCCCATGAATGACTGTTGATATTTACAGTTCAAGCACTGTAATGACACCAACACACCCACCACCCCATGATTGAGTGTTGATATTTACAGTTCAAGCACTGAAATGACACCCCCACACCCACCACCCAATGAATTATGGTTGATATTTACAGTCCAAGCACTCTAATGACACCCACACAACCACCACCCAATGAATGACTGTTGATATTTACAGTCCAAGCACTGTAAGGACACCTACCACCCTATGAATGATTGTTGATAATTACAATCAAACCACTGTAATGACACCCACACACCCACCACCCTATGATTGACTGTTGATATATACAGTCCAAGCACTGTAATGACATCCACACACCCACTACCCTATGAATGACAGTTGATATTTACAGTACAAGCACTGTAATGACACCCACTCACCCACCACCCCATAAATGACTGTTGATGTTTTCAGTCCAAGCACTGTAATGACATCCACACGCCAACCACCCCATGAATGACTGTTGATATTTACAGTCCAAGCACTCTAATGACACCCACCACCCTCTGAATGACTGTTGATATTTACAGTCAAAGCACTGTAATAACACCCACCACCCTCTGAATGACTGTTGATATTTACAGTCAAAGCACTGTAATAACACCCACCACCCTCTGAATGACTGTTGATATTTACAGTCAAAGCACTGTAATAACACCCACATAACCATCACCCCAAGAATGACTGTTGATATTTACAATCCAAGCACTGTAATGACACCCACACACCCACTACTCCATGAATGACTGTTGATGTTTTCAGTCCAAGCACTCTAATGACACCCACACACCCACTACCTCATGATTGACTATTGTTATTTACAGTCCTAGCAATGTAATGACACTCAAACACCCACCACTCTATAAATGACTGTTGATATTTACAGTCAAAGCACTGTAATAACACCCACATAACCATCACCCCAAGAATGACTTTTCATATTTACAGTCCAAGCTCTGTAATAACACTCACACACCAACCACCCTATGAATGACTGTTGATATTTACAGTCCAAGCACTGTAATGACACTCACACACACAAAACTCCTTGATTGACTGTTGATATTTACAGTCCAAGCAATGTAATGACATTAAACACCCACCACCCTATAAATGACTGTTGATATTTACAGTCCAAGCACTGTTATGACACCCACACACTCATCACCCTATGAATGACTGTTGATATTTACAGTCCAAGCACTGTAATGCCACCCACCACCCCATGAATGACTGTTAAAATTTACAGTCAAAGCACTGTCATGACTCCCCAACACCCACGACCCCATGAATTATAGTTGATATGTACAGTCCAAGCACTGTAATGACACCCACACACCCAAAAACCAATGAATGACTGTTGATATTTACAGTCCAAGCACTCTAATGAAACCCACCACCCTATGAATGACTGTTGATATTTACAGTCCAAGCACTGTAATGACACCAACACACCCACCACCCCATAATGGACTGTTGATATTTACAGTCCAAGCACTGTAATGACACCCACTCACCCACCACCCCTTAAATGATGGTTGATATTTATAGTCCAAGCACTGTAATGACACCCAAACACCCACCACCCCATGAATTATGGTTGATATTTACAGTCCAAGCACTGTAATGACACCCACACAACCACCACCCAATGAATGACTGTTGATATTTACAGTCCAAGCACTGTAATGACACCCACCACCCTATGGATGACTGTTGATAATTACAATCAAACCACTCTAATGACACCCACATACTGACCACCCTATGAATGACTGTTGATATTTACAGTCCAAGCACTGTAATGACACCCATTCACCCACCACCCCTTAAATGATGGTTGATATTTATTGTCCAAGCACTGTAATGACACTCAAACACCCACCACCCCATAAATGACTGTTGATGTTTTCAGTCCAAGTACTGTAATGACATCCACACACCCACCACCCCATGAATGACTGTTGATATTTACAGTCCAAGCACTCTAATGACACCCACCACCCTTTGAATTACTGTTGATATTTACAGTCAAAGCACTGTAATTATACTCACACACTCACCACCCCATGAATGACTGTTGATATTCACAGTCCAAACACTGTAATGACACCCAGACACACACCACAAAATGAATAGAGGTTGATATTTACAGTCCAAGAACTGCAATGACACCCACACACTCACCACCCCATGAATGACTTTTAATATTTACAGTCCAAGCACTGTAATGATACCCACACACCCACCACCCCATGAATAACTGTTGATATTTACAGTTCAAGCACTCTAATGACACCCACCACCCTCTGAAAAACTGTTGATATTTACAGTCAAAGCACTGAATTAATACCCACACACTCACCAACCCACGAATGACTGTTGATATTCACAGTTTAAGTAATGTAATGACAGACACACACACACCACCCAATGAATGATAGTTGATATTTACAGTCCAAGCACTGTTACGACACCCACCACCCCATGATTGACTGTTGATATTTACAGTCCAAGCAATGTAATGACAACCAAACACCTACCATCCCATAAATGACTGTTGATATTTACAGTCCAAGCACTGTAATGACACCCACACACCCATCACCTTATGAATTATTTCTTGATATTTACAGTCCAAGCACTGTAATGACACCCACACACTCACCACCCAATGAATGACTTTTGATATTTACAGTCCAAGCACTTTCATGATACCCACACACCCACCACCACATGAATAACTGTTGATATTTACTGTCCAAGCACTCTAATGACACCCACTACCCTCTGAATGACTGTTGATATTTACAGTCAAAGCACTGTAATAACACCAACACACCCACCACCCTATGAATGACTGTTGATATTTACAGTCCAAGCACTGTTACGACACCCACCACCCCAATATTGACTATTGATATTTACAGTCAGAGCAATGTAATGACACCCAAACAACCAACATCCCATAAATGACTGTTGATATTTACAGTCCAAGCACTGTAATGACACCCACACACCTATCACCTCATGAATGACTGTTGATATTAACAGTCCAAGCACTGTAATGCCACCCACCACATCATGAATGACTGTTGATATTTACAGTACAAGCAATAATGAAACACACACACCCACCACACCATTAATAACTTGATATTTACAGTCCAAGCACTGTAATGACACCCACACATCAACCACCTCATTAATGACTGTTGGTATTTACAGTCTAAGCACAATAATGACACCCACACACCCACCATCCCATAAATGACTGTTGATATTTACAGTCTGAACACTGTAATGACACCCTCACACCCACCACCCCATGAATGACTCTTGATATTTACAGTCCATGCACTATAATAACCCCCATACACTCACCACCCCATTAATGACTGTTGATATTTACAGTCCAAGCAATCAAATGACACCCACCAATCTATGAATGACTGTTGATATTTTCAATCTAAGCAGTCTAATGACACCCACAAACCCACTACCTCATGATTGACTGTTGATATTTACAGTCCAAGCAATGTAATGACACTCAAACACCCACCACTCTATAAATGACTGTTGATATTTACAGTCCAAACACAGTAATGACACCCACACACCCATCACCTTATGAATGACTGTTGATATTTACAGTCCAATCACTGTAATGCCACCCACCACCTTATGATTGAATGTTGATATTTACAGTCTAAGCACTCTATTGACACCCACACACCCACTACCTCATGATTGACTGTTGATATTTACAGTCCAATCACTGTAATGACACCCACACACCTTCAACCCAATAAATGACTGTTGATATTTACAGTCCAAGCACTCTAATGATACCCACCACCCTATGAATGACTGTTGATATTTACAATGAAAACACTGTAATGACACCCTTACATCCACGATACCATGAATGACTGTTGATATTTACAGTCCAAGCACTGTAATGACACCCAAACACCCACCACCCCATAATTGACTGTTGATATTTACAGTCCAAGCACTGTAATGACACCCCCATACCCACCATCCCATGAATTATGTTTGATATTTACAGTCCAAGCACTGTAAAGACACCCACACAACCACCACCCCATATATAACTGTTGATATTTACAGTCCAAGCACTGTAATGATACTCACCACTCTATGATTGACTGTTGATAATTACAATTAAAACACTGTAATGACACCCACACACCCACCACCCCATGATTGACTGTTGATATTTACAGTCCAAGCATTATAATGACATCCACACACCCACCACCCCATGAATGACTGTTGATATTTACAGTACAAACTCTGTAATGACACTCACACACCAACCACCCTATGAATGACTGTTGATATTTACAGTCCAAGCACTGTCATGACACCCACACACCCTCAACCCCATAAATTATGGTTGATATTTAAAGTCCAAGCACTGTAATGACACCCACACACCCACCACCCCATAAATGACTGTTGATATTTTAAGTCCAAGCACTGTAATGACATCCAAACACCCACCACCCTATGAATGACTGTTAATATTTACAGTCCAAGCACTCTAATGACACCCACCACCCTCTGAAAGACTGTTAATATTTACAATTAAATCATTGTAATAACACCCACACAACCATCACCCCAAGAATGACTGTTGATATTTACAGTCCAAGCACTGTAATGCCACCCACCACCCCATGAATGACTGTTGATATTCACAGTCAAAGCACTGTAATGACACCCCAACACCCATGACCCCATGAATTATAGTTGATATTTACAGTCCAAGCACTGTAATGACACCCACACACCCACAAACCCATGAATGACTGTTGATATTTACAGTCCAAGCACTCTAATGATACCCACCACACTATGAATGACTGTTGATATTTACAATCAAATCACTGTAATGACACCCATACACCCCCCACCCCATGAATGACTGTTGATATTTACAGTCCAAACTCTGTAATGACACCAACACACCCACCACCCCATGATTGACTGTTGATATTTACAGTCCAAGCATTGTAATGACACCCCCACACCCACCACCCCTTGAATTATGGTTGATATTTACAGTCCAAGCACTCTAATGACACCCACACAACCACCACCCAATGAATGACTGTTGATATTTACAGTCCAAGCACTGTAATGACACCCACCACCCTATGAATGACTGGTGATAATTACAATCAAACCACTGTAATGACACCCACACACACACCACCCTATGATTGACTGTTGATATTTACAGTCCAAGCACTGAAATGACATCTACACACCGACCACTCTATGAATGACTGTTGATATTTACAGTCCAAGCAATGTAATGACACCCACTCACCCACCACCCCTTAAATGATGGTTGATATTTATGGTCCAAGCACTGTAATGACACTCACACACCCACCACCCCATAAATGACTGTTGATGTTTTCAGTCCAAGCACTGTAATGACACCAACAAACCCAACAACCAATGAATGAGGGTTGATATTTACAGTCCAAGAACTGCAATCACACCCACACACTTACCACCCCATGAATGACTGTTGATATTTACAGTACAAGCACTCTAATGACACCCACCACCCTCTGAATGGCTGTTGATATTTACAGTCAAAGCACTGTTATAATACCCACACACTCACCACCTTATGAATGACTGTTGATATTCACAGTCCAAGCACTGTAATGACACCCAGACACACACCACCCCATAAATAATGGTTGATATTTATAGTCCAAGCACTATAATGACACTCACACACCCACCACCCCATAAATGACTGTTGATATTTTCAGTCCAAGCACTGTAATGACAATCACACACCCACCACCCCATGAATGACTGTTAATATTTACAGTCCATGCACTCTAATGACACCCAACACCCTCTGAATGACTGTTGATATTTACAGTCAAAGCACTGTAATAACACCCACACACCAACCACCCCATGAATGAATGTTGATATTCACAGTCCAAGCACAGTAATGACACCCACACACTCACCACCCCATGAATGACTGTTGATATTTTCAGTCGAAACACTGTAATGACACCCACACACCCACCACCCCATAAATGACTGTTGATATTTACAGTCCAAGCACTATAATGACACCCACACACCCACCACCCCATGAATGACTGTTGATATTTACAGTCCAAGCAATGTAATGACACCCTCATACCGACCAAACCATAAATGACCGTTGATATTTTCAGTCAAAGAACTGTAATGACACTAACACACCGACCACCCCAGGATTTATGGTTGATATTTACAGTCCAAGCACTGTAATGACACCAACACACACTCACGACCCCATTAATGACTGTTGATATTTACAATCCAAGCACTCTAATGACACACACCACCCTATGAATGACTGTTGATATTTACAATCAAAGAACTGTATTAACACAAACACACCCACCACCCTATGAATGACTGTTGATATTTACAGTCCAAGTGCTGTAATGACAGCCACACATCCACCACACCAAAAATGACTGTTGATATTTACAGTCCAAGAACTGTAATGACACCCACACACCCACCAACCCATGAATGACTGTTGATTTTTACAGTCCAAGCTCTGTAATGACACCCATACACCCACCACCCCATGAATGACTGTTGATATTTACAGTCCAAGTGCTGTAATGACAGCCACACATCCACCACACCATAAATGACTGTTGATATTTACAGTCCAAGCACTCTAATGACACCAACCACCCCATGAATGACTGTTTATATTTTCAGTCCAAGCACTGTAGTGACATCCACACACCCACCACCCCATGAATGACTGTTGATATTATTATTTCAAGCTATGTAATGACATCCACACATCCACCACCCCATAAATGACTGTTGATAATTACAGTCCAAGCACTGTAATGACACCCCGACACCCTTCACCCCTTGATTGACTATTGATATTTATAGTCCAAGCAGTGTAATGACACCCAAACACCTACCACCCCATGAATAACTGTTGATATTTACAGTCCAAGCTCTGTAATGACAACCACACACCCATCACCCCATGAATGACTGTTGATATTTACAGTCCAAGCACTCTAATGATACCCTCCACACTATGAATGAAAGTTGATATTTACAATCAAAATACTGTAATGACAACCACACACCCACCACCCCATGAATGACTGTTGATATTTACAGTCCAATCACTATAATGACACCCACACACCCACAACCCCATGAATAACTGTTGATTTTTACACTCCGAACACTGTAATGACACCCTCACACCCACCACCCCATGAAAGACTCTTGATATTTACAGTCCAAGCACTCTAATGACACCCACCACTCTATAAAGTACTGTTGATATTTACAGTCTAAGCACTCTAATGACACCCACACACCCACTACCTCATGATTGACTGTTGATATTTAAGTCCAAGCAATAAATGACACCCAAACACCCACCACTCTATAAATGACTGTTTATATTTACAGTCCAAACACTGTAATGACACCCACACACCCATCACCCTATGAATGACTGTTGATATTTACAGTCCAAGCACTGTAATGCCAGCAACCACCCCATGAATGACTGTTGATATTTACAGCCAAAGCACTACTGACAGCCACACACACACTACCCCATAAATGACTGTTGATATTTATAGTCCTAGCACTATAATGACACCCACACACCCATCATTTTATGAATGACTGTTGTTATTTACAGTCCAAGCAATGTAATGACACCCTCACACCCACCACCCTATGAATGACTGTTGATATTTACAGTCAAAGCACTGTAATAACACCCTCACACCAACCACCCCATGAGTTATGGTTAATATTTACAGTCCAAGCACTGTAATGACACCCACACAACTACCATTCCATAAATGACTGTTGATATTTACAGTCCAAGCACTTTAATGACACCCACACACCCACCACCCCATGAATGACTATTGATATTTACAGTCCAAGCACTGTAATGACATCAACACACCCACCACCCATTAAATGACTGTTGATATTTACAGTCCAAGCTCTGTAATGACACACACACCCACCACCCTATGAATGACTGTTGATATTTACAGGTCAAGCACTGTAATGACACCCCCACACACACCACCCCATAAATGATGGTTGATATTTATAGTCCAAGCACTATAATGACACCCACACACCCACCACCCCATAAATGACTGTTGATATTTTCATATCAAGCACTGTAATGACATTCACACACCCACCACCCCATGAATGACTGTTAATATTTACAGTCCACGCACTCTAATGACACCCACCACCCTCTGAATGACTGTTGATATTTACAGTCCAAGCACTGTAATGACACCCACACACTCACCACCCCATAAATAACTATTGATATTTACAGTCGAAACACTGTAATGACACCCACACACCCACCACCCCATGAATAACTGTTGATATTTACAGTCCAAGCACTCTAATGACACCCACCACCCTCTGAATGACTGTTGATATTTACAGTCAATGCGCTGTAATAACACCCACACACCCACCACTCCATGAATGACTGTTAATATTTACAGTCCAAGCAATAATGACACCCACACACTCACAAGCCCATGAATGACTTGATATTTACAGTCCAAGCACTGTAATTACACCCACACACCCACCACCCAATGAATGACTGTTGATATTTACAGTCCAAGCAATAATGACACCCACACACCCACCATCCCATGAATGACTTGATATTTACAGTCCAAGCATTGTAATGACACCCACACACCCACCACACCATGAATGACTGTTGATATTTACAGTCCAAACACTATAATGACACCCACACACCCACCACCCCATAAATGACTGTTGATATTTACAGTCCAAGCACTGTAATGACACCCACACACCCACCACTCCATGAATGAATGTTGATATTTACAGTCCAAAGACTCTAATGACACCCTCCACCCTATGAATGACTGTTGATATTTACAATAAAAAAACTGTAATGAAACCCACACACCCACCACCCCATGAATGACTGTTGATATTTACAGTCCAAGCACTGTAATGACACCCACACAACCACCACCCTATGATTGACTATTGATATTTACAGTCCAAGCTCTGTAATGACAGCCACACACCCACCACTCCATAAATGACTGTTGATATTTACAGTCTAGGCACCCACACAACCACCACCCTATAAATGACTGTTGATATTTACAGTCCAAGCAATAATGACGCACACACACCCACCACCCCATTAATGACTTGATATTTACAGTCCAAGCACTGTAATGACACCCACACACCAACCATACCCATAAATGACGGTTGGTATTTACAGTCCAAGCACTATAATGACATTCCCCACACCCACAACCCCATAAATGACTGTTGATATTTACAGTCCGAACACTGTAATGACACCCTCACACCCACCACCCCATGAATGACTCTTGATACTTACAGTCAAAGCACTGTAATGACACCCACACACCGACCACTCCATGAATTATTGTTGATATTTACAGTCCATGCACTATAATGACACCCATACACTCACCACCTTATTAATGACTGTTGATATTTACAGTCCAATCACTCTAATGACACCAACCACCCTATGAATGACTGTTGATATTTGCAGTCTAAGCACTCTAATGACACCCACACACCCAGTACCTCATGATTGACTGTTGATATTTACAGTCCAAGCAATGTAATGACACCCAAACACCCACCACTCTATAAATGACTATTGATATTTACAGTCCAAACACTGAAATGACACTCTCACACCCACCACCCTATGAATGACTGTTGATATTTAAGTCAAAGGACTGTAATGACACCCCCACACCCACCACCCCAAGAGTTATGGTTGATATTTACAGTCCAAGCACTGTAATGACACCCACACACCCACAACCCCATGAATGACTGTTGATATTTACAGTCCGAACACTGTAATGAGACCCTCACACCCACCACCCCATGAATGACTCTTGATATTTACAGTCAAAGCACTGTAATGACACCCACACACCAACCACCCCATGAATGACTGTTGGTATTTACAGTCCAAACATTATAATGACACCCACACACCCATCACCTTATGAATGACTGTTGATATTTACAGTCCAAGCACTGTAATGCCAACCACCACCCCATGAATGACTGTTGATATTTTCATTCATAGCACTAATGACAGCCACACACCCACCACCCCATAAATGACTGTTGATATTTACAGTCCAAGCACTATAATGACACCCACACACCCACCATTTCATGAATGACTGTTGATATTTACAGTCAAAGCACTGTATTGACACCCCCACACCCACCACCCCATGAGTTATGGTTGATATTTACAGTCCAAGCACTGTAATGACACCCACACAACCACCATTCCATAAATGACTGTTGATATTTACAGTCCAAGCAATGTAATGACATCCACCACCCTATAAATGACTGTTGATATTTACAATCAAAACACTGTAATGACACCCACACACCCACCACCCCATGATTGACTGTTGATATTTACAGTCCAAGCACTGTAATAACATCCACATACCCACCACCCCATTATTGACTGTTGTTATTTACAGTTCAAGCTCTGTAATGACACTCACACACCCACCACCCTATGAATGACTGTTGAGATTTACAGTTCAAGCACTGTAATGATACCCACACACCCACCATGCCATGAAAGACTGTTGATATTTAAAGTCCAAGCACTGTAATGACACCCACAACCCTCTGAATGACTGTTGATATTTACAGTTAAAGCACTGTAATAACACCCACACTCCAACCACCCCATGAATGACTTGATATTAACAGTCCAAGCACTATAATGACACCCACACACCCACCACCCCATAAAATGACTGTTAATATTTACATTCCAAGCACTCTAATGCCACCCACCACCCTCTGAATGACTGTTGCTATTTACAGTCAAAGCACTGTAATAAAAACCACACACCAACCACCCCATGAATGACTGTTGATATTCACAATCCAAGCACTGTAATGGCACCCACACACTAACCACCCCATGAATGACTGTTGATATTTACAGTCCAAATACTGTAATGACACTAACACACCCACCACCCTATGAATAACTGTTGACATTTTACAGTCCAAGCACTCTAATGACACCCACCACCCTCTGAATGACTGTTGATATTTACATTCAAAGCACCGTAAGAACACCCACACACCCACCTGCCCATGAATGAATTTTGATATTTACAGTCCAAGCAATAATGACACCCACACACCAACCACCCCATGAATGACTTGATATTTACAGTCCAAGCACTGTAATGACCCCCATACACCCACCACCTCATGAATGACTGTTGATATTTATAGTCCAAGCACTGTAATGACACCCACCACCCCATAAATTACTGTTGATATTTACAGTCCAAGCACTGAAATGACACCCTCACAACCACCGCCCCATGAATGACTGTTTATATTTACAGTCAAAGCACTGTAATGACACCAACACAACGACCATCCAATAAATTATGGTTAATATTTACAGTCGAAGCACTGTATTGACTCCCACACAACCACCATTCCATAAATGACTGTTGATATTTACAGTATAAGCACTCTCATGACACCCACCACCACAATAATGACTGTTGATATTTACAGTCCAAGCACTCCAATGTCCCCCACATACCCACCACCCCTTGAATGACTGTTGATATTTACAGTCCAAGCTCTGTAATGACACTCACACACCCACCACCCTATGAATGACTGTTGATATTTACAGTCCAAGCACTGTAATGAAACCCACACACCCACCAACCTATTAATGATGGTTGATATTTATAGTCCAAGCACTGTAATGACACCCACACATCCACCACCCCATGAAAGAATGTTGATATTTTTAGTCCAAGCACTCTAATGACACCCACCACCCCATGGATAACTGTTAATATTTGCAGTCGAAACACTGTAATGACACCTACACACCCACAACCCAATGAATGATGGTTGAGATTTACAGACCAAGAAATGTAATGACACAGACACACTAACAACCCTATGAAAGACTATTGATATTAACAGTCCAAGCACTGTAATGACACCCACACACCCACCACCCTATGAATGACTGTTGATATTTACAGTCCAAGCACTCTAATGACACCCACCGCCCAATGGATAACTGTTAATATTTGCAGTCCAAACACTGTAATGACACCCACACACCCACCACCCAATGAATGATGGTTGAAATTTACAGACCAAGAACTATAATGACACAGACACACTTACCACCCCATGAATGACTATTGATATTACCAGTCCAAGCTCTGTAATGGCAACCACACACCCATCACCCCATGAATGACTGTTGATATTTACATTGAAAGCACTGTAATGACACCCCCACACCCACCACCCCATGAATTATGGTTGATATTTACAGTCCAAGCACTGTAATGACACCCACACACCCACCACCCCATGAATGACTGTTGATATTTACAGTCCAAGAACTCTAATGTCACCTTACACCCTATAAATGACTGTTGATATTTACAGTCTAAGCACTGTAATGACTTCCACACACCCACCACCCCAAGAATGACTATTGATATTTACAGTCCAAGCACTGTAATGACACTTACACACCCACCACCCCATGAATGACTGTAGATATTTACAGACCAAGCTCTGTAATGACACTCACACACCCACCACCCTATAAATGACTGTTGAGATTTACAGTTCAAGCACTGTAATGATACCCACACACCCACCATCCCATAAAGGACTGTTGATATTTAAAGTCCAAGCACTGTAATGACAACCCAACACCAACCACTATTTGAATGACTTAATATTTACAGTCTGAGCACGGTAATGACACCCACACACCCACTACCTAATGAATAATGGTTGATATTTACAGTCCAAGCACTGTAATGACATCCACACACCCACCACCCTATGAATGACTGTTAATATTTACAGTCCAAGAACTGTAATGACACCCAAACACTCACTACCCCATGAATGACTGTTGATATTTACAGTCAAAACACTGTAATGGCACCCACACACCCACCACCCCATGAATGACTGTTGATGTTTACTGTCCAAGCACTGTAATGACACCCCGACACCCACAACCCCATGATTGACTGTTGATATTTGTAGTCCAAGCACTGTAATGCCACCTAAACACCCACCACCCCATGAATGACTGTTGATATTTACAGTCCAAGCTCTGTAATGACACTGTCAAGGCTCGAATCGAAGAGTGGCATGTCGGCAACTTCTTCGAACATTTAAGGATTCTAGCACCACCAAAATCAGAGGGATTGTAACAAACACAGTTTGAAGAAGACAAATATATTAAACACTTCACAACCCCAATATGTAATACAGCACCACTCAAGGAGACTATCCCTTTCCCTACAACAATTAAGAGACAGCAGAGTCTCAAGAGTAGAGTAAACGGTTACACAATTAAAAGTTACCCAATGGTAGGAGTAACAATTATGAGACAGCAGTGTCTCAGGAATACACAATTGTAGGAGGCAGACCAGTCGCTGCCCAAGTGATAGATATGCTCCACAAGAGAAGGAGGCAGAGGAGGCTCAGAGTTCCTAACTGTTCAAAGTGCAGCTCCATTCTGCCACCAGTCAGTCGTCCATCCTAGACAAAACTTCGGTTAGATCACGATGCCAGCATTGAGTAGTGTAGATGGCGCTGCCATCGATATCCCAAGGAAGGGGGGGGGGGGAGACGAAGAAACTGCTGATCAAGCGGTTAAATTCTTCTCGTCCTCCACTACTGCATCACATTACTATCTAGGAAACAGGAAAAGATTACTTAACTAGTACATGTGAATAAATGTGTATGAACAGGGTACACAGACAAGGAAACATAAGTTGATGTGAGAGACAGGAGTATTAATCCAGCTGCTGAAAATTTCGGCCCTTACAGACACCCACACACCCACCACCCCATGAATTATAGTTTATATTTACAGTCCAAGCACTGTAATAACACCCACACACCCACCACCCCATGAATGACTGTTGATATTTTCAGTCCAAGCACTCTAATGACACCCACCACCCTATAAATGACTGTTGATATTTACAATCAAAACACTGTAATGACCACCACACACCTATCATTCAATGAATGACTGTTGATATTTACTGTCCAAGCACTGTAATGACACCCACACACACTTACCACCCAATAAATGACTGTTGATATTTACAGTCTAAGCACTGTAATGACACCCACACACCAACCACCCCATAAATGACTGTTAATATTTACAGTCAAATCACTGTAAAAACACCCATACACCCACCACCCTATGAAAGACTGTTGATATTTACAGTCCAAGCTCTGTAATGACACACACACCCACCACCTTAAGAATGACTGTTGATATTTACAGTCCAAGCACTGTAATGACACCCACACATCCAGCACCCCATAAATGATGGTTGATATTTATAGTCCAAACACTGTAATGACACCCACAAACCCACCACCTCATATATATCTGTTGATATTTTCAGTCCAAGCACTGTAATGACATCCACACACCCACCAACACATGAATGACTGTTAATATTTACAGTCTGAGCACTGTAATGACACCAACACACCCTCCACACAATGAATGATGGTTGATATTTACAGTCCAAGAACAGTAATGAAACCCACACACCCACCACCCACTGAATGACTGTTGATATTTACAGTCCAAGCACTGTAATGACACCCTCACACCCACCTCCCCATAAATGACTGTTAATATTTACCGTCTAAGCACTGTAATGACACCCACACAACCACAACTCCAAGAATGACTGTTGATATTTACTGTCCAAGCAATGTAATGACACCCAAACAAAAACCACCCCATAATTAACTGTTGATATTAACAGTCCAAGCTCTGTAATGACACCCGAACACCCATCTCCACATGAATTACTGTTGATATATACAGTCTAAGCACTGTAATGCCACCCACAACCATATAAATGACTGTTGAAATTTACAGTTCAAGCACTAATGACACACACACACCCACCACCCCATAAATGACTTGATATTTACAGTCCAAGCACTGTAATGACACCCACACACCCACCACCCCATGAATGACTGTTGATATTTACCGTCCAAAATCTATAATAACACCCACACACCCACAACCCCATGAATGACTGTTGATATTTACAGTCCAAGCATTGTAATGACACCCCCACACCCACCACCCCATAAATTATAGATGATATCTACAGTCTAAGTACAGTAATGACACCCCCACACCCAACACCCCATGAATGACTATTGATATTTACAGTCCAAGAACGATAATGAAACCCACCACCCTATGAATGACTGTTGATATTTACAATCAAAACACTGTAATAACACCCACACACCCACCACCCCATAAATGACTGTTGATATTTACAGTCCAAGCACTGTAATGACACCTACACACCCACCACTCCATGAAAGACTGTTGATATTTTTAGTCAAAGCACTGTAATGGCATCCACACACCCACCACCTTATGAATAACTGTTAATATTTTCAGTCCAAGTGCTCTAATGACACCCACCACCCCATAATTGACTGTTAATATTTACAATCTGAGCACTGTAATGACAGTCACACACCCACCATCCTATGAATGACTCTTGATATTTACAGTCCAAACACTGTAATGAAACACACACACCCACCACCCCATAAATGACTTGATATTTACAGTCTAAGATCTGTACTTACACCTACACACCCACCACCCCATGAATGATTGTTGATATTTACAGTCCAGGCAATGTAATGACACTCCCCCCCCACAAACCTAAGAATGACTGTTGATATTTAGAGTCCAAGCTATGTAATAGCACCCGCACACACCATGAATGACAGTTGGTATTTACAGTCCAAACATTTTATTAACACCCACACACTGACAACCCCATGAATAACTGTTGATATTTACAATCCCAACAGTGTAATGACACTCACACACCATCCACCCCATGAATGACTGTTAATATTTACAGTCCAAGCACTGTAATGACACCCACACACCCAACACCTCATTAATGACTATTGATATTTATAGTACAAGCATTGTAATGACTCCCACACACCCACCACTTAATGAATGACTGTTGATATTTACAGTCCAAGCACTGTAATGACACCCACACACCCCCAACCCCATGAATGACAGTTGATATTTACCGTACAAGCATTGTAATGACACCCACACACCCACCACCCCATGAATGATTGTTTATATTTACAGTCCAAGCACTGTAATGACACCCTACACCCACCACTAAATGAATAACTGTTGATATTTACAGATTAAGCACTGGAATGACACCCACACACCCACCACCCCATTAATGTCTGTTGATATTTACAGTCTAATTACTGTAATGAGACCAACAAACCCACCACCCCATGAATAGCTGTTGATATTTACAGTACAAGCACTGTAATGTCAACGACACACGCCATGAATGACAGTTGATAATTACAGTCCAAGCACTGTAATGACACCCACACACCCACCACCCAATGAATGACTGTTGATATTTAAAATCCAAGCACTGTAATGACACCAACAACCCACCACCCCTTGAAAGACTGTTGATATTTACAGTCCAAGCATTGTAATGACACCCACACAAACACCAACCCATGAACGACTGTTGATATTTATAGTCCTAGCACTGTAATGACACCCACACAACCACAACCCCATGAATGATGGTTAGTATTTACAGTCCAAGCACTGTAATATAACCCACATTCCCACCACCCCATAAAAGACTGTTAATATTTACAGTCCATGCACTGTAATGACACCCACACACCCACCTTCCCATGAATGACTATTGATATTTACAGTCAAAGCACTGTAATGACACCAACACACCCACCACCCCATAAATGATTGTTGATATTTACAGTCCAAGCAATGTAATGACACCCACACACCCACTACCCCATGAATGACTGGGGATATTCATAGTCCAAGCACAGGAATGACACCCACACACCCACCACCCCATGAATGACTGTAGATATTTACAGTCCAACCACTGTAATGACACACAAACACCCACCACTCCATAAGAGACAGTTGATATTTACAGACCAAGCACTGTAATGACACCCCAACACCCACCACCCCATGAATGGCTCTTGATATTTAAAGTCCAAACACTGTAATGACACACACAACCACTGCCATATGAATGACTGCTGATATTTACAGTCCAAGCACTGTAATGACACCCACCAACCCATAAATTACTGTTGATATTTAAAGTCCAAGCACTGTAATGACACCTATGCACCCAACACTCAATGAATGACTGTTGATATTTACTCTCCAAGCACTGTAATGACACCCACACACCCACCACTCCATGAATGACTTTTGATATTTACTGTCCAAGCACTGTAATGACATCCACACACCCACCACCCCATGAATGACTTGATATTTACAGTCCAAGCATTGCAATGACACTCCCTTACCCATAAATGACTGTTGATATTTATAGTCAAAGCACTGAAATGACACCCATACACACACCACCCCATAAATGACTGTTGATACATACAGTTAATTAATGCGCTGTAATGACACCCACACACCAATCATGCCATGAATAACTTTTGATACTTACAGTCCTAGCACTGTAATGAAACCCACACACCCACCACCCCATGAATGATTGTTGATATTTACAGTCCAAGCACTGTCATGACACCCATACACCCTCCGCCCCATGAAAGACTGTTGATATTAACAGTCCAAGCATAGTACTGACACGCATACATCCACTACCCCATGAATGACTTGGTATTTATGGTCCAAGATCTGTACTTACACCTACACACCCACCACCCCATGAATGATTGTTGATATTTACAGTCCAGGCACTGTAATGACATCCCCCCCCCCACTAACCTAAGAATGACTGTTGATATTTAGAGTCCAAGCTCTATAATAGCACCCACACACACCATGAATGACAGTTGATATTTACAGTCCAAGAATTGTATTAACACCCACACACTAACCACCTCATGAATGACTGGTGATATTTACAGTCTAAGCTCTGTAATGATACTCACACACCATCCACCCCATGAATGACTGTTGATATTTATATTCCATGCACTGTAATGAGACCTACACACCAACCACCCCATGAATGACTATCGATATTTACGGTCCAAACACTGTAATGACACTCACACACCATCCACCCAATGAATGACTGTTAATATTTACAGTCCAAGCAAAGTAATGACACCCACACACCCAACACCCCATTAATGACTATTGATATTTATAGTACAAGTATTGTAATGACTGCTACACACCCACCACTTAATGAATGACTGTTGATATTTACAGTCCAAGCACTGTAATGACACCCACACACCCCCAACCCCATGAATGACAGTTGATATTTACAGTCCAAGCATTGTAATGACACCCACACACCCGCCACCCCATGAATGATGGTTGATATTCACAGTCCAAGCACTGTAATGACACCCCTACATCCACCACTAAATGAATAACTGTTGATATTTACAGATTAAGCACTGTAATGACACCCACACATCCACCACCCTATAAATGTCTGTTGATACTTACAGTCCAATTACTGTAATGACACCCACACACCCACCACCCCATGAATTGCTGTTGATATTTACAGTACAAGCACTGTAATGTCACCGACACACCCCATGAATGACAGTTGAAATTTACAGTCCAAGCACCGTAATGACACACACACACCAACCCATGAATGACTGTTGTTATTTACAGTACAAACACTGTAATTTCACCGACACACCCCATGAATAACAGTTGATATTTACAGTCCAAGCACTGTAATGTCACCAACACACCCCATGAATGACAGTTGATATTTACAGTCCAAGCACTGTAATGACACCCACACACCCACCACCCAATGAATGACTGTTGATATTTACAATCCAAGCACTGTAATGAAACCAACAACCCACCACCTTTTGAATGACTGTTGATATTTACAGACCATAGCATTGTAATGACACCCACACACCCACCAACCCATGAATGACTGTTGATATTTACAGTCCAATCCCTGTAATGACACCCACACAACCACAACCCCATGAATGATGGTTAGTATTTACTGTCCAAGCACTGTTATATGATCCACACACACACCACCCCATGAAAGATTGTTAATATTTACAGTCCAAGCACTGTATGACACCCACACACCCACTTTCCCATGAATGACTGTTGATATTTACAGTCAAAGCACTGTAATGACACCCACACACACACCACCCCATGAATGACTGTTGATATTTACAGTCCAATCACTGTAATGACACCCACACACCCACCACCCCATAAATGGTTGTTGATATTTACAGTCCAAGCACTGTAATGACACCCACCACCCATGAATGACTGTTGATATTTACACACCAAGCACTGAAATGACACCCACCATCCCTATGTATGACTGTTGATATTTAGTCCAAGCACTGTAATCACACCCACTCATCCCATGAATGACTGTTGATATTTACAGTCCAAGCACTCTAATGACACCCACACATCCACCACCCCATAAATGATGGTTGTTATTTATAGTCCAAGCACTGTAATGATACCCACACACCCACCACCCCATGAATGACTGTTGATATTTTACAGTCCAAGCAAAGAAATGACACCCACACAACCACAACCCCATGAATGACTGTTGATATTTACATTCCAAGCACTGTAATATCCTCCCAAAACCCACCACCCCATGAATGACTGTTGATATTTAAAGTCCAAGCACAGAAATGATACCTATACATCCACCACCCATGAATGACTGTTGATATTTACAGTCCAAGCACTTTAATGACACTCACACACACACCACCTTATGATTAACTGTTGATGTTTGCAGTCCAAGAAATGTAATGACACACACACACCCAACACCCCATAAATGACTATTGATATTTATAGTCCAAGCACTGTAAAGACTCCCACACACCCACCATCCCATGAATGACTTTTGATATTTTCAGTCCAAGCACTGTAATGACACCCACAAACCCACCACCCCATGAATTACTTTTGATTTTTACTATCCAAGCCCTGTAATGACACCAACTGACCCATCACCCTATGAATGACTGTTTATATTTACTGTCCAAGCACAGTACTGACACACATACATCCACTACCCCATAAATGACTTGATATTTACGGTCTAAGATCTGTACTTACACCTACACACCCACCACCCCATGAATGATTGTTGATATTTACAGTCCAGGCAATGTAATGACACTCCCCCCCACCAACCTAAGAATGACTGTTGATATTTAGAGTCCAAGCTATGTAATAGCACCCACACACACCATGAATGACAGTTGGTATTTACAGTCCAAACATTTTATTAACACCCACACACTGACAACCCCATGAATAACTGTTGATATTTACAATCCCAACAGTGTAATGACACTCACACACCATCCACCCCATGAATGACTGTTAATATTTACAGTCCAAGCACTGTAATGACACCCACACACCCAACACCTCATTAATGACTATTGATATTTATAGTACAAGCATTGTAATGACTCCCACACACCCACCACTTAATGAATGACTGTTGATATTTACAGTCCAAGCACTGTAATGACACCCACACACCCCCAACCCCATGAATGACAGTTGATATTTACCGTACAAGCATTGTAATGACACCCACACACCCACCACCCCATGAATGATGGTTGATATTCACAGTCCAAGAACTGTAATGACACCCCTACACCCACCACTAAATGAATAACTGTTGATATTTACAGATTAAGCACTGGAATGACACCCACACACCCACTACCCCATTTATGTCTGTTGATATTTACAGTCTAATTACTGTAATAAGACCCACAAACCCACCACCCCATGAATGGCTGTTGATATTTACAGTACAAGCACTGTAATGTCACCAACACACCCCATGAATGACAGTTGAAATTTACAGTCCAAGCACGGTAATGACACACACACACCAACCCATGAATGACTGTTGATATTTACAGTACAAGCACTGTAATGTCACTGACACACCCCATGAATGACAGTTAATATTTACAGTCCAAGCACTGTAATGTCAACGACACACGCCATGAATGACAGTTGATAATTACAGTCCAAGCACTGTAATGACACCCACACACCCACCACCCAATGAATGACTGTTGATATTTACAATCCAAGCACTGTAATGACACCAACAACCCACCACCCCTTGAAAGACTGTTGATATTTACAGTCCAAGCATTGTAATGACACCCACACAAACACCAACCCATGAACGACTGTTGATATTTATAGTCCAAGAACTGTAATGACACCCACACAACCACAACCCCATGAATGATGGTTAGTATTTACAGTCCAAGCACTGTAATATAACCCACACACCCACCACCCCATAAAAGACTGTTAATATTTACAGTCCAAGAACTGTAATGACACCCACACACCCACCTTCCCATGAATGACTATTGATATTTACAGTCAAAGCACTGTAATGACACCAACACACCCACCACCCCATAAATGATTGTTTATATTTACAGTCCAAGCAATGTAATGACACCCACACACCCACTACCCCATGAATGACTGGGGATATTCATAGTCCAAGCACAGGAATGACACCCACACACCCACCACCCCATGAATGACTGTAGATATTTACAGTCCAACCACTGTAATGACACACAAACACCCACCACTCCATAAGATACAGTTGATATTTACAGACCAAGCACTGTAATGACACCCCAACACCCACCACCCCATGAATGGCTCTTGATATTTAAAGTCCAAACACTGTAATGACACACACAACCACTGCCATATGAATGACTGCTGATATTTACAGTCCAAGCACTGTAATGACACCCACCAACCCATAAATTACTGTTGATATTTAAAGTCCAAGCACTGTAATGACACCTATGCACCCAACACTCAATGAATGACTGTTGATATTTACTCTCCAAGCACTGTAATGACACCCACACACCCACCACTCCATGAATGACTATTGATATTTACTGTCCAAGCACTGTAATGAAATCCACACACCCACCACCCCATGAATGACTTGATATTTACAGTCCAAGCATTGCAATGACACTCCCCTACCCATAAATGACTGTTGATATTTATAGTCAAAGCACTGAAATGACACCCATACACACACCACCCCATAAATGACTGTTGATACATACAGTTAATTAATGCACTGTAATGACACCCACACACCAATCATGCCATGAATAACTTTTGATATTTACAGTCCTAGCACTGTAATGAAACCCACACACCCACCACCCCATGAATGATTGTTGATATTTACAGTCCAAGCACTGTCATGACACCCATACACCCTCCGCCCCATGAATGACTGTTGATATTAACTGTCCAAGCATAGTACTGACACACATACATCCACTACCCCATGAATGACTTGGTATTTATGGTCCAAGATCTGTACTTACGCCTACACACCCACCACCCCATGAATGATTGTTGATATTTACAGTCCAGGCACTGTAATGACATCCCCCCCCACCAACATAAGAATGACTGTTGATATTTAGAGTCCAAGCTCTATAATAGCATCCACACACACCATGAATGACAGTTGATATTTACAGTCCAAGAATTGTATTAACACCCACACAATAACCACCTCATTTTTGACTGGTGATATTTACAGTCTAAGCACTGTAATGACACCCACACACCCACCACCCCATGATTGACTGTTGATATTTACAGTCCAAGCACTGTAATGACACTCAAACACCCACCACCCTACGAATGACTGTTGATATTTACAGTTCAAGCACTGTAATGACACCCACACACCCACCACCCCATAAATGACGGTTAATATTTATAGGCCAAGCACTGTAATGACACCCACACACCCACCACCCCAAGAATGACTATTGATATTTTCAGTCCAAGTACTGTAATGACATCCAAACACCCACCACCTGATGAATGATGGTTTATATTTACAGTCCAGGAACTGTAATGACACCCACACACTCACCACCCCATGAATGACTGTTGACATTGACAGTCCAAGCACTGTCATGACACCCACACATGCACCACTCCATGAATGACTGTTGATATTTACAGTCCAAGCACTCTAATGAAAACCCACCACCCAATAATTGAATGTTAATATTTATAGTTAAAACACGGTAATGACACCCACACACCCACCACCCCATGAATGACTGTTTATATTTACAGTCCAAGCACTGTAATGACACCCTCACACCCACCACCCAATAAATGACTGTTGATATTTACAGTGTAAGCTCTGTAATGACACCCACACACCCATCAACCCATGAAGGACTGTTGATATTTACAGTCCAAGAACTGTAATGACACCCACATACCCACCACACTATGATTGACTGTTGATATTTACAGGCCAAGCACTATAATGACAGCCACACACCCACCACCCCATAAATGACTGTTGATATTTAGAGTCTAAGCACTGTAATGATACCCACACACCCACCACCATAAGAATGGATTTTGATATTTACAGTCCAAGCACTGTAATGACACCTACACACCCACAACCCCATGAATGACTGACAATATTTGCAGTCCATGTACTGTAATGACACCCACACACCGACAACCCCATAAATGACGGTTATGTTTATAGTCCAAGCACTGTAATGACACCCACACAACCACCACCCCATGAATGACTGTTGATATTTACAGTCTAAGCACTGTAAAGACATCCACACACCCACCACCCCATGAATGACTGCTGATATTTTCAGTCTAAGCACTGTAATGACATCCACACACCCACCACCCCATGAATGACTGTTAATATTTACAGTCTAAGCACTGTAATGACACCCACAAACCCACCACCTAATGAATGATGGTTGATATTTATAGTCCAAGAACTGTAATGACACCCTCACCCCCACCACCCCATGAATGACTGTTGATATTTACAGTTAACGCACTGTAATGAAGTCCCACACCCACCACCCCATGCATTATGGTTGATATTTACAGTCCAAGCACTGTAATGACACCAACACACCCACCAATCCATGAATGACTGTTGTTATTTACAGTCAAAGCACTCTAAAGACACCCACCACCTTATAAATGACTGTTGTTATTTACAATCAAAACACTGTAATGACACCCACACACCCACCACCCCATGAATGACTGTTGATATTTACAGTCCAAACACTGTAATGACACCCACATACCCACCACCCCAAGATTGACTGTTGATATTTACAGTCCAAGCACTATAATGACAGCCACACACCCACCACCCCATAAATGACTTTTGATACTTACAGTCTAAGCACTGTAATGACACCTACACACACACAACCCCATGAATGACTGTTCATATTTACAGTCCAAGCACTGTAATGACACCCTCACCCCCATTACCCCATGAATGACTTTTGATACTTACAGTCTAAGCACTGTAATGACACCCACACACCCACCACCCCATGAATGACTGTTCATATTTACAGTCCAAGCTCTGTAATGACACCCTCACCCCCATTACCCCATGAATGACTGTTGATATTTACAGTTCAAGCACTGTCATTACACCCACACATGCACCACCCCATGAATGACTGTTCATATTTACAGTCCAAGCTCTGTAATGACACCCTCACCCCCATTACCCCATGAATGACTTTTGATACTTACAGTCTAAGCATTCAAATGACACCCAACATACCATGATTGACTGTTGATATTTACAATCCAAACACTGTAATGACACCAACCACCCAATGAATGACTGTTGATATTTACAGTCCAAGCACTAATGACACACACACCCACCACACCATGAATGAATTGATATTTATAGTCCAAGCACTGTAATGACAACCACACACCCACCACCCCACGAATGACTGTTGATATTTACAGTTAAAGCACTGTATGGAAAACCCAACACCCACCACCCCATGAATGACTGTTGATATTTACAGGGCAACCACTCTAATGACACCCACCACCTTATTATGACTGTTGATATTTACAATCAAAACACTGTAATGATACCCACACACCAACCACCCTATGAATGACTGTTGATATTTATAGTCAAAGCAATGTAATGACACCCACACACCCACCACCCCATGATTGACTGTTGATATTTACAGTCCAAGCACTGTAATGACAGCCACACACCCACCACCCTATAAATGACGGTTGATATTTACAGTCCAAGCTCTGTAATGACACTCAAACACCCACCACCCTTTAAATGACTGATGATATTTACAGTCCAAGCACTGTAATGACAGCCACACACCCACCACCCAATAAATGACTGTTGATATTTACAGTCTAAGCACTGTAATGACACCCACACACCCACCAACCCATAAAGGACTGTTGATATTTACAGTCCAAGCACTGTAATGAAGCCCACATACCCACCACACTATGATTGACTGTTGATATTTATAGTCTAAGCACTATAATGACAGCCACAGACCCACCACCCCATAAATGACTGTTGATATTATCAGTCTAAGCACTGTAATGATACCCACACACCCACCACCCAAAGAATTAATTTTGATATTTACAGTCCAAGCACTGTAATGACACCTACACACCCACAACCACATGAATGACTGATTATATTTACAGTCCATGCATTGTAATGACACCCACACACCCATAACCCCATAAATGACGTTTATGTTTATAGTCCAAGCACTGTAATGACACCCACACAACCACCACCCCATGAATGACTGTTGATATTTACAGTTTAAGCACTGTAAAGACATCCACACACCCACCACCCCATGAATGACTGTTAACATTTACTGTCTGAGCACTGTAATGACACCCACAAACCCACCACCTAATGAATAAGGGTTGATATTTATAGTCCAAGAACTGTAATGACACCCACACACTTACCACCCCATGAATGACTGTTGATATTTACAGTCCAAGCAATGTCATGACACCAAAACACCCACCACCCCATGAATGACTGTTGATATTTACAGTCCAAGCACTGTAATGACACCCACACACCGACCACCCCATGATTGACTGTTGATATTTACAGTTCTAACACTGTAATGACACCCACACACCAACCACCCAATTAATGACTGTTGATATTTACAGTCTAAGCACTGTAATGACACCCACACACCCACCACCCAATGAATGACTGTTGATATTTACAGTCTAAGCACTGTAAAGACATCCACACACCCACCACCCCATGAATGACTGTTGATATTTACAGTCTAAGCACTGTAAAGACATCCACACACCCACCACCCCATGAATGACTGTTAACATTTACAGTCTGAGCATTGTAATGACACCCACAAACCCACCACCTAATGAATAAGGGTTGATATTTATAGTCCAAGAACTGTAATGACACCCACACACTTACCACCCCATGAATGACTGTTGATATTTACAGTCCAAGCAATGTCATGACACCAAAACACCCACCACCCCATGAATGACTGTTGATATTTACAGTCCAAGCACTGTAATGACACCCACACACCCACCACCCCAAGAATGACTGTTGATATTTTCAGTCCAAGCACTGTAATGACATCCAAACACCCACCACCTGATGAATGATGTTTTATATTTACAGTCCAGGAACTGTAATGACACCCACACACTCACCACCCCATGAATGACTGTTGATATTGACAGTCCAAGCACTGTCATGACTCCCACACACCCACCACCCCATGAATGACTTTTGATATTTTCAGTCCAAGCACTGTAATGACACCCACAAACCCACCACCCCATGAATTACTTTTGATATTTACTATCCAAGCCCTGTAATGACACCAACTGACCCATCACCCTATGAATTACTATTTATATTTACTGTCCAAGCACAGTACTGACACACATACATCCACTACCCCATAAATGACTTGATATTTACAGTCTAAGATCTGTACTTACACCTACACACTCTCCACCCCATTAATGATTGTTGATATTTACAGTCCAGGCAATGTAATGACACTCCCCCCCCACCAACCTAAGAATGACTGTTGATATTTAGAGTCCAAGCTATGTAATAGCACCCGCACACACCATGAATGACAGTTGGTATTTACAGTCCAAACATTTTATTAACACCCACACACTGACAACCCCATGAATAACTGTTGATATTTACAATCCCAACAGTGTAATGACACTCACACACCATCCACCCCATGAATGACTTTTAATATTTACAGTTCAAGCACTGTAATGACACCCACACACCCAACACCTCATTAATGACTATTGATATTTATAGTACAAGCATTGTAATGACTCCCACACACCCACCACTTAATGAATGATTGTTGATATTTACAGTCCAAGCACTGTAATGACACCCACACACCCCCAACCCCATGAATGACAGTTGATATTTACCGTACAAGCATTGTAATGACACCCACACACCCACCACCCCATAAATGATGGTTGATATTCACAGTCCAAGCACTGTAAAGACACCCTACACCCACCACTAAATGAATAACTGTTGATATTTACAGATTAAGCATTGGAATGACACCCACACACCCACCACCCCATTAATGTCTGTTGATATTTACAGTCTAATTACTGTAATGAGACCCACAAACCCACCACCCCATGAATAGCTGTTGATATTTACAGTACAAGCACTGTAATGTCACCAACACACCCCATGAATGACAGTTGAAATTTACAGTCCAAGCACGGTAATGACACACACACACCAACCCATGAATGACTGTTGATATTTACAGTACAAGCACTGTAATGTCACTGACACACCCCATGAATGACAGTTGATATTTAAAGTCCAAGCACTGTAATGTCAACGACACACGCCATGAATGACAGTTGATAATTACAGTCCAAGCACTGTAATGACACCCACACACCCACCACCCAATGAATGACTGTTGATATTTACAATCCAAGCACTGTAATGACACCAACAACCCACCACCCCTTGAAAGACTGTTGATATTTACAGTCCAAGCATTGTAATGACACCCACACAAACACCAACCCATGAACGACTGTTGATATTTATAGTCCAAGAACTGTAATGACACCCACACAACCACAACCCCATGAATATTGGTTAGTATTTACAGTCCAAGCACTGTAATATAACCCACACACCCACCACCCCATAAAAGACTGTTAATATTTACAGTCCAAGCACTGTAATGACACCCACACACCCACCTTCCCATGAATGACTATTGATATTTACAGTCAAAGCACTGTAATGACACCAACACACCCACCACCCCATAAATGATTGTTGATATTTACAGTCCAAGCAATGTAATGACACCCACACACCCACTACCCCATGAATGACTGGGGATATTCATAGTCCAAGCACAGGAATGACACCCACACACCCACCACCCCATGAATGACTGTAGATATTTACAGTCCAACCACTGTAATGACACACAAACACCCACCACTACATAAGAGACAGTTCATATTTACAGACCAAGCACTGTAATGACACCCCAACACCCACCACCCCATGAATGGCTCTTGATATTTAAAGTCCAAACACTGTAATGACACACACAACCACTGCCATATGAATGACTGCTGATATTTACAGTCCAAGCACTGTAATGACACCCACCAACCCATAAATTACTTTTGATATTTAAAGTCCAAGCACTGTAATGACACCTATGCACCCAACACTCAATGAATGACTGTTGATATTTACTCTCCAAGCACTGTAATGACACCCACACACCCACCACTCCATGAATGACTATTGATATTTACTGTCCAAGCACTGTAATGACATCCACACACCCACCACCCCATGAATGTCTTGATATTTACAGTCCAAGCATTGCAATGACACTCTCCTACCCATAAATGACTGTTGATATTTATAGTCAAAGCACTGAAATGACACCCATACACACACCACCCCATAAATGACTGTTGATACATACAGTTAATTAATGCGCTGTAATGACACCCACACACCAATCATGCCATGAATAACTTTTGATATTTACAGTCCTAGCACTGTAATGAAACCCACACACCCACCACCCCATGAATGATTGTTGATATTTACAGTCCAAGCACTGTCATGACACCCATACACCCTCCGCCCCATGAATGACTGTTGATATTAACAGTCCAAGCATAGTACTGACACGCATACATCCACTACCCCATGAATGACTTGGTATTTATGGTCCAAGATCTGTACTTACGCCTACACACCAACCACCTCATGAATGATTGTTGATATTTACAGTCCAGGCACTGTAATGACATCCCCCCCCCCCACCAACCTAAGAATGACTGTTGATATTTAGAGTCCAAGCTCTATAATAGCACCCACAAACACCATAAATGACAGTTGATATTTACAGTCCAAGAATTGTATTAACACCCACACAATAACCACCTCATGAATGACTGGTGATATTTACAGTCTAAGCACTGTAATGACACCCACACACCCACCACCCCATGATTGACTGTTGATATTTACAGTCCAAGCACTGTAATGACACTCAAACACCCACCACCCTACGAATGACTGTTGATATTTACAGTCCAAGCACTGTAATGACACCCACACACCCACCACCCCATAAATGACTATTGATATTTTCAGTCCAAGTACTGTAATGACATCCAAACACCCACCACCTGATGAATGATGGTTTATATTTACAGTCCAGGAACTGTAATGACACCCACACACTCACCACCCCATGAATGACTGTTGACATTGACAGTCCAAGCACTGTCATGACACCAACACATGCACCACCCCATGAATGACTGTTGATATTTACAGTCCAAGCACTCTAATGAAAACCCACCACCCAATAATTGAATGTTAATATTTATAGTTAAAACACGGTAATGACACCCACACACCCACCACCCCATGAATGACTGTTTATATTTACAGTCCAAGCACTGTATTGACACCCTCACACCCACCACCCAATAAATGACTGTTGATATTTACAGTGTAAGCTCTGTAATGACACCCACACACCCACCACCATAAGAATGGATTTTGATATTTACAGTCCAAGCACTGAAATGACACCTACACACCCACAACCCCATGAATGACTGACAATATTTGCAGTCCATGTACTGTAATGACACCCACACACCGACAACCCCATAAATGACGGTTAATATTTATAGTCAAAGCACTGTAATGACAACCACACACTCACCACCCCATGAATGACTGTTGATATTTTCAGTCTAAGCACTGTAATGACACCCACAAACCCACCACCTAATGAATGATGGTTGATATTTATAGTCCAAGAACTGTAATGACACCCTCACCCCCACCACCCCATGAATGACTGTTGATATTTACAGTTAACGCACTGTAATGACGTCCCACACCCACACCCCATGCATTATGGTTGATATTTACAGTCCAAGCACTGTAATGACACCAACACACCCACCAATCCATGAATGACTGTTGTTATTTACAGTCAAAGCACTCTAATGACACCCACCACCTTATAAATGACTGTTGTTATTTACAATCAAAACACTGTAATGACACCCACACACCCACCACCCCATGAATGACTGTTGATATTTACAGTCCAAGCACTGTAATGACACCCACATACCCACCACCCCAAGATTGACTGTTGATATTTACAGTCCAAGCACTATAATGACAGCCACACACCCACCACCCCATAAATGACTTTTGATACTTACAGTCTAAGCACTGTAATGACACCTACACACACACAACCCCATGAATGACTGTTCATATTTACAGTCCAAGCACTGTAATGACACCCTCACCCCCATTACCCCATGAATGACTTTTGATACTTACAGTCTAAGCACTGTAATGACACCCACACACCCACCACCCCATGAATGACTGTTCATATTTACAGTCCAAGCTCTGTAATGACACCCTCACCCCCATTACCCCATGAATGACTGTTGATATTTACAGTTCAAGCACTGTCATTACACCCACACATGCACCACCCCATGAATGACTGTTCATATTTACAGTCCAAGCTCTGTAATGACACCCTCACCCCCATTACCCCATGAATGACTTTTGATACTTACAGTCTAAGCATTCAAATGACACCCAACATACCATGATTGACTGTTGATATTTACAATCCAAACACTGTAATGACACCAACCACCCAATGAATGACTGTTGATATTTACAGTCCAAGCACTAATGACACACACACCCACCACACCATGAATGAATTGATATTTATAGTCCAAGCACTGTAATGACAACCACACACCCACCACCCCACGAATGACTGTTGATATTTACAGTTAAAGCACTGTATGGAAAACCCAACACCCACCACCCCATGAATGACTGTTGATATTTACAGGGCAACCACTCTAATGACACCCACCACCTTATTATGACTGTTGATATTTACAATCAAAACACTGTAATGATACCCACACACCAACCACCCTATGAATGACTGTTGATATTTATAGTCAAAGCAATGTAATGACACCCACACACCCACCACCCCATGATTGACTGTTGATATTTACAGTCCAAGCACTGTAATGACAGCCACACACCCACCACCCTATAAATGACGGTTGATATTTACAGTCCAAGCTCTGTAATGACACTCAAACACCCACCACCCTTTAAATGACTGATGATATTTACAGTCCAAGCACTGTAATGACAGCCACACACCCACCACCCAATAAATGACTGTTGATATTTACAGTCTAAGCACTGTAATGACACCCACACACCCACCAACCCATAAAGGACTGTTGATATTTACAGTCCAAGCACTGTAATGAAGCCCACATACCCACCACACTATGATTGACTGTTGATATTTATAGTCTAAGCACTATAATGACAGCCACACACCCACCACCCCATAAATGACTGTTGATATTATCAGTCTAAGCACTGTAATGAGACCCACACAACCACCACCCAAAGAATTAATTTTGATATTTACAGTCCAAGCACTGTAATGACACCTACACACCCACAACCACATGAATGACTGATTATATTTACAGTCCATGCATTGTAATGACACCCACACACCCATAACCCCATAAATGACGTTTATGTTTATAGTCCAAGCACTGTAATGACACCCACACAACCACCACCCCATGAATGACTGTTGATATTTACAGTCTAAGCACTGTAAAGACATCCACACACCCACCACCCCATGAATGACTGTTAACATTTACAGTCTGAGCACTGTAATGACACCCACAAACCCACCACCTAATGAATAAGGGTTGATATTTATAGTCCAAGAACTGTAATGACACCCACACACTTACCACCCCATGAATGACTGTTGATATTTACAGTCCAAGCAATGTCATGACACCAAAACACCCACCACCCCATGAATGACTGTTGATATTTACAGTCCAAGCACTGTAATGACACCCACACACCGACCACCCCATGATTGACTGTTGATATTTACAGTTCTAACACTGTAATGACACCCACACACCAACCACCCAATTAATGACTGTTGATATTTACAGTCTAAGCACTGTAATGACACCCACACACCCACCACCCAATGAATGACTGTTGATATTTACAGTCTAAGCACTGTAAAGACATCCACACACCCACCACCCCATGAATGACTGTTGATATTTACAGTCTAAGCACTGTAAAGACATCCACACACCCACCACCCCATGAATGACTGTTAACATTTACAGTCTGAGCATTGTAATGACACCCACAAACCCACCACCTAATGAATAAGGGTTGATATTTATAGTCCAAGAACTGTAATGACACCCACACACTTACCACCCCATGAATGACTGTTGATATTTACAGTCCAAGCAATGTCATGACACCAAAACACCCACCACCCCATGAATGACTGTTGATATTTACAGTCCAAGCACTGTAATGACACCCACACACCCACCACCCCAAGAATGACTGTTGATATTTTCAGTCCAAGCACTGTAATGACATCCAAACACCCACCACCTGATGAATGATGGTTTATATTTACAGTCCAGGAACTGTAATGACACCCACACACTCACCACCCCATGAATGACTGTTGATATTGACAGTCCAAGCACTGTCATGACTCCCACACACCCACCACCCCATGAATGACTTTTGATATTTTCAGTCCAAGCACTGTAATGACACCCGCAAACCCACCACCCCATGAATTACTTTTGATATTTACTATCCAAGCCCTGTAATGACACCAACTGACCCATCACCCTATGAATTACTATTTATATTTACTGTCCAAGCACAGTACTGACACACATACATCCACTACCCCATAAATGACTTGATATTTACAGTCTAAGATCTGTACTTACACCTACACACCCTCCACCCCATGAATGATTGTTGATATTTACAGTCCAGGCAATGTAATGACACTCCCCCCCCACCAACCTAAGAATGACTGTTGATATTTAGAGTCCAAGCTATGTAATAGCACCCGCACACACCATGAATGACAGTTGGTATTTACAGTCCAAACATTTTATTAACACCCACACACTGACAACCCCATGAATAACTGTTGATATTTACAATCCCAACAGTGTAATGACACTCACACACCATCCACCCCATGAATGACTTTTAATATTTACAGTTCAAGCACTGTAATGACACCCACACACCCAACACCTCATTAATGACTATTGATATTTATAGTACAAGCATTGTAATGACTCCCACACACCCACCACTTAATGAATGACTGTTGATATTTACAGTCCAAGCACTGTAATGACACCCACACACCCCCAACCCCATGAATGACAGTTGATATTTACCGTACAAGCATTGTAATGACACCCACACACCCACCACCCCATAAATGATGGTTGATATTCACAGTCCAAGCACTGTAAAGACACCCTACACCCACCACTAAATGAATAACTGTTGATATTTACAGATTAAGCATTGGAATGACACCCACACACCCACCACCCCATTAATGTCTGTTGATATTTACAGTCTAATTACTGTAATGAGACCCACAAACCCACCACCCCATGAATGGCTGTTGATATTTACAGTACAAGCACTGTAATGTCACCAACACACCCCATGAATGACAGTTGAAATTTACAGTCCAAGCACGGTAATGACACACACACACCAACCCATGAATGACTGTTGATATTTACAGTACAAGCACTGTAATGTCACTGACACACCCCATGAATGACAGTTGATATTTAAAGTCCAAGCACTGTAATGTCAACGACACACGCCATGAATGACAGTTGATAATTACAGTCCAAGCACTGTAATGACACCCACACACCCACCACCCAATGAATGACTGTTGATATTTACAATCCAAGCACTGTAATGACACCAACAACCCACCACCCCTTGAAAGACTGTTGATATTTACAGTCCAAGCATTGTAATGACACCCACACAAACACCAACCCATGAACGACTGTTGATATTTATAGTCCAAGAACTGTAATGACACCCACACAACCACAACCCCATGAATATTGGTTAGTATTTACAGTCCAAGCACTGTAATATAACCCACACACCCACCACCCCATAAAAGACTGTTAATATTTACAGTCCAAGCACTGTAATGACACCCACACACCCACCTTCCCATGAATGACTATTGATATTTACAGTCAAAGCACTGTAATGACACCAACACACCCACCACCCCATAAATGATTGTTGATATTTACAGTCCAAGCAATGTAATGACACCCACACACCCACTACCCCATGAATGACTGGGGATATTCATAGTCCAAGCACAGGAATGACACCCACACACCCACCACCCCATGAATGATTGTTGATATTTACAGTCCAACCACTGTAATGACACACAAACACCCACCACTCCATAAGAGACAGTTCATATTTACAGACCAAGCACTGTAATGACACCCCAACACCCACCACCCCATGAATGGCTCTTGATATTTAAAGTCCAAACACTGTAATGACACACACAACCACTGCCATATGAATGACTGCTGATATTTACAGTCCAAGCACTGTAATGACACCCACCAACCCATAAATTACTTTTGATATTTAAAGTCCAAGCACTGTAATGACACCTATGCACCCAACACTCAATGAATGACTGTTGATATTTACTCTCCAAGCACTGTAATGACACCCACACACCCACCACTCCATGAATGACTATTGATATTTACTGTCCAAGCACTGTAATGACATCCACACACCCACCACCCCATGAATGACTTGATATTTACAGTCCAAGCATTGCAATGACACTCTCCTACCCATAAATGACTGTTGATATTTATAGTCAAAGCACTGAAATGACACCCATACACACGCCACCCCATAAATGACTGTTGATACATACAGTTAATTAATGCGCTGTAATGACACCCACACACCAATCATGCCATGAATAACTTTTGATATTTACAGTCCTAGCACTGTAATGAAACCCACACACCCACCACCCCATGAATGATTGTTGATATTTACAGTCCAAGCACTGTCATGACACCCATACACCCTCCGCCCCATGAATGACTGTTGATATTAACAGTCCAAGCATAGTACTGACACGCATACATCCACTACCCCATGAATGACTTGGTATTTATGGTCCAAGATCTGTACTTACGCCTACACACCAACCACCTCATGAATGATTGTTGATATTTACAGTCCAGGCACTGTAATGACATCCCCCCCCCCACCAACCTAAGAATGACTGTTGATATTTAGAGTCCAAGCTCTATAATAGCACCCACACACACCATAAATGACAGTTGATATTTACAGTCCAAGAATTGTATTAACACCCACACAATAACCACCTCATGAATGACTGGTGATATTTACAGTCTAAGCACTGTAATGACACCCACACACCCACCACCCCATGATTGACTGTTGATATTTACAGTCCAAGCACTGTAATGACACTCAAACACCCACCACCCTACGAATGACTGTTGATATTTACAGTCCAAGCACTGTAATGACACCCACACACCCACCACCCCATAAATGACTATTGATATTTTCAGTCCAAGTACTGTAATGACATCCAAACACCCACCACCTGATGAATGATGGTTTATATTTACAGTCCAGGAACTGTAATGACACCCACACACTCACCACCCCATGAATGACTGTTGACATTGACAGTCCAAGCACTGTCATGACACCAACACATGCACCACCCCATGAATGACTGTTGATATTTACAGTCCAAGCACTCTAATGAAAACCCACCACCCAATAATTGAATGTTAATATTTATAGTTAAAACACGGTAATGACACCCACACACCCACCACCCCATGAATGACTGTTTATATTTACAGTCCAAGCACTGTATTGACACCCTCACACCCACCACCCAATAAATGACTGTTGATATTTACAGTGTAAGCTCTGTAATGACACCCACACACCCACCACCATAAGAATGGATTTTGATATTTACAGTCCAAGCACTGAAATGACACCTACACACCCACAACCCCATGAATGACTGACAATATTTGCAGTCCATGTACTGTAATGACACCCACACACCGACAACCCCATAAATGACGGTTAATATTTATAGTCAAAGCACTGTAATGACAACCACACACTCACCACCCCATGAATGACTGTTGATATTTTCAGTCTAAGCACTGTAATGACACCCACAAACCCACCACCTAATGAATGATGGTTGATATTTATAGTCCAAGAACTGTAATGACACCCTCACCCCCACCACCCCATGAATGACTGTTGATATTTACAGTTAACGCACTGTAATGACGTCCCACACCCACACCCCATGCATTATGGTTGATATTTACAGTCCAAGCACTGTAATGACACCAACACACCCACCAATCCATGAATGACTGTTGTTATTTACAGTCAAAGCACTCTAATGACACCCACCACCTTATAAATGACTGTTGTTATTTACAATCAAAACACTGTAATAACACCCACACACCCACCACCCCATGAATGACTGTTGATATTTACAGTCCAAGCACTGTAATGACACCCACATACCTACCACCCCAAGATTGACTGTTGATATTTACAGTCCAAGCACTATAATGACAGCCACACACCCACCACCCCATAAATGACTTTTGATACTTACAGTCTAAGCACTGTAATGACACCTACACACACAACCCCATGAATGACTGTTCATATTTACAGTCCAAGCACTGTAATGACACCCTCACCCCCATTACCCCATGAATGACTTTTGATACTTACAGTCTAAGCACTGTAATGACACCCACACACCCACCACCCCATGAATGACTGTTCATATTTACAGTCCAAGCTCTGTAATGACACCCTCACCCCCATTACCCCATGAATGACTGTTTATATTTACAGTCCAAGCACTGTCATTACACCCACACATGCACCACCCTATGAATGACTGTTGATATTTACAGTCCAAGCATTCTAATGACACCCACAATACAATAAATGAACGTTGATATTTATAGTTTAAGCACTGTAATGACACCCACACACCGACCACCCCATGATTGACTGTTGATATTTACAGTCCAAGCACTATAATGACACCCACACACCCACCACCCAATAAATGACTGTTAATATTTACAGTCTAAGCATTCAAATGACACCCAACATACCATGATTGACTGTTGATATTTACAGTCCAAACACTGTAATGACACCAACCACCCAATGAATGACTGTTGATATTTACAGTCCAAGCACTAATGACACACACACCCACCACACCATGAATGAACTGATATTTATAGTCCAAGCACTGTAATGACACAGACACACCCACCACCCCATGAATGACTGTTGATATTTACAGTCCAAGCACTATAATGACAGCCACACACCAACCATACCATAAATGACTGTTGATATTTAGAGTCTAAGCACTGTAATGATACTCACACACCCACCACCATAAGAATGGATTTTGATATTTACAGTCCAAGCACTGTAATGACACCTACACACCCACAACCCCATGAATGACTGACAATATTTGCAGTCCATGCACTGTAATGACACCCACACACCGACAACCCCATAAATGACGGTTAATATTTATAGTCAAAGCACTGTAATGACATCCACACACTCACCTCCCCATGAATGACTATTGATATTTTCAGTCTAAGCACTGTAATGACATCCACATACCCACCACCCCATGAATGACTGTTAATATTTACAGTCTAAGCACTGTAATTACACCCACAAACCCACCACCTAATGAATGATTGTTGATATTTATAGTCCAAGAACTGTAATGACACCCTCACCCCCACCACCCCATGAATGACTGTTGATATTTACAGTCAAAGCACTGTAATGACGTCCCACACCCACCACCCCATGCATTATGGTTGATATTTACAGTCCAAGCACTGTAATGACACCAACACACCCACCAATCCATGAATGACTGTTGATATTTACAGTCCAAGCACTTTAATGACACCCACCACCTTATAAATGTCTGTTTTTATTTACAATCAAAACATTGTAATGACAACCACACACCCACCACCCCATGAATGACTGTTGATATTTACAGTCCAAGCACTGTAATGACACCCACATACCCACCACCCCAAGATTGACTGTTGATATTTACAGTCCAAGCACTATAATGACAGCCACACACCTACCACCCCATAAATGACTTTTGATACTTACAGTCTAAGCACTGTAATTACACCTACACACACACAACCCCATAAATGACTGTTGATATTTACAGTCCAAGCACTGTAATGACACCCTCAACCCCATTACCCCATGAATGACTGTTGATATTTACAGTCAAAGCACTGTAATGACACCCCAACACACACCACCCTATGAATGACTGTTGATATTTACAGTCCAAGCACTGTAATGACACCCACACACTCACCACCCCATGAATTACTGTTGATATTTACAGTCCAAGCACTGTCATTACACCCACATATGCACCACCCTATGAATGACTGTTGATATATACAGTCCAAGCATTCAAATGACACCCACCACCCAATAAATGAACGTTGATATTTATAGTTAAAGCACTGTAATGACACCCACACACCGACCACCCCATGATTGACTGTTGATATTTACAGTCCAAGCACTATAATGACACCCACACACCCACCAACCAATAAATGACTGTTAATATTTACAGTCTAAGCATTCTAATGACACCCAACATTCCATGATTGACTGTTGATATTTACAGTCCAAACACTGTAATGACACCAACCACCCCATGAATAACTGTTGATATTTACAGTCCAAGCACTAATGACACACACACCCACCACACCATGAATGAATTGATATTTATAGTCCAAGCACTGTAATGACACAGACACACCCACCACCCCATGAATGACTGTTGATATTTACAGTTCAAGCACTATAATGACACCCACATACCCACCACCCCATAAATGACTGTTGATATTTACAGTCCAAGCACTGTAATGACACCCTCACCCTCACCACCCCATGAATGACTGTTGATATTTACAGTCCAAGCACTAATGACACACACACCCACAACACCATGAACGAATTGATATTTATAGTCCAAGCACTGTAATGACACCCACATACCCACCACCCCATGAATGACTGTTGATATTTACAGTCCAAGCACTGTAATGACACCCTCACCCTCACAACCCCATGAATGACTGTTGATATTTACAGTCAAAGCACTAAATGGAAAACCCAACACCCACCACCCCATGAATGACTGTTGATATTTACAGGGCAAGCACTCTAATGACACCCACCACCTTATTAATGACTGTTGATATTTACAATCAAAACACTGTAATGACACCCACACACCCACCACCCTATAAATGACTGTTGATATTTACAGTCCAAGCTCTGTAATGACACTCAAACACCCACCACCCTACGAATGACTGTTGATATTTACAGTCCAAGCACTGTAATGACACCCACACACCCACCACCCCATAAATGACGGTTAATATTTATAGGCCAAGCACTGTAATGACACCCACACACCTACCACCCCAAGAATGACTGTTGATATTTTAAGTCCAAGTACTGTAATGACATCCTAACACCCACCACCTGATGAATGATGGTTTATATTTACAGTCCAGGAACTGTAATGACACCCACACACTCACCACCCCATGAATGACTATTGATATTGACAGTCCAAGCACTGTCATGACACCCACACATGCACCACCCCATGAATGACTGTTGATATTTACAGTCCAAGCACTCTAATGAAAACCCACCACCCAATAATTGAATGTTAATATTTATAGTTAAAACACTGTAATGACACCCACACACCCACCACCCCATGAATGACTGTTTATATTTACAGTCCAAGCACTGTAATGACACCCTCACACCCACCACCCAATAAATGACTGTTGATATTTACAGTGTAAGCTCTGTAATGACACCCACACACCCACCAACCCATGAAGGACTGTTGATATTTACAGTCCAAGAACTGTAATGACACCCACATACCCACCACACTATGATTGACTGTTGATATTTACAGTCCAAGCACTATAATGACAGCCACACACCCACCACCCCATAAATGACTGTTGATATTTAGAGTCTAAGCACTGTAATGATACCCACACACCCACCACCATAAGAATGGATTTTGATATTTACAGTCCAAGCACTGTAATGACACCTACACACCCACAACCCCATGAATGACTGACAATATTTGCAGTCCATGTACTGTAATGACACCCACACACCGACAACCCCATAAATGACGATTAATATTTATAGTTAAAGCACTGTAATGACAACCACACACTCACCACCCCATGAATGACTGTTGATATTTTCAGTCTAAGCACTGTAATGACATCCATACACCCACCACCCCATGAATGACTGTTAATATTTACAGTCTAAGCACTGTAATGACACCCACAAACCCACCACCTAATGAATGATGTTTGATATTTATAGTCCAAGAACTGTAATGACACCCTCACCCCCACCACCCCATGAATGACTGTTGATATTTACAGTTAAAGCACTGTAATGACGTCCCACACCCACCACCCCATGCATTATGGTTGATATTTACAGTCCAAGCACTGTAATGACACCAACACACCCACCAATCCATGAATGACTGTTGATATTTACAGTCCAAGCACTCTAATGACACCCACCACCTTATAAATGACTGTTGTTATTTACAATCAAAACACTGTAATGACACCCACACACCCACCACCCCATGAATGACTGTTGATATTTACAGTCCAAGCACTGTAATGACACCCACATACCCACCACCCCAAGATTGACTGTTGATATTTACAGTCCAAGCACAATAATGACAGCCACACACCCACCACCCCATAAATGACTTTTGATACTTACAGTCTAAGCACTGTAATGACACCTACACACACACAACCCCATGAATGACTGTTCATATTTACAGTCAAAGCACTGTAAAGACACCCTCACCCCCATTACCCCATGAATGACTTTTGATACTTACAGTCTAAGCACTGTAATGACACCCACACACCCACCACTCCATGAATGACTGTTCATATTTACAGTCCAAGCACTGTAATGACACCCTCACCCCCATTACCCCATGAATGACTGTTGATATTTACAGTCAAAGCACTGTAATGACACCCACACACTCACCACCCCATGAATGACTGTTGATATTTACAGTCCAAGCACTGTCATTACACCCACACATGCACCACCCTATAAATGACTGTTGATATTTACAGTCCAAGCATTCTAATGACACCCACCACCCAATAAATGAACGTTGATATTTATAGTTAAAGCACTGTAATGACACCCACACACCGAACACCCCATGATTGACTGTTGATATTTACAGTCCAAGCTCTGTAATGACACTCAAACACCAACCACCCTTTAAATGACTGTTGATATTTACAGTCCAAGCACTGTAATGACAGCCACACACCCACCACCCAATAAATGACTGTTGATATTTACAATCTAAGCACTGTAATGACACCCACACACCCACCAACCCATAAAGGACTGTTGATATTTACAGTCCAAGCACTGTAACGAAACCCACATACCCACCACACTATGATTGACTGTTGATATTTACAGTCTAAGCACTATAATGACAGCCACACACCCACCACCCCATAAATGACTGTTGATATTATCAGTCTAAGCACTGTAATGATACCCACACACCCACCACCCAAAGAATTAATTTTGATATTTACAGTCCAAGCACTGTAATGACACCTACACACCCACAACCACATAAATGACTGATTATATTTACAGTCCATGCATTGTAATGACACCCACACACCCATAACCCCATAAATGATGGTTATGTTTATAGTCCAAGCACTGTAATGACACCCACACACCCATCACCCTATGAATGACTGTTGATATTTACTGTCCAAGCACTGTAATGCCAGCAACCACCCCATGAATGACTGTTGATATTTACAGTCAAAGCACTAATGACAGCCACACACACACCACCCCATAAATGACTGTTGATATTTATAGTCCTAGCACTATAATGACACCCACACACCCATCATTTTATGAATGACTGTTGTTATTTACAGTCCAAGCAATGTAATGACACCCTCACACCCACCAACCTATTAATGACTGTTGATATTTACAGTCAAAGCACTGTAATAACACCCCCACACCAACCACCCCATGAGTTATGGTTAATATTTACGGTCCAAGCACTGTAATGACACCCACACAACTACCATTCCATAAATGACTGTTGATATTTACAGTCCATGCAATGTAATGACATTCACCACCTTATTAATGACTGTTGATATTTACAATCAAAACACTGTAATGACACCCACACACCCACCACCCCATGAATGACTGTTGATATTTACAGTCCAAGCACTTTAATGACACCCACACACCCACCACCCCATGAATGACTGTTGATATTTACAGTCCAAGCACTGTAATGACATCAACACACCCACCACCCATTAAATGACTGTTGATATTTACAGTCCAAGCTCTGTAATGACACACACATCCACCACCCTATGAATGACTGTTGATATTTACAGGTCAAGCACTGTAATGACACCCCCACACACACCACCCCATAAATGATGGTTGATATTTATAGTCCAAGCACTATAATGACACCCACACACCCACCACCCCATAAATGACTGTTGATATTTTCATATCAAGCACTGTAATGACATTCACACACCCATCACCCCATGAATGACTGTTAATATTTACAGTCCACGCACTCTAATGACACCCACCACCCTCTGAATGACTGTTGATATTTACAGTCAATGCACTGTAATAACACCCACACACCCACCACCCCATGAATGACTGTTGATATTTACAGTCCAAGCAATAATGACACCCACACACTCACCACCCCATGAATGACTTGATATTTACAGTCCAAGCACTGTAATTACACCCACACACCCACCACCCAATGAATGACTGTTGATATTTACAGTCCAAGCAATAATGACACCCAAACACCCACCATCCCTTGAATGACTTGATATTTACAGTCCAAGCACTGTAATGACATTCACACACCCACCACCCCATGAATGACTGTTAATATTTACAATCCATGCACTCTAATGACACCCACCACCCTCTGAATGACCGTTGATATTTACGGTCCAAGCACTGTAATGACACCCTCACACCCACCACCCAATAAATGACTGTTGATATTTACAGTGTAAGCTCTGTAATGACACCCACACACCCACCAACCCATGAAGGACTGTTGATATTTACAGTCCAAGAACTGTAATGACACCCACATACCCACCACACTATGATTGACTGTTGATATTTACAGTCCAAGCACTATAATGACAGCCACACACCCACCACCCCATAAATGACTGTTGATATTTAGAGTCTAAGCACTGTAATGATACCCACACACCAACCACCATAAGAATGGATTTTGATATTTACAGTCCAAGCACTGTAATGACACCTACACACCAACAACCCCATGAATGACTGACAATATTTGCAGTCCATGTACTGTAATGACACCCACACACCGACAACCCCATAAATGACGATTAATATTTATAGTCAAAGCACTGTAATGACAACCACACACTCACCACCCCATGAATGACTGTTGATATTTTCAGTCTAAGCACTGTAATGACATCCACACACCAACCACCCCATGAATGACTGTTAATATTTACAGTCTAAGCACTGTAATGACACCCACAAACCCACCACCTAATGAATGATGTTTGATATTTATAGTCCAAGAACTGTAATGACACCCTCACCCCCACCACCCCATGAATGACTGTTGATATTTACAGTTAAAGCACTGTAATGACGTCCCACACCCACCACCCCATGCATTATGGTTGATATTTACAGTCCAAGCACTGTAATGACACCAACACACCCACCAATCCATGAGTGACTGTTGATATTTACAGTCCAAGCACTCTAATGACACCCACCACCTTATAAATGACTGTTGTTATTTACAATCAAAACACTGTAATGACACCCACACACCCACCATCCCATGAATGACTGTTCATATTTACAGTCCAAGCACTATAATGACAGCCTAAAGCCCACCACCCCATAAATGACTTTTGATACTTACAGTCTAAGCACTGTAATGACACCTACACACACACAACCCCATGAATGACTGTTCATATTTACAGTCCAAGCACTGTAATGACACCCTCACCCCCATTACCCCATGATTGACTTTTGATACTTACAGTCTAAGCACTGTAATGACACCCACACACCCACCACCCCATGAATGACTGTTGATATTTACAGTCAAAGCACTGTCATTACACCCACACATGCACCACCCTATGAATGACTGTTGATATTTACAGTCCAAGCATTCTAATGACACCCACCACCCAATAAATGAACGTTGATATTTATAGTTAAAGTACTGTAATGACACCCACACACCGAACACCCCATGATTGACTGTTGATATTTACAGTCCAAGCACTATAATGACAGCCACACACCCACCACCCTATAAATGACTGTTGATATTTACAGTCCAAGCTATGTAATGACACTCAAACACCCACCACCCTTTAAATGACTGTTGATATTTACAGTCCACGCACTCTAATGACACCCACCACCCTCTGAATGACTGTTGATATTTACAGTCCAAGCACTGTAATGACACCCACACACTCACCACCCCATAAATGACTGTTGATATTTACAGTCGAAACACTGTAATGACACCCACACACCCACTACCCCATGAATAACTGTTGATATTTACAGTCCAAGCACTCTAATGACACCCACCACCCTCTGAATGACTGTTGATATTTACAGTCAATGCACTGTAATAACACCCACACACCCACCACCTAATGAATGACTGTTGATATTTACAGTCCAAGCAATAATGACACCCACACACTCACCACCCCATGAATGACTTGATATTTACAGTCCAAGCACTGTAATTACACCCACACACCCACCACCCAATGAATGACTGTTGATATTTACAGTCCAAGCAATAATGACACCGACACACCCACCATCCTATGAATGACTTGATATTTACAGTCCAAGCACTGTAATGACATTCACACACTCACCACCCCAAGAATGACTGTTAATATTTACAATCCATGCACTCTAATGACACCCACCACCCTCTGAATGACCGTTGATATTTACAGTCAAAGCACTGTAATAACACCCACTCACCAACCACCCCATGAATGACTGTTGATATTGACAGTCCAAGCACTGTAATGACACGCACACACTCACCACCCCATGAATGACTGTTGATATTTACAGTCGAAACACTGTAATGACACCCACACACCCACCACCCCATGAATAACTGTTGATATTTACAGTCCAAGCACTTTAATGACACCCACACACCCACCACCAATGAATGACTGTTGATATTTACAGTCCAAGCAATAATGACACCCACACACCCACCACCCCATGAATGACTTGATATTTACAGTCCAAGCACTGTAATTACACCCACACACCCACCACCCCATGAATGACTGTTGATATTTACATTCCAAGCAATAATGACACCCACCACCCCATGAATGACTTGATATTTACTGTCCAAGCACTGTAATGACACCCACACACCCACCACCCCATGAATGACTGTTGATATTTACAGTCCAAGCTCTGCAATGACACAAACACACACTCACGACCCCATTAATGACTGTTGATATTTACAGTCCAAGCACTCTAATGACACCCACCACCATATGAATGACTGTTGATATTTACAATCAAAGAACTGTAATAACACCAACACACCCACCACCCCATGAATGACTGTTGATATTTACAGTCAAAGAACTGTAATAACACTAACACACCCACCACCCCATGAATGACTGTTGATATTTACAGTCCAAGTGCTGTAATGACAGCCACACACCTACCACCCCATAAATGACTGTTGATATTTACATTCTAAGCACTCTCATGACACCCACCACCCCAATAATGACTGTTGATATTTTCAGTCCAAGCACTGTAATGACACCCACACACCCACCACCCCATGAATGACTGTTGATATTTACACTCCAAGCTCTTTAATGACACCCACACACCCACCACCCCATGAATAACTGTTAATATTTACAGTCCAAGCACTCTAATGACACCCACCACCCCATGGATGACTGTTAATATTTGCAGTCAAAACACTGTAATGACACCCACACACCCACCACCCAATGAATGATGGTTGAAATTTACAGACCAAGAACTGTAATGACACCCACACACCCAGCACCTCATTAATGACTTTTGATATTTTCAGTCCAAGCACTGTAATGACATCCACACACCCACCACCCCATGAATGACTGTTAATATTTACAGTCCAAGCACTGTAATGACACCCACACACCCACCACCCCATGAATGACTGTTGATATTATTAGGTCAAGCACTGTAATGACATCCACACATCCACCACCCCATGAATGACTGTTAATATTTACAGTCCAAGAACTGTAATGACTCACACACACTCACCACCCCATAAATGACTGTTGATATTTACAGTTAAAACACTGTAATGACCCCCATACACCCACCAAAAAATGAATGACTGTTGATAATTACAGTCCAAGCACTGTAATGACACCCCGACACCCATTACCCCTTGATTGACTGATGATATTTATAGTCCAAGAACTGTAAAGACCCCCAAACACCTACCACCCCATGAATGACTGTTGATATTTACAGTCCAAGCTCTGTAACGACAATCACACACCCATCACCCTATGAATGACTGTTGATATTTACATTCAAAGCACAGTAATGACCCCCCCACACCAACCACCCCATGAATTATGGTTGATATTTACAGTCCAAGCACTGTAATGACACCCACACACCCACCACTCCATGAATGACTGTTAATATTTACAGTCCAATCACTCTAATGATACCCTCCACCCTATGAATGACTGTTGATATTTACAGTCCAAGCACTGTAATGACACCCACACACCCACCACCCCATGATTGACTGTTGATATTTACAGTCCAAGTACTGTAATGACAGCCACACACTCACCACTCCAAAAATGACTGTTGATATTTACAGTCTAAGGACTGTAATGACAACCACACAACCACCACCCCATGAATGACTGTTGATATTTACAGTCCGAGCAATAATGACACACACACACCTACCACCCCATTAATGACTTGATATTTACAGACCAAGCACTGTTTTGATACCCACACACCAACCACCCCAAAAATGACTGTTGGTATTTACAGTACAATCACTATAATGACACCCTCACACCCACCACCCCATGAATGACTCTTGATATTTACAGTCAAAGCACTGTAATGACACCCACACATCGATCACCCCATGAACTATGGTTAATATTTACAGTCCATGCACTATAATGACACCCATACACTCACCACCCCATTAATGACTGTTGATATTTACAGTCCAAACACTCTAATGACACCCACCAAACTATGAATGACTGTTGATATTTACAGTCTAAGCACTATAATGACACCCACACACCCACTACCTCATGATTGACTGTTGATATTTACAGTCCAAGCAATGTAATGACACCCAAAAACCCACCACTCTATAAATGACTGTTGATATTTACAGTCCAAACACTGTAATGACACCCACACACCCACCACCCCATAAATGACTGTTGATATTTACAGTCCATGCACTGTAATGACACCCTCACACCCACTACCCAATGAACGACTGTTGATATTTACAGTCTAATCACTGTAATGACACCAACATACCGACCACCTTATGAATTATGGTTGATATTTTCAGTCCAAGCACTGTAATGACACCAACACACACTCACGACCCCATTAATGACTCTTGATATTTACAGTCCAAGGATCCTAATGACACCCACCACCCTATGAATGACTGATGATATTTACAATCAAAGAACTGTAATAACACCAACACACCCACCACCCCATGAATGACTGTTGCTTTTTACAGCCCAAGCACTCTCATGACACCCACCACCCCAATAATGACTGTTGATATTTACAGTCCAAGCACTGTAATGACACCCACACACCCACCACCCCATGAATGACTGTTGATATTTACAGTACAAGCTTTTTAATGACACTCACAAACCCACCACCCTATGAATGACTGTTGATATTTACAGTCCGAGCACTGTAATGACACCCACACACCCACCACCTCATGAATGACTGTTGATATTTTTAGTCCAAGCACTGTAATGACATCCACACACTCACAAACGTATGAATGACAGTTTATATCTACAGTCCAAGCACTCTAATGACACCCACAACCCCATGGATGACTGTTAATATTTGCAGTCCAAACACTGTAATGACACCCAAACACCCACCACCCAATAAATGATGGTTGAAATTTACAGACCAAAAACTGTAATGACACAGACACACTCACCACCCCATGAATGACTGTTGATATTAACAGTCCAAGCTCTGTAATGACACCCACACACCCACCACCCCATGAATGACTGTTGATATTTTCAGTCCAAGCACTGTAATGACACCCACAAACCCACCACCCCATGAATTATGGTTGATATTTACAGTCCAAGCACTGTAATAACACCCACACACCCACCACCATATGAATGACTGTTGATATTTACAGTCCAAGCACTCTAATGACACTCTCCACCCTATGAATGACTGTTGTAATTTACAATCAAAACAGTGTAATGAAGCCCACACACCCACCACACCATAAATGACTGTTGATATTTACAGTCCAAGCACTGTAATGCCACCCACATACCCACCACCCCATAATTGACTGCAGATATTTACAGTCCAAGCACTGAAATGACAGCCACACACCCACCACTCCATAAATGACTGTTGATATTTACAGTCTAAGCACTGTAATGACACCCACACAACCACCACCCGAAGAAAGACTGTTGATATTTAGAGTCAAAGCACTGTAACGACACACCCACACCCACCACCCCATGAGTTATGGTTGATATTTATAGTCCAATCACTCTAATGATACCCTCCAACCTATGAATGACTGTTGATATTTACAATCAAAACACTGTAATGACACCCACACACCAACCACCCCATAAATGACCGTTGATATTTACAGTCCAAACATTGTAATGACATTCACACACCCACCACCCCAAAAATGAATTTTAATATTTACAGTCCAAGCACTGTAATGACACCAACCACCCCATGAATGACTGTTGATATTAACAGTCCAAGCACTGTAATGACACCCACACACTCACCACCCCATGAATGACTGTTGATATTTACAGTCCAAGCACTCTCATGACACCCACCACCCAAATAATGACTGTTGATATTTACAGTCCAAGCACTGTAATGACACCCACACACCCACCACCCCATGAATGACTGTTGATATTTACAGTACAAGCTTTTTAATGACACTCACAAACCCACCACCCTATGAATGACTGTTGATATTTACAGTCCGAGCACTGTAATGACACCCACACACCCACCACCTCATGAATGACTGTTGATATTTTTAGTCCAAGCACTGTAATGACATCCACACACTCACAAACGTATGAATGACAGTTTATATCTACAGTCCAAGCACTCTAATGACGCCCACAACCCCATGGATGACTGTTAATATTTGCAGTCCAAACACTGTAATGACACCCAAACACCCACCACCCAATAAATGATGGTTGAAATTTACAGACCAAAAACTGTAATGACACAGACACACTCACCACCCCATGAATGACTGTTGATATTAACAGTCCAAGCTCTGTAATGACACCCACACACCCACCACCACATGAATGACTGTTGATATTTTCAGTCCAAGCACTGTAATGACACCCACAAACCCACCACCCCATGAATTATGGTTGATATTTACAGTCCAAGCACTGTAATAACACCCACACACCCACCACCATATGAATGACTGTTGATATTTACAGTCCAAGCACTCTAATGACACTCTCCACCCTATAAATGACTGTTGTAATTTACAATCAAAACAGTGTAATGAAACCCACACACCCACCACACCATAAATGACTGTTGATATTTACAGTCCAAGCACTGTAATGCCACCCACATACCCACCACCCCATAATTGACTGCAGATATTTACAGTCCAAGCACTGAAATGACAGCCACACACCCACCACTCCATAAATGACTGTTGATATTTACAGTCTAAGCACTGTAATGACACCCACACAACCACCACCCGAAGAAAGACTGTTGATATTTAGAGTCAAAGCACTGTAACGACACACCCACACCCACCACCCCATGAGTTATGGTTGATATTTATAGTCCAATCACTCTAATGATACCCTCCAACCTATGAATGACTGTTGATATTTACAATCAAAACACTGTAATGACACCCACACACCAACCACCCCATAAATGACCGTTGATATTTACAGTCCAAACATTGTAATGACATTCACACACCCACCACCCCAAAAATGAATTTTAATATTTAGTCCAAGCACTGTAATGACACCAACCAACCCATGAATGACTGTTGATATTAACAGTCCAAGCACTGTAATGACACCCACACACTCACCACCCCATGAATGACTGTTGATATTTACAGTCCAAGCACTCTAATGACACCCACCACCCTCTGAATGACTTTTGATATTTACAGTCAAAGCACTATAATAACACCCACACACCCACCACCCATAAATGACTGTTAATATTTACATTCCAAGCAATAATTACACCCACACACCCACCACCCCATGAATGACTTGATATTTACAATCAAAACAGTGTAATGAAACCCACACACCCCCAACCCCATGAATGACTGTTGATATTTACAGTCCAAGCTCTGTAATGACAGCCACACACCCACCACTCCATAAATGACTGTTGATATTTACAGTCTAAGCACTGTAATGACACCCACACAACCAACACCCGAAGAATGACTGTTGATATTTACAGTCCAAGCACTGTAATGACACTTACACACCCACCACCCTATGAATGACTGTTGATACTTACAGTCCAAGCACTGTAATGAAATCCACACACTCACCAACCTATGAATGACAGTTTATATCTACAGTCCAAACATTCTAATGACACCCACAACCCCATGGATGACTGTTAATATTTGCAGTCCAAACACTGTAATGACAGCCACACACCCACCACTCCATAAATGACTGTTGATATTTACAGTCTAAGCACTGTAATGACACCCTAACAACCACCACCCGAAGAATGACTGTTGATATTTACAGTCCAAGCACTGTAATGATACTTACACACCCACCATCCCATAAATGACTGTAGATATTTACAGTCCAAGCTATGTAATGACAATCACACACCCACCACCCTATGAATGACTGTTGAGATTTACAGTTCAAGCACTGTAATGACACCCACACACCCACCACCCCATGAAAGACTGTTGATATTTAAAGTCCAAGCACTGTAATGACAATTCAACACCAATCACTAAATGAATGACAGTTAATATTTACAGTCTGATCACTGTAATGACACCCACACACTCACTACCCTATGAATAATGGTTGATATTTACAGTCCAAGCACTGTAATGACATCCACACACCCACCACCCCATGAATGACTGTTAATATTTACAGTCCAAGAACTGTAATGACACCCACACACTCACTACCCCATGAATGACTGTTGATATTTACAGTCAAAACACTGTAATGACACCCACACACCCACCATCTAATGAATGACTGATGATATTTACAGTCCAAGCACTGTAATAAACCCACACACCCACCACCCTATTAATGATGGTTGATATTTTTAGTCCAAGCACTGTAATGACACCCACACACCCACCACCCCATGAAAGACTGTTGATATTTTTAGTCCAAGCACTCTAATGACATCCACACACTCACCAACCTAAGAATGGCTGTTAATATTTACAGTTCAAGCACTCTATGACACCCACCACCAAATGGATGACTGTTAATATTTGCAGTCCAAACACTGTAATGACACCCACACACCCACCACCCAATGAATGATGGTTGAAATTTGCAGACCAAGAACTGTAATGACACAGACACACTCACCACCCCATGAATGACTGTTGATATTAACAGTCCAAGCACTGTAATGACACCCACACACCCACCACCCCATGAATGACTGTTGATATTTTCAGTCCAAGCATTGTAATGACATCCACACACCCACCACCCTATGAATGATTGTTAATATTTACAGTCCAAGCAATTTAATGACACCCACACATCCACCACCCCATTAAAGACTGTTGATATTATTAATCCTAGCACTGTAATGACATCCACACATCCACCATTCCATTAATGACTGTTAATATTTACAGTCCAAGAACTGTAATGACTCCCACACACTTACCACCCCATGAATAACGGTTGATATTTACAGTCAAAACCCTGTAATGACCCCCACACACCCACCACCCCATGAATGACTGTTAATAATTACAGTCCAAGCACTGTAATGACACCATGACACCCACCACCCCTTGATTGACTGTTGATATTTATAGTCCAAGCACTGTAATGACACCCAAACACATACCACTCCATGAATGACTGTTGATATTTACTGTCCAAGCTCTGTAATGACAACCACACACCCACCACACAACGAACGACTGTTGATATTTACAGTCAAATCACTGTAATGACACCAACACACCGACCACCTTATGAATTATGGTTGATATTTACAGTCCAAGCACTGTAATGACACCAACACACACTCACGACCCCATTAATGACTCTTGATATTTACAGTCCAAGGATCCTAATGACACCCACCACCCTATGAATGACTGATGACATTTACAATCAAAGAACTGTAATAACACCAACACACCCACCACCCCATGATTGACTGTTGATATTTACAGCCCAAGCACTCTCATGACACCCACCACCCCAATAATGACTGTTGATATTTACAGTCCAAGCACTGTAATGACACCCACACACCCACCACCCCATGAATGACTGTTGATATTTACAGTACAAGCTCTTTAATGACACTCACACACCCACCACCCTGTGAATGACTGTTGATATTTACAGTCCGAGCACTGTAATGACACCCACACACCCACCACCTCATGAATGACTGTTGAAATTTTTGGTCCAAGCACTGTAATGACATCCACACACTCACCAACCTATGAATGACAGTTTATATCTACAGTCCAAGCACTCTAATGACACCCACAACCCCATGGATGACTGTTAATATTTGCAGTCCAAACACTGTAATGACACCCAAACACCCACAACCCAATAAATGATGGTTGTAATTTACAGACCAAAAACTGTAATGACACAGACACACTCACCACCCCATGAATGACTGTTGATATTAACAGTCCAAGCTCTGTAATGACACCCACACACCCACCACCCCATGAATGACTGTTGATATTTTCAGTCCAAGCACTGTAATGACACCCACAAACCTACCACCCCATGAATGACTGTTGATATTTACAGTCCAAGCTCGGTAATGACACCCACACACCCATTACCCCATGAATGACTGTTGATATTTACATTTAAAGCACTGTAATGACACCCCCACACCCACCACCCCATGAATTATGGTTGATATTTACAGTGCAAGCACTGTAATAACACCCACACACCCACCACCATATAAATGACTGTTGATATTTACAGTCCAAGCACTCTAATGACACCCTCCACCCTATGAATGACTGTTGATATTTACAATCAAAACAGTGTAATGAAACCCACACACCCCCAACCCCATGAATGACTGTTGATATTTACAGTCCAAGCTCTGTAATGACAGCCACACACCCACCACTCCATAAATGACTGTTGATATTTACAGTCTAAGCACTGTAATGACACCCACACAACCACCACCCGAAGAATGACTGTTGATATTTACAGTCCAAGCACTGTAATGACACTTACACACCAACCACCCTATGAATGACTGTTGATACTTACAGTCCAAGCACTGTAATGAAATCCACACACTCACCAACCTATGAATGACAGTTTATATCTACAGTCCAAGCACTCTAATGACACCCACAACCCCATGGATAACTGTTAATATTTGCAGTCCAAACACTGTAATGACAGCCACACACCCACCACTCCATTAATGACTGTTGATATTTACAGACTAAGCACTGTAATGACACCCTCACAACCACCACCCGAAGAATGACTGTTGATATTTACAGTCCAAGCACTGTAATGACACTTACACACCCACCATCCCATAAATGACTGTAGATATTTACAGTCCAAGCTATGTAATGACAATCACACACCCACCACCCTTTGAATGACTGTTGAGATTTACAGTTCAAGCACTGTAATGACACCATGACACCCACCACCCCTTGATTGACTGTTGATATTTATAGTCCAAGCACTGTAATGACACCCAAACACATACCACCCCATGAATGACTGTTGATATTTACAGTCCAAGCACTGTAATGACATCCACACACTCACCAACCTATGAATGACAGTTTATATTTACAGTCCAAGCACTCTAATGACACCCACAACCCCATGGATGACTGTTAATATTTGCAGTCCAAACACTGTAATGACACCCACACACCCACCACCCAATAAATGATGGTTGAAATTTAAAGACCAAGAACTGTAATGACACAGACACACTCACCACCCCATGAATGAGTTTTGATATTAACAGTCCAAGCTCTGTAATGACACCCATACATCAACCATCCCGTGAATGACTGTTAATATTTACAGTCAAATAACCGTAATGACTCCCACACACTCACCACCCCATGAATGACTGTTGATATTTACAGTCAAAACCCTGTAATGACCCCCACACACCCACCACCCCATGAATGACTGTTGATAATTACAGTCCAAGCACTGTAATGACACCTTGACACCCACCACCTCTTGATTGACTGTTGATATTTATACTCCAAGCACTGTAATGACACCTAAACACATACCACCCCATGAATGACTGTTGATATTTACAGTCCAAGCTCTGTAATGACAACCACACACCCATCACCCCATTAATGACTGTTGATATTTACATTCAAAGCACTGTAATGACACCCCCACACCCACCACCCCATAAATTATGGTTGATATTTACAGTCCAAGCACTGTAATGACACCCACACACAAACCACTCCATGAATGAATGTTGATATTTACAGTCCAAAGACTCTAATGACACCCTCCACCCTATGAATGACTGTTGATATTTACAATAAAAAAACTGTAATGAAACACACACACCCACCACCCCATGAATGACTGTTGATATTTACAGTCCAAGTACTGTAATGACACCCACACACCCACCACCCCATGATTGACTATTGATATTTATAGTCCAAGCTCTGTAATGACAGCCACACACCCACCACTCCATAAATGACTGTTGATATTTAGAGTCTAAGCACTGTAATGACACCCACACAACCACCACCCGAAGAATGACTGTTGATATTTACAGTCCAAGCACTGTAATGACACTTACACACCCACCATCCCATAAATGACTGTAGATATTTACAGTCCAAGCTATGTAATGACAATCACACACCCACCACCCTATGAATGACTGTTGAGATTTACAGTTCAAGCACTGTAATGACACCCACAAACCCACCACCCCATGAAAGACTGTTGATATTTAAAGTCCAAGCACTGTAATGACAATTCAACACCAACCACTAAATGAATGACAGTTAATATTTACAGTTTGATCACTGTAATGACACCCACACACCCACTACCAAATGAATAATGGTTGATATTTACAGTCCAAGCACTGTAATGACATCCACACACCCACCATCTAATGAATGACTGATGATATTTACAGTCCAAACACTGTAATAAACCCACACACCCACCACCCTATTAATTATGGTTGATGTTTTTAGTCCAAGCACTGTAATGACACCCACACACCCACCACCCCATGAAAGACTGTTGATATTTTTAGTCCAAGCACTCTAATGACATCCACACACTCACCAACCTAAGAATGGCTGTTAATATTTACAGTTCAAGCACTCTATGACACCCACCACCAAATGGATGACTGTTAATATTTGAAGTCCAAACACTGTAATGACACCCACACACCCACCACCCAATGAATGATGGTTGAAATTTGCAGACCAAGAACTGTAATGACACAGACACACTCACCACCCCTTGAATTACTGTTGATATTAACAGTCCAAACACGGTAATGACACCCACACACCCACCACCCAATGAATGATGGTTGAAATTTGCAGACCAAGAACTGTAATGACACAGACACACTCACCACCCCATGAATTACTGTTGATATTAACAGTCCAAGCATTGTAATGACATCCACACACCCACCACCCTATGAATGACTGTTAATATTTACAGTCCAAGCAATTTAATGACACCCACACATCCACCACCCCATTAAAGACTGTTGATATTATTAGTCCTAGCACTGTAATGACATCCACACATCCACCATTCCATGAATGACTGTTAATATTTACAGTCCAAGAACTGTAATGACTCCCACACACTTACCACCCCATGAATAATGGTTGATATTTACAGTCAAAACCCTGTAATGACCCCCACACACCCACCACCCCATGAATGACTGTTAATAATTACAGTCCAAGCACTGTAATGACACCATGACACCCACCACCCTTTGATTGACTGTTGATATTTATAGTCCAAGCACTGTAATGACACCCAAACACATACCACCCCATGAATGACTGTGGATATTTACAGTCCAAGCTCTGTAATGACAACCACACACCCAACACCCAATGAATGACTGTTGATATTTACAGTCCAAGCTCTGTAATGACACTCACACACCCACAACCCTATGAATGACTGTTGATATTTTTAGTCCAAGCACTGTAATGACATCCACACACTCACCAACCTATGAATGACAGTTTATATTTACAGTCCAAGCAATTTAATGACACCCACAACCCCATGGATGACTGTTAATATTTGCAGTCCAAACACTGTAATGACACCCACACACCCACCACCCAATAAATGATGGTTAAAATTTACAGACCAAGAACTGTAATGACACAGACACACTCACCGCCCCATGAATGAGTTTTGATATTAACAGTCCAAGCTCTGTAATGACACCCACACATCCACCACCCTGTGAATAACTGTTAATATTTACAGTCAAATAACCGTAATGACTCCCACACACTCACCACCCCATTAATGACTGTAGATATTTACAGTCAAAACCCTGTAATGACCCCCACACACCCACCACCCCATGAATGACTGTTGATAATTACAGTCCAAGCACTGTAATGACACCTTGACACCCACCACCTCTTGATTGACTGTTGATATTTATACTCCAAGCACTGTAATGACACCCAAACACATACCACCCCATGAATGACTGTTGATATTTACAGTCCAAGCTCTGTAATGACAACCACACACCCATCACCCCATTAATGACTGTTGATATTTACATTCAAAGCACTGTAATGACACCCCCACACCCACCACCCCATGAATTATGGTTGATATTTACAGTCCAAGCACTGTAATGACACCCACACAACCACCACCCTATAAATGACTGTTGATATTTACAGTCCAAGCAATAATGACACACACACACCCACCACCCCATTAATGACTTGATATTTACAGTCCAAGCACTGTAATGACACCCACACACCAACCATACCCATAAATGACGGTTGGTATTTACAGTCCAAGCACTATAATGACACCCCCACACCCACAACCCCAAAAATGACTGTTGATATTTACAGTCCGAACACTGTAATGACACCCTCACACCCACCACCCCATGAATGACTCTTGATACTTACAGTCAAAGCACTGTAATGACACCCACACACAGACCACTCCATGAATTATTGTTGATATTTACAGTCCATGCACTATAATGACACCCATACACTCACCACCCCATTAATGACTGTTGATATTTACAGTCCAAGCACTCTAATGACACCAACCACCCTATGAATGACTGTTGATATTTGCAGTCTAAGCACTCTAATGACACCCACACACCCAGTACCTCATGATTAACTGTTGATATTTACAGTCCAAGCAATGTAATGACACCCAAACACCCACCACTCTATAAATGACTATTGATATTTACAGTCCAAACACTGAAATGACACTCTCACACCCACCACAATATGAATGACTGTTGATATTTAAGTCAAAGGACTGTAATGACACCCCCACACCCACCACCCCAGGAGTTATGGTTGATATTTACAGTCCAAGCACTGTAATGACACCCACACACCCACAACCCCATGAATGACTGTTGATATTTACAGTCCAAACACTGTAATGACACCCTCACACCCACCACCCCATGAATGGCTCTTGATATTTACAGTCAAAGCACTGTAATGACACCCACACACAAACCACCCCATGAATGACTGTTGGTATTTACAGTCCAAACATTATAATGACACCCACACACCCATCACCTTATGAATGACTGTTGATATTTACAGTCCAAGCACTGTAATGCCAACCACCACCCCATGAATGACTGTTGATATTTTCATTCAAAGCACTAATGACAGCCACACACCCACCACCCCATAAATGACTGTTGATATTTACAGTCCAAGCACTATAATGACACCCACACACCCACCATTTCATGAATGACTGTTAATATTTACAGTCAAAGCACTGTATTGACACCCCCACACCCACCACCCCATGAGTTATGGTTGATATTTACAGTCCAAGCACTGTAATGACACCCACACAACCACCATTCCATAAATGACTGTTGATATTTACAGTCCAAGCAATGTAATGACATCCACCACCCTATAAATGACTGTTGATATTTACAATCAAAACACTGTAATGACACTCACACACCCACCACCCCATGATTGAATGTTGATATTTACAGTCCAAGCACTGTAATAACATCCACACACCCACCACCCCATGAATGACTGTTGTTATTTACAGTTCAAGCTCTGTAATGACACTCACACACCCACCACCCTATGAATGACTGTTGAGATTTACAGTTCAAGCACTGTAATGATACCCACACACCCACCATGCCATGAAAGACTGTTGATATTTAAAGTCCAAGCACTGTAATGACACCCACAACCCTCTGAATGACTGTTGATATCTACAGTCAAAGCACTGTAATAACACCCACACTCCAACCACCCCATGAATGACTTGATATTAACAGTCCAAGCACTATAATGACACCCACACACCCACCACCCCATGAATGACTGTTAATATTTACATTCCAAGCACTCTAATGCCACCCACCACCCTCTGAATGACTGTTGATATTTACAGTCAAAGCACTGTAATAAAAACCACACACCAACCACCCCATGAATGACTGTTGATATTCACAATCCAAGCACTGTAATGGCACCCACACACTAACCACCCCATGAATGACTGTTGATATTTACAGTCCAAATACTGTAATGACACTAACACACCCACCACCCTATGAATAACTGTTGATATTTTACAGTCCAAGCACTCTAATGACACCCACCACCCTCTGAATGACTGTTGATATTTACATTCAAAGCACCGTAAGAACACCCACACACCCACCTGCCCATGAATGACTTTTGATATTTACAGTCCAAGCAATAATGACACCCACACACCAACCACCCCATGAATGACTTGATATTTACAGTCCAAGCACTGTAATGACCCCCACACACCCACCATCTCATGAATGACGTTTGATATTTACAGTCCAAGCACTGTAATGACACCCACCACCCCATAAATTACTTTTGATATTTACAGTCCAAGCACTGAAATGACACCCTCACAACCACCGCCCCATGAATGACTGTTTATATTTACAGTCAAAGCACTGTAATGACACCAACACACCTACCATCCAATAAATTATGGTTAATATTAACAGTCCAAGCACTGTATTGACTCCCACACAACAACCATTCCATAAATGACTGTTGATATTTACAGTCTAAGCACTCTCATGACACCCACTACCACAATAATGACTGTTGATATTTACAGTCCAAGCACTCCAATGTCCCCCACACACCCACCACCCCATGAATGACTGTTGATATTTACAGTCCAAGCTCTGTAATGACACCCACACACCCACCACCCTATGAATGACTGTTGATATTTACAGTCCAAGCACTGTAATGAAACCCACACACCCACCAACCTATTAATGATGGTTGATATTTATAGTCCAAGCACTGTAATGACACCCACACATCCACCACCCCATGAAAGAATGTTGATATTTTTAGTCCAAGCACTGTAATGACATCCACACACTCACCAACCTATTAATGACTGTTAATATTTACAGTCCAAGCACTCTAATGACACCCACCACCCCATGGATGACTGTTAATATTTGCAGTCCAAACACTGTAATGACACCTACACACCCACCACCCAATGAATGATGGTTGAGATTTACAGACCAAGAAATGTAATGACACAGACACACTCACAACCCCATGAAAGACTATTGATATTAACAGTCCAAGCACTGTAATGACACCCACACACCCACCACCCTATGAATGACTGTTGATATTTATAGTCCAAGCACTCTAATGACACCCACCACCCAATGGATGACTGTTAATATTTGCAGTCCAAACACTGTAATGACACCCACACACCCACCACCCAATGAATGATGGTTGAAATTTACAGACCAAGAACTGTAATGACACAGACACACTCACCACCCCATGAATGACTATTGATATTACCAGTCCAAGCACTGTAATGACACCCAAACACCTACCATCCCATGAACGATTGTTGATATTTACAGTCCAAGTTCTGTAATGGCAACCACACACCCATCACCCCATGAATGACTGTTGATATTTACATTGAAAGCACTGTAATGACACCCCCACACCCACCACCCCATGAATTATGGTTGATATTTACAGTCCAAACACTGTCATGACACCCACACACCCACCACCCCATGAATGACTGTTGATATTTACAGTCCAAGCACTCTAATGTCACCTTACACCCTATAAATGACTGTTGATATTTACAGTCTATGCACTGTAATGACTTCCACACACCCACCACCCCAAGAATGACTATTGATATTTACAGTCCAAGCACTGTAATGACACTTACACACCCACCACCCCATGAATGACTGTAGATATTTACAGTCCAAGCTCTGTAATGACACTCACACACCCACCACCCTATGAATGACTGTTGAGATTTACAGTTCAAGCACTGTAATGATACCCACACACCCACCATCCCATGAAAGACTGTTGATATTTAAAGTCCAAGCACTGTAATGACAACCCAACACCAACCACTATTTGAATGACTTAATATTTACAGTCTGAGCACGGTAATGACACCCACACACCCACTACCTAATGAATAATGGTTGATATTTACAGTCCAAGCACTGTAATGACATCCACACACCCACCACCCTATGAATGACTGTTAATATTTACAGTCCAAGAACTGTAATGACACCCAAACACTCACTACCCCATGAATGACTGTTGATATTTACAGTCAAAACACTGTAATGGCACCAACACACCCACCACCCCATGAATGACTGTTGATATTTACTGTCCAAGCACTGTAATGACACCCCGACACCCACAACCCCATGATTGACTGTTGATATTTGTAGTCCAAGCACTGTAATGCCACCTAAACACCCACCACCCCATGAATGACTGTTGATATTTACAGTCCAAGCTCTGTAATGACACTGTCAAGGCTCGAATCGAAGAGTGGCATGTCGGCAACTTCTTCGAACATTTAAGGATTCTAGCACCACCAAAATCAGAGGGATTGTAACAAACACAGTTTGAAGAAGACAAATATATTAAACACTTCACAACCCCAATATATAATACAGCACCACTCAAGGAGACTATCCCTTTCCCTACAACAATTAAGAGACAGCAGAGTCTCAAGAGTAGAGTAAACGGTTACACAATTAAAAATTACCCAATGGTAGGAGTAACAATTATGAGACAGCAGTGTCTCAGGAATACACAATTGTAGGAGGCAGACCAGTCGCTGCCCAAGCGATAGATATGCTCCACAAGAGAAGGAGGCAGAGGAGGCTCAGAGCTCCTAACTGTTCAAAGTGCAGCTCCATTCTGCCACCAGTCAGTCGTCCATCCTAGACAAAACTTCGGTTAGATCACGATGCCAGCATTGAGTAGTGTAGATGGCGCTGCCATCGATATCCCAAGGAAGGGGGGGGGGGGAGACGAAGAAACTGCTGATCAAGCGGTTAAATTCTTCTCGTCCTCCACTACTGCATCACATTACTATCTAGGAAACAGGAAAAGATTACTTAACTGGTACATGGGAATAAATGTGTATGAACAGGGTACACAGACAAGGAAACATAAGTTGATGTGAGAGACAGGAGTATTAATCCAGCTGTTGAAAATTTCGGCCCTTACAGACACCCACACACCCACCACCCCATGAATTATAGTTTATATTTACAGTCCAAGCACTGTAATAACACCCACACACCCACCACCCCATGAATGACTGTTGATATTTTCAGTCCAAGCACTCTAAGGACACCCACCACCCTATAAATGACTGTTGATATTAACAATCAAAACACTGTAATGACCACCACACACCTATCATTCCATGAATGACTGTTGATATTTACTGTCCAAGCACTGTAATGACACCCACACACACTTACCACCCCATGAATGACTGTTGATATTTACAGTCTAAGCACTGTAATGACACCCACACACCAACCACCCCATAAATGACTGTTAATATTTACAGTCAAATCACTGTAAAAACACCCATACACCCACCACCCTATGAAAGACTGTTGATATTTACAGTCCAAGCTCTGTAATGACACACACACCCACCACCTTAAGAATGACTGTTGATATTTACAGTCCAAGCACTGTAATGACACCCACACATCCAGCACCCCATAAATGATGGTTGATATTTATAGTCCAAACAATGTAATGACACCCACAAACCGACCACTTCATATATATCTGTTGATATTTTCAGTCCAAGCACTGTAATGACATCCACACACCCACCAACACATGAATGACTGTTAATATTTACAGTCTGAGCACTGTAATGACACCAACACACCCTCCACACAATAAATGATGGTTGATATTTACAGTCCAAGAACAGTAATGAAACCCACACACCCACCACCCACTGAATGACTATTGATATTTACAGTCCAAGCACTGTAATGACACCCTCACACCCACCTCCCCATAAATGACTGTTAATATTTACCGTCTAAGCACTGTAATGACACCCACACAACCACAACTCCAAGAATGACTGTTGATATTTACAGTCCAAGCAATGTAATGACACCCAAACAAAAACCACCCCATAATTAACTGTTGATATTAACAGTCCAAGCTCTGTAATGACACCCGAACACCCATCTCCCCATGAATTACTGTTGATATATACAGTCTAAGCACTGTAATGCCACCCACAACCATATAAATGACTGTTGAAATTTACAGTCCAAGAACTAATGACACACACACACCCACCACCCCATAAATGACTTGATATTTACAGTCCAAGCACTGTAATGACACCCACACACCCACCACCCCATGAATGACTGTTGATATTTACAGTCCAAAATCTATAATAACACCCACACACCCACAACCCCATGAATGACTGTTGATATTTACAGTCCAAGCATTGTAATGACACCCCCACACCCACCACCCCATAAATTATGGTTGATATCTACAGTCTAAGTACAGTAATGACACCCACACACCCAACACCCCATGAATGACTGTTGATATTTACAGTCCAAGAACGATAATGAAACCCACCACCCTATGAATGACTGTTGATATTTACAATCAAAACACTGTAATAACACCCACACACCCACCACCCCATAAATGACTGTTGATATTTACAGTCCAAGCACTGTAATGATACCTACACACCCACCACCCCATGAAAGACTGTTGATATTTTTAGTCAAAGCACTGTAATGGCATCAACACACACACCACCTTATGAATAACTGTTAATATTTTCAGTCCAAGTGCTCTAATGACACCCACCACCCCATAATTGACTGTTAATATTTACAATCTGAGCACTGTAATGACAGTCACACACCCACCATCCTATGAATGACTGTTGATATTTACAGTCCAAACACTGTAATGAAACACACACACCCACCACCCCATAAATGACTGTTGATATTTATAGTCCAAGCACTGTAATGACTCCCACACACCCACCACCCCATGAATGACTTTTGATATTTTCATCCCAACCACTGTAATGACACCCACAAACCCACCACCCCATGAATTACTTTTGATATTTACTATCCAAGCCCTGTAATGACACCAACTGACCCATCACCCTATGAATGACTGTTTATATTTACTGTCCAAGCACAGTACTGACACACATACATCCACTACCCCATAAATGACTTGATATTTACAGTCTAAGATCTGTACTTACACCTACACACCCACCACCCCATAAATGATTTTTGATATTTACAGTCCAGGCAATGTAATGACACTCCCCCCCCACCAACCTAAGAATGACTGTTGATATTTAGAGTCCAAGCTATGTAATAGCACCCGCACACACCATGAATGACAGTTGGTATTTACAGTCCAAACATTTTATTAACACCCACACACTGACAACCCCATGAATAACTGTTGATATTTACAATCCCAACAGTGTAATGACACTCACACACCATCCACCCCATGAATGACTGTTAATATTTACAGTCCAAGCACTGTAATGACACCCACACACCCAACACCTCATTAATGACTATTGATATTTATAGTACAAGCATTGTAATGACTCACACACACCCACCACTTAATGAATGACTGTTGATATTTACAGTCCAAGCACTGTAATGACACCCACACACCCCCAACCTCATGAATGACAGTTGATATTTACCGTACAAGCATTGTAATGACACCCACACACCCACCACCCCATGAATGATGGTTGATATTTACAGTCCAAGCACTGTAATGACACCCCTACACCCACCACTAAATAAATAACTGTTGATATTTACAGATTAAGCACTGGAATGACACCCACACACCCACCACCCCATTAATGTCTGTTGATATTTACAGTCTAATTACTGTAATGAGACCCACAAACCCACCACCCCATGAATGGCTGTTGATATTTACAGTACAAGCACTGTAATGTCACCAACACACCCCATGAATGACAGTTGAAATTTAAAGTCCAAGCACGGTAATGACACACACACACCAACCCATGAATGACTGTTGATATTTACAGTACAAGCACTGTAATGTCACTGACACACCCCATGAATGACAGTTGATATTTACAGTCCAAGCACTGTAATGTCAACAACACACGCCATGAATGACAGTTGATAATTACAGCCCAAGCACTGTAATGACACCCACACACCCACCACCCAATGAATGACTGTTGATATTTAAAATACAAGCACTGTAATGACACCAACAACCCACCACCCCTTGAAAGACTGTTGATATTTACAGTCCAAGCATTGTAATGACACCCACACAAACACCAACCCATGAACGACTGTTGATATTTATAGTCCAAGCACTGTAATGACACCCACACAACCACAACCCCATGAATGATGGTTAGTATTTACAGTCCAAGAACTGTAATATAACCCACACACCCACCACCCCATAAAAGACTGTTAATATTTACAGTCCAAGCACTGTAATGACACCCACACACCCACCTTCCCATGAATGACTATTGATATTTACAGTCAAAGCACTGTAATGACACCAACACACCCACCACCCCATAAATGATTGTTGATATTTACAGTCCAAGCAATGTAATGACACCCACACACCCACTACCCCATGAATGACTGGGGATATTCATAGTCCAAGCACAGGAATGACACCCACACACCCACCACCCCATGAATGACTGTAGATATTTACAGTCCAACCACTGTAATGACACACAAACACCCACCACTCCATAAGAGACAGTTGATATTTACAGACCAAGCACTGTAATGACACCCCAACACCCACCACCCCATGAATGGCTCTTGATATTTAAAGTCCAAACACTGTAATGACACACACAACCACTGCCATATGAATGACTGCTGATATTTACAGTCCAAGCACTGTAATGACACCCACCAACCCATAAATTACTGTTGATATTTAAAGTCCAAGCACTGTAATGACACCTATGCACCCAACACTCAATGAATGACTGTTGATATTTACTCTCCAAGCACTCTAATGACACCCACACACCCACCACTCCATGAATGACTATTGATATTTACAGTACAAGCACTGTAATGTCACTGACACACCCCATGAATGACAGTTGATATTTACAGTCCAAGCACTGTAATATCAACGACACACGCCATGAATGACAGTTGATAATTACAGTCCAAGCACTGTAATGACACCCACACACCCACCACCCAATGAATGACTGTTGATATTTACAATCCAAGCACTGTAATGACACCAACAACCCACCACCCCTTGAAAGACTGTTGATATTTACAGTCCAAGCATTGTAATGACACCCACACAAACACCAACCCATGAACGACTGTTGATATTTATAGTCCAAGAACTGTAATGACACCCACACAACCACAACCCCATGAATGATGGTTAGTATTTACAGTCCAAGCACTGTAATATAACCCACACACCCACCACCCCATAAAAGACTGTTAATATTTACAGTCCAAGCACTGTAATGACACCCACACACCCACCCTCCCATGAATGACTATTGATATTTACAGTCAAAGCACTGTAATGACACCAACACACCCACCACCCCATAAATGATTGTTGATATTTACAGTCCAAGCAATGTAATGACACCCACACACCCACTACCCCATGAATGACTAGTGATATTATTGGTCCAAGCACAGGAATGACACCCACACACCCACCACCCCATGAATGACTGTAGATATTTACAGTCCAACCACTGTAATGACACACAAACCCCCACCACTCCATAAGAGACAGTTGATATTTACAGACCAAGCACTGTAATGACACCCCAACACCCACCACCCCATGAATGGCTCTTGATATTTAAAGTCCAAACACTGTAATGACACAAACAACCACTGCCATATGAATGACTGCTGATATTTACAGTCCAAGCACTGTAATGACACCCACAAACCCATAAATTACTGTTGATATTTAAAGTCCAAGCACTGTAATGACACCTATGCACCCAACACTCAATGAATGACTGTTGATATTTACTCTCCAAGCACTGTAATGACACCCACACACCCACCACTCCTTGAATGACTATTGATATTTACTGTCCAAGCACTGTAATGACATCCACACACCCACCACCCCATGAATGACTTGATATTTACAGTCCAAGCATTGCAATGACACTCCCCTACCCATAAATGACTGTTGATATTTATAGTCAAAGCACTGAAATGACACCCATACACACACCACCCCATAAATGACTGTTGATACATACAGTTAATTAATGCGCTGTAATGACACCCACACACCAATCATGCCATGAATAACTTTTGATATTTACAGTCCTAGCACTGTAATGAAACCCACACACCCACCACCCCATGAATGATTGTTGATATTTACAGTCCAAGCACTGTCATGACACCCATACACCCTCCGCCCCATGAATGACTGTTGATATTAACAGTCCAAGCATAGTACTGACACGCATACATCCACTACCCCATGAATGACTTGGTATTTATGGTCCAAGATCTGTACTTACGCCTACACACCCACCACCCCAAATGTGATTGTTGATATTTACAGTCCAGGCACTGTAATGACATCCCCCCCCCACCAACCTAAGAATGACTGTTGATATTTAGAGTCCAAGCTCTATAATAGCACCCACACACACCATGAATGGCAGTTGATATTTACAGTCCAAGAATTGTATTAACACCCACACACTAACCACCTCATGAATGACTGGTGATATTTACAGTCTAATCACTGTAATGACACCCACACACCCACCACCCCATGATTGACTGTTGATATTTACAGTCCAAGCACTGTAATGACATCCAAACACCCACCACATGATGAATGACTGTTTATATTTACAGTCCAAGCACTGTAATGACACCCTCACACCCACCACCCAATAAATGACTGTTGATATTTACAGTGTAAGCTCTGTAATGACACCCACACACCCACCAACCCATGAAGGACTGTTGATATTTACAGTCCAAGAACTGTAATGACACCCACATACCCACCACACTATGATTGACTGTTGATATTTACAGTCCAAGCACTATAATGACAGCCACACACCCACCACCCCATAAATGACTGTTGATATTTAGAGTCTAAGCACTGTAATGATACCCACACACCCACCACCATAAGAATGGATTTTGATATTTACAGTCCAAGCACTGTATTGACACCTACACACCCAAAACCCCATGAATGACTGACAATATTTGCAGTCCATGTACTGTAATGACACCCACACACCGACAACCCCATAAATGACGGTTAATATTTATAGTCAAAGAACTGTAATGACAACCACACACTCACCACCCCATGAATGACTGTTGATATTTTCAGTCTAAGCACTGTAATGACATCCACACACCCACCACCCCATGAATGACTGTTAATATTTACATTCTAAGCACTGTAATGACACCCACAAACCCACCACCTAATGAATGATGGTTGATATTTATAGTCCAAGAACTGTAATGACACCCTCACCCCCACCACCCCATGAATGACTGTTGATATTTACAGTTAAAGCACTGTAATGACGTCCCACACCCACCACCCCATGCATTATGGTTGATATTTACAGTCCAAGCACTGTAATGACACCAACACACCCACCAATCCAAGAATGACTGTTGTTATTTACAGTCAAAGCACTCTAATGACACCCACCACCTTATAAATGACTGTTGTTATTTACAATCAAAACACTGTAATGACACCCACACACCCACCACCCCATGAATGACTGTTGATATTTAAAGTCCAAGCACTGTAATGACACCAACATACCCACCACCCCAAGATTGACTGTTGATATTTACAGTCCAATCACTATAATGACAGCCACACACCCACCACCCCATAAATGACTTTTGATACTTACAGTCTAAGCACTGTAATGACACCTACACACACACAACCCCATGAATGACTGTTCATATTTACAGTCCAAGCACTGTAATGACACCCTCATCCCCATTACCCCATGAATGACTTTTGATACTTACAGTCTAAGCACTGAAATGACACCCACACACCCACCACCCCATGAATGACTGTTCATATTTACAGTCCAAGCTCTGTAATGACACCCTCACCCCCATTACCCCATGAATGACTGTTGATATTTACAGTCAAAGCACTGTAATGACACCCACACACTCACCACCCCATGAATGACTGTTGATATTTACAGTTAAAGCACTGTATGGAAAACCCAACACCCACCACCCCATGAATGACTGTTGATATTTACAGGGCAAGCACTGTAATGACAGCCACACACCCACCACCCTATAAATGACTGTTGATATTTACAGTCCAAGCTCTGTAATGACACTCAAACACCCACCACCCTTTAAATGACTGTTGAAATTTACAGTCCAAGCACTGTAATGACACCCACACACCAACCACCCCATAAATGATTGTTAATATTTATAGGCCAAGCACTGTAATGACACCCACACACCCACCACCCCAAGAATGACTGTTGATATTTTAAGTACAAGTAATGTAATGACATCCAAACACCCACCACCTGATGAATGATGGTTTATATTTACAGTCCAGGAACTGTAATGACACCCACACACTCACCACCCCATGAATGACTGTTGATATTGACAGTCCAAGCACTGTCATGACACCCACACATGCACCACCCCATGAATGACTGTTGATATTTACAGTCCAAGCACTCTAATGAAAACCCACCACCCAATAATTGAATGTTAATATTTATAGTTAAAACACTGTAATGACACCCACACACCCACCACCCCATGAATGACTGTTTATATTTACAGTCCAAGCACTGTAATGACACCCTCACACCCACCACCCAATAAATGACTGTTGATATTTACAGTGTAAGCTCTGTAATGACACCCACACACCCACCAACCCATGAAGGACTGTTGATATTTACAGTCCAAGAACTGTAATGACACCCACATACCCACCACACTATGATTGACTGTTGATATTTACAGTCCAAGCACTATAATGACAGCCACACACCCACCACCCCATAAATGACTGTTGATATTTAGAGTCTAAGCACTGTAACGATACCCACACACCCACCAACATAAGAATGGATTTTGATATTTACAGTCCAAGCACTGTAATGACACCTACACACCCACAACCCCATGAATGACTGACAATATTTGCAGTCCATGTACTGTAATGACACCCACACACCGACAACCCCATAAATGACGGTTAATATTTATAGTCAAAGCACTGTAATGACAACCACACACTCACCACCCCATGAATGACTGTTAATATTTACAGTCTAAGCACTGTAATGACACCCACAAACCCACCACCTAATGAATGATGGTTGATATTTATAGTCCAAGAACTGTAATGACACCCTCACCCCCACCACCCCATGAATGACTGTTGATATTTACAGTTAAAGCACTGTAATGACGTCCCACACCCACCACCCCATGCATTATGGTTGATATTTACAGTCCAAGCACTGTAATGACACCAACACACACACCAATCCATGAATGACTGTTGATATTTACAGTCCAAGCACTCTAATGACACCCACCACCTTATAAATGACTGTTGTTATTTACAATCAAAACACTGTAATGACACCCACACACCCACCACCCCATGAATGACTGTTGATATTTACAGTCCAAGCACTGTAATGACACCCACATACCCACCACCCCAAGATTGACTGTTGATATTTACAGTCCAAGCACTATAATGACAGCCATACACCCACCACCCCATAAATGACTTTTGATACTTACAGTCTAAGCACTGTAATGACACCTACACACACACAACCCCATGAATGACTGTTCATATTTACAGTCCAAGCACTGTAATGACACCCTCACCCCCATTACCCCATGAATGACTTTTGATACTTACAGTCTAAGCACTGTAATGACACCCACACACCCACCACCCCATGAATGACTGTTCATATTTACAGTCCAAGCACTGTAATGACACCCTCACCCCCATTACCCCATGAATGACTGTTGATATTTACAGTCAAAGCACTGTAATGACACCCACACACTCTCCACCCCATGAATGACTGTTGATATTTACAGTCCAAGCACTGTCATTACACCCACACATGCACCACCCTATGAATGACTGTTGATATTTACAGTCCAAGCATTCTAATGACACCCACCACCCAATAAATGAACGTTGATATTTATAGTTAAAGCACTGTAATGACACCCACACACCGACCACCCCATGATTGACTGTTGATATTTACAGTCCAAGCACTATAATGACACCCACACACCCACCACCCAATAAATGACTGTTAATATTTACAGTCTAAGCATTCTAATGACACCCAACATTCCATGATTGACTGTTGATATTTACAGTCCAAACACTGTAATGACACCAACCACCCCATGAATGACTGTTAATATTTACAGTCCAAGCACTAATGACACACACACCCACCACACCATGAATGAATTGATATTTATAGTCCAAGCACTGTAATGACACAAACACACCCACCACCCCATTAATGACTGTTGATATTTACAGTTCAAGCACTATAATGACACCCACATACCCACCACCCCAAGAATGACTGTTGATATTTACAGTCCAAGCACTGTAATGACACCCTCACCCTCACCACCCCATGAATGACTGTTGATATTTACAGTCCAAGCACTAATGACACACACACCCACAACACCATGAATTAATTGATATTTATAGTCCAAGCACTGTAATGACACCCACATACCCACCACCCCATGAATGACTGTTGATATTTACAGTCCAAGCACTGTAATGACACCCTCACCCTCACAGCCCCATGAATGACTGTTGATATTTACAGTCAAAGCACTGTATGGAAAACCCAACACCCACCACCCCATGAATGACTGTTGATATTTACAGGGCAAGCACTCTAATGACACCCACCACCTTATTAATGACTGTTGATATTTACAATCAAAACACTGTAATGACACCCACACACCCACCACCCCATGTATGACTGTTGATATTTACCGTCAAAGCACTGTAATGACACCCACACACCCACCACCCCATGATTGACTGTTGATATTTACAGTCCAAGCACTGTAATGACACCCACACACCTACCACCCTATAAATGACTGTTGATATTTACAGTCCAAGCTCTGTAATGACACTCAAACACCCACCACCCTACGAATGACTGTTGATATTTACAGTCCAAGCACTGTAATGACACCCACACACCCACCACCCCATAAATGACGGTAAATATTTATAGGCCAAGCACTGTAATGACACCCACACACCCACCACCCCAAGAATGACTGTTTATATTTTTAGTCCAAGTACTGTAATGACATCCAAACATCCACCACCTGACGAATGATGGTTTATATTTACAGTCCAGGAACTGTAATGACACCCACACACTCACCACCCCATGAATGACTGTTGATATTGACAGTCCAAGCACTGTCATGACACCCACACATGCACCACCCCATGAATGAATGTTGATATTTACAGTCCAAGCACTCTAATGAAAACCCACCACCCAATAACTGAATGTTAATATTTATAGTTAAAACACTGTAATGACACCCACACACCCACCACCCCATGAATGACTGTTTATATTTACAGTCTAAGCACTGTAATGACACCCTCACACCCACCACCCAATAAATGACTGTTGATATTTACAGTGTAAGCTCTGTAATGACACCCACACACCCACCAACCCATGAAGGACTGTTGATATTTACAGTCCAAGAACTGTAATGACACCCACATACCCACCACACTATGATTGACTGTTGATATTTACAGTCCAAGCACTATAATGACAGCCACACACCCACCACCCCATAAATGACTGTAGATATTTAGAGTATAAGCACTGTAATGATACCCACACACCCACCATCATAAGAATGGATTTTGATATTTACAGTCCATGCACTGTAATGACACCTTCACACCCACAACCCCATGAATGACTGACAATATTTGCAGTCCATGTACTGTATTGACACCCACACACCGACAACCCCATTAATGACGGTTAATATTTATAGTCAAAGCACTGTAATGACAACCACACACTCACCACCCCATGAATGACTGTTGATATTTTCAGTCTAAGCACTGTAATGACATCCACACACCAACCACCCCATGAATGACTGTTAATATTTACAGTCTAAGCACTGTAATGACACCCACAAACCCACCACCTAATGAATGATGGTTGATATTTATAGTCCAAGAACTGTAATGACACCCTCACCCCCACCACCCCATGAATGACTGTTGATATTTACAGTTAAAGCACTGTAATGACGTCCCACACCCACCACCCCATGCATTATGGTTGATATTTACAGTCCAAGCACTGTAATGACACCAACACACCCACCAATCTATGAATGACTGTTGATATTTACAGTCCAAGCACTCTAATGACACCCACCACCTTATAAATGACTGTTGTTATTTACAATCAAAACACTGTAATGACACCCACACACCCACCACCCCATGAATGACTGTTGATATTTACAGTCCAAGCACTGTAATGACACCCACATACCCACCACCCCAAGATTGACTGTTGATATTTACAGTCCAAGCACTATAATGACAGCCACACACCCACCACCCCATAAATGACTTTTAATACTTACAGTCTAAGCACTGTAATGACACCTACACACACACAACCCCATGAATGACTGTTCATATTTACAGTCCAAGCAATGTAATAACACCCTCACCCCTATTACCCCATGAATGACTTTTGATACTTACAGTCTAAGCACTGTAATGACACCCACACACCCACCACCCCATGAATGACTGTTCATATTTACAGTCCAAGCACTGTAATGACACCCTCACCCCCATTACCCCATGAATGACTGTTGATATTTACAATCAAAGCACTGTAATGACACCCACACACTCACCACCCCATGAATGACTGTTGATATTTACAGTCCAAGCACTGTCATTACACCCACACATGCACCACCCTATGAATGACTGTTGATATTTACAGTCCAAGCATTGTAATGACACCCACCACCCAATAAATGAACGTTGATATTTATAGTTATAGCACTGTAATAACACCCACACACCGAACACCCCATGATTGACTGTTGATATTTACAGTCCAAGCATTCTAATGACATCCAACATTCCATGATTGACTGTTGATATTTACAGTCCAAACACTGTAATGACACCAACCACCCAATGAATGACTGTTGATATTTACAGTACAAGCACTAATGACACACACACCCACCACACCATGAATGAATTGATATTTATAGTCCAAGCACTGTAATGACACCCACACACCTACCACCCCATGAATGACTGTTGATATTTACAGTTCTAGCACTATAATGAAACCCACACACCAACCACCGCATAAATGACTGTTGATATTTACAGTCCAAGCACTGTAATGACACCCTCACCCTCACCACCCCATGAATGACTGTTGATATTTACAGTTAAAGCACTGTATGGAAAACCCAACACCCACCACCCCATGAATGACTGTTGATATTTACAGGGCAACCACTCTAATGACACACACCACCTTATTATGACTGTTGATATTTACAATCAAAACACTGTAATGATACCCACACACCAACCACCCCATGAATGACTGTTGATATTTACAGTCAAAGCAATGTAATGACACCCACACACCCACCACCACATGATTGACTGTTGATATTTACAGTCCAAGCACTATAATGACAGCCACACACCCACCACCCTATAATTGACTGTTGATATTTACAGTCCAAGCTCTGTAATGACACTCAAACACCCACCACCCTTTAAATAACTGTTGATATTTACAGTCCAAGCACTGTAATGACAGCCACACACCCACCACCCAATAAATGACTGTTGATATTTACAGTCTAAGCACTGTAATGACACCCACACACCCACCAACCCATAAAGGACTGTTGATATTTACAGTCCAAGCACTGTAACGAAACCCACATACCCACCACACTATGATTGACTGTTGATATTTACAGTCTAAGCACTATAATGACAGCCACACACCCACCACCCCATAAATGACTGTTGATATTATCAGTCTAAGCAATGTAATGATACCCACACACCCACCACCCAAAGAATTAATTTTGATATTTACAGTCCAAGCACTGTAATGACACCTACACACCCACAACCACATAAATGACTGATTATATTTACAGTCCATGCATTGTAATGACACCCACACACCCATAACCCCATAAATGACGGTTATGTTTATAGTCCAAGCACTGTAATGACACCCACACACCCACCACCCATTGAATGACTGTTGATATTTACAGTCTAAGCACTGTAAAGACATCCACACACCCACCACCCCATGAATGACTGTTAACATTTACAGTCTGAGCACTGTAATGACACCCACAAACCCACCACCTAATGAATAAGGGTTGATATTTATAGTCCAAGAACTGTAATGACACCCACACACTTACCACCCCATGAATGACTGTTGATATTTACAGTCCAAGCAATGTCATGACACCAAAACACCCACCACCCCATGAATGACTGTTGATATTTACAGTCCAAGCACTGTAATGACACCCACACACCGACCATCCCATGATTGACTGTTGATATTTACAGTTCAAACACTGTAATGACACCCACACACCCACCACCCAATTAATGACTGTTGATATTTACAGTCTAAGCACTGTAATGACACCCACAATCCCTAACCCCATGAATGACTGTTGATATATACAGTCCAAGCTCTGTAATGACACTCACACACCCAGCACTTTATGAATGACTGTTGATATTTACAGTCCAACCACTGTAATAACACCCACACACCCACCACCCTATAAATGACAATTAATATTTTAAGTCCGAGCACTGTAATGACATCCACACACCCACCACCCCATGAATAACTGTTAATATTTACAGTCCAAGCACTGTAATGACACCCACACACCCACCAACCAATGAATAATGGTTGATATATACAGTCCAAGAACTGTAATAACACCCACACACTCACCACCCCATGAATGATTGTTGATATTTACAGTCCAAGCAGTGTCATGACACCCACACACCTACCGCCTCTTGAATAACTGTTGAGATTTACAGGCCAAGCACTGTAATGAAACCCATCACCCTATGAATGACTGTTAATATTTACAGTCCAAGCACTCTAATGACACCCACACACCCACCACCCCATGAATGACTGTTAATATTTACAGTCCAAGCACTCTAATGACACCCACACACCCACCACTCCATGATTGACTGTTGATATTTACAGTCCAAGCACTGCATAGACACCCACCACCACATGAATGACTGTTAATATTCACAGTCCAAGCACTAATGACACACAGACATCCACCATCCCATGAATGACTTGATATTTACGGTCCAAACACTATAATGACACCCACACACCCACGACCCCATGAATGATTGTTGATATATACAGTCTAAGCACTGTAAAGACACCCTCACACCCACCACCCCATGAATGACTATTGATATTTACAGTCTAAGCACTGTTATGACACCCACACACCCACCAACCCATGAATGACTGTTGATATTTACAGTCCAAGCACTCTAATGACACCCACCACCCTATGAATGACTGTTGATATTTACAATCAAAACACTGTAATGACACCCACACACCCACCAGCCCATGACTCACTGTTGATATTTACAGTCCAAGCACTGTAATGACACCCAGAAACCAACCACCCCATGATTGACTGTTGATATTTACAGTCCAAGCACTGCATAGACACCCAAACACCCAAAACCCCATGAATGACTGTTGATATTTAGAGTCCAAACACTCTAATGACTACCAACACCCCATGATTGACTGTTGATATTTACACTCCAAGCACTGTAATGACACCAAGCACCCCATGAATGACTGTTGATATTTACAGTCCAAGCACTAATGACACACACACACACCCACCACACCATGAATGACTTAATATTTATAGTCCATGAACTGTAATGACAACCACACACCCACCACCCCATGAATGACTGTTGATATTTACATTTTAAGCATTATAATGACACCCACACACCCACCACCCCATGAATGACTGTTGATATTTACAGTCCAAGCACTGTAATGACACCCTCACCCCCACAACCCCATGAATGACTGTTGATATTTACAGTCAAAACACTGTAATGACACCCACACACCGACCACCCCAAAAATGACTTTTGATATTTACAGTCCAAGCACTGTAATGAAACCCACACACCCACCACCCCATAAATGACGGTTAATATTTATTGGCCAAGCACTGTAATAACACCCACACACGCACCACCCCAAGAATGACTGTTGATATTTTCAGTCCAAGCACTGTAATGACATCCACACACCCACCACCCCATTAATGACTGTTGATATTTACAGTTCAAGCACTGTAATGACACCCACACACCAACCACCTAATGTATGATGGTTTATATTTACAGTCCAGGAACTGTAATGACACCCACACACGCACCACCCCATGAATGACTGTTGATATTTACAGTCCAAGCACTGTCATGACCCCCACACATGCACCACCCCTTGAATTACTATTATTTTTTACAGTCCATGCACTCTAATGACACCCACCACACAATAAATGAATGTTGGTATTTATAGTTAAAACACTGTAATGATACCCACACACCCACCACCCCAAAAATGACTTTTGATATTTACAGTCCAAGCACTGTAATGAAACCCACACACCCACCACCCCATAAATGACGGTTAATATTTATTGGCCAAGCACTGTAATAACACCCACACACCCACCACCCAAAAAATGACTGTGTATATTTACAGTCTAAGCAATGTAATGACACCCACACACCCACCAACCCATGAAGGATGGTTGATAATTACAGTCTAAGCATTGTAATGACACCCACACACCCACCACCCCATGATTGACTGTTGATATTTACAGTCCAAGCACTGTAATGACAGCAACACACCCACCACTCTATAAATGACTGTTGATATTTACAGTCCATGCACTGTAATGACACCAACACACCCACCACCCCATAAATGACGGTAATATTTATAGTCCAAGCACTGTAATGACACCAACACACCCACCACCCCAGGAATGACTGTTAATATTTACAGTCTGAGCTCTGTAATGACACCCACACATTAATGACTGTTGATATTTACAGTCCAAGTACTGTCATGACACCCACACACCCACCAACCTATGATTGACTGTTGATATTTACAGTCCAAGCACTGTAATGACAGCCACACACCCACCACTCTATAAATGACTGTTGATATTTACAGTCAAAGCACTGTAATGACACCCACCACCCAATTAATGAATGTTGATATATATAGTTAGAACACTGTAATGACACCCACACACACCACCCCATGAATGACTGTTGATAATTACAGTCCCAGCACTGTAATGACACCCACACACCGACCACCCAATGATTGACTGTTAATATTTACAGTCCAAGCACTGTAATGACACCCACACACCCACTACCCAATAACTGACTGTTGATATTTACAGTCTAAGCACTGTAATGACACCCACACACCCACCACCCCATGAATAACTGTTGATATTTACAGTCCAAGCTCTGCAATGACACTCACACACCCACCACCCTATGAATGACTGTTGATATTTACAGTCCAGGAACTGTAATGACACCCACACAAACACCACCCCATAAATGATGGTTGATATTTACAGTCCAAGCACTGTAATGACACCCACACACCTACCACCCCATGAATGACTGTTGATATTTACAGTCCAAACACTCTTATGACACCCACCACCCTCTGAATGACTATTGATATTTACAATTAAAACATTGTAATGACACCCACACACCCACCACCCTATGAATGACTGTTGATATTTACAGTCCAAACACTATAATGACACCCACACACCCACCACCCTATGAATGATTGTTGATATATACAGTGTAAGCACTGTAATGACACCCTCACACCCACCACCCCATGAATGACTGTTAATATTTACAGTCCAAGCATTGTAATAACACCCTCACCCCCACCACCCCATTAATGACTGTTGATATTTACAGTCAAAACAATGTAATGACACCCCCACACCCACCACCTTATGAATGACTGTTGATATTTACAGTCCAATCACTCTAATGACACTTACAACCTTATAAATGACTGTTGATATTTACAAACAAAACACTGTAATGACACCCACACACCCACCACCCCATGAATGTCTGTTGATATTTACAGTCAAAGCAATGTAATGACACCCACACACCTACCACCCCATGATTGACTGTTGATATTTACAGTCCAAGCACTGTAATGACAGCCACACACCCACCACCCTATAAATGACTGTTAATATTTACAGTCTAAGCACTGTAATGACACCCACACACCGACCACATCAAGAATTACTTTTGATATTTACAGTCCAAGCTCTATAATGACACCTACACACCCACCACCCCATGAATGACTGTTGATATTTACAGTCCAAGTTCTGTAATGACACTCACACACCCACCACCCTATGAATGACTGTTGATATTTACAGTCCATGCACTGTAATGACACCCACACACCTACCACCCCATACATGATGGTTAATATTTATTGGCCAAGCACTGTAATGACATCCACACACCCACCACTCCAAGAATGACTGTTGATATTTTCAGTCCAAGCACTGTAATGACATCCACACACCCACCACCCCATGAATGACTGTTGATATTTACAGTCCAAGCACTGTAATGACACCCACACACCCACCACCGAATGTATGATGGTTTATATATACAGTCCAGGAACCGTAATGACACCCACACACTCTTACTTACTTATGTTACTTATGTGATGGCTTCTAGGGACTTTCAACGGTTGCCAGCTCTCCAAGTCACTCCGTAGATCAACTAAAGCCGGAAACTTGGTCTCATTTCTTCATTTATGAGGTTGTAAGACTCGGTGAAGCGGTGTGTCTTCAGTCTCTTTTTGAATAGAGCAGCTGTTTCTGCTGCCCTAACGAAGTTCGGAAGGTTGTTGTAGAGGCGAGGAGCACTATTTGCGAACGCTTTTTTTCCACATTCCCTTCTGAATCTTGGGTCCAGAAGCCTATTCACCTCGCTGCTATGTCGCAATTCTACATTGGTATCCACATGAAAGTCCAGGAGCATATCTCGCATGTAAACTGGTTTGCCAAAATTTAACGCTTGATGAACCATGACACACTGCTTGTAAACGATACGTGCCTTAATAGGAAGCCAATGTAGTTGTATGAGTGCTGGCGTTATTTGATCTCTTCTTGACAGACCTCGTATCAATTTCGCAGCTCTGTTCGTGATCATCTGGAGTTTCTTCAATAGATAATCAGGCAAGCCGTAATATAGGGAATTACAGTAATCCAATTTACTTAGAACATGATTGTAAACCAGTTTCGTCATCACACTCTGATCAAGGTATTTCCTTACGAAAGCCAAATTGCTCAAGTGGTATCCAGCAATTTGAACCACATGACCAATCTGATCTCTCATCATTAGCTCACTGTCCAACATCACCCCGAGACTCTTCACACATTTGTTGATTGTGATTTCCCTATCATTCACTTTCAGTTTATGTACTCCCAAGCTGTCGAAGTCAGTTCTACGACCGACATACAGACATTCTGTTTTATCTTGATTTAATTTAAGCTGCCTGGAATCCATCCATTGCTTAATGTCAGTAAGGACAGAGCTCAAATGAGTTTCTGAATCGTGTATATTTGTGAATGACATATAAAACTGCGTGTCATCCGCAAAAAGCTTGAATCTGACTTCGTACTTTTTAAGTAGTACAGAAAAATCTGTAGTATATAAACAGAAGAGTATTGGGCCTAAAACACTACCCTGAGGCACACCTCTTGTTAATGGTATTGCGTCAGAAAATTAATTTCCTATTTTTACACAGTAGTTGTGGCCAGTCAGATAACTCTTCAGGTACGAGAGAGCAGCACCTATTATACCAATATGTTCACAGACACTCAGTAAGACACTGTGCACTACTGTGTCGAATGCAGCACTCAAATCCAGTAATACCAACAGACCACATTTTCCATCATCCATCAAAGTGCGCATGTCACTTACGATAGAACACAGAGCAGTCTCCGTGGAATACAGATGACGGTAGGCTGACTGGTTATCATGAATTGCACCAACCATATCCAAATAATCCATCAATTGAGTTAAAATTACCTTTTCCAAAATCTTGGATTGAAAAGTTAAATTGGATACAGGACGAAATGAGCTGAAAGATTGGGGGTCAAGATTCCCCTTCAATGTGGGTGTTACAATAGCTTGCTTTTCAGAGTTTGGGAACACACTATTAGCAATACTCACATTTACCATTTTTGTGATAACGCTGACCAGACGATCAAACCTTTTGTTTCTATTAAACAGCTTGAACGGCATAGGGTCGATTGCAGAGTACGTAGGTTTTGCCTTCTTGATCATCTCACTAACAGTCAATTCACTCACAATTCGGAACTCACTCAGTTTAATATCAGAAGTTTGTTCACTCATAACCATATGCGAACTATCACTCACAAACGTCGATATAATATTCTTGATCTTATTATCGAAAAAATATACAAAATCATTGGCCAACTTGCTATCCGAACAGCTCTCCGGCAACTTATGCTTCCTCTTATCACCAGTCAGGCAGTCAAGTATCTTGTAGAGCTCGTGTATATTCGATCCCGCCATTTCAGTTTTCTCTTTGTAATAACTGCACTTTCTCTTGGTGACAAGCCTTAATTCGTAGTTTCGTGCTTGAGTATATGCATGTCTACATTCCTCAGTACGATACTTGCGCTACCGTCTTTCCATCTTTTTTTTATTAATTTTCGCTTTATTTATGTCATTGTTGAACCACGGAGATTCATTATCACTATTATTTTCTTCTCAACTATAGGACACATTTTGTCGTATTCAGACTTCAGCGTGTAATTGTATAGATTGTACAAACAGTCATGACACTCTCCTTTCACTGCCCACCCATGATTGCACGAATCACCGTATTGCTCGACTATCTTATTACAAACGAGTGATAGTAGACCATCACTATTAAAATTTCTTCTGGACCGAAAAGAAATATTCTTTACTTGCCTTTTACTCAACAACAGGTTCAGATTAAACACCACAAGTTTGTGTATCGGTGAAAGGGAGCATACATCGTCCACCTGAAGGTTACGTACCAGGTCTCCAGATGTGTCCACCAAGACCAAATCAATAATATGGCCACAAATCGATGTGGGCTTGTTCACTACATTGACCAGGTTAAACGTTGCTAACATATCTGTAAATCGCTGAACATAGCGGGCTCCTGGAGTATCAAGCCAAAAATTAAAATCTCCCAACACAATGACATTAGAGCTAATCATGTCAACCGTCTCGAGGTACAGCTCAAGCTCATCAATGAATAAACCAGGGCTAGTAGCAGGGGGTCTATATATTGTTATAAACGTTACTTTGCTTCCACCAGCTTGACACTCAACCTGAAGGAGTTCGAAACTTTCAAACCCCGGCGACTTGCATACCTTCACCTTCTTTATAGAATTTGAAACAAATAGACCAACACCTCCGCCTCGACCCGTACACCTCGGTTTATGTAAAAAAGAATGAGTCACCGGAGTCATTTCCTGGATACAGCTGAGTCAAATTTCGTTAACCACGTCTCAGTAATGGCATAAAAATCTAAACAGCCATCAACAATCGTCTGGCGTATCTCAAATGTTTTATTTTTAGCAGACTGCACGTTCAATAGTCCACAATTAACACTTTGCATATTAAAAGCCATGGTTAGTGTTGAGTCTGATCCTATTTACCTCCGAGGTGAAAATGGGGCAAGACAAACTACTTACAGAGTGTTCGCTTTGACGTTTTGAAGCAGCACAGTTGAAGCATTTTCTCACATCAGACTGGCAAGAGCGACCTTCATGCTGACCTGCACACTTATAGCAGTGGGGTGCATGACCTTTGACCTTGGATTGGCAACTATCCGACTTGTGACCGAATTTCAGGCAGTGGTAACACAGTAGTGGAAAATAACGATCGTATACCTGATGAACGCCCCACTTCAGCTTCAGCTTGTCATTCATCCCGTGAATTCTTGCACGTACCTCTGGATCACACTTCAGTACATAATGTACAGTCCCTCCTGCAACTGGTCTTTCAGAAACAATTTTCATTTCATTCATAACTCCGTCAATCGATTCCAAATTATTCCTTACAATAACTTCTTCAATGAGCGATTCCTTGTCCTCATTCCGAGCCACATTACATACCATAATTTTGGGGTCCCATCGCTTCCCATTGGAAACAATTAAATTCCCCACCTCGTGTAACTTATTTTGTGCAGCATTTCTCTTCTCTTCAGATTCAAGATTTATAACAATATTTCCCTTGTTAGTGAATTTGGAGTCCATAATTTGAACATCCGACAACAATTCTTCGACCTCTTTCTTCATATCAACTGCTTTTTCGCTACCCTTTGCTTTAATAATAAGAAGATTCTTATTTTTCTGTGTGCGTTTCCGTTTCCTGCTTCTCGACACCAAATCAGCCCAGTTCATGCCATCTTTTTCCACCTGGCCCGATTGAGCTGACACAGCCTCTTCCACAGCCAGTGTGACCCTGTCAGTCAGAGCCGGCAAAGCAGCCATTACACTATTCTGAAGATTCTCGGGTAGTCTTATATCCTTCAGCATATTCTTGATTTCAATAATATCACTTTTCATTACATTAATCTCCTCTCGAAGGTGAACTTCACTCTTTATCACTAGAGCACAAGGATCACAAACCCAATTTACTTCCGAAGCATTTGATTTCAAACCAGTCATTCTCGTACAAGTGCTATGGCCGCCCAATATTGCACTTGAGACATTTCAGCCACTTGACCTTTCCATCATCTCGCTCATGACAGACAAGGCACAGCTCGTCAACTGGAGAACCCATGCTGGACGTGCCAAAACATATACAGGCGCACTAGCACTGCACTGTTAATGTAAACACTAGCACTGTTTATACATGTCACGGAGCTAACGAGACACGTCCTTTCACCACCGCAGTCTCCCTTACACCCCATGAATGACTGTTGATATTTACAGTCCAAGCACTGTCATGACACCCACACATGCACCACCCCATGTATGACTGTTGATATTTACAGTCCAAGCACTCTAATGACACCCACCACCCAATAAATGAATGTTGATATTTATAGTTAAAACACTGTAATGACACCCACACACCCACCACCTCATGAATGACTGTTGATATTTACAGTCCAAGCACTGCAATGACACCCACACACTGACCATCCCAAGATTGACTATTGATATTTACAGTCCAAGCACTGTAATGACACCCACACACCCACCACCCAAAAAATGACTGTAGATATTTACAGTCTAAGAACTTTAATAACACCCACACACCCACAAACCCATGAAGGACTGTTGATAATTACAGTCTAAGCACTGTAATGACACCCACACACCCACCACCCCATGATTGTCTGTTGATATTTACAGTCCAAGCACTGTAATGACAGCCACACACCCACCACTCTATGAATGACTGTTGATATTTACAGTCCATGCTCTGTAATGACACCCACACACCCACCACCCCATAAATGACGGTTCATATTTATAGTCCAAGCACTGTAATGACACCAACACACCCACCAACCCAGGAATAACTGTTAACATTTATAGTCTGAGCTATGTAATGACACCCACACACTCACCACCCCATTAATGACTGTTGATATTTACAGTCCAAGTACTGTCATGACACCCACACATGCACCACCCCATGAATGACTGTTGATATTTATAGTCAAAGCACTGTAATGACACCCGACATACAATAAATGAATGTTGATATTTATAGTTAAAACACTGTAATGACACCAACACACACACCACCCCATGAATGACTGTTGATAATTACAGTCCCAGCACTGTAATGACACCCACACACCGACCACCCCATGGTTGACTGTTAATATTTACAGTCCAAGCACTGTAATGAAACCCACACACCCACCACACAATAACTGACTGTTGATATTTACAGTCTAAGCACTGTAATGACACCCACACACCCACCACCCCATGAATGACTGTTGATATTTACAGTCCAAGCTCTGTAATGACACTCACACACCCACCACCCTATGAATGACTGTTGATATTTGCAGTCCAGGAACTGTAATGACACCCACACAAACACCACCCCATAAATGACGGTTGATATTTACAGTCCAAGCACTGTAATGACACCCACACACCCACCACCCCATGAATGACTGTTGATATTTACAATCAAAGCACTGCATAGACACCCAAACACCAAAACCCCGTGAATGACTGTTGATATTTACAGTCAAAGCATTTTAATGACACCCAACACCCCATGATTGACTGTTGATATTTACAGTCCAAGCACTGTAATGACACCAACCACCCCATGATTGACTGTTGATATTTACAGTCCAAGCACTAATGACACACACACACCCACCACACCATGAATGACTTGATATTTATAGTCCAAGCACTGTAATGACACCCACACACCTACCACCCCATGAATGACTGTTGATATTTACAGTTCAAGCACTATAATGAAACCCACACACCCACCACCCCATGAATGACTGTTGATATTTACAGTCCTAGCACTGTAATAACACCCTCACCCCCACCACCCCATGAATGACTGTTGATATTTAAAGTCAAAGCACTGTAATGACACCCCCACACCTACCACCTTATAAATTACTGTTGATATTTACAGTTCAAGCACTCTAATGACACCCACCACCTTTTAAATGGCTGTTGATATTTACAATCAAAACACTGTAATGACACCCACACACCCACCACCCCAAGAATGACTGTTGATATTTACAGTCAAAGCACTGTAATGACACCCACACACACACCACCCCATGATTGACTGTTGATATTTACAGTCCAAGCACTGTAATGACAGCCACACACCCACTACCCCATAAATGACTGTTGATATTTACAGTCTAAGCACTGTAATGACACCCACACAACGACCACCCCAAGAATGACTTTTGATATTTACAGTCCAAGCACTGTAATGACACCTACACACCCACCACCCCATGAATGTCTGTTGATATATACAGTCCAAGCTCTGTAATTACACTCACACACCCACCACCCTATGAATGACTATTGATATTTACAGTCCAAGAACTGTAATGACACCCACACACCCACCACCCCATAAATGACGGTTAATATTTATAGGCCAATCACTGTAATGACACCCACACACCCACCACCTTAAGAATAACTGTTGATATTTTCAGTCCAAGCACTGTAATGACATCCACACACCCACCACCCCATGAATGACTGTTAATATTTACAGTCTGAGCAGTGTAATGACACCCACACACCCAGCACCTAATGTATGATGGTTTATATTAGCAGTCCAGGAAATGTAATGACACCCACACATGCACCACCCCATGAATGACTGTTGATATTTACACTCCAAGCACTCTAATGACACCCACCACCCAATAAATGAATGTTGATATTTATAGTTAAAACACTGTAATGACACCCGCCCACCCACCACCTCATGAATGACTGTTGATATTTACAGTCCAAGCACTATAATGACACCCACACACCGACCTTCCCATGATTAACTATTGATATTTACTGTCCAAGCACAGTAATGACACCCACACACCCACCACCCAATAAATGATTGTTGATATTTTCAGTCCTAGCACTGTAATGACACCCTCACCCCCACCACCCCATGAATGACTGTTGATATTTACAGTCAAAGCACTGTAATGACACCCTCACACCTACCACCTTATAAATTACTGTTGATATTTACAGTTCAAGCACTCTCATGACACCCCCCACCTTTTAAATGGCTGTTGATATTTACAATCAAAACACTGTAATGACACCCACACACCCACCACCCCAAGAATGACTATTGATATTTACAGTCAAAGCAATGTAATGACACCCAACCACCCACCACCCCATGATTGACTGTTGATATTTACAGTCCAAGCTCTGTAATTACACTCACACACCCACCACCCAATGAATGACTGTTGATATTTACAGTCCAAGCACTGTAATGACACCCACACACCCACCACCCCATAAATGATGATTCATATTTATAGACCAAGCACTGTAATGACACCAACACACCCACCACCCCAGGAATAACTGTTAATATTTACAGTCTGAGCTCTGTAATGACACCCACACATTAATGATGGTTGATATTTACAGTCCAAAAACAGTAATGACACCCACACACCGACCTTCCCATGATTATCTATTGATATTTACTGTCCAAGCACTGTAATGACACCCACACACATACCACCCAATAAATGACTGTTGATATTTTCAGTCCTAGCACTGTAATGACACCCTCACCCCCACCACCCCATGAATGACTGTTGATATTTACAGTCAAAGCACTGTAATGACACCCTCACACCTACCACCTTATAAATTACTGTTGATATTTACAGTTCAAGCACTCTCATGACACCCCCCACCTTTTAAATGGCTGTTGATATTTACAATCAAAACACTGTAATGACACCCACACACCCACCACCCCAAGAATGACTATTGATATTTACAGTCAATGCAATGTAATGACACCCAACCACCTACCACCCCATGATTGACTGTTGATATTTACAGTCCAAGCACTGTAATGACAGCCACACACCCACCACCCCATAAATGACTGTTGATATTTACAGTCTTAGCACTGTAATGACACCCACACACCGACCACCCCAAGAATGACTTTTGATATTTACAGTCCAAGCACTGTAATGACACCTACACACCCACCACCCCATGAATGTCTGTTGATAAATACAGTCCAAGCTCTGTAATTACACTCACACACCCACCACCTAATGAATGACTGTTGATATTTACAGTCCAAGCACTGTAATGACACCCACACACCCACCACCCCATAAATGATGATTCATATTTATAGTCCAAGCACTGTAATGACACCAACACACCCACCACCCCAGGAATAACTGTTAATATTTACAGTCTGAGCTCTGTAATGACACCCACACATTAATGATGGTTGATATTTACAGTCCAAAAACAGTAATGACACCCACACACTCACCACCCCATTAATGACTGTTGATATTTACAGTCCAAGTACTGTCATGACACCCACACATGCACCACCCCATAAATGACTGTTGATATTTATAGTCAAAGCACTGTAATGACACCCAACACCCAATAAATGAATGTTGATATTTATAGTTAAAACACTGTAATGACACCAACAAACACACCACCCCATGAATGACTGTTGATAATTACAGTCCCAGCACTGTAATGACACCGACACACCGACCACTCCATGATTGACTGTTAATATTTACAGTCCAAGCACTGTAATGACACCCACACACCCACCACACAATAACTGACTGTTGATATTTACAGTCTAAGCACTGTAATGACACCCACAAACCCACAACCCCATGAATGACTGTTGATATTTACAGTCCAAGCCCTGTAATGACACTCACACACCCACCACCCTATGAATGACTATTGATATTTGCAGTCCAGGAACTGTAATGACACCCACACAAACACCACCCCATAAATGACGGTTGATATTTACAATCCAAGCATTGTAATGACACCCACACATCCACCACCCCATGAATGACTGTTGATATTTACAGTCCAAGCACTGCATAGACACCCAAACACCAAAACCACATGAATGACTGTTGATATTTACAGTTCAAGCACTATAATGAAACCCACACAACCACCACCCCATGAATGACTGTTGATATTTACAGTCCTAGCACTGTAATGACACCCTCACCCCCACCACCCCATGAATGACTGTTGATATTTACAGTCAAAGCACTGTAATGACACCCCCACACCTACCACCTTATAAATTACTGTTGATATTTACAGTTCAAGCACTCTAATGACACCCACCACCTTTTAAATGGCTGTTGATATTTACAATCAAAACACTGTAATGACACCCACACACCCACCACCCCAAGAATGACTGTTGATATTTACAGTCAAAGCACTGTAATGACACCCACAAACCCACCACCCCATGATTGACTGTTGATATTTACAGTCCAAGCACTGTAATGACAGCCACACACCCACTACCCCATAAATGACTGTTGATATTTACAGTCTAAGCACTGTAATGACACCCACACACCGACCACCCCAAGAATGACTTTTGATATTTACAGTCCAAGCACTGTAATGACACCTACACACCCACCACCTCATGAATGTCTGTTGATATATACAGTTCAAGCTCTGTAATTACACTCACACACCCACCACCCTATGAATGACTATTGATATTTACAGTCCAAGCACTGTAATGACACCCACACACCCACCACCCCATAAATGACGGTTAATATTTATAGGCCAATCACTGTAATGACACCCACACACCCACCACCTTAAGAATAACTGTTGATATTTTCAGTCCAAGCACTGTAATGACATCCACACACCCACCACCCCATGAATGACTGTTAATATTTACAGTCTGAGCAGTGTAATGACACCCACACACCCAGCACCTAATGTATGATGGTTTATATTAGCAGTCCAGGAAATGTAATGACACCCACAACTGCACCACCCCATGAATGACTGTTGATATTTACACTCCAAGCACTCTAATGACACCCACCACCCAATAAATGAATGTTGATATTTATAGTTAAAACACTGTAATGACACCCGCCCACCCACCACCTCATGAATGACTGTTGATATTTACAGTCCAAGCACTATAATGACACCCACACACCGACCTTCCCATGATTAACTATTGATATTTACTGTCCAAGCACTGTAATGACACCCACACACCCACCACCCAATAAATGACTGTTGATATTTTCAGTCCTAGCACTGTAATGACACCCTCACCCCCACCACCCCATGAATGACTGTTGATATTTACAGTCAAAGCACTGTAATGACACCCTCACACCTACCACCTTATAAATTACTGTTGATATTTACAGTTCAAGCACTCTCATGACACCCCCCACCTTTTAAATGGCTGTTGATATTTACAATCAAAACACTGTAATGACACCCACACACCCACCACCCCAAGAATGACTATTGATATTTACAGTCAAAGCAATGTAATGACACCCAACCACCAACCACCCCATGATTGACTGTTGATATTTACAGTCCAAGCACTGTAATGACAGCCACACACCCACCACCCCATAAATGACTGTTGATATTTACAGTCTTAGCACTGTAATGACACCCACACACCGACCACCCCAAGAATGACTTTTGATATTTACAGTCCAAGCACTGTAATGACACCTACACACCCACCACCATATGAATGTCTGTTGATAAATACAGTCCAAGCTCTGTAATTACACTCACACACCCACCACCCAATGAATGACTGTTGATATTTACAGTCCAAGCACTGTAATGACACCCACACACCCACCACCCCATAAATGATGATTCATATTTATAGTCCAAGCACTGTAATGACACCAACACACCCACCACCCCAGGAATAACTGTTAATATTTACAGTCTGAGCTCTGTAATGACACCCACACATTAATGATGGTTGATATTTACAGTCCAAAAACAGTAATGACACCCACACACCGACCTTCCCATGATTAACTATTGATATTTACTGTCCAAGCACTGTAATGACACCAAAACACCCACCACCCAATAAATGACTGTTGATATTTTCAGTCCTAGCACTGTAATGACACCCTCACCCCCACCACCCCATGAATGACTGTTGATATTTACAGTCAAAGCACTGTAATGACACCCTCACACCTACCACCTTATAAATTACTGTTGATATTTACAGTTCAAGCACTCTCATGACACCCCCCACCTTTTAAATGGCTGTTGATATTTACAATCAAAACACTGTAATGACACCCACACACCCACCACCCCAAGAATGACTATTGATATTTACAGTCAAAGCAATGTAATGACACCCAACCACCCACCACCCCATGATTGACTGTTGATATTTACAGTCCAAGCACTGTAATGACAGCCACACACCCACCACCCCATAAATGACTGTTGATATTTACAGTCTTAGCACTGTAATGACACCCACACACCGACCACCCCAAGAATGACTTTTGATATTTACAGTCCAAGCACTGTAATGACACCTACACACCCACCACCCTATGAATGTCTGTTGATAAATACAGTCCAAGCTCTGTAATTACACTCACACACCCACCACCCAATGAATGACTGTTGATATTTACAGTCCAAGCACTGTAATGACACCCACACACCCACCACCCCATAAATGATGATTCATATTTATAGTCCAAGCACTGTAATGACACCAACACACCCACCACCCCAGGAATAACTGTTAATATTTACAGTCTGAGCTCTGTAATGACACCCACACATTAATGATGGTTGATATTTACAGTCCAAAAACAGTAATGACACCCACACACTCACCACCCCATTAATGACTGTTGATATTTACAGTCCAAGTACTGTCATGACACCCACACATGCACCACCCCATAAATAACTGTTGATATTTATAGTCAAAGCACTGTAATGACACCCAACACCCAATAAATGAATGTTGATATTTATAGTTAAAACACTGTAATGACACCAACAAACACACCACCCCATGAATGACTGTTGATAATTACAGTCCCAGCACTGTAATGACACCGACACACCGACCACCCCATGATTGACTGTTAATATTTACAGTCCAAGCACTGTAATGACACCCACACACCCACCACACAATAACTGACTGTTGATATTTACAGTCTAAGCACTGTAATGACACCCACACACCCACAACCCCATGAATGACTGTTGATATTTACAGTCCAAGCCCTGTAATGACACTCACACACCCACCACCCTATGAATGACTATTGATATTTGCAGTCCAGGAACTGTAATGACACCCACACAAACACCACCCCATAAATGACGGTTGATATTTACAATCCAAGCATTGTAATGACACCCACACAACCACCACCCCATGAATGACTGTTGATATTTACAGTCCAAGCACTGCATAGACACCCAAACACCAAAACCCCATGAATGACTGTTGATATTTACAGTCCAAGCACTCTAATGACACCCAACACCCCATGATTGACTGTTGATATTTACAGTCCAATCACTGTAATTACACCAACCACCCCATGATTGACTGTTGATATTTACAGTCCAAGCACTAATGACACACACACACCCACCACACCATGAATGACTTGATATTTATAATCCAAGCACTGTAATGACACCCACACACCCACCACCCAATGAATGACTGTTGATATTTACAGTTCAAGCACTATAATGAAACCCACACACCCACCACCCCATGAATGACTGTTGATATTAACAGTCCTAGCACTGTAATGACACCCTCACCCCCACCACCTCATAAATGACTGTTGATATTTACAGTCAAAACACTGTAATGATACCCCAACATCTACCACATTATAAATTACTGTTGATATTTACAGTTCAAGCACTCTAATGACACCCACCACCTTTTAAATGGCTGTTGATATTTACAATCAAAACACTGTAATAACACCCACACACCCACCACCCCAAGAATGACTGTTGATATTTACAGTCAAAGCACTGTAATGACACCCACACACACACCACGCCATGATTGACTGTTGATATTTACAGTCCAAGCACTGTAATGACAGCCACACACCCACCACCCCATAAATTACTGTTGATATTTACAGTCTAAGCACTGTAATGACACCCACACACCGACCACCCCAAGAATGACTTTTGATATTTACAGTCCAAGCAATGTAATGACACCTACATAACCACCTCCCCATTATTGTCTGTTGATATATACAGTCCAAGCTCTGTAATTACACTCACACACCCACAACCCTATGAATGACTGTTGATATTTACAGTCCAAGCACTGTAATGACACCCACACACCCACCACCCCATAAATGACGGTTAATATTTATAGGCCAATCACTGTAATGACACCCACACACCCACCATATTAAGAATGAGTGCTGATATTTTCAGTCCAAGCACTGTAATGACATCCACACACCCACCACCCCATGAATGACTGTTAATATTTACAGTCTGAGCAGTGTAATGACCCCCACACACCCACCACCTAATGTATGATGGTTTATATTAGCAGTCCAGGAAATGTAATGACACCCACACACTCACCACACCATTAATGACTGTTGATATTTACAGTCCAATCACTGTCGTGACACCCACACATGCACCACCTAATGAATGACTGTTGATATTTACACTCCAAGCACTCTAATGACTCCCACAACCCAATAAATAAAAGTTGATATTTATAGTAAAAAAACTGTAATGACACCCGCCCACCCTCAACCCAATGAATGACTGTTGATATTTACAGTCCAAGCACTATAATGACACCCACACACCGACCTTCCCATGATTGAAGATTGATATTTACTATCCAAGCACTGTAATGACACCCACACACCCACCACACAATAACTGACTGTTGATATTTACAGTCTAAGCACTGTAATGACACCCACACACCCACAACCCCATGAATGACTGTTGATATTTACAGTCCAAGCCCTGTAATGACACTCACACACACACCACCCTATGAATGACTATTGATATTTGCAGTCCAGGAACTGTAATGACACCCACACAAACACCACCCCATAAATGACGGTTGATATTTACAGTCCAAGCACTGTAATGACACCCACACACCCACCACCCTATGAATGACTGTTGATATATACAGTCCAAGCACTGCATAGACACCCAAACACCAAAACCCCATGAATGACTGTTGATATTTACAGTCCAAGCACTATAATGACACCCACACACCGACCTTCCCATGATTGACTAATGATATTTACTATCCAAGCACTGTAATGACACCCACACACCCACCACACAATAACTGACTGTTGATATTTACAGTCTAAGCACTGTAATGACACCCACACACCCACAACCCCATGAATGACTGTTGATATTTACAGTCCAAGCCCTGTAATGACACTCACACACACACACCACCCTATGAATGACTATTGATATTTGCAGTCCAGGAACTGTAATGACACCCACACAAACACCACCCCATAAATGAAGGTTGATATTTACAGTCCAAGCACTGTAATGACACCCACACACCCACCACCCTATGAATGACTGATGATATATACAGTCCAAGCACTGCATAGACACCCAAACACCAAAACCCCATGAATGACTGTTGATATTTACAGTCCAAGCACTCTAATGACACCTAACACCCCATGATTGACTGTCGATATTTACAGTCCAAGCACTGTAATGACACCAACCACCCCATTATTGACTGTTGATATTTACAGTCCAAGCACTAATGACACACACACACCCACCACACCATGAATGACTTGATATTTATAGTCCAAGCTCTGTAATGACACCCACACACCCACCACCCCATGAATGACTGTTGATATTTTCAGTTCAAGCACTATAATGAAACCCACACACCCACCATCCCATGAATGACTGTTGATATTTACAGTCCTAGCACTGTAATGACACCCTCACCCCCACCACCTCATGAATGACTGTTGATATTTACAGTCAAAGCACTGTAATGATACCCCAACACCTACCACCTTATAAATTACTGTTGATATTTACAGTTCAAGCACTCTAATGACACCCACCACCTTTTAAATGGCTGTTGATATTTACAATCAAAACACTGTAATAACACCCACACACCCACCACCCCATGATTGACTGTTGATATTTACAGTCCAAGCACTGTAATGACAGCCACACACCCACCACCCCATAAATGACTGTTGATATTTACAGTCTAAGCACTGTAATGACACCCACACACAGACCACCCCAAGAATGACTTTTGATATTTACAGTCCAAGCACTGTAATGACACCTACACACCCACCTCCCCATTATTGTCTGTTGATATATACAGTCCAAGCTCTGTAATTACACTCACACACCCACAACCCTATGAATGACTGTTGATATTTACAGTCCAAGCAATGTAATGACACCCACACACCCACCATCCCATAAATGACGGTTAATATTTATAGGCCAATCACTGTAATGACACCCACACACCCACCACATTAAGAATGAGTGTTGATATTTTCAGTCCAGGCACTGTAATGACATCCACACACCCACCAACCCATGAATGACTGTTAATATTTACATTCTGAGCAGTGTAATGACCCCCACACACCCACCACCTAATGTATGATGGTTTATATTAGCAGTCCAGAAAATGTAATGACACCCACACACTCACCACCCCATTAATGACTGTTGATATTTACAGTCCAATCACTGTCGTGACACCAACACATGCACCACCCCATGAATGACTGTTGATATTTACACTCCAAGCACTCTAATGACACCAACAACCCAATAAATAAAAGTTGATATTTATAGTTAAAACACTGTAATGACACCCGCCCACCCACCACCTCATGAATGACTGTTGATATTTACAGTCCAAGCACTCTAATGACACCCAACACCCCATGATTGACTGTCGATATTTACAGTCCAAGCACTGTAATGACACCAACCACCCCATTATTGACTGTTGATATTTACAGTCCAAGCACTAATGACACACACACACCCACCACACCATGAATGACTTGATATTTATAGTCCAAGCACTGTAATGACACCCACACACCCACCACCCCATGAATGACTGTTGATATTTTCAGTTCAAGCACTATAATGAAACCCACACACCCACCATCCCATGAATGACTGTTGATATTTACAGTCCTAGCACTGTAATGACACCCTCACCCCCACCACCTCATGAATGACTGTTGATATTTACAGTCAAAGCACTGTAATGATACCCCAACACCTACCACCTTATAAATTACTGTTGATATTTACAGTTCAAGCACTCTAATGACACCCACCACCTTTTAAATGGCTGTTGATATTTACAATCAAAACACTGTAATAACACCCACACACCCACCACCCCATGATTGACTGTTGATATTTACAGTCCAAGCACTGTAATGACAGCCACACACCCACCACCCCATAAATGACTGTTGATATTTACAGTCTAAGCACTGTAATGACACCCACACACCGACCACCCCAAGAATGACTTTTGATATTTACAGTCCAAGCACTGTAATGACACCTACACACCCACCTCCCCATTATTGTCTGTTGATATATACAGTCCAAGCTCTGTAATTACACTCACACACCCACAACCCTATGAATGACTGTTGATATTTACAGTCCAAGCACTGTAATGACACCCACACACCCACCATCCCATAAATGACGGTTAATATTTATAGGCCAATGACTGTAATGACACCCACACACCCACCACATTAAGAATGAGTGTTGATATTTTCAGTCCAGGCACTGTAATGACATCCACACACCCACCAACCCATGAATGACTGTTAATATTTACATTCTGAGCAGTGTAATGACCCCCACACACCCACCACCTAATGTATGATGGTTTATATTAGCAGTCCAGAAAATGTAATGACACCCACACACTCATCACCCCATTAATGACTGTTGATATTTACAGTCCAATCACTGTCGTGACACCAACACATGCACCACCCCATGAATGACTGTTGATATTTACACTCCAAGCACTCTAATGACACCAACAACCCAATAAATAAAAGTTGATATTTATAGTTAAAACACTGTAATGACACCCGCCCACCCACCACCTCATGAATGACTGTTTTTATTTACAGTCCAAGCACTATAATGACACCCACACACCGACCTTCCCATGATTGACTATTGATATTTACTATCCAAGCACTGTAATGACACCCACACCCCCACAACCCCATGAATGACTGTTGATATTTACAGTCAAAGCACGGTAATGACACCCTAACACCTACCACCTTATAAATTACTGTTGATATTTACAGTTCAAGCACTCTAATGACACCCACCACCTTTTAAATGGCTGTTGATATTTACAATCAAAACACTGTAATGACACCCACACACCCACCACCCCAAGAATGACTATTGATATTTACAGTCAAAGCACTGTAATGACACCCACACACCCACCACCCCATGATTGTCTGTTGATATATACAGTCCAAGCTCTGTAATTACACTCACACACCCACCACCCAATGAATGACTGTTGATATTTACAGTCCAATTACTGTAATGACACGCACACACCCACCACCCCATAAATGATGATTCATATTTATAGTCCAAGCACTGTAATGACACCAACACACCCACCACCCCAGGAATAACTGTTAATATTTACAGTCTGAGCTCTGTAATGACACCCACACATTAATGATGGTTGATATTTACAGTCCAAAAACTGTAATGACACCCACACACTCACCACCCCATTAATGACTGTTGATATTTACAGTCTAAGTACTGTCATGACACCCACACATGCACCACCCCATAAATGACTGTTGATATTTATAGTCAAAGCACTGTAATGACACCCAACACCCAATAAATGAATGTTGATATTTATAGTTAAAACACTGTAATGACACCAACAAACACACCACCCCATGAATGACTGTTGATAATTACAGTCCCAGCACTGTAATGACACCGACACACCGACCACCCCATGATTGACTGTTAATATTTACAGTCCAAGCACTGTAATGACACCCACACACCCACCACACAATAACAGACTGTTGATATTTACAGTCTAAGCACTGTAATGACACCCACACACCCACAACCCCATGAATGACTGTTGATATTTACAGTCCAAGCCCTGTAATGACACTCACACACCCACCACCCTATGAATGACTATTGATATTTGCAGTCCAGGAACTGTAATGACACCCACACAAACACCACCCAATAAATAACGGTTGATATTTACAGTCCAAGCACTGTAATGACACCCACACACCCACCACCCCATGAATGACTGTTGATATTTACAGTCCAAGCACTTCATAGACACTCAAACACCAAAACCCCATGAATGACTGTTGATATTTACAGTCCAAGAACTCTAATGACACCCAACACCCCATGATTGACTGTTGATATTTACAGTCCAAGCACTGTAATGACACCAACCACCCCATGATTGACTGTTGATATTTACAGTCCAAGCCCTAATGACACACACACCCACCACACCATGAATGACTTGATATTTATAGTCCAAGCACTGTAATGACACCCACACACCAACCACCCCATGAATGACTGTTGATATTTACAGTTCAAGCACTATAATGAAACCCACACACCCACCACCCTATGAATGACTGTTGATATTTACAGTCCTAGCACTGTAATGACACCCTCACCCCAACCACCTCATGGATGACTGTTGATATTTACAGTCAAAGCAGTGTAATGATACCCCAACACCTACCACCTTATAAATTACTGTTGATATTTACAGTTCAAGCACTCTAATGACACCCACCACCTTTTAAATGGCTGTTGATATTTACAATCAAAACACTGTAATGACATCCACACACCCACCACCCCATGAATGACTGTCAATATTTACAGTCTGAGCAGTGTCATGACCCCCACACACCCACCACCTAATGTATGATGGTTTACATTAGCAGTCCAGGAAATGTAATGACACCCACACACTCACCACCCCATTAATGACTGTTGATATTTACAGTTCAATCACTGTCGTGACACCCACACATGCACCACCCCATGAATGACTGTTGATATTTACACTCCAAGCACTCTAATGACACCCACAACCCAATAAATAAAAGTTGATATTTATAGTTAAAACACTGTAATGACACCCGCCCACCCACCACCTCATGAATGACTGTTGATATTTACAGTCCAAGCACTATAATGACACCCACACACCGACCTTCCCATGATTGACTATTGATATTTACTATCCAAGCACTGTAATGACACCCACACACCCACCACACAATAACTGACTGTTGATATTTACAGTCTAAGCACTATAATGAAACCCACACACCCACCATCCAATGAATGACTGTTGATATTTACAGTCCTAGCACTGTAATGACACCCCAACACCTACCACCTTATAAATTACTGTTGATATTTACAGTTCAAGCACTCTAATGACACCCACCACCTTTTAAATGGCTGTTAATATTTACAATCAAAACATTGTAATAACACCCACACACCCACCACCCCAAGAATGACTGTTGTTATTTACATTCAAAGCACTGTAATGACACCCACACACCGAAAACCCCAAGAATGACTTTTGATATTTACAGTCCAAGCACTGTAATGACACCTACACACCCACCTCCCCATTATTGTCTGTTGATATATACAGTCCAAGCTCTGTAATTACACTCACACACCCACAACCCTATGAATGACTGTTGATATTTACAGTCCAAGCACTGTAATGACACCCACACACCCACCATCCCATAAATGATGATTAATATTTATAGACCAATCACTGTAATGACACCCACACACCCACCACATTAAGAATGAGTGTTGATATTTTCGGTCCAGGCACTGTAATGACATCCACACACACACCAACCCATGAATGACTGTTAATATTTACAGTCTGAGCAGTGTAATGACACCAACACACCCACCAACCCAGGAATAACTGTTAACATTTATAGTCTGAGCTATGTAATGACACCCACACACTCACCACCCCATTAATGACTGTTGATATTTACAGTCCAATCACTGTCGTGACACCCACACATGCACCACCCCATGAATGACTGTTGATATTTACACTCCAAGCACTCTAATGACACCCACAACCCAATAATTAAAGTTGATATTTATAGTTAAAACACTGTAATGACACCCGCCCACCCACCACCTCATGAATGACTGTTGATATTTACAGTCCAAGCACTATAATGACACCCACACACCGACCTTCCCATGATTGACTATTGATATTTACTATCCAAGCACTGTAATGACACCCACACACCCACCACACAATAACTGACTGTTGATATTTACAGTCTAAGCACTGTAATGACACCCACACACCCACAACCCCATGAATGACTGTTGATATTTACAGTCCAAGCCCTGTAATGACACTCACACACCCACCACCCCATAAATGACGGTTGATATTTACAGTCCAAGCACTGTAATGACACCCACACACCCACCACCCCATGAATGACTGTTGATATTTACATTCCAAGCACTGCATAGACACCCAAACACCAAAACCCCATGAATGACTGTTGATATTTACAGTCCAAGCACTCTAATGACACCCAACACCCCATGATTGACTGTTGATATTTACAGTTCAAGCACTGTAATGACACCAACCACCCCATGATTGACTGTTGATATTTATAGTCTAAGCACTAATGACACACACACACCCACCACACCATGAATGACCTGATATTTATAGTCCAAGCACTGTAATGACACCCACACACCTACCACCCCATGAATGACTGTTGATATTTACAGTTCAAGCACTATAATGAAACCCACACACCCACCACCCCATTAATGACTGTTGATATTTACAGTCCTAGCACTGTAATGACACCCTCACCCCCACCACCTCATGAATGACTGTTGATATTTACAGTCAAAGCACTGTAATGATACCCCAACACCTACCACCTTATAAATAACTGTTGATATTTACAGTTCAATCACTCTAATGACACCCACCACCTTTTAAATGGCTGTTGATATTTACAATCAAAACACTGTAATAACACCCACACACCCACCACCCCAAGAATGACTGTTGATATTTACAGTCAAAGCATTGTAATGACACCCACACACCCACCACCCCATGATTGACTGTTGATATTTACAGTCCAAGCACTGTAATGACAGCCACACACATACCACCCCATAAATGACTGTTGATATTTACAGTCTAAGCACTGTAATGACACCCACACACCGACCACCCCAAGAATGACTTTTGATATTTACAGTCCAAGCACTGTAATGACACCTACACACCCACCTCCCTATTATTGTCTGTTGATATATACAGTCCAAGCTCTGTAATTACACTCACACACCCACAACCCTATGAATGACTGTTGATATTTACAGTCCAAGCACTGTAATGACACCCACACACCCACCACCCCATAAATGACGGTTAATATTTTTAGGCCAATCACTGTAATGACACCCACACACCCACCACATTAAGAATGAGTGTTGATATTTTCAGTCCAAGCACTGTAATGACATCCACACACCCACCACCCCATGAATGACTGTTAATATTTACAGTCTTAGCAGTGTAATGACCCCCACACACCCACCACCTAATGTATGATGGTTTATATTAGCAGTCCAGGAAATGTAATGACACCCTCACACTCACCACCCCTTTAATGACTGTTGATATTTACAGTCCAAGCACTGTAATGACAGCCACACACCCACCACCCCATAAATGACTGTTGATATTTACAGTCCAAGCACTGTAATGACACCCACACACCCACCACCCCATGAATGACTGTTGATATTTACAGTCCAAGCACTTCATAGACACTCAAACACCAAACCCTATGAATGACTGTTGAAATTTACAGTCCAAGCACTCAAATAACACCCAACACCCCATGATTGACTGTTGATATTTACAGTCCAAGCACTGTAATGACACCAACCACCCCATGATTGACTGTTGATATTTACAGTCCAAGCCCTAATGACACACACACCCACCACACCATAAATGACTTGATATTTACAGTTCAAGCACTATAATGAAACCCACACACCCACCACCCTATGAATGACTGTTGATATTTACAGTCCTAGCACTGTAATGACACCCTCACCCCCACCACCTCATGAATGACTGTTAATATTTACAATCAAAGCAGTGTAATGATACCCCAACACCTACCACCTTATAAATTACTGTTGATATTTACAGTTCAAGCACTCTAATGACACCCACCACCTTTTAAATGGCTGTTGATATTTACAATCAAAACACTGTAATAACACCCACACACCCACCACCCCAAGAATGACTGTTGATATTTACAGTCAAAGCACTGTAATGACACCCACACACACTCCACCCCATGATTGACTGTTGATATTTACAGTCCAAGCACTGTAATGATAGCCACACACCCACCACCCCATAAATGACTGTTGATATTTACAGTCTAAGCACTGTAATGACACCCACACACCGACCACCCCAAGAATGACTTTTGATATTTACAGTCCAAGCACTGTAATGACACCTACACACCCACCTCCCCATTATTGTCTGTTGATATTTACAGTCCAAGCACTGTAATGACACCCACACACCCACCACCCCATAAATGACGGTTAATATTTATAGGCCAATCACTGTAATGACACCCACACACCCACCACATTAAGAATGAGTGTTGATATTTTCAGTCAAAGCACTGTAATGACATCCACACTCCCACCACCCCATGAATGACTGTTAATATTTACAGTCTGAGCAGTGTAATGACCTCCACACACCCACCACCTAATGTATGATGGTTTATATTAGCAGTCCAGGAAATGTAATGACACCCACACACTCACCACCCCATTAATGACTGTTGATATTTACAGTCCAATCACTGTCGTGACACCCACACATGCACCACCCCATGAATGACTGTTGATATTTACACTCCAAGCACTCTAATGACACCCACAACCCAATAAATAAAAGTTGATATTTATAGTTAAAACACTGTAATGACACCCGCCCACCCACCACCTCATTAATGACTGTTGATATTTACAGTCCAAGCACTATAATGACACCCACACACCGACCTTCCCATGATTGACTATTGATATTTACTATCCAAGCACTATAATGACACCCACACACCCACCACACAATAACTGACGGTTGATATTTACAGTCTAAGCACTGTAATGACACCCACACACCCACAACCCCATGAATGACTGTTGATATTTACAGTCCAAGCCCTGTAATGACACTCACACACCCACCACCCTATGAATGACTATTGATATTTGCAGTCCAGGAACTGTAATGACACCCACACAAACACCACCCCATAAATGACGGTTGATATTTACAGTCCAAGCACTGTAATGACACCCACACACCCACCACCCCATGAATGACTGTTGATATTTACAGTCCAAGCACTGCATAGACACCCAAACACCAAAACCCCATGAATGACTGTTGATATTTTCAGTCCAAGCTCTCTAATGACACCCAACACCCCATGATTGACTGTTGATATTTACAGTTAAAGCACTGTAATGACACCAACCACCCCATGATTGACTGTTGATATTTACAGTCCAAGCACTAATGACACACACACACCCACCACACCATGAATGACTTGATATTTATAGTCCAAGCACTGTAATGACACCCACACACCCACCACCCCATGAATGACTGTTGATATTTACAGTTCAAGCACTATAATGAAACACACACACCCACCACCCCATGAATGACTATTGATATTTACAGTCCTAGCACTGTAATGACACCTTCACCCACACCACCTCATGAATGACTGTTGATATTTACAGTCAAATCACTGTAATGATACCCCAACACCTACCACCTTATAAATAACTGTTGATATTTACAGTTCAAGCACTCTAATGACACCCAACACCTTTTAAATGGCTGTTGATATTTACAATCAAAACACTGTAATAACACCCACACACCCACCACCCCAAGAATGACTGTTGATATTTACAGTCCAAGCACTGTAATGACAGCCACACACATACCACCCCATAAATGACTTTTGATATTTACAGTCTAAGCACTGTAATGACACCCACACACCGACCACCCCAAGAATGACTTTTGATATTTACAGTCCAAGCACTGTAATGACACCTACACACCCACCTCCCCATTATTGTCTGTTGATATATACAGTCCAAGCTCTGTAATTACACTCACACACCCACAACCCTATGAATGACTGTTGATATTTACAGTCCAAGCACTGTAATGACACCCACACACCCACCACCCCATAAATGACGGTTAATATTTATAGGCCAATCACTGTAATGACACCCACACATCCACCACATTAAGAATGAGTGTTGATATTTTCAGTCCTAGCACTGTAATGACATCCACACACCCACCACCCCATGAATGACTGTTAATATTTACAGTCTGAGTAGTGTAATGACCCCCACACACCCACCACCTAATGTATGATGGTTTATATTAGCAGTCCAGGAAATGTAATGACACCGACACACTCACCACCCCATTAATGACTGTTGATATTTACAGTCCAAGCACTGTAATGACAGCCACACACCCACCACCCCATAAATGACTGTTGATATTTACAGTCTAAGCACTGTAATGACACCCACACACCGACCACCCCAAGAATGACTTTTGATATTTACAGTCCAAGCACTGTAATGACACCTACACACCCACCACCCCATGAATGTCTGTTGATATATACAGTCCAAGCTCTGTAATTACACTCACACACCCACCACCCTATGAATGACTGTTGATATTTACAGTCCAAACTCTGTAATGACACCCACACACCCACCACCCCATAAATGACGGTTAATATTTATAGTCCAATCACTGTAATGACACCCACACACTCACCACCTTAAGAATGACTGTTGATATTTTCAGTCCAAGCACTGTAATGACATCCTCACACCCACCACTCCATGAATGACTCTTAATATTTACAGTCTGAGCAGTGTAATGACACCCACACACCCACTACCTAATGTATGATGGTTTATATTAGCAGTCCAGGAACTGTAATGACACCCACACACTCACCACCCCATTAATGACTGTTGATATTTACAGTCCAATCACTGTCGTGACACCCACACATGCACCACCCCATGAATGACTGTTGATATTTACACTCCAAGCACTCTAATGACACCCACCACCTAATAAATGAATGTTGATATTTATAGTTAAAACACTGTAATGACACCCGCCCACCCACCACCTCATGAATGACTGTTGATATTTACAGTCCAAGCACTATAATGACACCCACACACCGACCTCTCCATGATTGACTATTGATATTTACTGTCCAAGCACTGTAATGACGCCCACACACCCACCACCACATAAATGACTGTTGATAATTACAGTTTAAGCACTGTAATGACACCCTCACACCCATCACCCTATGAATGACTGTTGATATTTACAGTCAAAGCACTGTAATGACACCTACACACCCACCACCCCATGAATTATGGTTGATATTTACAGTCCACGCAATGTAATGTCACCCACACACCCACCACCCAATGAATGACTGTTGATATTTACAGTCCAAGCACTTTAATGACACCAACCACCCAATAAATGACTGTTGATATTTACAGTCTAAGCACTGAAATGACACCCACACACCCACCAATCCATGAAGGACTGTTGATAATTACAGTCCAACCACTGTAATGACACCCACACACCCACCACCCCATGAATGACTGTTGATATTTACAGTCCAAGCACAAATGGCACACACACCCACCACCCCATGAGTGACTGTTGATATTTACAGTCCAAGCACTATAATGACACCCACACACCCACCACCCCATGAATGACTGTTGATATTTACAGTCCAAACACTCTAATAACACCCACCCCTCTATTAATGACTGTTGATATTTACAATCAAAACATTGTAATGACACCCACACAACCACCACCCCATAAATAACTGTCGATATTTACAGTCCAAGCACTGTAATGCCACCCACCACCCCTTGAATGACTGTTGATATTTACAGTCCAAGCACTAATGACACACAGACACCCAACACCCCATGAGTGACTGTTGATATTTACAGTCCAAGCACTATAATGACACCCACACACCCACCACCACATAAATGCCTGTTGATAATTACAGTCTAAGCACTGTAATGACACCCTCACACCCATCACCCTATGAATGACTGTTGATATTTACAGTCAAAGCACTGTAATGACACTTACACACCCACCACCCCATGAATTATGGTTGATATTTACTGTCCACGCAATGTAATGTCACCCACACACCCACCACCCAATGAAAGACTGTTGATATTTACAGTCCAAGCACTTTAATGACACCAACCAACCTATAATTGACTGTTGATATTTAAAATCAAAACACTGTAATGACACTCACACACCCAACATCTATAAATGACTTTTGATATTTACAGTTAAAACACTGTAATGACACCCGCACACCCACCACCCCATGATTGACTGTTGATATTTACAGTCCAAGCACTGTAATGACAGCCACACACCCACCACCCCATAAATGACTGTTGAATTTTACAGTTTAAGCACTGTAATGACACCCACACACCCACCACCCCATAAATGACTGTTGATATTTACAGTCTAAGCATTATAATGACACCCACACACTCACCACCCCAAGAATTACTTTTGATATTTACAGTCCAAGCAATGTAATGACACCTACACACCCACCACCCCATATCTCACAGTAATATTTACAGTCCAAGCACAGTAATGACACCCACACACCCAACACCCAATGAATGACTGTTGATATTTTCATCCCAAGCACTGTAATAACACCAACACACTTACCACCCCATAATTGACTGTTGATATTTACAGTCCAAGCACTGTAATGACAGCTACACACCCACCACCCAATAAATGTTTGTTGATATTTACAGTCTAAGCAATGTAATGACACCCACACAACCACAACCCCAAGAATGACTTTTGATATTTACAGTCCAAGCACTGTAATGACACCTACACACCAACCACCCCCTGAATGACTGTTGATATTTACAGTCCAAGCTCTGTAATGATACTCACACACCCAACACCCTATGAATGACTGTTGATATTTACAGTCCAAGCTCTGTAATGACACCCACACACCCACCACCCAATAAATGACTGTAATATTTATAGTCCAAGCACTGTAATGACAACCACACACCCACCACCCCATGATTGACTGTTGATATTTACACTCCAAGCACTGCATAGACACCCAAAAACCTACAACCCCATGAATGACTGTTGATATTTATAGTCAAAGCACTATAATGACACTCACACACCCACCACTCTATGAATGACTGTTGATATTTAGAGTCCAAGCACTGTAATTCCACCCACAACCCCTTGAATGACTGTTGATATTTACAGTCCAAGCACTAATGACACACAGACACCCACCACTCCATGAGTGACTGTTTATATTTACAGTCCAAGCACAATAATGACAGCCACACACCCACCACCACATTAATGACTTTTGATAATTACAGTCTAAGCACTGTAATGACACCCTCACACCCATCATCCTATGAATGACTGTTGATATTTACAGTCCAAGCTCGGTAATGACACCCACACATCCACCACCAAATTAATGACTGGTAATATTTACAGTCCAAACAATGTAATAACACACCCACACCAACCCCCCTATTAATTATGGTTGATATTTACAGTCCAAGGACTGTAATGACACCCACACACTTACCACCTTATTAATCACGGTTGATATTTACAGTCCAAGCAATGTAATGACACCCACACACCCACCACCCCATGAATGACAATTGATATTTTCAGTCCATGCAATGTAATGACACCTACACACCAACCACCCCATGAATTATGATTGATATTTACAGTCCACGCAATGTAAGGTCACCCACACACCCACCACCCCATGAATGACTGTTGATATTTACAGTCCAAGCACTCTAATGACACCAACCAACCTATAATTGACTGTTGATATTTACAATCAAAACACTGTAATGACACTCACAGACCTACCACATATAAATGACTTTTAATATTTACAGTCAAAACACTGTAATGACACCCGCACACCCACCACCCCATGATTGACTGTTGATATTTACAGTCCAAGCACTGTAATGACAGCCACACACCCACCACCCAATAAATGTTTGTTGATATTTACATTATAAGCAATGTAATGACACCCACACACCCACAACCCCAAGAATGACTTTTGATATTTACAGTCCAAGCACTGTAATGACACCTACATACCAACCACCCCCTGAATGACTGTTGATATTTACAAACCAAGCTCTGTAATGACACCTACACACCCACCACCCCATAAATCACAGTTAATATATACAGTCCAAGCACTGTAATGACACCCACACACCCAACACCCCATGATTGACTGTTGATATTTTCAGTCCAAGCACTGTAATGACAGCCACACACCCACCACCCAATAAGTGACTGTTAATATTTACAGTTCAAGCACTCTAATGACACCCACACACCCACCATCCCATGAATGACTGTTGATATTTAGAGTCCAAGCACTGTAATGACACCCACACACCCACTACTCCATAAATGACTGTTGATATTTACAGTCCAAGCACTGTAATGACACCCACACACGCAGCACCCCATAAATGACTGTTGATATTTACAGTCTAAGCAATGTAATGGCACCCACTACCCTAAGAATGACATTTGATAGTTACAATCTAAGCACTGTAATGAAACCCACACACCCACCACCCCATAAATGACAGTTGATATTTACAGTCCAAGCACTGTAATGACACCCACACACCCACCACCCCTTGAATGACAGTTGATATTTTCCATCCATGCACTGTAATCACATCCACACACCCACCACCCCATGAATAACGGTTAATATTTACAGTCTGAGCACTGTTATGACACCCACACACCCACCACCTTTTAAATGATGATTGATATTTACAGTCCAAGAATTGTAATAACACCCACACACTCACCACCCAGTGAATGACAGTTGATATTTTCAGTCCATGCACTGTAATGACATCCAAACACCCACCATCCCATGAATAACTGTTAATATTTACAGTCCAAGCACTGTAATGACACCACACACCCACCACCCCATGATTAACTGTTGATATTTACAGTCCAAACAATGCATAGAAACCCAAACACCCACAACCCCATGAATGACTGTTAATAATTACAGTCCAAACACTGTAATGACACCCACACACCCATCACCCAATAAATGTTTGTTGATATTTACAGTCTAAGCAATGTAATGACACCCACACACCCACAACCCCAAGAATGACTTTTGATATTTACAGTCCAAGCACTGTAATGACACCTACACACCAACCACCCCCTGAATGACTGTTGATATATACAGTCCAAGCTCTGTAATGATACTCACACACCCACCACCCTATGAATGACTGTTGATATTTACAGTCCAAGCTCGGTAATGACACCCACACACCCACCACCCAATAAATGACTGTTAATATTTACAGTCTAAGCACTGTAATGACACCCACACACACACCACCCCATGAATGACTGTTGATATTTAGAGTCCAAGCACTGTAATGACAACCACACACCCACCACCCCATGATTGACTGTTGATATTTACACTCCAAGCACTGCATAGACACCCAAAAACCTACAACCCCATGAATGACTGTTGATATTTATAGTCAAAGCTCTGTAATGAGACTCACACACCCACCACTCTATGAATGACTGTTGATATTTAGAGTCCAGGCACTGTAATGCCACCCACAACCCCTTGAATGACTGTTGATATTTACAGTCCAAGCACTAATGACACACAGACATCCACCACCCCATGAGTGACTGTTTATATTTACAGTCTAAGCACTGTAATGACACCCTCACACCCATCATCCTATGAATGACTGTTGATATTTACAGTCAAAGCACTGTAATGACACCCGCACACCTACCACCCCATGAATTATGATTGATATTTACAGTCCACGCAATGTAATGTCACCCACACACCCACCACCCCATAAATGACTGTTGATGTTTACAGTCCAAGCACTCTAATGACACCAACCAACCTATAATTGACTGTTGATACTTACAATCAAAACACTGTAATGACACCCACACACCCACCACCTATGAATGACTTTTGATATTTACAGTCAAAACACTGTAATGACACCCGCACACACACCACCCCATGAATGACTGTTGATATTTACAGTCCAAGCACTGTAATGACAGCCATACACCCACCACCCCATAAATGACTGTTGATATTTACAGTCTAAGCACTGTAATGACACCCACACACCCACCACCCCATAAATGACTGTTAATATTTACAGTCTAAGCATTGTAATGACACCCACACACTCACCACCCCAAGAATGACTTTTAATATTTACAGCCCAAACACTGTAATGACACCTACACACCCACCACCCCATAAATCACAGTTAATATTTACAGTCCAAGCACTGTAATGACACCCACACACCCAACACCCCATGAATGACTGTTGATATTTACAGTCTAAGCAATGTAATGGCACCCACTACCCTAAGAATGACATTTGATAGTTACAGTCTAAGCACTGTAATGAAACCCACACACCCACCACCCCATAAATGACAGTTGATATTTACAGTCCAAGCACTGTAATGACACCCACACACCCACCACCCCTTGAATGACAGTTGATATTTTCCGTCCATTTACTGTAATCACATCCACACACCCACCACCCCATGAATAACGGTTAATATTTACAGTCTGAGCACTGTAATGACACCCACACACCCACCACCTTTTGAATGATGATTGATATTTACAGTCCAAGAATTGTAATAACACCCACACAATCACCACCCCATGAATGACAGTTGATATTTTCAGTCCATGCACTGTAATGACATCCAAACACCCACCTTCCAATAAATAACTGTTAATATTTACAGTCCAAGCACTGTAATGACACCACACACCCACCACCCCATGATTAACTGTTGATATTTACAGTCCAAACAATGCATAGAAACCCAAACACCCACAACCCCATGAATGACTGTTAATAATTACAGTCCAAACACTGTAATGACACCCACACACCCATCACCCTATGAATTACTTTTGATATTTAGAGTCCAATCACTGTAATGCCACCCACCACCCCATGAATTACTGTTGATATATACAGTCCAAGCAATAATGACACACACACACCCAACACCCAATGAATGACTTGACATTTACAGTCCAAGCAATGTAATGACACCCACACACCCACCACCCCATTTATGACTGTTGATATTTACAGTCCAAGCATTGCACAGACACCCAGAAACCCACAACCCCATGAATGACTGTTGATATTTACAATCCACGTTCTGTAATGACACCCAAACACCCATCACCCCTTGAATGAATGTTGATATTTAGAGTCCAAGCACTGTAATGCCACCCACCACCCAATGAATGACTGTTGATATTTACAGTCCTAGCACAAATGACAAACACACACCCACCACCCCATAAAGACTTGATATTTACAGTCCAAGCAATGTAATGACACCCACACTCCCACCACCCCATGAATGACTGTTGATATTTACAGTTCAAGCACAATAATGACACCCACACATCCACCACCAAATTAATGACTGGTAATATTTACAGTCCAAACACTGTAATAACACACCCACACCAACCCCCATATTAATTATGGTTGATATTTACAGTCCAAGGACTGTAATGACACCCACACACTTACCACATTATTAATCACGGTTGATATTTACAGTCCAAGCAATGTAATGACACCCACACACCCACCACCCCATGAATGACAATTGATATTTTCAGTCCATGCAATGTAATGACAACTACACACCAACCACCCTGTGAATTACTGTTCATATTTTGAGTCCAATCACTGTAATGCCACCCACTACCCCATGAATGACTGTTGATATTTACAATCCAAGCACTAATGACACACACACAGCCACCACCCAATGAATGACTTGATATTTACAGTCCAAGCAATGTAAAGACACCCACACACCCCACACCCCATGATTGACTGTTGATATTTAAAGTCCAAGCACTATAATGACACCCACACACCCACCACCCCATGAATGACTGTTGATATTTACAGTCTAAGCACTGTAATGACACCCTCACACCCACCACCCCATAAACGACTGTTGATATTTACAGTCAAAGCACTGTAATGACACCTTCACACCCACTACCCCATGAATTATGGTTGATATTTACAGTCCAAGCACTGTAATGACACCCACACACCAACCACCCAATGAATGACTGTTGATATTTACAGTCCAAGCACTCTAATGACACCCACCACACTATGAATGACTGTTGATATTTACAATCAAAACACTGTAATGACATCCACACACCCACCACCCCATGAATGACTATTGATATTCACAGTCCAAGCTCTGTAATGACACCCACACACCCACCACCCCATGATTGACTGCTGATATTTACAGTCCAAGCACCGCACAGACACCCAGAAACCCACAACAACATAAATGACTGTTGATATTTACAGTCCAAGCTCTGTAATGACACAAACACACTTATCACCCCATGAATGACTGTTGATATTTGGAGTCCAAGCACTGTAATGCCACCCACCACCCCATTAATTATGGTTGATATTTACAGTCCAAGCACTGTCATGACACCAACACACCCACCACCCCATGAAAAACTGTTGATATTTACAGTCCAAGCACTTTAATGACACCCACCACCCTATGAATGACTGTAAATATTTACAGTGAAAACACTGTTATGACACCCACACACCCACCACCAAATGAATGACTGTTTATATTTACAGTCCAAGCACTGTAATGTCACCCACACACCCACCACCCCATGATTGACTGTTGATATTTACAGTCCAAGCAATGCATAGACACCCAAATACACACAACCCCATGAATTACTGTTAATATTTACAGTCCAAGCACTGTAATGACACCCACACACCCATCACCCTATGAATTACTGTTGATATATAGAGTCCAATCACTGTAAAGCCTCCCACTACCCCATGAATGACTTGATATTTACAGTCCAAGCACTAATGACATACACACACCCACCACCCCATGAATGACTTGATATTTACAGTCCAAGCAATGTAATGACACCCACACACCCACCACCCCATGAATGACTGTTGATATTAACAGTTCAAGCACTATAATGACACCCACACATCCACCTTCCCATGAATGACTGTTGATATTTACAGTCCAAGCACTGTAGTAACAGCCCCACACCCACCACCCCATTAATTATGGTTGATATTTACAGTCCAAGCACTGTAATGACACCAACACACACACCAATCCATAAATGACTGTTGAAATTTACAGTCCAAGCAATCTAATGACACCCACTACCCCACAAATGACTGTTGATATTTATAGTCTAAGCACTGTAATGACACCCAAACTCCCACCACCCCATAAATGATGGTTGATTTTTATAGTCCAAGCACTGTAATGACACCCACACACCTACCACCCCATAAATGACGGTTGATATTTAAAGTCCAAGCACTGTAATGACACCCACACACCTACTACCCCATGAATGACTGTTGTTATTTTCAGTTCAAGCACTTTAATGACATTCACACACCCACCACCCCATGAATGACTATTTATATTTAGAGTCCAAGAACTGTAATGTCACCCACACACCCACCACCCAATGAGTGACTTGATATTTTTAGTCCAATCAATGTAATGACACCCACATACCCACCACCCCATGAATGACTGTTGATATTTACAGTCCAAGCACTATAATAACACCTACACACCCACCACCCCATGAATGACTGTTAATATTTACAGTCCAAGCACTGTAATGTCACCCACACACCCACCACCCAATGAATGATGGTTGATATTTACAGTCCAAGAACTGTAATTAAACCCACACACCCACTACCCAATGAATTAATGTTAATATTTACAGTCCAAGCACTGTAATGACACACACACACCCATCACCCTATGAATTACTGTTCATATTTAGAGTCCAATCACTGTAATGCCACCCACTACCCCATGAATGACTGTGGATATTTACAATCCAAGCACTAATGACACACACACAGCCACCACCCAATGAATGACTTGATATTTACAGTCCAAGCAATGTAAAGACACCCACACACCCCACACCCCATGATTGACTGTTGATATTTACAGTCCAAGCACTATAATGACACCCACACACCCACCACCCCATGATTGACTGTTGATATTTACAGTCTAAACACTGTAATGACACCCTCACACCCACCACCCCATAAATGACTGTTGATATTTACAGTCAAAGCACTGTAATGACACCTTCACACCCACCAACCCATGAATTATGGTTGATATTTACAGTCCAAGCACTGTAATGACACCCACACACCCACCACCCAATAAATGACTGTTGATATTTACAGTCTAAGCACTGTAATGACACCCACACACCCACCAATCCATGAAGGACTGTTGATAATTACAGTCCAACCACTGTAATGACACTCACACACCCACCACCCCATGAATGACTGTTGATATTTACAGTCCTAACACTCAAATGACACAAACCAACCTATAATTGGCTGTTGATATTTACAATCAAAACACTGTAATGACACTCACACACCCACCACCTATTAATGACTTTTGATATTTACAGTCAAAACACTGTAATGACACCCGCACACCCACCTCCCCATGATTGACTTTTAATATTTACAGTCCAAACACTGTAATGACACCTACACACCCACCACCCCATAAATCACAGTTAATATTTACAGTCCAAGCTCTGTAATGACACCCACACACCCAACACCCCATGAATGACTGTTGATATTTTCAGTCCAAGCACTGTAATGACACCAACACACCCACCACCCCATGATTGACTGTTGATATTTTCAGTCCAAGCACTGTAATGACAGCCACACACCCACCACCCAATAAATGACTGTTAATATTTACAGTTTAAGCACTCTAATGATACCCACACACCCACCATCCCATTAATGACTGTTGATATTTAGAGTCCAAGCACTGTAATGACACCCACACACCCACCACTCCATAAATGACTGTTGATATTTACAGTCCAAGCACTGTAATGACACCCACACACCCAGCACCCCATAAATGACTGTTGATATTTACAGTCTAAGCAATGTAATGGCACCCACTACCCTAAGAATGACATTTGATAGTTACAGTCTAAGCACTGTAATGAAACCCACACACCCACCACCCCATAAATGACAGTTGATATTTACAGTCCAAGCACTGTAATGACACCCACACACCCACAACCCCTTGAATGACAGTTGATATTTTCCGTCCATGCACTGTAATCACATCCACACACCCACCACCCCATGAATAACGGTTAATATTTACAGTCTGAGCACTGTAATGACACCCACACACCCACCACCTTTTGAATGATGATTGATATTTACAGTCCAAGAATTGTAATAACACCCACACAATCACCACCCCATGAATGACAGTTGATATTTTCAGTCCATGCACTGTAATGACATCCAAACACCCACCATCCCATGAATAACTGTTAATATTTACAGTCCAAGCACTGTAATGACACCACACACCCACCACCCCATGATTAACTGTTGATATTTACAGTCCAAACAATGCATAGAAACCCAAACACCCACAACCCCATGAATGACTGTTAATAATTACAGTGCAAACACTGTAATGACACCTACACACCCATCACCCTATGAATTACTTTTGATATTTAGAGTCCAATCACTGTAATGCCACCCACCACCACATTAATTACTGTTGATATATACAGTCCAAGCAATAATGACACACACACACCCAACACCCAATGAATGACTTGACATTTACAGTCCAAGCAATGTAATGACACCCACACACCCACCACCCCATTTATGACTGTTGATATTTACAGTCCAAGCATTGCTCAGACACCCAGAAACCCACAACCCCATGAATGACTGTTAATATTTACAATCCACGTTCTGTAATGACACCCAAACACCCATCACCCCTTGAATGAATGTTGATATTTAGAGTCCAAGCACTGTAATGCCACCCACCACCCAATGAATGACTGTTGGTATTTACAGTCCAAGCACAAATGACAAACACACACCCACCACCCCATAATGACTTGATATTTACAGTCCAAGCAATGTAATGACACCCACACTCCCACCACCCCATGAATGACTGTTGATATTTACAGTTCAAGCACTATAATGACACCCACACATCCACCACCAAATTAATGACTGGTAATATTTACAGTCCAAACACTGTAATAACACACCCACACCAACCCCCCTATTAATTATGGTTGATATTTACAGTCCAAGGACTGTAATGACACCCACACACTTACCACCTTATTAATCACGGTTGATATTTACAGTCCAAGCAATGTAATGACACCCACACACCCACCACCCCATGAATGACAATTGATATTTTCAGTCCATGCAATGTAATGACACCTACACACCAACCACCCTATGAATTACTGTTCATATTTTGAGTCCAATCACTGTAATGCCACCCACTACCCCATGAATGACTGTTGATATTTACAATCCAAGCACTAATGACACACACACAGCCACCACCCAATGAATGACTTGATATTTACAGTCCAAGCAATGTAAAGACACCCACACACCCCACACCCCATGATTGACTGTTGATATTTACAGTCCAAGCACTATATTGACACCCACACACCCACCACCCCATGAATGACTGTTTATATTTACAGTCTAAGCACTGTAATGACACCCTCACACCCACCACCCCATAAATGACTGTTGATATTTACAGTCAAAGCACTGTAATGACACCTTCACACCCACCACCCCATGAATTATGGTTGATATTTACAGTCCAAGCACTGTAATGACACCCACACACCAACCACCCAATGAATGACTGTTGATATTTACAGTCCAAGCACTCTAATGACACCCACCACACTATGAATGACTGTTGATATTTACAATCAAAACACTGTAATGACACCCACACACCCACCACCCCATGAATGACTGTTGATATTCACAGTCTAAGCTCAGTAATGACACCCACACACCCACCACCCCATGATTGACTGCTGATATTTACAGTCCAAGCACCGCACAGACACCTAGAAACCCACAACCACATAAATGACTGTTGATATTTACAGTCCAAGCTCTGTAATGACACAAACACACTTATCACCCCATGAATGACTGTTGATATTTGGAGTCCAAGCACTGTAATGCCACCCACCACCCCATTAATTATGGTTGATATTTACAGTCCAAGCACTGTCATGACACCAACACACCCACCACCCCATGAAAAACTGTTGATATTTACAGTCCAAGCACTTTAATGACACCCACCACCCTATCAATGGCTGTAAATATTTACAGTGAAAACACTGTTATGACACCCACACACCCACCACCACATGAATGACTGTTTATATTTACAGTCCAAGCACTGTAATGACACCCACACACCCACCACCCCATGATTGACAGTTGATATTTACAGTCCAAGCAATGCATAGACACCCAAATACACACAACCCCATGAATTACTATTAATATTTACAGTCCAAGCACTGTAATGACACCCACACACCCATCACCCTATGAATTACTGTTGATATATAGAGTCCAATCACTGTAAAGCCTCCCACTACCCCATGAATGACTTGATATTTACAGTCCAAGCACTAATGACATACACACAACCACCACCCAATGAATGACTTGATATTTACAGTCCAAGCAATGTAATGACACCCACACACCCACCACCCCATTTATGACTGTTGATATTTACAGTCCAAGCATTGCTCAGACACCCAGAAACCCACAACCCCATGAATGACTGTAGATATTTACAATCCACGTTCTGTAATGACACCCAAACACCCATCACCCCTTGAATGAATGTTGATATTTAGAGTCCAAGCACTGTAATGCCACCCACCACCCAATGAATGACTGTTGATATTTACAGTCCAAGCACAAATGAGAAACACACACCCACCACCCCATAATGACTTGATATTTACAGTCCAAGCAATGTAATGACACCCACACTCCCACCACCCCATGAATGACTGTTGATATTTACAGTTCAAGCACTATAATGACACCCACACATCCACCACCAAATTAATGACTGGTAATATTTACAGTCCAAACAATGTAATAACACACCCACACCAACCCCCCTATTAATTTGGTTGATATTTACAGTCCAAGGACTGTAATGACACCCACACACTTACCACCTTATTAATCACGGTTGATATTTACAGTCCAAGCAATGTAATGACACCCACACACCCACCACCCCATGAATGACAATTGATATTTTCAGTCCATGCAATGTAATGACACCTGCACACCAACCACCCTATGAATTACTGTTCATATTTTGAGTCCAATCACTGTAATGCCACCCACTACCCCATGAATGACTGTTGATATTTACAATCCAAGCACTAATGACACACACACAGCCACCACCCAATGAATGACTTGATATTTACAGTCCAAGCAATGTAAAGACACCCACACACCCCACACACCATGATTGACTGTTGATATTTACAGTCCAAGCACTATATTGACACCCACACACCCACCACCCCATGAATGACTGTTGATATTTACAGTCTAAGCACTGTAATGACACCCTCACACCCACCACCCCATAAATGACTGTTGATATTTACAGTCAAAGCACTGTAATGACACCTTCACACCCACCACCCCATGAATTATGGTTGATATTTACAGTCCAAGCACTGTAATGACACCCACACACCAACCACCCAATGAATGACTGTTGATATTTACAGTCCAAGCACTCTAATGACACCCACCACACTATGAATGACTGTTGATATTTACAATCAAAACACTGTAATGACACCCACACACCCACCACCCCATGAATGACTGTTGATATTCACAGTCTAAGCTCAGTAATGACACCCACACACCCACCACCCCATGATTGACTGCTGATATTTACAGTCCAAGCACCGCACAGACACCTAGAAACCCACAACCACATAAATGACTGTTGATATTTACAGTCCAAGCTCTGTAATGACACAAACACACTTATCACCCCATGAATGACTGTTGATATTTGGAGTCCAAGCACTGTAATGCCACCCACCACCCCATTAATTATGGTTGATATTTACAGTCCAAGCACTGTCATGACACCAACACACCCACCACCCCATGAAAAACTGTTGATATTTACAGTCCAAGCACTTTAAAGACACCCACCACCCTATGAATGACTGTAAATATTTACAGTGAAAACACTGTTATGACACCCACACACCCACCACCACATGAATGACTGTTTATATTTACAGTCCAAGCACTGTAATGACACCCACACACCCACCACCCCATGATTGACAGTTGATATTTACAGTCCAAGCAATGCATAGACACCCAAATACAAACAACCCCATGAATTACTGTTAATATTTACAGTCCAAGCACTGTAATGACACCCACACACCCATCACCCTATGAATTACTGTTGATATATAGAGTCCAATCACTGTAAAGCCTCCCACTACCCCATGAATGACTTGATATTTACAGTCCAAGCACTAATGACATACACACAACCACCACCCAATGAATGACTTGATATTTACAGTCCAAGCAATGTAATGACACCCACACACCCAACACCCCATGATTGACTGTTGATATTTACAGTCCAAGAACTATAATGACACACACACACCCAACACCCCATGAATGACTTGATATTTACAGTCCAAGCAATGTAATGACACCCACACACCCACCACCCCATGAATGACTGTTGATATTAACAGTTCAAGCACTATAATGACACCCACACATCCACCTTCCCATGAATGACTGTTGATATTTACAGTCCAAGCACTGTAGTAACAGCCCCACACCCACCACCACATTAATTATGGTTGATATTTACAGTCCAAGCACTGTAATGACACCAACACACACACAAATCCATAAATGACTGTTGAAATTTACAGTCCAAGCACTCTAATGACACCCACTACCCCACAAATGACTGTTGATATTTACAGTCTAAGCACTGTAATGAGACCTAAACTCCCACCACCCCATAAATGATGGTTGATTTTTATAGTCCAAGCACTGTAATGACACCCACACACCTACCACCCCATAAATGACGGTTGATATTTAAAGTCCAAGCACTGTAATGACACCTACACACCTACTACCCCATGAATGACTGTTGTTATTTTCAGTCCAAGCACTTTAATGACATTCACACAGCCACCACCCAATGAATGACTTGATATTTACAGTCCAAGCAATGTAAAGACACCCACACACCCCACACACCATGATTGACTGTTGATATTTACAGTCCAAGCACTATATTGACACCCACACACCCACCACCCCATGAATGACTGTTGATATTTACAGTCTAAGCACTGTAATGACACCCTCACACCCACCACCCCATAAATGACTGTTGATATTTACAGTCAAAGCACTGTAATGACACCTTCACACCCACCACCCCATGAATTATGGTTGATATTTACAGTCCAAGCACTGTAATGACACCCACACACCAACCACCCAATGAATGACTGTTGATATTTACAGTCCAAGCACTCTAATGACACCCACCACACTATGAATGACTGTTGATATTTACAATCAAAACACTGTAATGACACCCACACACCCACCACCCCATGAATGACTGTTGATATTCACAGTCTAAGCTCAGTAATGACACCCACACACCCACCACCCCATGATTGACTGCTGATATTTACAGTCCAAGCACCGCACAGACACCTAGAAACCCACAACCACATAAATGACTGTTGATATTTACAGTCCAAGCTCTGTAATGACACAAACACACTTATCACCCCATGAATGACTGTTGATATTTGGAGTCCAAGCACTGTAATGCCACCCACCACCCCATTAATTATGGTTGATATTTACAGTCCAAGCACTGTCATGACACCAACACACCCACCACCCCATGAAAAACTGTTGATTTTTACAGTCCAAGCACTTTAAAGACACCCACCACCCTATGAATGACTGTAAATATTTACAGTGAAAACACTGTTATGACACCCACACACCCACCACCACATGAATGACTGTTTATATTTACAGTCCAAGCACTGTAATGACACCCACACACCCACCACCCCATGATTGACAGTTGATAATTACAGTCCAAGCAATGCATAGACACCCAAATACACACAACCCCATGAATTACTATTAATATTTACAGTCCAAGCTCTGTAATGACACCCACACACCCATCACACTATGAATTACTGTTGATATATAGAGTCCAATCACTGTAAAGCCTCCCACTACCCCATGAATGACTTGATATTTACAGTCCAAGCACTAATGACATACACACAACCACCACCCAATGAATGACTTGATATTTACAGTCCAAGCAATGTAATGACACCCAAACACCCAACACCCCATGATTGACTGTTGATATTTACAGTCCAAGAACTATAATGATACACACACACCCAACACCCCATGAATGACTTGATATTTACAGTCCAAGCAATGTAATGACACCCACACACCCACCACCCCATGAATGACTGTTGATATTAACAGTTCAAGCACTATAATGACACCCACACATCCACCTTCCCATGAATTACTGTTGATATTTACAGTCCAAGCACTGTAGTAACAGCCCCACACCCACCACCCCATTAATTATGGTTGATATTTACAGTCCAAGCACTGTAATGACACCAACACACACACAAATCCATAAATGACTGTTGAAATTTACAGTCCAAGCACTCTAATGACACCCACTACCCCACAAATGACTGTTGATATTTACAGTCTAAGCACTGTAATGACACCCAAACTCCCACCACCCCATAAATGATGGTTGATTTTTATAGTCCAAGCACTGTAATGACACCCACACACCTACCACCCCATAAATGACGGTTGATATTTAAAGTCCAAGCACTGTAATGACACCCACACACCTACTACCCCATGAATGACTGTTGTTATTTTCAGTCCAAGCACTTTAATGACATTCACACACCCACCACCCCATGAATGATTGTTTATATTTAGAGTCCAAGCACTGTAATGTCACCCACACACCCACCACCTATGAATGACAGTTGATATTTTCAGTCCAAGCACTGTAATGATACCCACACACCCACCACCCAATAAATGACTGTTGATATTTACAGTCCAAGCACAAATGACAAACACACACACACCACCCCATAATGACTTAATATTTACAGTCCAAGCAATGTAATGACACCCACACTCCCACCACCCCATGAATGACTGTTGATATTTACAGTTCAAGCACTATAATGACACCCACACATCCACCACCAAATTAATGACTGGTAATATTTACAGTCCAAACACTGTAATAACACACCCACACCAACCCCCCTATTAATTATGGTTGATATTTACAGTCCAAGGACTGTAATGACACCCACACACTTACCACCTTATTAATCACGGTTGATATTTACAGTCAAGCAATGTAATGACACCCACACACCCACCACCCCATGAATGACAATTGATATTTTCAGTCCATGCAATGTAATGACACCTACACACCAACCACCCTATGAATTACTGTTCATATTTTGAGTCCAATCACTGTAATGCCACCCACTACCCCATGAATGACTGTTGATATTTACAATCCAAGCACTAATGACACACACACAGCCACCACCCAATGAATGAATTGATATTTATAGTCCAAGCAATGTAAAGACACCCACACACCCCACACCCCATGATTGACTGTTGATATTTACAGTCCAAGCACTTTAATGACACCCACACACCCACCACCCCATGAATGAATGTTGATATTACAGTCTAAGCACTGTAATGACACCCTCACACCCACCACCCCATAAATGACTGTTGATATTTACAGTCAAAGCACTGTAATGACACCTTCACACCCACCACCACATGAATTATGGTTGATATTTACAGTCCAAGCACTCTAATGACACCCAACACACTATGAATGACTGTTGATATTTACAATCAAAACACTGTAATGACACCCACACACCAACTACCCCATGAATTACTGTTGATATTCACAGTCCAAGCTCTGTAATGACACCCACACACCCACCACCCCATGATTGACTGCTGATATTTACAGTCCAAGCACCGCACAGACACCCAGAAACCCACAACCACATAAATTACTGTTGATATTTACAGTCCAAGCTCTGTAATGACACAAACACACTTATCACCCCATGAATGACTGTTGATATTTGGAGTCCAAGCACTGTAATGCCACCCACCACCCCATTAATTATGGTTGATATTTACAGTCCAAGCACTGTCATGACACCAACACACCCACCACCCCATGAAAAACTGTTGATATTTACAGTCCAAGCACTTTAATGACACCCACCACCCTATGAATGACTGTAAATATTTACAGTGAAAACACTGTTATGACACCCACACACCCACCACCACATGAATGACTGTTTATATTTACAGTCCAAGCACTGTAATGACACCCACACACCCACCACCCCATGATTGACTGTTGATATTTACAGTCCAAGCAATGCATAGACACCCAAATACACACAACCCCATGAATTACTGTTAATATTTACAGTCCAAGCACTGTAATGACACACACACACCCATCACCCTATGAATTACTGTTGATATATAGAGTCCAATCACTGTAAAGCCTCCCACTACCCCATGAATGACTTGATATTTACAGTCCAAGCACTAATGACATACACACACCCACCACCCAATGAATAACTTGATATTTACAGTCCAAGCAATGTAATGACACCCACACACCCAACACCCCATGATTGACTGTTGATATTTACATTCCAAGAACTATAATGACACACACACACCCAACACCCAATGAATGACTTGATATTTACAGTCCAAGCAATGTAATGACACCCACACACCCACCACCCCATTAATGACTGTTGATATTAACAGTTCAAGCACTATAATGACACCCACACATCCACCTTCCCATGAATGACTGTTGATATTTACAGTCCAAGCACTGTAGTAACAGCCCCACACCCACCACCCCATTAATTATGGTTGATATTTACAGTCCAAGCACTGTAATGACACCAACACAAACACCAATCCATAAATGACTGTTGAAATTTACAGTCCAAGCACTCTAATGACACCCACTACCCCACAAATGACTGTTGATATTTACAGTCTAAGCACTGTAATGACACCCAAACTCCCACCACCCCATAAATGATGTTTGATTTTTATAGTCCAAGCACTGTAATGACACCCACACACCTACCACCCCATAAATGACGGTTGATATTTAAAGTCCAAGCACTGTAATGACACCCACACACCTACTACCCCATGAATGACTGTTGTTATTTTCAGTTCAAGCAATTTAATGACAATCACACACCCACCACCCCATGAATGACTGTTTATATTTAGAGTCCAAGCACTGTAATGTCACCCACACACCCACCACCCATGAATGACAGTTGATATTTTCAGTCCAAGCACTGTAATGATACCCACACACCCACCACCCAATAAATGACTGTTGATATTTTCAGTCCAAGCACTGTAATGACACCCACACACCCATCACCCTATAAATTACTGTTGATATTTAGAGTCCAAGCACTGTAATGACACCTACCACCCCATGAATAAATGTTTATATTCACAGTCCAAGCACTAATGACACACACACACCCACCACATAATGAATGACTTGGTATTTACAGTCCAAGCAATGTAATGACACCCACACACCCACCACCACATGAATGACTGTTGATATTTACAGTCCAAGCACTATAATGACACCTACACACCCACCACCCCATGAATGGCTGTTAATATTTACAGTCCAAGCATTGTAATGTCACCCACACACACACGACCCAATGAATGATGGTTGATATTTACAGTCCAAGAACTGTAATGAAACCCACACACCCACCACCCCATGAATGACAGTTAATATTTACAGTCCAAGCACTGTAATGACATCTACACACCTACCACCCCATGAATGACTGTTAATATTTACAGTCCTAGAACTGTAATGTCACCCACATAACCCACCACCCAATGAATAATGGTTGATATTTACATTCCAAGAACTGTAATGATACCCACACACCCACCACCCAATAAATGACTGTTGATATTTTCAGTCCAAGCACTGTAATGACACCCACACACCCATCACCCTATAAATTACTGTTGATATTTAGAGTCCAAGCACTGTAATGCCACCCACCATCCCATGAATGACTGTTGATATTTATATTTCAAGCACTAATGACACACCAACACCCACCACCCAATGAGTGACTTGATATTTTTAGTCCAATCAATGTAATGACACCCACACACCCACCACCCCATGAATGACTGTTGATATTTACAGTCCAAGCACTATAATGACACTCACACACCCACCACCCCAAGAATGACTGTTAATATTTACAGTACAAGCACTGTAATGTCACCCACACACCCACCACCCAATGAATGATGGTTGATATTTACAGTCCAAGAACTGTAATTAAACCCACACACCCACTACCCCATGAATTACTGTTAATATTTACAGTCCAAGCACTGTAATGACACACACACACCCATCACCCTATGAATTACTGTTCATATTTAGAGTCCAATCACTGTAATGCCACCCACTACCCCATGAATGACTGTGGATATATACAATCCAAGCACTAATGACACACACACAGCCACCACCCAATGAATGACTTGATATTTACAGTCCAAGCAATGTAAAGACACCTACACACCCCACACCCCATGATTGACTGTTGATATTTACAGTCCAAGCACTATAATGACACCCACACACCCACCACCCCATGATTGACTGTTGATATTGACAGTCTAAACACTGTAATGACACCCTCACACCCACCACCCCATAAATGACTGTTGATATTTACAGTCAAAGCAATGTAATGACACCTTCACACCCACCAACCCATAAATTATGGTTGATATTTACAGTCCAAGCACTGTAATGACACCCACACACCCACCACCCAATAAATGACGGTTGATATTTACAGTCTAAGCACTGTAATGACACCCACACAACCACCAATCCTTGAAGGACTGTTCATAATTACAGTCCAACCACTGTAATGACACTCACATACCCACCACCCCATGAATGACTGTTGATATTTACAGTCCTAACACTCTAATGACACAAACCAACCTATAATTGGCTGTTGATATTTACAATCAAAACACTGTAATGACACTCACACACCCACCACCTATTAATGACTTTTGATATTTACAGTCAAAACACTGTAATGACGCCCGCACACCCACCTCCCCATGATTGACTGTTGATATTTGGAGTCCAAGCACTGTAATGACAGCCACACACTCACCACCCCATAAATGACTGTTGATATTTACAGTCTAAGCACTGTAATGACACCCACACACCCACCACCCCATAAATGACTGTTGATATTTACAGTCTAAGCATTATAATGACACCCACACACTCACCACCGCAAGAATGACTGTTGATATTTACAGTCCAAACACTGTAATGACACCTACACACCCACCACCCCATAAATCACAGTTAATATTTACAGTCCAAGCACAGTAATGACAACCACACACCCAACACCCAATGAATGACTGTTGATATTTTCAGTCCAAGCACTGTAATGACACCAACACACCCACAACCCCATGATTGACTGTTGATATTTACAGTCCAAGCACTGTAATGACAGCCACACACCCACCACCCAATAAATGTTTGTTGATATTTACAGTCTAAGCAATGTAATGACACCCACACACCCACCACCCCATGAATTATGGTTGATATTTACAGTCCAAGCACTGTAATGACACCTACACACCAACAACCCCTTGAATGACAGTTGATATTTACAGTCCAAGCTCTGTAATGATACTCACACACCCACCACCCTATGAATGACTGTTGATATTTACAGTCCAAGCTCTGTAATGACACCCACACACCAACCACCCACTAAATGACTGTAATATTTACAGTCTAAGCAATGTAATGATACCCACACACACACACCACCCCATGAATGACTGTTGATATTTAGAGTCCAAGCACTGTAATGACAACCACACACCCACCACCCCATGATTGAATGTTGATATTTACACTCCAAGCACTGCATAGACACCCAAAAACCCACAACCCCATGAATGACTGTTGATATTTATAGTCAAAGCTCTGTAATGACACTCACACACCCACCACTCTATGAATGACTGTTGATATTTAGAGTCCAAGCACTGTAATGCCACCCACCACCCCTTGAATGACTGTTGATATTTACAGTCCATGCACTAATGACACACAGACACCCACCACCCCATGAGTGACTGTTTATATTTACAGTCCAAGCACTATAATGACAGCCACACACACACCACCACATGAATGACTGTTGATAATTACAGTCTAAGCACTGTAATGACACCCTCACACCCATCATCCTATAAATGACTGTTGATATTTACAGTCAAAGCACTGTAATGACACCCGCACACCCACCACCCCATGAATTATGATTGATATTTACAGTCCACACAATGTAATGTCACCCACACACCCACCACCCCATGAATGACTGTTGATATTTACAGTCCAAGCACTCTAATAACACCAACCAACCTATAATTGACTGTTGATATTTACAATAAAAAATCTGTAATGACACCCACACACCCAACACCTATGAATGACTTTTGATATTTACTGTCAAAACACTGTAATGACACTCGCACACCCACCACCCCATGATTGACTGTTGATATTTACAGTCCAATCACTGTAATGACAGCTACACACCCACCACCCCATAAATGACTGTTGATATTTACAGTCTAAGCACTGTAATGACACCCACACACCCACCACCCCATAAATGACTGTTGATATTTACAGTCTAAGCATTGTAATGACACCCACACACTCACCACCCCAAGAATGACTTTTAATATTTACAGTCCAAACACTGTAATGACACCTACACACCCACCACCCCATAAATCACAGTTAATATTTACAGTCCAAGCACTGTAATGACACCGACACACCCAACACCCCATGAATGACTGTTGATATTTTCAGTCCAAGTACTGTAATGACACCAACACACCCACCACCCCATGATTGACTGTTGATATTTACATTCCAAGCACTGTAATGACAGCCACACACCCCCCACCCAATAAATGTTTGTTGATATATACAGTCTAAGCAATGTAATGACACCCACACACCCACAACCCCAAGAATGACTTTTGATATTTACAGTCCAAGCACTGTAATGACACCTACACACCAACCACCCCCTGAATGACTGTTGGTATTTACAGTCCAAGCTCTGTAATGATACTCACACACCCACCACGCTATGAATGACTGTTGATATTTACAGTCCATGCTCTGTAATGACCCCCACACACCCACCACCCAATAAATGACTGTTAATATTTACAGTTTAAGCACTCTAATGACACCCACACACCCACCACCCCATGAATGACTGTTGATATATAGAGTCCAAGCACTGTAATGACACCCACACACCCACCAATCCATAAATTACTGTTGATATTTACATTCTAAGCAATGTAATGGCACCCACTACCCTATGAATGACATTTGATAGTTACAGTCTAAGCGCTGTAATGAAACCCACACACCCACCACCCCATAAATGACTGTTGATATTTACAATCTAAGCATTATAATGACACCCACACACTCACCACCCCAAGAATGACTTTTGATAATTACAGTCCAAACACTGTAATGACACCTACACACCCACCACCCTTTAAATCACAGTTAATATTTACAGTCCAAGCACAGTAATGACACCCACACACCCAACACCCAATAAATGACTGTTGATATTTTCAGTCCAAGCACTGTAATGACACCAACACACCCACCACCCCATGATTGACTGTTGATATTTACAGTCCAAGCACTGTAATGACAGCCACACACCCACCACCCAATAAATGTTTGTTGATATTTACAGTCTAAGCAATGTAAACACACCCACACACCCACCACCCCATGAATTATGGTTGATATTTACAGTCCAAGCACTGTAATGACACCTACACACCAACCACCCCCTGAATGACTGTTGATATTTACAGTCCAAGCTCTGTAATGATACTCACACACCCACCACCCTATGAATGACTGTTGATATTTACAATCCAAGCACTGTAATGACACCCACACACCAACCACCCAATAAATGACTGTTAATATTTACAGTCTAAGCACTGTAATGATACCCACACACACACCACCCCAAGAATGACTGTTGATATTTAGAGTCCAAGCACTGTAATGACAACCACACACCCACCACCCCATGATTGACTGTTGATATTTACACTCCAAGCACTGCATAGACACCCCAAAACCCACAACCCCATAAAAGACTGTTGATATTTATAGTCAAAGCTCTGTAATGACACTCACACACCCACCACTCTATGAATGACTGTTGATATTTAGAGTCCAAGCACTGTAATGCCACCCACCACCCCTTGAATGACTGTTGATATTTACAGTCCATGCACAAATGACACACAGACACCCACCACCCAATGAGTGACTGTTTATATTTACAGTCCAAGCACTATAATGACAGCCACACACCCACCACCACATGAATGACTGTTGATAATTACAGTCTAAGCACTGTAATGACACCCTCACACCCATCATCCTATGAATGACTGTTGATATTTACAGTCAAAGCACTGTAATGACACCCGCACACCCACCACCCCATGAATTATGATTGATATTTACAGTCCACGCAATGTAATGTCACCCACACACCCACCACCGCATGAATGACTGTTGATATTTACAGTCCAAGCACTCTAATGACACCAACCAACCTATAATTGAATGTTGATATTTACAATCAAAACACTGTAATGACACCCACACACCCACTACCTATGAATAACTTTTGATATTTACAGTCAAAACACTGTAATGACACCCGCACACCCACCACCCAATGATTGACTGTTGATATTTAAAGTCCAATCACTGTAATGACAGCCACACACCCACCACCCCATAAATGACTGTTGATATTTACAGTCCAAGCACTGTAATGACACAAACACACCCACCACCCCATGATTGACTGTTGATATTTACAGTCCAAGCACTGTAATGACAGCCACACACCCACCACCCAATAAATGTTTGTTGATATATACAGTCTAAGCAATGTAATGACACCCACACACCCACAACCCCAAGAATGACTTTTGATATTTAGAGTCCAAGCACTGTAATGACACCTACACACCAACCACCCCCTGAATGACTGTTGGTATTTACAGTCCAAACTCTGTAATGATACTCACACACCCACCACCCTATGAATGACTGTTGATATTTACAGTACAAGCTCTGTAATGACACCCACACACACACCACCCAATAAATGACTGTTAATATTTACAGTTTAAGCACTCTAATGACACCCACACACCCACCACCCCATGAATGACTGTTGATATATAGTGTCCAAGCACTGTAATGACACCCACACACCCACCACTCCATAAATGACTGTTGATATTTACAGTCCAAGCACTGTAATGACACCCACACACCCACCACCCCATAAATGACTGTTGATAATTACATTCTAAGCAATGTAATGGCACCCACTACCCTAAGAATGACATTTGATAGTTACAGTCTAAGCACTGTAATGAAACCCACACACCCACCACCCCATAAATGACTGTTGATATTTACAATCTAAGCATTATAATGACTCCCACACACTCACCACCCCAAGAATGACTCTTGATATTTACAGTTCATGCACTATAATGACACCCACACATCCACCTTCCCATGAATGACTGTTGATAATATACAGTCCAAGCACTGTAGTAACAGCCCCACACCCACCACCCCATTAATTATGGTTGATATTTACAGTCCAAGCACTGTAATGACACCAACACACACACAAATCCATAAATGACTGTTGAAATTTACAGTCCAAGCACTCTAATGACACCCACTACCCCACAAATGACTGTTGATATTTACAGTCTAAGCACTGTAATGACACCCAAACTCCCACCACCCCATAAATGATGGTTGATTTTTATAGTCCAAGCACTGTAATGACACCCACACACCTACCACCCCATAAATGACGGTTAATATTTAAAGTCCAAGCACTGTAATGACACCCACACACCTACTACCCCATGAATGACTGTTGTTATTTTCAGTCCAAGCACTTTAATGACATTCACACACCCACCACCCCATGAATGATTGTTTATATTTAGAGTCCAAGCACTGTAATGTCACCCACACACCCACCACCTATGAATGACAGTTGATATTTTCAGTCCAAGCACTGTAATGATACCCACACACCCACCACCCAATAAATGACTGTTGATATTTACAGTCCAAGCACAAATGACAAACACACACACACCACCCCATAATGACTTAATATTTACAGTCCAAGCAATGTAATGACACCCACACTCCCACCACCCCATGAATGACTGTTGATATTTACAGTTCAAGCACTATAATGACACCCACACATCCACCACCAAATTAATGACTGGTAATATTTACAGTCCAAACACTGTAATAACACACCCACACCAACCCCCCTATTAATTATGGTTGATATTTACAGTCCAAGAACTGTAATGACACCCACACACTTACCACCTTATTAATCACGGTTGATATTTACAGTCCAAGCAATGTAATGACACCCACACACCCACCACCCCATGAATGACAATTGATATTTTCAGTCCATGCAATGTAATGACACCTACACACCAAACACCCTATGAATTACTGTTCATATTTTGAGTCCAATCACTGTAATGCCACCCACTACCCCATGAATGACTGTTGATATTTACAATCCAAGCACTAATGACACACACACAGCCACCACCCAATAAATGACTTGATATTTATAGTCCAAGCAATGTAAAGACACCCACACACCCCACACCCCATGATTGACTGTTGATATTTACAGTCCAAGCACTATAATGACACCCACACACCCACCACCCCATGAATGAATGTTGATATTACAGTCTAAGCACTGTAATGACACCCTCACACCCACCACCCCATAAATGACTGTTGATATTTACAGTCAAAGCACTGTAATGACACCTTCACACCCACCACCACATGAATTATGGTTGATATTTACAGTCCAAGCACTGTAATGACACCCACACACCAACCACCCAATGAATGACTGTTGATATTTACAGTCCAAGCACTCTAATGACACCCACCACACTAAGAATGACTTTTGATATTTACAATCAAAACACTGTAATGACACCCACACACCAACCACCCCATGAATTACTGTTGATATTCACAGTTCAAGCTCTGTAATGACACCCACACACCCACCACCCCATGATTGACTGCTGATATTTACAGTCCAAGCACCGCACAGACACCCAGAAACCCACAACCACATAAATTACTGTTGATATTTACAGTCCAAGCTCTGTAATGACACAAACACACTTATCACCCCATGAATGACTGTTGATATTTGGAGTCCAAGCACTGTAATGCCACCCACCACCCCATTAATTATGTTTGATATTTACAGTCCAAGCACTGTCATGACACCAACACACCCACCACCCCATGAAAAACTGTTGATATTTACAGTCCAAGCACTTTAATGACACCCACCACCCTATGAATGACTGTAAATATTTACAGTGAAAACACTGTTATGACACCCACACACCCACCACCACATGAATGACTGTTTATATTTACAGTCCAAGCACTGTAATGACACCCACACACCCACCACCCGATGATTGACTGTTGATATTTACAGTCCAAGCAATGCATAGACACCCAGATACACACAACCCCATGAATTACTGTTAATATTTACAGTCCAAGCACTGTAATGACACACACACACCCATCACCCTATGAATTACTGTTGATATATAGAGTCCAATCACTGTAAAGCCTCCCACTACCCCATGAATGACTTGATATTTACAGTCCAAGCACTAATGACACCCACACACCCAACACCCAATAAATGACTGTTGATATTTTCAGTCCAAGCACTGTAATGACACCAACACACCCACCACCCCATGATTGACTGTTGATATTTACAGTCCAAGCACTGTAATGACAGCCACACACCCACCACCCAATAAATGTTTGTTGATATTTACAGTCTAAGCAATGTAATGACACCCACACACCCACCACCCCATGAATTATGGTTGATATTTACAGTCCAAGCACTGTAATGACACCTACACACCAACCACCCCCTGAATGACTGTTGATATTTACAGTCCAAGCTCTGTAATGATACTCACACACCCACCACCCTATGAATGACTGTTGATATTTACAATCCAAGCACTGTAATGACACCCACACACCAACCACCCAATAAATGACTGTTAATATTTACAGTCTAAGCACTGTAATGATACCCACACACACACCACCCCATGAATGACTGTTGATATTTAGAGTCCAAGCACTGTAATGACAACCACACACCCACCACCCCATGATTGACTGTTGATATTTACACTCCAAGCACTGCATTGACACCCAAAAACCCACAACCCCATAAATGACTGTTGATATTTATAGTCAAAGCTCTGTAATGACACTCACACACCCACCACTCTATGAATGACTGTTGATATTTAGAGTCCAAGCACTGTAATGCCACCCACCACCCCTTGAATGACTGTTGATATTTACAGTCCATGCACAAATTACACACAGACACCCACCACCCAATGAGTGACTGTTTATATTTACAGTCCAAGCACTATAATGACAGCCACACACCCACCACCACATGAATGACTGTTGATAATTACAGTCTAAGCACTGTAATGACACCCTCACACCCATCATCCTATGAATGACTGTTGATATTTACAGTCAAAGCACTGTAATGACACCCGCACACCCACCACCCCATGAATTATGATTGATATTTACAGTCCACGCAATGTAATGTCACCCACACACCCACCACCGCATGAATGACTGTTGATATTTACAGTCCAAGCACTCTAATGACACCAACCAACCTATAATTGAATGTTGATATTTACAATCAAAACACTGTAATGACACCCACACACCCACTACCTATGAATAACTTTTGATATTTACAGTCAAAACACTGTAATGACACCCGCACACCCACCACCCCATGATTGACTGTTGATATTTAAAGTCCAATAACTGTAATGACAGCCACACACCCACCACCCCATAAATGACTGTTGATATTTACAGTCAAAGCACTGTAATGACACCCACACACCCACCACCCCATAAATGACTGTTGATATTTACAGTCTAAGCATTGTAATGAAACCCACACACTCACCACCCCAAGAATGACTTTTAATATTTACAGTCCAAACACTGTAAAGACACCTACACACCCACCACCTCATAAATCACAGTTAATATTTACAGTCCAAGCACTGTAATGACACCCACACACCCAACACCCCATGAATGACTGTTGATATTTTCAGTCCAAGCACTGTAATGACACAAACACACCCACCACCCCATGATTGACTGTTGATATTTACAGTCCAAGCACTGTAATGACAGCCACACACCCACCACCCAATAAATGTTTGTTGATATATACAGTCTAAGCAATGTAATGACACCCACACACCCACAACCCCAAGAATGACTTTTGATATTTAGAGTCCAAGCACTGTAATGACACCTACACACCAACCACCCCCTGAATGACTGTTGGTATTTACAGTCCAAACTCTGTAATGATACTCACACACCCACCACCCTATGAATGACTGTTGATATTTACAGTACAAGCTCTGTAATGACACCCACACACACACCACCCAATAAATGACTGTTAATATTTACAGTTTAAGCACTCTAATGACACCCACACACCCACCACCCCATGAATGACTGTTGATATATAGTGTCCAAGCACTGTAATGACACCCACACACCCACCACTCCATAAATGACTGTTGATATTTACAGTCCAAGCACTGTAATGACACCCACACACCCACCACCCCATAAATGACTGTTGATAATTACATTCTAAGCAATGTAATGGCACCCACTACCCTAAGAATGACATTTGATAGTTACAGTCTAAGCACTGTAATGAAACCCACACACCCACCACCCCATAAATGACTGTTGATATTTACAATCTAAGCATTATAATGACTCCCACACACTCACCACCCCAAGAATGACTCTTGATATTTACAGTTCAAGCACTATAATGACACCCACACATCCACCTTCCCATGAATGACTGTTGATATTTACAGTCCAAGCACTGTAGTAACAGCCCCACACCCACCACCCCATTAATTATGGTTGATATTTACAGTCCAAGCACTGTAATGACACCAACACACACACAAATCCATAAATGACTGTTGAAATTTACAGTCCAAGCACTCTAATGACACCCACTACCCCACAAATGACTGTTGATATTTACAGTCTAAGCACTGTAATGACACCCAAACTCCCACCACCCCATAAATGATGGTTGATTTTTATAGTCCAAGCACTGTAATGACACCCACACACCTACCACCCCATAAATGACGGTTAATATTTAAAGTCCAAGCACTGTAATGACACCCACACACCTACTACCCCATGAATGACTGTTGTTATTTTCAGTCCAAGCACTTTAATGACATTCACACACCCACCACCCCATGAATGATTGTTTATATTTAGAGTCCAAGCACTGTAATGTCACCCACACACCCACCACCTATGAATGACAGTTGATATTTTCAGTCCAAGCACTGTAATGATACCCACACACCCACCACCCAATAAATGACTGTTGATATTTACAGTCCAAGCACAAATGACAAACACACACCCACCACCCCATAATGACTTAATATTTACAGTCCAAGCAATGTAATGACACCCACACTCCCACCACCCCATGAATGACTGTTGATATTTACAGTTCAAGCACTATAATGACACCCACACATCCACCACCAAATTAATGACTGGTAATATTTACAGTCCAAACACTGTAATAACACACCCACACCAACCCCCCTATTAATTATGGTTGATATTTACAGTCCAAGGACTGTAATGACACCCACACACTTACCACCTTATTAATCACGGTTGATATTTACAGTCCAAGCAATGTAATGACACCCACACACCCACCACCCCATGAATGACAATTGATATTTTCAGTCCATGCAATGTAATGACACCTACACACCAAACACCCTATGAATTACTGTTCATATTTTGAGTCCAATCACTGTAATGCCACCCACTACCCCATGAATGACTGTTGATATTTACAATCCAAGCACTAATGACACACACACAGCCACCACCCAATAAATGACTTGATATTTATAGTCCAAGCAATGTAAAGACACCCACACACCCCACACCCCATGATTGACTGTTGATATTTACAGTCCAAGCACTATAATGACACCCACACACCCACCACCCCATGAATGACTGTTGATATTTACAGTCTAAGCACTGTAATGACACCCTCACACCCACCACCCCATAAATGACTGTTGATATTTACAGTCAAAGCACTGTAATGACACCTTCACACCCACCACCACATGAATTATGGTTGATATTTACAGTCCAAGCACTGTAATGACACCCACACACCAACCACCCAATGAATGACTGTTGATATTTACAGTCCAAGCACTCTAATGACACCCACCACACTATGAATGACTTTTGATATTTACAATCAAAACACTGTAATGACACCCACACACCAACCACCCCATGAATTACTGTTGATATTCACAGTTCAAGCTCTGTAATGACACCCACACACCCACCACCCCATGATTGACTGCTGATATTTACAGTCCAAGCACCGCACAGACACCCAGAAACCCACAACCACATAAATTACTGTTGATATTTACAGTCCAAGCTCTGTAATGACACAAACACACTTATCACCCCATGAATGACTGTTGATATTTGGAGTCCAAGCACTGTAATGCCACCCACCACCCCATTAATTATGGTTGATATTTACAGTCCAAGCACTGTCATGACACCAACACACCCACCACCCCATGAAAAACTGTTGATATTTACAGTCCAAGCACTTTAATGACACCCACCACCCTATGAATGACTGTAAATATTTACAGTGAAAACACTGTTATGACACCCACACACCCACCACCACATGAATGACTGTTTATATTTACAGTCCAAGCACTGTAATGACACCCACACACCCACCACCCGATGATTGACTGTTGATATTTACAGTCCAAGCAATGCATAGACACCCAAATACACACAACCCCTTGAATTACTGTTAATATTTACAGTCCAAGCACTGTAATGACACACACACACCCATCACCCTATGAATTACTGTTGATATATAGAGTCCAATCACTGTAAAGCCTCCCACTACCCCATGAATGACTTGATATTTACAGTCCAAGCACTAATGACATACACACACCCACCACCCAATGAATAACTTGATATTTACAGTCCAAGCAATGTAATGACACCCACACACCCAACACCCCATGATTGACTGTTGATATTTACATTCCAAGAACTATAATGACACACACACACCCAACACCCGATGAATGACTTGATATTTACAGTCCAAGCAATGTAATGACACCCACACACCCACCACCCCATGAATGACTGTTGATATTAACAGTTCAAGCACTATAATGACACCCACACATCCACCTTCCCATGAATGACTGTTGATATTTACAGTCCAAGCACTGTAGTAACAGCCCCACACCCACCACCCCATTAATTATGGTTGATATTTACAGTCCAAGCACTGTAATGACACCAACACAAACACCAATCCATAAATGACTGTGTAAATTTACAGTCCAAGCACTCTAATGACACCCACTACCCCACAAATGACTGTTGATATTTACAGTCTAAGCACTGTAATGACACCCAAACTCCCACCACCCCATAAATGATGTTTGATTTTTATAGTCCAAGCACTGTAATGACACCCACACACCTACCACCCCATAAATGACGGTTGATATTTAAAGTCCAAGCACTGTAATGACACCCACACACCTACTACCCCATGAATGACTGTTGTTATTTTCAGTTCAAGCAATTTAATGACAATCACACACCCACCACCCCATGAATGACTGTTTATATTTAGAGTCCAAGCACTGTAATGTCACCCACACACCCACCACCCATGAATGACAGTTGATATTTTCAGTCCAAGCACTGTAATGATACCCACACACCCACCACCCAAAAAATGACTGTTGATATTTTCAGTCCAAGCACTGTAATGACACCCACACACCCATCACCCTATAAATTACTGTTGATATTTAGAGTCCAAGCACTGTAATGACACCTACCACCCCATGAATAAATGTTTATATTCACAGTCCAAGCACTAATGACACACACACACCCACCACATAATGAATGACTTGGTATTTACAGTCCAAGCAATGTAATGACACCCACACACCCACCACCCCATGAATAACTGTTGATATTTACAGTCCAAGCACTATAATGACACCTACACACCCACCACCCCATGAATGGCTGTTAATATTTACAGTCCAAGCATTGTAATGTCACCCACACACCCACGACCCAATGAATGATGGTTGATATTTACAGTCCAAGAACTGTAATGAAACCCACACACCCACCACCCCATGAATGACAGTTAATATTTACAGTCCAAGCACTGTAATGACATCTACACACCTACCACCCCATGAATGACTGTTAATATTTACAGTCCTAGAACTGTAATGTCACCCACATAACCCACCACCCAATGAATAATGGTTGATATTTACATTCCAAGAACTGTAATGATACCCACACACCCACCACCCAATAAATGACTGTTGATATTTTCAGTCCAAGCACTGTAATGACACCCACACACCCATCACCCTATAAATTACTGTTGATATTTAGAGTCCAAGCACTGTAATGCCACCCACCATCCCATGAATGACTGTTGATATTTATATTTCAAGCACTAATGACACACCAACACCCACCACCCAATGAGTGACTTGATATTTTTAGTCCAATCAATGTAATGACACCCACACACCCACCACCCCATGAATGACTGTTGATATTTACAGTCCAAGCACTATAATGACACTCACACACCCACCACCCCAAGAATGACTGTTAATATTTACAGTCCAAGCACTGTAATGTCACCCACACACCCACCACCCAATGAATGATGGTTGATATTTACAGTCCAAGAACTGTAATTAAACCCACACACCCACTACCCCATGAATTACTGTTAATATTTACAGTCCAAGCACTGTAATGACACACACACACCCATCACCCTATGAATTACTGTTCATATTTAGAGTCCAATCACTGTAATGCCACCCACTACCCCATGAATGACTGTGGATATATACAATCCAAGCACTAATGACACACACACAGCCACCACCCAATGAATGACTTGATATTTACAGTCCAAGCAATGTAAAGACACCCACACACCCCACACCCCATGATTGACTGTTGATATTTACAGTCCAAGCACTATAATGACACCCACACACCCACCACCCCATGATTGACTGTTGATATTGACAGTCTAAACACTGTAATGACACCCTCACACCCACCACCCCATAAATGACTGTTGATATTTACAGTCAAAGCAATGTAATGACACCTTCACACCCACCAACCCATAAATTATGGTTGATATTTACAGTCCAAGCACTGTAATGACACCCACACACCCACCACCCAATAAATGACGGTTGATATTTACAGTCTAAGCACTGTAATGACACCCATACACCCACCAATCCTTGAAGGACTGTTCATAATTACAGTCCAACCACTGTAATGACACTCACATACCCACCACCCCATGAATGACTGTTGATATTTACAGTCCTAACACTCTAATGACACAAACCAACCTATAATTGGCTGTTGATATTTACAATCAAAACACTGTAATGACACTCACACACCCACCACCTATTAATGACTTTTGATATTTACAGTCAAAACACTGTAATGACTCCCGCACACCCACCTCCCCATGATTGACTGTTGATATTTGGAGTCCAAGCACTGTAATGACAGCCACACACTCACCACCCCATAAATGACTGTTGATATTTACAGTCTAAGCACTGTAATGACACCCACACACCCACCACCCCATAAATGACTGTTGATATTTACAGTCTAAGCATTATAATGACACCCACACACTCACCACCCCAAGAATGACTGTTGATATTTACAGTCCAAACACTGTAATGACACCTACACACCCACCACCCCATAAATCACAGTTAATATTTACAGTCCAAGCACAGTAATGACAACCACACACCCAACACCCAATGAATGACTGTTGATATTTTCAGTCCAAGCACTGTAATGACACCAACACACCCACAACCCCATGATTGACTGTTGATATTTACAGTCCAAGCACTGTAATGACAGCCACACACCCACCACCCAATAAATGTTTGTTGATATTTACAGTCTAAGCAATGTAATGACACCCACACACCCACCACCCCATGAATTATGGTTGATATTTACAGTCCAAGCACTGTAATGACACCTACACACCAACAACCCCTTGAATGACAGTTGATATTTACAGTCCAAGCTCTGTAATGATACTCACACACCCACCACCCTATGAATGACTGTTGATATTTACAGTCCAAGCTCTGTAATGACACCCACACACCAACCACCCACTAAATGACTGTTAATATTTACAGTCTAAGCAATGTAATGATACCCACACACACACACCACCCCATGAATGACTGTTGATATTTAGAGTCCAAGCACTGTAATGACAACCACACACCCACCACCCCATGATTGAATGTTGATATTTACACTCCAAGCACTGCATAGACACCCAAAAATCCACAACCCCATGAATGACTGTTGATATTTATAGTCAAAGCTCTGTAATGACACTCACACACCCACCACTCTATGAATGACTGTTGATATTTAGAGTCCAAGCACTGTAATGCCACCCACCACCCCTTGAATGACTGTTGATATTTACAGTCCATGCACTAATGACACACAGACACCCACCACCCCATGAGTGACTGTTTATATTTACAGTCCAAGCACTATAATGACAGCCACACACACACCACCACATGAATGACTGTTGATAATTACAGTCTAAGCACTGTAATGACACCCTCACACCCATCATCCTATGAATGACTGTTGATATTTACAGTCAAAGCACTGTAATGACACCCGCACACCCACCACCCCATGAATTATGATTGATATTTACAGTCCACACAATGTAATGTCACCCACACACCCACCACCCCATGAATGACTGTTGATATTTACAGTCCAAGCACTCTAATAACACCAACCAACCTATAATTGACTGTTGATATTTACAATCAAAAATCTGTAATGACACCCACACACCCACCACCTATGAATGACTTTTGATATTTACTGTCAAAACACTGTAATGACACCCGCACACCCACCACCCCATGATTGACTGTTGATATTTACAGTCCAATCACTGTAATGACAGCTACACACCCACCACCCCAAAAATGACTGTTGATATTTACAGTCTAAGCACTGTAATGACACCCACACACCCACCACCCCATAAATGACTGTTGATATTTACAGTCTAAGCATTGTAATGACACCCACACACTCACCACCCCAAGAATGACTTTTAATATTTACAGTCCAAACACTGTAATGACACCTACACACCCACCACCCCATAAATCACAGTTAATATTTACAGTCCAAGCACTGTAATGACACCGACACACCCAACACCCCATGAATGACTGTTGATATTTTCAGTCCAAGTACTGTAATGACACCAACACACCCACCACCCCATGATTGACTGTTGATATTTACATTCCAAGCACTGTAATGACAGCCACACACCCCCCACCCAATAAATGTTTGTTGATATATACAGTCTAAGCAATGTAATGACACCCACACACCCACAACCCCAAGAATGACTTTTGATATTTACAGTCCAAGCACTGTAATGACACCTACACACCAACCACCCCCTGAATGACTGTTGGTATTTACAGTCCAAGCTCTGTAATGATACTCACACACCCACCACGCTATGAATGACTGTTGATATTTACAGTCCATGCTCTGTAATGACACCCACACACCCACCACCCAATAAATGAATGTTAATATTTACAGTTTAAGCACTCTAATGACACCCACACACCCACCACCCCATGAATGACTGTTGATATATAGAGTCCAAGCACTGTAATGACACCCACACACCCACCAATCCATAAATTACTGTTGATATTTACATTCTAAGCAATGTAATGGCACCCACTACCCTATGAATGACATTTGATAGTTACAGTCTAAGCACTGTAATGAAACCCACACACCCACCACCCCATAAATGACTGTTGATATTTACAATCTAAGCATTATAATGACACCCACACACTCACCACCCCAAGAATGACTTTTTATAATTACAGTCCAAACACTGTAATGACACCTACACACCCACCACCCTTTAAATCACAGTTAATATTTACAGTCCAAGCACAGTAATGACACCCACACACCCAACACCCAATAAATGACTGTTGATATTTTCAGTCCAAGCACTGTAATGACACCAACACACCCACCACCCCATGATTGACTGTTGATATTTACAGTCCAAGCACTGTAATGACAGCCACACACCCACCACCCAATAAATGTTTGTTGATATTTACAGTCTAAGCAATGTAATGACACCCACACACCCACCACCCCATGAATTATGGTTGATATTTACAGTCCAAGCACTGTAATGACACCTACACACCAACCACCCCCTGAATGACTGTTGATATTTACAGTCCAAGCTCTGTAATGATACTCACACACCCACCACCCTATGAATGACTGTTGATATTTACAATCCAAGCACTGTAATGACACCCACACACCAACCACCCAATAAATGACTGTTAATATTTACAGTCTAAGCACTGTAATGATACCCACACACACACCACCACATGAATGACTGTTGATATTTAGAGTCCAAGCACTGTAATGACAACCACACACCCACCACTCCATGATTGACTATTGATATTTACACTCCAAGCACTGCATAGACACCCAAAAACCCACAACCCCATAAATGACTGTTGATATTTATAGTCAAAGCTCTGTAATGACACTCACACACCCACCACTCTATGAATGACTGTTGATATTTAGAGTCCAAGCACTGTAATGCCACCCACCACCCCTTGAATGACTGTTGATATTTACAGTCCATGCACAAATGACACACAGACACCCACCACCCAATGAGTGACTGTTTATATTTACAGTCCAAGCACTATAATGACAGCCACACACCCACCACCACATGAATTACTGTTGATAATTACAGTCTAAGCACTGTAATGACACCCTCACACCCATCATCCTATGAATGACTGTTGATATTTACAGTCAAAGCACTGTAATGACACCCGCACACCCACCACCCCATGAATTATGATTGATATTTACAGTCCACGCAATGTAATGTCACCCACACACCCACCACCGCATGAATGACTGTTGATATTTACAGTCCAAGCACTCTAATGACACCAACCAACCTATAATTGAATGTTGATATTTACAATCAAAACACTGTAATGACACCCACACACCCACTACCTATGAATAACTTTTGATATTTAAAGTCCAATCACTGTAATGACAGCCACACACCCACCACCCCATAAATGACTGTTGATATTTACAGTCAAAGCACTGTAATGACACCCACACACCCACCACCCCATAAATGACTGTTGATATTTACAGTCTAAGCATTGTAATGAAACCCACACACTCACCACCCCAAGAATGACTTTTAATATTTACAGTCCAAACACTGTAAAGACACCTACACACCCACCACCTCATAAATCACAGTTAATATTTACAGTCCAAGCACTGTAATGACACCCACACACCCAACACCCCATGAATGACTGTTGATATTTTCAGTCCAAGCACTGTAATGACACAAACACACCCACCACCCCATGATTGACTGTTGATATTTACAGTCCAAGCACTGTAATGACAGCCACACACCCACCACCCAATAAATGTTTGTTGATATATACAGTCTAAGCAATGTAATGACACCCACACACCCACAACCCCAAGAATGACTTTTGATATTTAGAGTCCAAGCACTGTAATGACACCTACACACCAACCACCCCCTGAATGACTGTTGGTATTTACAGTCCAAACTCTGTAATGATACTCACACACCCACCACCCTATGAATGACTGTTGATATTTACAGTACAAGCTCTGTAATGACACCCACACACACACCACCCAATAAATGACTGTTAATATTTACAGTTTAAGCACTCTAATGACACCCACACACCCACCACCCCATGAATGACTGTTGATATATAGTGTCCAAGCACTGTAATGACACCCACACACCCACCACTCCATAAATGACTGTTGATATTTACAGTCCAAGCACTGTAATGACACCCACACACCTACCACCCCATAAATGACTGTTGATAATTACATTCTAAGCAATGTAATGGCACCCACTACCCTAAGAATGACATTTGATAGTTACAGTCTAAGCACTGTAATGAAACCCACACACCCACCACCCCATAAATGACTGTTGATATTTACAATCTAAGCATTATAATGACTCCCACACACTCACCACCCCAAGAATGACTCTTGATATTTACAGTTCAAGCACTATAATGACACCCACACATCCACCTTCCCATGAATGACTGTTGATATTTACAGTCCAAGCACTGTAGTAACAGCCCCACACCCACCACCCCATTAATTATGGTTGATATTTACAGTCCAAGCACTGTAATGACACCAACACACACACAAATCCATAAATGACTGTTGAAATTTACAGTCCAAGCACTCTAATGACACCCACTACCCCACAAATGACTGTTGATATTTACAGTCTAAGCACTGTAATGACACCCAAACTCCCACCACCCCATAAATGATGGTTGATTTTTATAGTCCAAGCACTGTAATGACACCCACACACCTACCACCCCATAAATGACGGTTGATATTTAAAGTCCAAGCACTGTAATGACACCCACACACCTACTACCCCATGAATGACTGTTGTTATTTTCAGTCCAAGCACTTTAATGACATTCACACACCCACCACCCCATGAATGATTGTTTATATTTAGAGTCCAAGCATTGTAATGTCACCCACACACCCACCACCTATGAATGACAGTTGATATTTTCAGTCCAAGCACTGTAATGATACCCACACACCCACCACCCAATAAATGACTGTTGATATTTACAGTCCAAGCACAAATGACAAACACACACCCACCACCCCATAATGACTTAATATTTACAGTCCAAGCAATGTAATGACACCCACACTCCCACCACCCCATGAATGACTGTTGATATTTACAGTTCAAGCACTATAATGACACCCACACATCCACCACCAAATTAATGACTGGTAATATTTACAGTCCAAACACTGTAATAACACACCCACACCAACCCCCCTATTAATTATGGTTGATATTTACAGTCCAAGGACTGTAATGACACCCACACACTTACCACCTTATTAATCACGGTTGATATTTACAGTCCAAGCAATGTAATGACACCCACACACCCACCACCCCATGAATGACAATTGATATTTTCAGTCCATGCAATGTAATGACACCTACACACCAACCACCCTATGAATTACTGTTCATATTTTGAGTCCAATCACTGTAATGCCACCCACTACCCCATGAATGACTGTTGATATTTACAATCCAAGCACTAATGACACACACACAGCCACCACCCAATGAATGACTTGATATTTATAGTCCAAGCAATGTAAAGACACCCACACACCCCACACCCCATGATTGACTGTTGATATTTACAGTCCAAGCACTGTAATGACACCCTCACACCCACCACCCCATAAATGACTTTTGATATTTACAGTCAAAGCACTGTAATGACGCCTTCACACCCACCACCACATGAATTATGGTTGATATTTACAGTCCAATCACTGTAATGACACCCACACACCAACCACCCAATGAATGACTGTTGATATTTACAGTCCAAGCACTCTAATGACACCCACCACACTATGAATGACTTTTGATATTTACAATCAAAACACTGTAATGACACCCACACACCAACCACCCCATGAATTACTGTTGATATTCACAGTCCAAGCTCTGTAATGACACCCACACACCCACCACCCCATGATTGACTGCTGATATTTACAGTCCAAGCACCGCACAGACACCCAGAAACCCACAACCACATAAATTACTGTTGATATTTACAGTCCAAGCTCTGTAATGACACAAACACACTTATCACCCCATGAATGACTGTTGATATTTGGAGTCCAAGCACTGTAATGCCACCCACCACCCCATTAATTATGGTTGATATTTACAGTCCAAGCACTGTCATGACACCAACACACCCACCACCCCATGAAAAACTGTTGATATTTACAGTCCAAGCACTTTAATGACACCCACCACCCTATGAATGACTGTAAATATTTACAGTGAAAACACTGTTATGACACCCACACACCCACCACCACATGAATGACTGTTTATATTTACAGTCCAAGCACTGTAATGACACCCACACACCCACCACCCGATGATTGACTGTTGATATTTACAGTCCAAGCAATGCATAGACACCCAAATACACACAACCCCTTGAATTACTGTTAATATTTACAGTCCAAGCACTGTAATGACACACACACACCCATCACCCTATGAATTACTGTTGATATATAGAGTCCAATCACTGTAAAGCCTCCCACTACCCCATGAATGACTTGATATTTACAGTCCAAGCACTAATGACATACACACACCCACCACCCAATGAATAACTTGATATTTACAGTCCAAGCAATGTAATGACACCCACACACCCACCACCCCATGATTGACTGTTGATATTTACAGTCCAAGCAATGCATAGACACCCAAATACACACAACCCCATGAATTACTGTTAATATTTACAGTCCAAGCACTGTAATGACACACACACACCCATCACCCTATGAATTACTGTTGATATATAGAGTCCAATCACTGTAAAGCCTCCCACTACCCCATGAATGACTTGATATTTACAGTCCAAGCACTAATGACATACACACACCCACCACCCAATGAATAACTTGATATTTACAGTCCAAGCAATGTAATGACACCCACACACCCAACACCCCATGATTGACTGTTGATATTTACATTCCAAGAACTATAATGACACACACACACCCAACACCCCATGAATGACTTGATATTTACAGTCCAAGCAATGTAATGACACCCACACACCCACCACCCCATGAATGACTGTTGATATTAACAGTTCAAGCACTATAATGACACCCACACATCCACACGTACACGACTAGTTTACTATTTGGAAAACAATAATTTACTGTCCACTTGCCAATATGGATTTAGGGAAAAAAGGTCAACCGAAACTGCTCTCTTAAATGTTGTCTCTAATATATACATAAATTTGGATAAAAAATTGTATGTAGCTGGTGTATTTTTGGACATTGCCAAGGCTTTTGACTCGCTGAACCATGCCATCTTGCTTGATAAACTTCCTTATTTTGGGATCAGGGGAACCCCACTTAAATTATTTAGGAGTTATTTATTGAATAGACAGCAGTGTGTTTACTGTAGTAACAAGTATTCTGATTTCGAAGTGATAAAAAATGGTGTTCCTCAGGGTTCTGTTTTGGGTCCAATACTGTTTTTAATTTATATTAATGATCTACCTAACATTAGTAACAATATAACCTTCACACTTTTTGCCGATGACACTAATTTTATAGCTACAGACAGAAATTTAGAATCCTTACACAGTAAATTGAACATTGAATTGCATAGTATAAATAAGTGGATTACAGTCAATAAGTTAAAGCTTAATGTCAAGAAGACACACTTATTAGTATTCCAAAACAGATCCCTGAGTATTGATCTAGCGCCTATATATCTGGATGGAGTGGTGGTTGATCGTGTTCAGTCAACAACATTTTTGGGTGTGGTACTTGATGAACACATAAACTGGAAGCAGCATATCAGTGGGCTCTGTGTAAAGGTGTCAAAAATATGTGGTATTTTACATCGTATTCGTGATAAATTAACAACTGAAACCTTGATATTAATTTATTATACTTTATGTTATTCCAAACTCATTTATTGTGTCTCAGTGTGGGGTTGTACCTGGCCCTCGTTTCTTAATGATGTCTCCAAGGTTCAGAAGGCTGTTCTAAGGGTTATTACATACAAGGCAAAGTTTGATTCTACAGAATATATCTTTAAATCTTTAAAATTAATGAATTTTCACTCAGTGCATAAATATTTTGTAATACTCAGCATTTTTCGTTTGATTAGGAGTAACTTTAATAATGAATTATTTAAATTACAAAATCACAATATAAATACCAGAAGAAATCAATTAAATTTATTATGCCCTGCTCATAGAACAACATTATTCTATAATTGTATTTTGTGCATTGGCCCAAACATGTGGAATTCCCTACCATTTGATTTAAAAATGTGTTTGCAGTCAAGCTCTGTAGATAGCTTCAAGTTCAAATTGAAGAAATATATATTAAGTCTGCAAAATCTTTAGGCTATCTACAAAATTTTGCTATCTCAAATATAGGTGATGTTTTGGATGTTGTATTGTTGCCCGGTATTACATTGAAATGTATCATACTATTTTGTAGTTTCTTTTCTTTTTTTTCTTTTTTCTTTTTACTTTTGTTTCTGTGCTGTTTTCTTGATGTGATTGTGTGTTTTATTTGTTTTATATTACTAATTTTGCAGTTACATTTTTGGGGTATATATTGTTTCTTAGTGGTGATATTGTTCTGTTTTAGTGGTGTGTTTGAGTGTTGCTTGGTTTTATATTAAGTTTACTAATTTTGTTGATCCATTATTCTAAATGTTTATTACTGTTTTATTTTTGCTACTTTACTGTACTCAATTTTAAAATATTATGTTTCTGGGTGGTGATATTATACTGTATTTGTATGTTTTTATTGTTGCATACCTGATATTGTAATAAATGAATGTGCAGGTACTGTGTATCTTACTAATTTGTTAGTGATATTGTCTTTGTTGATGGTGATATTTTTCCTGAGTTGTGTATTCTTTGTTGCCTGTTAATACTATGACATAACCTTTATGTATATATTGTCTGGACAAGCTGTAAACTAAGTTTATTATCCAGATCTGCTAATGAGATTCGTCTCGGCAGACCTTACCATGCGTTTTATATACATTATTATAATCCAATTTTTTGTAAATACTATGGCAATAAATATTTGAACTTGAACTTGAACTTGAACCTTCCCATGAATGACTGTTGATATTTACAGTCCAAGCACTGTAGTAACAGCCCCACACCCACCACCCCATTAATTATGGTTGATATTTACAGTCCAAGCACTGTAATGACACCAACACAAACACCAATCCATAAATGACTGTTGAAATTTACAGTCCAAGCAGTCTAATGACACCCACTACCCCACAAATGACTGTTGATATTTACAGTCTAAGCACTGTAATGACACCCAAACTCCCACCACCCCATAAATGATGGTTGATTTTTATAGTCCAAGCAATGTAATGACACCCACACACCTACCACCCCATAAATGACGGTTGATATTTAAAGTCCAAGCACTGTAATGACACCCACACACCTACTACCCCATGAATGACTGTTGTTATTTTCAGTTCAAGCAATTTAATGACAATCACACACCCACCACCCCATGAATGACTGTTTATATTTAGAGTCCAAGCACTGTAATGTCACCCACACACCCACCACCCATGAATGACAATTGATATTTTCAGTCCAAGCACTGTAATGATACCCACACACCCACCACCCAATAAATGACTGTTGATATTTTCAGTCCAAGCACTGTAATGACACCCACACACCCATCACCCTATAAATTACTGTTGATATTTAGAGTCCAAGCACTGTAATGACACCTACCACCCCATGAATAAATGTTTATATTCACAGTCCAAGCACTAATGACACACACACACCCACCACATAATGAATGACTTGGTATTTACAGTCCAAGCAATGTAATGACACCCACACACCCACCACCCCATGAATGACTGTTGATATTTACAGTCCAAGCGCTATAATGACACCTACACACCCACCACCCCATGAATGGCTGTTAATATTTACAGTCCAAGCATTGTAATGTCACCCACACACCCACGACCCAATGAATGATGGTTGATATTTACAGTCCAAGAACTGTAATGAAACCCACACACCCACCACCCCATGAATGACAGTTAATATTTACAGTCCAAGCACTGTAATGACATCTACACACCTACCACCCCATGAATGACTGTTAATATTTACAGTCCTAGAACTGTAATGTCACCCACATAACCCACCACCCAATGAATAATGGTTGATATTTACATTCCAAGAACTGTAATGATACCCACACACCCACCACCCAATAAATGACTGTTGATATTTTCAGTCCAAGCACTGTAATGACACCCACACACCCATCACCCTATAAATTACTGTTGATATTTAGAGTCCAAGCACTGTAATGCCACTCACCATCCCATGAATGACTGTTGATATTTATATTTCAAGCACTAATGACACACCAACACCCACCACCCAATGAGTGACTTGATATTTTTAGTCCAATCAATGTAATGACACCCACACACCCACCACCCCATGAATGACTGTTGATATTTACAGTCCAAGCACTATAATGACACTCACACACCCACCACCCCAAGAATGACTGTTAATATTTACAGTCCAAGCACTGTAATGTCACCCACACACCCACCACCCAATGAATGATGGTTGATATTTACAGTCCAAGAACTGTAATTAAACCCACACACCCACTACCCCATGAATTACTGTTAATATTTACAGTCCAAGCACTGTAATGACACACACACACCCATCACCCTATGAATTACTGTTCATATTTAGAGTCCAATCACTGTAATGCCACCCACTACCCCATGAATGACTGTGGATATATACAATCCAAGCACTAATGACACACACACAGCCACCACCCAATGAATGACTTGATATTTACAGTCCAAGAAATGTAAAGACACCCACACACCCCACACCCCATGATTGACTGTTGATATTTACATTCCAAGCACTATAATGACACCCACACACCCACCACCCCATGATTGACTGTTGATATTGACAGTCTAAACACTGTAATGACACCCTCACACCCACCACCCCATAAATGACTGTTGATATTTACAGTCAAAGCAATGTAATGACACCTTCACACCCACCAACGCATAAATTATGGTTGATATTTACAGTCCAAGCACTGTAATGACACCCACACACCCACCACCCAATAAATGACTGTTGATATTTACAGTCTAAGCACTGTAATGACACCCACACACCCACCAATCCTTGAAGGACTGTTCATAATTACAGTCCAACCACTGTAATGACACTCACATACCCACCACCCCATGAATGACTGTTGATATTTACAGTCCTAACACTCTAATGACACAAACCAACCTATAATTGGCTGTTGATATTTACAATCAAAACACTGTAATGACACTCACACACCCACCACCTATTAATGACTTTTGATATTTACAGTCAAAACACTGTAATGACGCCCGCACACCCACCTCCCCATGATTGACTGTTGATATTTGGAGTCCAAGCACTGTAATGACAGCCACACACTCACCACCCCATAAATGACTGTTGATATTTACAGTCTAAGCACTGTAATGACACCCACACACCCACCACCCCATAAATGACTGTTGATATTTACAGTCTAAGCATTATAATGACACCCACACACTCACCACCCCAAGAATGACTGTTGATATTTACATTCCAAACACTGTAATGACACCTACACACCCACCATCCCATAAATCACAGTTAATATTTACAGTCCAAGCACAGTAATGACAACCACACACCCAACACCCAATGAATGACTGTTGATATTTTCAGTCCAAGCACTGTAATGACACCAACACACCCACAACCCCATGATTGACTGTTGATATTTACAGTCCAAGCACTGTAATGACAGCCACACACCCACCACCCAATAAATGTTTGTTGATATTTACAGTCTAAGCAATGTAATGACACCCACACACCCACCACCCCATGAATTATGGTTGATATTTACAGTCCAAGCACTGTAATGACACCTACACACCAACAACCCCTTGAATGACAGTTGATATTTACAGTCCAAGCTCTGTAATGATACTCACACACCCACCACCCTATGAATGACTGTTGATATTTACAGTCCAAGCTCTGTAATGACACCCACACACCAACCACCCACTAAATGACTGTTAATATTTACAGTCTAAGCAATGTAATGATACCCACACACACACACCACCCCATGAATGACTGTTGATATTTAGAGTCCAAGCACTGTAATGACAACCACACACCCACCACCCCATGATTGAATGTTGATATTTACACTCCAAGCACTGCATAGACACCCAAAAACCCACAACCCCATGAATGACTGTTGATATTTATAGTCAAAGCTCTGTAATGACACTCACACACCCACCACTCTATGAATGACTGTTGATATTTAGAGTTCAAGCACTGTAATGCCACCCACCACCCCTTGAATGACTGTTGATATTTACAGTCCATGCACTAATGACACACAGACACCCACCACCCCATGAGTGACTGTTTATATTTACAGTCCAAGCACTATAATGACAGCCACACACACACCACCACATGAATGACTGTTGATAATTACAGTCTAAGCACTGTAATGACACCCTCACACCCATCATCCTATGAATGACTGTTGATATTTACAGTCAAAGCACTGTAATGACACCCGCACACCCACCACCCCATGAATTATGATTGATATTTACAGTCCACACAATGTAATGTCACCCACACACCCACCACCCCATGAATGACTGTTGATATTTACAGTCCAAGCACTCTAATAACACCAACCAACCTATAATTGACTGTTGATATTTACAATAAAAAATCTGTAATGACACCCACACACCCACCACCTATGAATGACTTTTGATATTTACTGTCAAAACACTGTAATGACACCCGCACACCCACCACCCCATGATTGACTGTTGATATTTACAGTCCAATCACTATAATGACAGCTACACACCCACCACCCCATAAATGACTGTTGATATTTACAGTCTAAGCACTGTAATGACACCCACACACCCACCACCCCATAAATGACTGTTGATATTTACAGTCTAAGCATTGTAATGACACCCACACACTCACCACCCCAAGAATGACTTTTAATATTTACAGTCCAAACACTGTAATGACACCTACACACCCACCACCCCATAAATCACAGTTAATATTTACAGTCCAAGCACTGTAATGACACCGACACACCCAACACCCCATGAATGACTGTTGATATTTTCAGTCCAAGTACTGTAATGACACCAACACACCCACCACCCCATGATTGACTGTTGATATTTACAGTCCAAGCACTGTAATGACAGCCACACACCCCCCACCCAATAAATGTTTGTTGATATATACAGTCTAAGCAATGTAATGACACCCACACACCCACAACCCCAAGAATGACTTTTGATATTTACAGTCCAAGCACTGTAATGACACCTACACACCAACCACCCCCTGAATGACTGTTGGTATTTACAGTCCAAGCTCTGTAATGATACTCACACACCCACCACGCTATGAATGACTGATGATATTTACAGTCCATGCTCTGTAATGACACCCACACACCCACCACCCAATAAATGACTGTTAATATTTACAATTTAAGCACTCTAATGACACCCACACACCCACCACCCCATGAATGACTGTTGATATATAGAGTCCAAGCACTGTAATGACACCCACACACCCACCAATCCATAAATTACTGTTGATATTTACATTCCAAGCAATGTAATGGCACCCACTACCCTATGAATGACATTTGATAGTTACAGTCTAAGCACTGTAATGAAACCCACACACCCACCACCCCATAAATGACTGTTGATATTTACAATCTAAGCATTATAATGACACCCACACACTCACCACCCCAAGAATGACTTTTGATAATTACAGTCCAAACACTGTAATGACACCTACACACCCACCACCCTTTAAATCACAGTTAATATTTACAGTCCAAGCACAGTAATGACACCCACACACCCAACACCCAATAAATGACTGTTGATATTTTCAGTCCAAGCACTGTAATGACACCAACACACCCACCACCCCATAAATGACTGTTGGTATTTACAGTCTAAGCAATGTAATGGCACCCACTACCCTAAAAATGACATTTGATAGTTACAGTCTAAGCACTGTAATGAAACCCACACACACACAACCCCATAAATGAAGGTTGATATTTACAGTCCAAGCACTGTAATGACACCCACACACCCACCACCCATTGAATGACAGTTGATATTTTCCGTCCATGCACTGTAATGACATCCACACACCGACCACCCCATGAAAAACTGTTAATATTTTCAGTCTGAGCACTGTAATGACACCCATACACTCACCACACCATTAATGACAGTTGATATTTTCAGTCCATGCACTGTAATGACATCCACACACCCACCACCCCATGAATGACTGTTAATATTTACAGTCTGAGCACTGTAATGACAGCCACACACCCACCACCCAATGAATGATGGTTGATATTTACAGTCAAAGAACTGTAATAACACCCATACACTCCCCACCCCATTAAAACTGTTGATATTTACAGTCCAAGCACACTAATGACACCCACCACCCTATGAATGACTGTTAATATATACAGTCAAAATACTGTAATGACACCCACACACCCACCACCCCATGAATAACTGTTGATTTATACAGTCCAAGCACTGTAATGACACCAACCACCCACCACCCCATGATTAACTGTTAATATTTACAGTCCAAACAATGCATAGACACCCAAACACCCACAACCCCATGGATGACTGTTAATAATTACAGTCCAAGCAGTGTAATGACACCCACACACCCATCACCCTATAAATTACTTTTGATATTTAGATTCCAATCACTGTAATGCCACCCACCATCCCATGAATGACTGTTGATATTTACAGTCCAAGCAATAATGGCACACACACACCCACTACCCAATGAATGACTTGATATTTACAGTCCAAGCAATGTAATGACACCCACACATCCACCACCCCATTAATGACTGTTGATATTTACAGTCCAAGCATTGCACAGACACCTAGACACCCACAACCCCATGAATGACTGTTGATATTTACAATCCAAGCTCTGTAATGACACCCACACACCCATCACCCCATGAATGACTTGATATTTACAGTCCAAGCAATGTAATGACACCCACACACCCACCACCCCATGAATGACTGTTGATATTTACAGTTCAAGCACTATAATGACCCCCTAACTCCAGCCCCCCCATTAATTATGGTTGATATTTACAGTCCAAGGACTGTAATGACACCCACACACTTACCACCCCATAAATCACGGTTGATATTTACAGTCCAAGCAATGTAATGACACCCACTCACCCACCACCCCATGAATGACATTTTATATTTTCAGTCCATGCACTGTAATGACATCCACACACCCAACACCCCATGAATGACTGTTAATATATACAGTCCAAGCACTGTAATGACACCCACACACCCACCACCCCATGATTGACTGTTGATATTTACAGTCCAAGCAATGCATAGACACCCAAACACCCACAACCCCATGAATTACTGTTAATATTTACAGTCCAAGCACTGTAATGACACTCACACACCCATCACCCTATGAATTACTGTTGATATTTAGAGTCCAATCACTGTAATGCCACCCACTACCCCATGAATGACTGTTGATACTTACAATCCAATTACTAATGACACACACACAACCACCACCCAATAAATGACTTTTTATTTACAGTCCAAGCAATGTAATGACACCCACACACCCCATACCCCATGATTGACTGTTGATATTTATAGTCCAAGCACTATAATGACACCTACACACCCACCACCCCATGAACGGCTGTTAATATTTACAGTCCAAGCAATGTAATGTCACCCACACACCCACGACCCAATGAATGATGGTTGATATTTACAGTCCAAGAACTGTAATGAAACCCACACACCCACCACCCCATGAATGACAGTTGTTATTTTCAGTCCAAGCACTGTAATGACATCTACACACCTACCACCCCATGAATGACTGTTAATATTTACAGTCCTAGCACTGTAATGTCACCCACATAACCCACCACCCAATGAATAATGGTTGATATTTACATTCCAAGGACTGTAATGATACCCACACACCCACCACCCAATAAATGACTGTTGATATTTTCAGTCCAAGCACTGTAATGACACCCACACACCCATCACCCTATGAATTACTGTTGATATTTAGAGTCCAAGCACTGTAAAGCCACCCACCATCCCATGAATGACTGTTGATATTTATATTTCAAGCACTAATGACACGCCCACACCCACCACCCAATGAGTGACTTGATATTTTTAGTCCAATCAATGTAATGACACCCACACACCCACCACCCCATGAATGACTGTTGATATTTACAGTCCAAGCACTATAATAACACCTACACACTCACCACCCCATGAATGACTGTTAATATTTACAGTCCAAGCACTGTAATGTCACCCACACACCCACCACCCAATGAATGATGGTTGATATTAACAGTCCAAGAACTGTAATTAAACCCACACACCCACCATCCCATGAATGACAGTTGATATTTTCAGTCCAAGCACTGTAATGACATCTACACACCTACCACCCCATGAACGACTGTTAATATTTACAGTCCAAGCACTGTAATGACACCCACACACCCACCACTCCATTAATGAATGTTGATATTTACAGTCCAAGCTCTGTAATGACACTGACACACCCACCACCCTATGAATGACTGTTGATATTTACAGTCCAAACACTGTAATGACACCCACACACCCACCACCCCATAAATGACGGTTGATATTTATAGTCCAAGCACTGTAATGACACCCACACACCTACCACCCTATGAATGACTGTTGATATTTTCAGTACAAGCACTGTAATGACATCGACGCACCCACTATCCCATGAATGACTGTTAATATTTACAGTCCAAGCACTGTAATGTAACCCACACACCCACTACCCAATGAATATTAGTTGATATTTACAGTCCAAGAACTGTAATAAAACCCACACATCCACCAGCCTATAAATGACTGTTGATATTTACAGTCCAAGCAATGTAATGACACCCACACACCCACCACTCCATTAATGAATGTTGATATTTACAGTCCAAGCTCTGTAATGACACTGACACACCCACCACCCTATGAATGACTGTTGATATTTACAGTCCAAACACTGTAATGACACCCACACACCCACCACCCCATAAATGACGGTTGATATTTATAGTCCAAGCACTGTAATGACACCCACACACCTACCACCCTATGAATGACTGTTGATATTTTCAGTACAAGCACTGTAATGACATCGACGCACCCACTATCCCATGAATGACTGTTAATATTTACAGTCCAAGCACTGTAATGTAACCCACACACCCACTACCCAATGAATATTAGTTGATATTTACAGTCCAAGAACTGTAATAAAACCCACACCTCCACCAGCCTATAAATGACTGTTGATATTTACAGTCCAAGCAATGTAATGACACCCACACACCCACCACCCCATAAATGACAGTTGATATTTATAGTCCAAGCACTGTAATGACACCCACAAACCCACCACCCCATGAATGACTTTTGATATTTTCAGTCCAAGCACTGTAATCACATCCACACACCCACCACCCCATGAATGACTGTTAATATTTACAGTATGAGCACTGTAATAACACCCACACACCCACCACCCAATGAATGATGGTTGATATTTACAGTCCAAGATCTGTAATGACACCCACACACTCACCATCCCATTAATGACTGTTGATATTTACAGTCCAAGCACTGTCATGACACCCACCACCCCATGAATGACTGTTGATATTTACAGTCCAAGCACTCTAATGACACACACAACCCAATAAATGACTGTTGATATTTATAGTCAAAACACTGTAATGACACCCAGACACAAACCACCCCATAAATGACTGCTATTATTTACAGTCCAAGCACTGTAATGATACCCACAGGCCTACCACCCCAAGATTGACTGTTGATATTTAGAGTCCAAGCACTGTAATGACACCTACACACCCACCACCCATTAAATGACTGTTGATATTTACAATCTAAGCACTGTAATGAAACCCACAAACACACCACCTCATGAATGATTCTATATATTTATAGTCCAATCACTGTAATGACACCACACACCCACCACTCCATGAATGACTCTTGATATTTACAGTCCAAGCTCTGTAATGACACTCACACACCCACCACCCTATGAATGACTGTTGATATTTACAGTCCAAGCACTGTAATGAAACTCACACACCTTCTACCCCATAAAAGACATTTGATTTTTATAGTCCAAGCACTGTAATGACACCCACACACCCACCACCCCATGAATGACTGTTGATATTTACAGTCCAAGCACTATAATAACACCTACACACCCACCACCCCATGAATGACTGTTAATATTTACAGTCCAAGCACTGTAATGTCACCCACACACCCACCACCCAATGAATGATGGTTGATATTTACAGTCCAAGAACTGTAATTAAACCCACACACCTCCCACCCTATGAATGACTGTTGATATTTTCAGTACAAGCACTGTAATGACATCGACACACCCACTATCCCATGAATGACTGTTAATATTTACAGTCCAAGCCCTGTAATGTAACCCACACACCCGCTACCCAATGAATAATAGTTGATATTTACAGTCCAAGAACTGTAATAAAATCCACACATCCACCAGCCTATAAATGACTTGATATTTACAGTCATAGCAATGTAATGACACCCACACACCCACCACCCTATAAATGACAGTTGATATTTATAGTCCAAGAACTGTAATGACACCCACACACCCACCACCCCATGAATGACTTTTGATATTTTCAGTCCAAGCACTGTAATCACATCCACACACCCACCACCCCATGAATGACTGTTAATATTTACAGTATGAGCACTGTAATAACACCCACACACCCACCACCCAATGAATGATGGTTGATATTTACAGTCCAAGAACTGTAATGACACCCACACACTCACCATCCCATTAATGACTGTTGATATTTACAGTCCAAGCACTGTCATGACACCCACCACCCAATAAATGACTGTTGATATTTATAGTCAAAACACTGTAATGACACCCACACACAAACCACCCCATAAATGACTGCTATTATTTACAGTCCAAGCACTGTAATGACACCCACAGGCCCACCTCCCCAAGATTGACTGTTGATATTTACAATCTAAGCACTGTAATGACACCCACACACACACCACCCCATGAATGACTCTATATATTTTTAGTCCAATCACTGTAATGACACCACACACCCACTACTCCATGAATGACTCTTGATATTTACAGTCCAAGCTCTGTAATGACACTCAAACACCCACCACCCTATGAATGACTGTTGATATTTACAGTCCAAGCACTGTAATGACACTCACACACCTTCTACCCCATAAATGACATTTAATTTTTATAGTCCAAGTACTGTAATGACACCCACACACCTACCACCCCATGAATGACTGTTTACATTTTCATTCAAAGCACTGTAATGACATCCACACACCTACCACCCCATGAATGACTGTTAATATTTACGGTCCAAGAACTGTAATGACACCCACACATCAACCACCCCATAAATGACTGTTGATATTTATAGTCCAAGCACTGTCATATTACAGTTCAAGCACTATAATGACATCCACACACCAACCACCCCATGAATGACTGTTGATATTTACAGTCCAAGCACTGTAATGACACCCTCACCCCCACCACCCCATGAATGACTGTTGATATTTACAGTCAAAACACTGTAATGACACCCCCACACCCACCACCCAATGAATTATGGTTGATATTTACAGTCCAAGAAATGTAATGACACCTACACACCAACCACCCCATGAATGACTGTTGATATTTACAGTCCAAGCACTCTAATGACACCCACCACCTTATGAATGACTGTTGATATTTACAATTAAAACACTGTAACAACACCCACAAACCTTCCACCCAATAATTGACTGTTGGTATTTACAGTCCAAGCACTGTAATGACAGCCACACACTCACCACCCCATAAATGACTGTTGATATTTACAGTCCAAGCTCTGTAATGACACTCACACACCCACCACCCTATGAATGACTGTTGATATTTACAGTCCAAGCACTGTAATGACACCAACACATCCACCAACCCATAAATGACTGTTATTATTTATAGTCCAAGCACTGTAATGAAACCCACACACCCACCACCCATTGAATACCTGTTAATATTTACAATCTGAGCACTGTAATGACACCTACACACCCACCATCCCATAAATGACTGTTGATATTTACAGTCCACGCCCTGTAATGATACCCACACACCCACCAACCCATGATTGACTGTTGATATTTACAGTCCAAGCAATGTAATGACACCTACACACCCACCACCCAATAAATGACTGTTGATATTTACAGTCAAAGCACTTTAATGACACCCACACACCCAACACCCCAAGAATGACTTTTGATATTTACTGTCCAAGCACTGTAATGATACCCACACACCCACCACCCCATAAATGACTGTTGATATTTACAGTCTAAGCTCTGTAATGACACTCACACACCCACCACCCTATGAATGATGGTTGATATTTACAGTCCAAGCACTGTAATGACACCCACACACTCACCACCCCATAAATGACGGTTGATATTTATATAGTCCAAGCACTGTAATGACACCCAAACACCCACCGACCCATGAATGACTGTTGATATTTACAGTCTAAGCACTGTAATGACACCCACACACCCAACACCCCAAAAATGACTTTTGATATTTACTGTCCAAGCACTGTAATGATACCCACACACCCACCACCCCATAAATGACTGTTGATATTTACAGTCTAAGCTCTGTAATGACACTCACACACCCACCACCCTATGAATGATGGTTGATATTAACAGTCCAAGCACTGTAATGACACCCACACACCCACCACCCTATAAATGACGGTTGGTATTTATATAGTCCAAGCACTGTAATGACACCCAAACGCCCACCACCCCATGAATGACTGTTGATATTTTCAGTCCAAGCACTGTAATGACATCCACATACCCACCACCCAATGAATGACTGTTAATATTTACAGTCTGAGCACTGTAATGACACCCACACACCCACCACCCAATAAATGATGGTAGATATTTACAGTCGAAGAACTGTAATGACACCCACACACTCACCACCCCATGAATGACTGTTGATATTTACAGTCCAAGCACTGTCATGACACCCACCACCCCATGAATGACTGTTGATATTTACAGTCCAAGCACTCTAATGACACCCACACACCCACCACCCGATAAATGACTGTTGATATTTACAGTCCAAGCTCTGTAATGACACTCACACACCTACCACCCTATGAATGACTGTTAATATTTACAGTCTGAGCACTGTAATGACACCCACACACCCACCACCCAATGATTGATGGTTGATATTTACAGTTCAAGTACTGTAATAACACCCACACAAACACCACCCTATGAATAACTGTTGATAATTACAGTTCAACCACTATAATGACACCCACACACCAACCACCCCATGAATGACTGTTGATATTTACAGTCCAAGCACTGTAATGGCACCCTCACCCCCCCCAACCCATCAATGACTGTTGATATTTACAGTCAAAGCACTGTTGTGACACCCCCACACCAACCACCCAATAAATTATGGTTGATATTTACAGTCCAAGAACTGTAATGACACCTACACTCCAACCACCCCATGAATGACTGTTGATATTTACAGTCCAAGCACTCTAATGACACACACCACCTTACGAATGACTGGTTGATATTTACAGTCCAAGCACGGTAATGAAACCCACAAACCCACAACCCAATAATTGACTGTTGATATTTACAATTCAAGCACTGTAATGACAGCAACACACCCACCACCCCATAAATGACTGTTGATATTTATATTTTAAGCACTGTAATGACACCCACACACCCACCACCCCAAGAATGACTTTTGATATTTACTCTCCAAGCATTGTAATGAAACCCACACACCCACCACCCCATAAATGACTGTTGATATTTACAGTCCAAGCTCTGTAATGACACTCACACACCCACCACCCTATAAATGACTGTTGATATTTACAGTCCAAGCACTGTAATGACACCCACACACCCACCACCCCATGAATGACTGTTAATATTTATAGTCTGAGAACTGTAATGACACCCACACACCCACCACCCAATAGATGATGGTTGATATTTACAGTCCAAGAACTGTAATGACACCCACCACACTATGAATGACTGTTAATATTTACCGTCAAAACACTGTAATGACACCCACACACCCAACACCCCATGAATGACTATAGATATTTACAGTCCAAGCATTGTAATGACACCAACACACCTACCACCTCATGATTGACTGTTGATATTTAGAGTCCAAGCACTGCATAGACACCTAAACACCCACCACCCAATGAATGACTGTTGATATTTACAGTCCAAGCACTCTAATGACACCCACACACCCACCAACCCATGACTGTTGATATTTACAATCAAAACACTGTAATGACACCCACACACCCACCATCCAATGAATGACTGTTGATATTTACAGTCCAATCTCTGTAATTAAACCCACACACCCACCACCTCATGATTGACTGTTAATATTTACAGTCCAAGCTCTGTAATGACACTCACACACCCACCACCCTATATATGACGGTTGATATTTATAGTCCAAGCACTGTAATGACACACACACACCCACCACCCCATGAATAACTGTTGATATTTACAGTCCAAGCACTGTAATGACATGCACACACCCACCACACTGTCAATGACACTTAATATTTACAGTCTGAGCACTGTAATGACACCCACACACCCAACACCCAATAAATGATGGTTGATATTTACAGTCCAAGCACTGTAGTGCCACCCACCACCTCATGAATGACTGTTGATATTTACAGTCCAAGCACTAATGACACACACACACCCACCACCCCGTGATTGACTTAATATTTATAGTTCAAGCACTTTAATGACACACACACACCCACCACCGAATTATTAACTGTTGATATTTACAGTTCAAGCACTGTAATAACACCCATAAACCCACCACCCCATGACTGACTGTTGATATTTACTGACCAAACACTGTAATGACAGCCACACACCCACCACCCCATAAATGATTGTTGATATTTACAATCCAAGCACTGTAATGACCCCCACACAACCATCACCCTATGAATGACTGTTGATATTTACAGTCCAAGCAATGTAATGCCACCCACCATCCCAAGAATGACTGTTGATATTTACAGTCCAAGCACTAATGACACACACATACCCACCACCCCATAAATGACTTGATATTTACAGTCCAAGCCATGTAATGACACCCACACACCCACCAACCCATGAATGACTGTTAATATTTATAGTCTGATCACTGTAATGACATCCTCACACCCACCACCCCATGGATGATGGTTGATATTTACAGTCTAAGAACTGTAATGACACCCACTACCCTATGAATGACTGTTAATATTTACTGTCAAAACACTGTAATGACACCCACACACCCACCACCCCATGAATGACTGTTGATTTTTAAAGTCCAAGCACTTTAATGACACCCAAAGACCTACCACCCTATATAATGACTGTTGATATTTACAGTTTAAGCACTGTAATGACACCTTCATACCCACCACCCCATTAATGACTGTTGGTATTTACAGTCAAAGCACTGTAATGACACCCCCACATCCACCACCCTTGAATTATGGTTGATATTTACAGTCCAAGCATTCTAATGACAGCCACACACCCACCACCCAATAAATGACTGTTGATATTTACAGTCCAAGCACTGTAATGACATCCACACACCAACCACCCCATGACTGACTGTTGATATTTACAGTCCAAACACTGTAATGACAGCCACAAACCCACCACCCCATTAATGACTGTTGATATTTACAGTCCAATCTCTGTAATGACATCCACACACCCACCACCCCATGAGTGACTGTTGATATTTACAGTCCAAGCACTGTAATGCCACCCACAATCCCATGAATGACTGATGATATTTACAGTCCAAGCACTAATGACACACACATACCCACCACCCCATAAATGACTTGATATTTACAGTCCAAGCCATGTAATGACACCCACACACCAACCACCTCATGAATGACTGTTGATATTTACAGTCCAAGCACTATAATGACAACCAAACACCTACCACCTAATGAATGATTGTTGATATTTACAGTTTAAGCACTGTAATGACACCCTCATACCCTCCACCCCATGAATGACTGTTGATATTTACAGTCAAAGCACTGTAATAACACCCCCACACCCACCACCCCATGAAATGTGGTTGATATTTACAGTCCAAGCATTCTAATGACAGCCACACACCCACCACCCCATAAATGACTATTGATTTTTACAGTCCAAGCACTGTAATGACATCCACGCACCCACACCCCCTTAAATGACTGTTGATATTTACAGTCCAAACACTGTAATGAAAGCCACACACCCACAACCCCATAAATGACTGTTAATATTTACTGTCCATGCACTGTAATGACATCCACACACCCACCACCTAATGAATGACTATTGATATTTACAGTCCAAGCTCTGTAATGACACTCACACACCAACCACCCTATGTAAGACTGTAAATATTTACAGTCCAAGAACAGTAATGACACCCACAACCCCATAAATGACTGTTGATATTTACAGTCCGAGCACTAATTATACACACACACCCACCAACCCATGAATGACTGTTAATATTTATAGTCCGAGCACTGTAATGACACCCTCACACCCACCAACCTATGGATGATGGTTGATATTTACAGTCCAAGAACTGTAATGACACCCACCACCCTATGAATGACTGTTAATATTTTCCGTCAAAACACTGTAATGACACCCACACACCCACCACCCCATGAATGACTGTTGATATTTACAGTCCAAGCATTGTAATGACACCAACACACCCACCACCTCATGATTGACTGTTGATATTTACACTCCAAGCACTGCATAGACATCCAAACACCCATCACCCAATGAATGACTGTTGATATTTACAGTCCAAGCACTCTAATGACACCCACACACCCACCACCCCATGACTGTTGATATTTACAATCAAAACACTGTAATGACACCCACACACCCACCATCCAATGAATGACTGTTGATATTTACAGTCCAATCACTGTAATGAAACCCACACACCCACCACCTCATGATTGACTGTTAATATTTACAGTCCAAGCTCTGTAATGACACTCACACACCCACCACCCTATATATGATGGTTGAAATTTATAGTCGAAGCACTAATGACACACACATACCCACCACCCCATAAATGACTTGATATTTACAGTCCAAGCCATGTAATGACACCCACACACCAACCACCCCATGAATGACTGTTGATATTTACAGTCCTAGCACTATAATGACTCCCAAACACCTACCACGCCATGAATGACTGTTGATATTTACAGTTTAAGCACTGTAATGACACCCTTATACCCACCACCCCATGAATGACTGTTGATATTTACAGTCAAAGCACTGTAATGACACCCTCATACCCACCACCCCATGAATGACTGTTGATATTTACAGTCAAAGCACTGTAATGACACCCCCACACCCACCACCCCATGAATTATGGTTGATATTTACAGTCCAAGCATTCTAATGACAGCCACACACCCACCACCCCATAAATGACTGTTAATATTAACAGTCCAAGCACTGTAATGACATCCACACACCCACAACCCCATGACTGACTGTTGATATTTACAGTCCAAGCACGGTAATGAAACCCACAAACCCACCACCCAATAATTGACTGTTGATATTTACAATCCAAGCACTGTAATAACAGCCACACACCCACCACCCCATAAATGACTATTGATATTTACATTTTAAGCACTGTAATGACACCCACACACCCACCACCCCAAGAATGACTTTTGATATTTACTCTCCAAGCATTGAAATGACACCCAAAAACCCACCGACCCATAAATGACTGTTGATATTTACAGTCCAAGCTCTGTAATGACACTCACACACCCACCACCCTATAAATGACTGTTGATATTTACAGTCTAAGCACTGTAATGACACCCACACACCAACCACCTCATGAATGATTGTTGATATTTACAGTTTAAGCACTGTAATGACACCCTCATACCCTCCACCCCATGAATGACTGTTGATATTTACAGTCAAAGCACTGTAATAACACCCCCACACCCACCACCCCATGAAATGTGGTTGATATTTACAGTCCAAGCATTCTAATGACAGCCACACACCCACCACCCCATAAATGACTATTGATTTTTACAGTCCAAGCACTGTAATGACATCCACACACCCACCACAAATGGATGATGGTTGATATTTACAGTCCAAGAACTGTAATGACACCCACCACCCTATGAATGACTGTTAATATATACCGTCAAAACACTGTAATGACACCCACACACCCACCACCCCATGAATGACTGTTGATATTTATAGTTCAAGCATTGTAATGACACCAACACACCCACCACCTCATGATTGACTGTTGATATTTACAGTTCAAGCACTGCATAGACACCCAAACACCCACCACCCAATGAATGACTGTTGATAGTTACAGTCCAAGCACTCTAATGACACCCACACACCCACCACCCCATGACTGTTGATATTTACAATCAAAACACTGTAGTGACACCCACACACCCACCATCCAATGAATGACTGTTGATATTTATAGTCCAATCACTGTAATGAAACCCACACACCCACCACCTCATGATTGACTGTTAATATTTACAGTCCAAGCTCTGTAATGACAGTCACACACCCACCACCCCATGAATAACTGTTGATATTTACAGTCCAAGCACTGCATAGACACCCAAACACCCACCACCCCAAAAATGACAGTAGATATTTACAGTCCAAGCACTGTAATGACAGCCACACACCCACCACCCCATAAATGACTGTTGATATTTACAGTCCAAGCACTGTAATGACATCCACACACCCACCACACTGTCAATTACACTTAATATTTACTGTCTGATTACTGTAATGACACCTACACACCCACCACCCAATGAATGATGGTTGATATTTACAGTCCAAGCACTGTAATGCCTCCCAGCACCTCATGAATGACTGTTGATATTTACAGTCCAAGCACTAATGACACACACACACCCACCACCCCGTGATTAACTTAATATTTATAGTTCAAGCACTTTAATGACACACACACACCCACCACCGAATTATTAACTGTTGATTTTTACAGTCCAAGCACTGTAATAACACCCACAAACCCACCACCCCATGACTGACTGTTGATATTTACTGTCCAAACACTGTAATGACAGCCACACACCCACCACCCCATAAATGATTGTTGATATTTACAGTCCAATTACTAATTACACACACACACCCACCACCCCGTGATTGACTTAATATTTATAGTTCAAGCACTTTAATGACACACACACACCCACCACCGATTTATTAACTGTTGATATTTAATGTCCAAGCACTGTAATAACACCCACAAACCCACCACCCCATGACTGACTGTTGATATTTACAGTCCATGCACTGTAATGACATCCACACACCCACCACCTAATGAATGACTATTGATATTTACAGTCCAAGCTCTGTAATGACACTCACACACCAACCACCCTATGAATGAATGTAAATATTTACAGTCCAAGCACTGTAATGCCACCCACAACCCCATAAATGACTGTTGATATTTACAGTCCGAGCACTAATTATACACACACACCCACCAACCCTTGAATGAATTGATATTTACAGTCCAAGAACTGTAATGACACCCACCACCCTATGAATGACTGTTAATATTTACCGTCAAAACACTGTAATGACACCCACACACCCACCACCCCATGAATGACTGTTGATATTAACAGTCCAAGTATTGTAATGACACCAACACACCCACCACCTCATGATTGACTGTTTATATTTACAGTCCAAGAACTGCATAGACTCACAAACACCCACCACCCCAAAAATTATGGTTGATATTTACAGTCCAAGCACTCTAATGACACCCACACACCCACCACCCAATGACTGTTGATATTTACAATCAAAACACTGTAATGACACACACACACCCACCATCCAATAAATGACTGTTGATATTTACAGTCCAATCACTGTAATGAAACCCACACACCCACCACCCCATGAATTATGGTTGATATTTACAGTCCAAGCATTCTAATGACAGCCACACACCCACCACCCCATAAATGCCTGTAATATTTAAAGTCCAAGCACTGTAATGACATCCACACACCCACAACCCCATGACTGACTGTTGATATTTACAGTCCAAGCACGGTAATGAAACCCACAAACCCACCATCCAATAATTGACTGTTGATATTTACAATCCAAACACTGTAATGACAGCCACACACCCACCACCCCATAAATGACTATTGATATTTACATTTTAAGCACTGTAATGACACCCACACACCCACCACCCCAAGAATGACTTTTGATATTTACTCTCCAAGCATTGTAATGACACCCACAAACCCACCGACCCATAAATGACTGTTGATATTTACAGTCCATGCTCTGTAATGACACTCACACACCCACCACCCTATAAATGACTGTTGATATTTACAGTCTAAGCACTGTAATGACACCCACACACCCACCACCCCATGAATGACTGTTAATATTTATAGTCTGAGCACTGTAATGACACCCACACACCCACCACCCAATGGATGATGGTTGATATTTACAGTCCAAGAACTGTAATGACACCCACCACCCTATGAATGACTGTTAATATATACCGTCTAAACACTGTAATGACACCCACACACCCACCACCCCATGAATGACTGTTGATATTTACAGTCCAAGCATTGTAATGACACCAACACACCCACCACCTCATGATTGACTGTTGATATTTACAGTTCAAGCACTGCATAGACACCCAAACACCCACCACCCAATGAATGACTGTTGATAGTTACAGTCCAAGCACTCTAATGACACCCACACACCCACCACCCCATGACTGTTGATATTTACAATCAAAACACTGTAGTGACACCCACACACCCACCATCCAATGAATGACTGTTGATATTTACAGTCCAATCACTGTAATGAAACCCACACACCCACCACCTCATGATTGACTGTTAATATTTACAGTCCAAGCTCTGTAATGACAGTCACACACCCACCACCCTATATATGACGGTTGATATTTATAGTCCAAGCACTGTAATGACATACACACACCCACCACCCCATGAATAACTGTTGATATTTACAGTCCAAGCACTGTAATGACATCCACAACCCCACCACCCCATACTAAACTGTTGATATTTACAGTCCAGGCACTGTAATGACAGCCACACACCCACCACCCCATAAATGACAGTAGATATTTACAGTCCAAGCACTGTAATGACAGCCACACACCCACCACCCCATAAATGACTGTTGATATTTACAGTCCAAGCACTGTAATGACATCCACACACCCACCACACTGTCAATTACACTTAATGTTTACTGTCTGATTACTGTAATGACACCTACACACCCACCACCTAATGAATGATGGTTGATATTTACAGTCCAAGCACTGTAATGCCACCCAGCACCTCATGAATGACTGTTGATATTTACAGTCCAAGCACTAATGACACACACACACCCACCACCCCGTGATTAACTTAATATTTATAGTTCAAGCACTTTAATGACACACACACACCCACCACCGAATAATTAACTGTTGATATTTACAGTCCAAGCACTGTAATAACACCCACAAACCCACCACCCCATGACTGACTATTGATATTTACTGTCCAAACACTGTAATGACAGACACACACCCACCACCCCATAAATGATTGTTGCTATTTATAGTCCAAGTACTAATGACACACACACACCCACCACCCCGTGATTGACTTAATATTTATAGTTCAAGCACTTTAATGACACACACACACCCACCACCGAATTATTAACTGTTGATATTTACTGTCCAAGCACTGTAATAACACCCACAAACCCACCACCCCATGACTGACTGTTGATATTTACAGTCCATGCACTGTAATGAAATCCACACACCCACCACTTAATGAATGACTATTGATATTTACAGTCCAAGCTCTGTAATGACACTCACACACCAACCACCCTATGAATGAATGTAAATATTTACAGTCCAAGCACTGTAATGCCACCCACAACCCCATAAATGACTGTTGATATTTACAGTCCGAGCACTAATTATACACACACACCCACCAACCCTTGAATGAATTGATATTTACAGTCCAAGAACTGTAATGACACCCACCACCCTATGAATGACTGTTAATATTTACCGTCAAAACACTGTAATGACACCCACACACCCACCACCCTATGAATGACTGTTGATATTTACAGTCCAAGCATTGTAATGACAGCAACACACCCACCACCTCATGATTGACTGTTTATATTTACAGTCCAAGCACTGCATAGACACACAAACACCCACCACCCCAAAAATTATGGTTGATATTTACAGTCCAAGCACTCTAATGACACCCACACACCCACCACCCAATGACTGTTGATATTTACAATCAAAACACTGTAATGACACACACACACCCACCATCCAATGAATGACTGTTGATATTTACAGTCCAATCACTGTAATGAAACCCACACACCCACCACCTCATTATTAACTGTTAATATTTACAGTCCAAGCTCTTTAATGACACTCACACACCCACCACCCTATATATGACGTTTGATATTTATAGCCCAAGCACTGTAATGACACCCACACACCCATCACCACATGAAAAACTGTTGATATTTACAGTCCAAGCACTGTAATGACATCCACAACCCCACAACCCCATAATTAACTGTTGATATTTACAGTCCAAGCACTGTAATGACAGCCACACACCCACCACCCCATAAATGACAGTAGATATTTACAGTCCAAGCAAAGTAATGACAGCCACACACCCACCACCCCATAAATGACTGTTGATAATTACAGTCCAAGCACTGTAATGACAACCACACACCCACCACACTGTCAATGACACTTAATATTTGCAGTCTGATCACTGTAATGACACCCACACACCCACAACCCAATGAATGATGGTTGATATTTACAGTCCAAGAACTGTAATGCCACCCACCACCTCATGAATGACTGTTGATATTTACAGTCCAAGCACTAATGACACACACACACCCACCACCCCATGATTGACTTAATATTTATAGTTCAAGCACTGTAATGACACACACACACCCTCAACCGAATTATTGACTGTTGATATTTACAGTCCAAGCACTGTAATAACACCCACAAACCCACCACCCCATGACTGACTGTTGATATTTACTGTCCAAACACTGTAATGACAGCCACACACCCACCACCCCATAAATGACTGTTGATATTTACAGTCCAAGCACTGTAATGACACCCACACACCCATCACCCTATGAATGACTGTTGATATTTACAGTCCAAGCAATGTAATGCCACCCACCATCCCATGAATGACTGTTGATACTTACAGTCCAAGCACTAATGACACACACATACCCACCATCCCATAAATGACTTGATATTTACAGTCCAAGCCATGTAATGACACCCACACACAAACCACCCCATGAAAGACTGTTGATATTAGCAGTCCAAGCACTATAAGGACACCCAAACACCTACCACCCCATGAATGACTGTTGATATTTACATTTTAAGCACTGTAATGACACCCACACACCCACCACCCCAAGAATGACTTTTGATATTTACTCTCCAAGCATTGTAATGACACCCACACACCCACCACCCCATAAATGACTGTTGATATTTACAGTCTAAGCACTGTAATGAAACCCACACACCCACAACCTCATGATTGACTGTTAATATTTACAGTCCAAGCTCTGTAATGACAGTCACACACCCACCACCCTATATATGACGGTTGATATTTACAGTCCAAGCACTGTAATGACATCCACAACCCCACCACCCCATAATTAACTGTTGATATTTACAGTCCAAGCACTGTAATGACACCCACACACCCACCACCCCATGAATGACTGTTAATATTTATAGTCTGAGCACTGTAATGACACCCACACACCCACCACCCAATGGATGATGGTTGATATTTACAGTCCAAGAACTGTAATTACACCCACCACCCTATGAATGACTGTTAATATATACCGTCAAAACACTGTAATGACACCCACACACACACCACCCCATGAATGACTGTTGATATTTACAGTCCAAGCATTGTAATGACACCAACACACCCACCACCTCATGATTGACTGTTGATATTTACAGTTCAAGCACTGCATAGACACCCAAACACCCACCACCCAATGAATGACTGTTGATAGTTACAGTCCAAGCACTCTAATGACACCCACACACCCACCACCCCATGACTGTTGATATTTACAATCAAAACACTGTAATGACACCCACACACCCACCATCCAATGAATGACTGTTGATATTTACAGTCCAATCACTGTAATGAAACCCACACACCCACCACCTCATGATTGACTGTTAATATTTACAGTCCAAGCTCTGTAATGACAGTCACACACCCACCACCCTATATATGACGGTTGATATTTACAGTCCAAGCACTGTAATGACATCCACAACCCCACCACCCCATAATTAACTGTTGATATTTACAGTCCAAGCACTGTAATGAAAGCCACACACCCACCACTTTATAAATGACTGTTGATATTTACAGTCCAAGCATGGTAATGACATCCACACACCCGCCACACTGTCAATGACACTTAATATTTACAGTCTGAGCACTGTAATGACACCCACACACCCACCACCCAATGAATGATGGTTGATATTTACAGTCCAAGCACTGTAATGCCACCCACCACCTCATGAATGACTGTTGATATTTACAGTCCAAGCACTAATGACACACACACACCCACCACCCCATGATTGACTTAATATTTATAGTTCAAGCACTGTAATGACACACATACACCCACAACCGAATTATTGACTGTTGATATTTACAGTCCAAGCACTGTAATAACACCCACAAACCCACCACCCCATGACTGACTGTTGATATTTACTGTCCAAACACTGTAATGACAGCCACACACCCACCACCACATAAATGACTGTTGATATTTACAGTCCAAGCACTGTAATGACACCCACACACCCATCACCCTATGAATGACTGTTGATATTTACAGTCCAAGCAATGTAATGCCACCCACCATCCCATGAATGACTGTTGATACTTACAGTCCAAGCACTAATGACACACACATACCCACCATCCCATAAATGACTTGATATTTACAGTCCAAGCCATGTAATGACACCCACACACAAACCACCCCATGAAAGACTGTTGATATTAGCAGTCCAAGCACTATAAGGACACCCAAACACCTACCACCCCATGAATGACTGTTGATATTTACTCTCCAAGCATTGTAATGACACCCACACACCCACCACCTCATAAATGACTGTTGATATTTACAGTCTAAGCACTGTAATGACAGCCACACACCCACCACCCTATTAATGACAGTAGATATTTACAGTCCAAGCACTGTAATGAAAGCCACACACCCACCACTTTATAAATGACTGTTGATATTTACAGTCCAAGCATGGTAATGACATCCACACACCCGCCACACTGTCAATGACACTTAATATTTACAGTCTGAGCACTGTATTGACACCCACACACCCACCACCCAATGAATGATGGTTGATATTTACAGTCCAAGCACTGTAATGCCACCCACCAACTTATGAATGACTGTTGATATTTACAGTCCAAGCACTAATGACACACACACACCCACCACCCCATGATTGACTTAATATTTATAGTTCAAGCACTGTAATGACACACACACCCACAACCGAATTATTGACTGTTGATATTTACAGTCCAAGAACTGCAATAACACCCACAAACCCACCACCCCATGACTGACTGTTGATATTTACTGTCCAAACACTGTAATGACAGCCACACACCCACCACCCCATAAATGACTGTTGATATTTACAGTCCAAGCACTGTAATGACACCCACACAACCATCACCCTATGAATGACTGTTGATATTTACAGTCCATGCAATGTAATGCCACCCACCATCCCATGAATGACTGTTGATACTTACAGTCCAAGCACTAATGACACACACATACCCACCACCCCATAAATGACTTGATATTTACAGTCCAAGCAATGTAATGACACCCACACACAAACCACCCCATGAAAGACTGTTGATATTAGAAGTCCAAGCACTATAAGGACACCTAAACACCTACCACCCCATGAATGACTGTTGATATTTACATTTTAAGCACTGTAATGACACCCACACACCCACCACCCCAAGAATGACTTTTGATATTTACTCTCCAAGCATTGTAATGACACCCACACACCCACCACCCCATAAATGACTGTTGATATTTACAGTCTAAGCACTGTAATGACACCCACACACCCACCACCCCATGAATGACTGTTAATATTTATAGTCTGAGCACTGTAATGACACCCACACACCCACCACCCAATGGATGATGGTTGATATTTACAGTCCAAGAACTGTAATGACACCCACCACCTTATGAATGACTGTTAATATATACCGTCAAAACACTGTAATGACACCCACACACACACCACCCCATGAATGACTGTTGATATTTACAGTCCAAGCATTGTAATGACACCAACACACCCACCACCTCATGATTGACTGTTGATATTTACAGTCCAAGCACTGCATAGACACCCAAACACCCACCACCCAATGAATGACTGTTGATAGTTACAGTCCAAGCACTCTATTGACACCCACACACCCACCACCCCATGACTGTTGATATTTACAATCAAAACACTGTAATGACACCCACACACCCACCATCCAATGAATGACTGTTGATATTTAGAGTCCAATCACTGTAATGAAACCCACACACCCACCACCTCATGATTGACTGTTAATATTTACAGTCCAAGCTCTGTAATGACAGTCACACACCCACCACCCTATATATGACGGTTGATATTTACAGTCCAAGCACTGTAATGACATCCACAACCCCACCACCCCATAATTAACTGTTGATATTTACAGTCCAAGCACTGTAATGACAGTCACACACCCACCACCCCATAAATGACAGTAGATATTTACAGTCCAAGCACTGTAATGACAGCCACACACCCACCACCCCATAAATGACTGTTGATATTTACAGTCCAATTACTGTAATGACATTCACACACCCACCACACTGTCAATGACACTTAATATTTACAGTCTGATCACTGTAATGACACCCACACACCCACAACCCAATGAATGATGGTTGATATTTACAGTCCAAGCACTGTAATGCCACCAATTACCTCATGTATGACTGTTGATATTTACAGTCCAAGCACTAATGACACACACACACCCACCACCCCGTGATTAACTTAATATTTATAGTTCAAGCACTTTAATGACACACACACACCCACCACCGAATTATTAACTGTTGATATTTACAGTCCAAGCTCTGTAATAACACCCACAAACCCACCACCCCATGACTGACTGTTGATATTTACTGTCCAAACACTGTAATGACAGCCACACACCCACCACCCCATAAAAGATTGTTGATATTTACAGTCCAAGCACTAATGACACACACACACCCACCACCCCGTGATTGACTTAATATTTATAGTTCAAGCACTTTAATGACACACACACACCCACCACCGAATTATTAACTGTGGATATTTACTGTCCAAGCACTGTAATAACACCCACAAACCCACCACCCCATGACTGACTGTTGATATTTACAGTCCATGCACTGTAATGACATCCACACACCCACCACCCAATGAATGACTATTGATATTTACAGTCCAAGCTCTGTAATGACACTCACACACCAACCACCCTATAAATGAATGTAAATATTTACAGTCAAAGCACTGTAATGCCACCCACAACCCCATAAATGACTGTTGATATTTACAGTCCGAGCACTAATTATACACACACACCCACCAACCCATGAATGACTTGATATTTACAGTCCAAGAACTGTAATGACACCCACCACCCTATGAATGACTGTTAATATTTACCGTCAAAACACTGTAATGACACCCACACACCCACCAACCCATGAATGACTGTTGATATTTACAGTCCAAGCATTGTAATGACACCAACACACCCACCACCTCATGATTGACTGTTTATATTTACAGTCCAAGCATTGCAGAGACACACAAACACCCACCACCCCAAAAATTATGGTTGATATTTACAGTCCAAGCACTCTAATGACACCCACACACCCACCACCCCATGACTGTTGATATTTACAATCAAAACACTGTAATGACACCCACACACCCACCATCCAATGAATGACTGTTGATGTTTACAGTCCAATCACTGTAATGAAACCCACACACCCACCACCTCATGATTAACTGTTAATATTTACAGTCCAAGCTCTTTAATGACACTCACACACCCACCACCCTATATATGACGGTTGATATTTATAGTCCAAGCTCTGTAATGACACCCACACACCCACCACCCCATGAAAAACTGTTGATATTTACAGTCCTTGCACTGTAATGACATCCACAACCCAACAACCCCATAATTAACTGTTGATATTTACAGTCCAAGCACTGTAATGACAGCCACACACCCACCACCCTATTAATGACAGTAGATATTTACAGTCCAAGCACTGTAATGAAAGCCACACACCCACCACTTCATAAATGACTGTTGATATTTACAGTCCAAGCATTGTAATGACATCCACACACCCACCACACTGTCAATGACACTTAATATTTACAGTCTGAGCACTGTAATGACACCCACACACCCACCACCCAATGAATGATGGTTGATATTTACAGTCCAAGCACTGTAATGCCACCCACCACCTCATGAATGACTGTTGATATATACAGTCCAAGCACTAATGACACACACACACCCACCACCCCGTGATTAACTTAATATTTATAGTTCAAGCACTTTAATGACACACACACACCCACCACCGAATTATTAACTGTTGATATTTACAGTCCAAACACTGTAATAACACCCACAAACCCACCACCCCATGACTGACTGTTGATATTTACTGTCCAAACACTGTAATGACAGCAACACACCCACCACCCCATAAATGACTGTTGATATTTACAGTCCAAGCACTGTAATGACACCCACACACCCATCACCCTATGAATGACTGTTGATATTTACAGTCCAAGCAATGTAATGCCACCCACCATCCCATGAATGACTGTTGATACTTACAGTCCAAGCACTAATGACACACACATACCCACAACCCCATAAATGACTTGATATTTACAGTCCAAGCCATGTAATGACACCAACACACCAACCACCACATGAATGACTGTTGATATTTACAGTTTAAGCACTGTAATGACACCCTCATACCCACCACCCCATGAATGACTGTTGATATTTACAGTCAAAGCACTTTAATGACACCCCCACACCCACCACCCCGTGAATTATGGTTGATATTTACAGTTTAAGCACTGTAATGACACCCTCATACCCACCACCCCATGAATGACTGTTGATATTTACAGTCAAAGCACTTTAATGACACCCCCACACCCACCACCCCATGAATTATGGTTGATATTTACAGTCCAAGCATTCTAATGACAGCCACACACCCACCACCCCATAAATGACTGTTGATATTTACAGTCCAAGCACTGTAATGACATCCACACACCAACCACCCCATGACTGACTGTTGATATTTACATTCCAAACACTGTAATGACAGCCACACACCCACCACCCTGTTAATGACTGTTGATATTTACAGTCCAATCACTGTAATGACATCCACACACCCACCACCCCATGATTGACTGTTCATATTTACAGTTCAAGCACTGTAATGCCACCCACCATCCCATGAATGAATGTTGATATTTATAGTCTGAGCACTGTAATGACACCCACACACCCACCACCCCATGAATGACTGTTGATATTTACAGTGTGATCACTGTAATGACACCCACACACCCACCACCCAATGAATGATGGTTGATATTTACAGTCCAAGCACTGTAATGCCACCCACCACCTCATGAATGACTGTTGATATTTACAGTCCAAGCACTAATGACACACACACACCCACCACCCCGTGATTGACTTAATATTTATAGTTCAAGCACTTTAATGACACACACACACCCACCACCGAATTATTATCTGTTGATATTTACAGTCCAAGCACTGTAACAACACCCACAAACCCACCACCCCATGACTCACTGTTGATATTTACTGTCCAAACACTGTAATGACAGCCACACACCCACCACACCATAAGTGATTGTTGATATTTACAGTCCAAGCACTGTAATGACCCCCACACACCCATTACCCTATGAATGACTGTTGATATTTACAGTCCAAGCAATGTAATGCCACCCACCATCCCATGAATGACTGATGATATTTAAAGTCCAAGCACCAATGACACACACATACCCACCACCCCATAAATGACTTGATATTTACAGTCCAAGCCATGTAATGACACCCACACACCAACCACCCCATGAATGACTGTTGATATTTACAGTCCAAGCACTATAATGACACCCAAACACCTACCACCCCATGAATGACTGTTGATATTTACAGTTTAAGCACTGTAATGACACCCTCATACCCTCCACCCAATGAATGACTATTGATATTTACAGTCCTAGCTCTGTAATAAAAAACTCACACACCAACCATCCTATGAATGACTGTAAATATTTACAGCCCAAGCACTGTAATGCCACCCACAACCCCATAAATGACTGTTAATATTTACAGTCCGAGCACTAATTATACACCCACACCCACCAACCCATGAATGACTTGATATTTACAGTCCAAGAACTGTAATGACAACCACCACCATATGAATGAATGTTAATATTTACCGTCTAAACACTGTAATGACACCCTCACACCCACCACCCCATGAATGACTGTTGATATTTACAGTCCAAGCATTGTAATGACACCAACACACCCACCACCTCATGATTGACTGTTTATATTTACAGTCCAAGCACTGCATAGACACCAAAACACCCACCACCCCAAAAATTATGGTTGATATTTACAGTCCAAGCACTCTAATGACACCCACACACCCACCACCCCATGACTGTTGATATTTACAATCAAAACACTGTAATGACACCCACACACCCACCATCCAATGAATGACTGTTGATATTTACATTCCAATCACTGTAATGAAACCCACACACCCACCACCTCATGATTAACTGTTAATATTTACAGTCCAAGCTCTGTAATAACACTCACACACCCACCACCCTATATATGACGGTTTATATTGTTTTTGTCCAAGCACTGTAATGACACCCACACACCCACCACCCCATGAAAAACTGTTGATATTTACAGTCCAAGCACTGTAATGACAACCACAACCACACAACCCCATAATTAACTGTTGATATTTACAGTCCAAGCACTGTAATGACATCCTCACACCCACCACACTGTTAATGACACTTAATATTTACAGTCTGAGCACTGTAATGATACCCACACACCCACCACCCAATGAATGATGGTTGATATTTACAGTCCAAGCACTGTAATGCCACCCACCACCTCATGAATGACTGTTGATATTTACAGTCCAAGCACTAATGACACACACACACCCACCACCCCATGATTGACTTAATATTTATAGTTCAAGCACTGTAATGACACACACACACCCACCACCGAATTTTTGACTGTTGATATTTTCAGTCCAAGCACTGTAATAACACCCACAAACCCACCACCCCATGACTGACTGTTGATATTTACTGTCCAAACACTGTAATGACAGCCACACACCCACCACCCCATAAATGACTGTTGATATTTACAGTCCAAGCACTGTAATGACACCCACACACCCATCACCCTATGAATGACTGTTGATATTTACAGTCCAAACAATGTAATGCCACCCACCATCCCATGAATGACTGTTGATATTTACAGTCCAAGCTCTAATGACACACACATACCCACCACCCCATAAATGACTTGATATTTACAGTCCAAGCCATGTAATGACACCCACACACCAACCACCCCATGAAAGACTGTTGATATTAGCAGTCCAAGCACTATAATGACACCCAAAAACCTACCACCCCATGAATGACTGTTGATATTTACAGTCCAAGCACTTTAATGACACCCTCATACCCACCACCTCATGAATTACTGTTGATATTTACAGTCAAAGCACTGTAATGACACCCCCACACCCACCACCCCATGAAATATGGTTGATATTTACAGTCCAAGCATTCTAATGACAGCCACACACCCACAACCCCATAAATGACTGTTGATTTTAACAGTCCAAGCACTGTTATGACATCCACACACCCACAACCCCCTGACTGACTGTTGATATTTACACTCCAAACACTGTAATGAAAGCCACACACCCACCACCCCATAAATGACTGTTGATATTTACAGTCCATGCACTGTAATGACATCCACACACCCACCACCCAATGAATGACTATTGATATTTACAGTCCAAGCTCTGTAATGACACTCACACACCTACCACCCTATAAATGAATGTAAATATTTACAGTCCAAGCACTGTAATGCCACCCACAACCCCATAAATGACTGTTGATATTTACAGTCCGAGCACTAATTATACACACACACCCACCAACTCATGAATGACTTGATATTTACAGTCCAAGAACTGTAATGACACCCACCACCCTATGAATGACTGTTAATATTTACCGTCAAAACACTGTAATGACACCCACACACCCACCACCCCATGAATGACTGTTGATATTTACAGTCCAAGCATTGTAATGACACCAACACATCAACCACCTCATGAATGACTGTTTATATTTACAGTCCAAGCACTGCATAGACACACAAACACCCACCACCCCAAAAATTATGGTTGATATTTACAGTCCAAGCACTCTAATGACACCCACACACCCACCACCCCATGACTGTTGATATTTACAATCAAAACACTGTAATGACACGCACACACCCACCATCCAATGAATGACTGTTGATATTTACAGTCTAATCACTGTAATGAAACCCACACACCCACCACCTCATGATTAATTGTTAATATTTACAGTCCAAGCTCTGTAATGACACTCACACACCCACCACCCTAAATATGACGGTTGATATTTATAGTTCAAGCACTGTAATGACACCCACACACCCAACACCCCATGAAAAACTGTTGATATTTCAGTCCAAGCACTGTAATGACATCCACAACCCCACAACCCCATAATTAACTGTTGATATTTACAGTCCAAGCACTGTAATGACAGCAACACACCCACCACCCTATTAATGACATTAGATATTTACAGTCCAAGCACTGTAATGAAAGCCACACACCCACCACTTCATAAATGACTGTTGATATTTACAGTCCAAGCACTGTAATGACATCACCACACCCACCACACTGTCAATGACACTTAATATTTACAGTCTGAGCACTGTAATGACACACACACACCCACCACCCAATGAATGATGGTTGATATTTACAGTCCAAGCACTGTAATGCCACCCACCGCCTCATTAATGACTGTTGATATTTACAGTCCAAGCACTAATGACACACACACACCCACCACCCCATGATTGACTTAATATTTATAGTTCAAGCACTGTAATGACACACACACCCACCACCGAATTATTGACTGTTGATATTTACAGTCCAAGCACTGTAATAACACCCACAAACCCACCACCCCATGACTGACTGTTGATATTTACTGTCCAAACACTGTAATGACACCCACACACCAACCATCCAATGAATGACTGTTGATATTTACAGTCCAATCACTGTAATGAAACCCACACACCCACCACCTCATGATTAACTGTTAATATTTACAGTCCAAGCTCTGTAATGACACTCACACACCCACCACCCTGTATATGACGGTTGATATTTATTTTGTCCAAGCAATGTAATGACACCCACACACCCACCACCCCATGAAAAACTGTTGATATTTACAGTCCAAGCACTGTAATGACAACCACAATCCCACAACCCCATAATTAACTGTTGATATTTACAGTCCAAGCACTGTAATGACATCCACACACCCACCACACTGTTAATGACACTTAATATTTACAGTCTGAGCACTGTAATGATACCCACACACCCACCACCCAATGAATGATGGTTGATATTTACAGTCTAAGCACTGTAATGCCACCCACCACCTCATGAATGACTGTTGATATTTACAGTCCAAGTACTAATGAAACACACACACCCACCACCCCATGATTGACTTAATATTTATAGTTCAAGCACTGTAATGACACACACACACCCACCACCGAATTTTTGACTGTTGATATTTACAGTCTAAGCACTGTAATAACACCCACAAACCCACCACCCCATGACTGACTGTTGATATTTACTGTCCAAACACTGTAATGACAGCCACACACCCACCACCCCATAAATGACTGTTGATATTTACAGTCCAAGCACTGTAATGACACCCACACACCCATCACCCTAGTAATGACTGTTGATATTTACAGTCCAAGAAATGTAATGCCACCCACCATCCCATGAATGACTGTTGATATTTACAGTCCAAGCACTAATGACACACACATACCCACCACACCATAAATGACTTGATATTTACAGTCCAAGCCATGTAATGATACCCACACACCAACCACCCCATGAAAGACTGTTGATATTAGCACTCCAAGCACTATAATGACACCCAAACACCTATCACCCCATGAATGACTGTTGATATTTACAGTTTAAGCACTTTAATGACACCCTCATACCCACCACCCAATGAATGACTGTTGATATTTACAGTCAAAGCACTGTAATGACACCCCCACACCCACCACCTCTATGAAATATGGTTGATATTTACAGTCCAAGCATTCTAATGACAGCCACAAACCCACAACCCTATAAATGACTGTTGATTTTTACAGTCCAAGCACTGTAATGACATCCACACACCCACAACCCCATGACTGACTGTTGATATTTACACTCCAAACACTGTAATGAAAGCCACACACCAACCACCCCATAAATGACTGTTGATATTTACAGTCCATGCACTGTAATGACATCCACACACCTACCACCCAATGAATGACTATTGATATTTACTGTCTAAGCTCTGTAATGACACTCACACACCAACCACCCTATGAATGAATGTAAATATTTACAGTCCAAGCACTGTAATGCCACCCAAGACCCCATAAATGACTGTTGATATTTACAGTCCGAGCACTAATTATACACACACACCCACCAACCCATGAATGACTTGATATTTACAGTCCAAGAACTGTAATGACACCCACCACTCTATGAATGACTGTTAATATTTACCGTCAAAACACTGTAATGACACCCACACACCCACCACCCCTTGAATGACTGTTGATATTTACAGTCCAAGCATTGTAATGACACCAACACATCCACCACCTCATGATTGACTGTTTATATTTACAGTCCAAGCACTGCATAGACACACAAACACCCACCACCCCAAAAATTATGGTTAATATTTACAGTCCAAGCACTCTAATGACACCCACACACCCACCACCCCATGACTGTTGATATTTACAATCAAAACACTGTAATGACACTCACACACCCACCATCCAATGAATGACTGTTGATATTTACAGTCCAATCACTGTAATGAAACCCACACACCCACCACCTCATGATTAACTGTTAATATTTACAGTCCAAGCTCTGTAATGACACTCACACACCCACCACCCAAAATATGACGGTTGATATTTATAGTCCAAGCACTGTAATGACACCTACACACCCAACACCCCATGAAAAACTGTTGATATTTACAGTCCAAGCACAGTAATGACATCCACAACCCCACAACCCCATAATTAACTGTTGATATTTACAGTCCAAGCACTGTAATGACAGCCACACACCCACCACCCTATTAATGACATTAGATATTTACAGTCCAAGCACTGTAATGAAAGCCACACACCCACCACTTCATAAATGACTGTTGATATTTACAGTCCAAGCACTGTAATGACATCCACACACCCACCACACTGTCAATGACACTTAATATTTACAGTCTCAGCACTGTAATGACACCCACACACCCACCACCCAATGAATGATGGTTGATATTTACATTCCAAGCACTGTAATGCCACCCACCGCCTCATTAATGACTGTTGATATTTACAGTCCAAGCACTAATGACACACACACACCCACCACCCCATGATTGACTTAATATTTATAGTTCAAGCACTGTAATGACACACACACACCCACCACCGAATTATTGACTGTTGATATTTACAGTCCAAGCACTGTAATAACACCCACAAACCCACCACCCCATGACTGACTGTTGATATTTACTGTCCAAACACTGTAATGACAGCCACACACCCATCACCCTATGAATGACTGTTGAAATTTACAATCCAAGCAATGTAATGCCACCCACTATCCCATGAATGACTGTTGATACTTACATTCCAAGCACTAATGACACCCTCATACCCACCACCCCATAAATGACTGTTGATATTTACAGTCAAAACACTTTAATGACACCCCCACACCCACCACTCCATGAATTATGGTTGATATTTACAGTCCAAGCATTCTAATGACAGCCACACACCCACCACCTTATAAATGACTGTTGATATTTACAGTCCAAACACTGTAATGACATCCACACACCAACCACCCCATGACTGACTGTTGATATTTACAGTCCAATCACTGTAATGACAGTCACACACCCACCACCCCATTAATGACTGTTGATATTTACAGTCCAATCACTGTAATGACATCCACACACCCACCACCCCATGACTGACTGTTGATATTTACAGTCCAAGCACAGTAATGCCACCCACCATCCCATGAATGAATGTTGATATTTACAGTCCAAGCACTAATGACACACACATACCCACCAGGTCAGTTTGTTGGCCTCTCACCTTCATTCACCCCCATCCTACGAACTTATTCGCGCCTATCCGAACTGTGTGTGCTGTGTAATCAATCAACTGAACAATTTAAAACACTGAACTGTGTATGCGGTGAACGCTAAATGCAAGTCACGATGTGTACCACGTATAATATCTCCTCACTCTATAAACTTAGAAGAAATACCGGATATCCTCCCTCAGACGTTGTGGCGCGACTAAAGGACCTAGACATCTTCCACATTCGAAGCCGCCGAGGAGGTGTTAACAGAGTGAAACCTATCCCTATTGTGAAAGGGTTGAAAAGGAAAATAAATAAAGTGAGCAAGAAATCGCCATACAAACATATTGAGGTAGGACGTAAGTGGTACGATCTTCCGTCACTACTACTATCCAATGTTACCTCCCTGAACAACAAAGTGGATGAACTAACCCTGACTGTCGAACAATATAAAAGTGATATTATTGCAATAACAGAAGCTTGGCAAATCGTACCAGAGCTCAGCAATATCAGTGATTTTGTACTATTTCATCATTTACGAAGCAACAGGAGAGGTGGAGGAGTGGCCCTTTATGCCCGGAAACAGCTACGTGCCTCACAGCTGAGTGTTACTGTCCCGCAGGGAATCGAAGCCCTTTGGGTCAGAGTAACCCCCACCTCACACCCCAGACAAACAGCCTCCATTATATATTGTGTTGTGTACCACCCTCCAAGAGCACCCACTGGACCAGACCTCATAGAACATATCATCGAAACATGTGACGACCTTAAACTGCAGTTTCCATCCTCAAGATTGGTGATTTGTGGTGATTTCAATGAACTGATTACCACAGAGATACAGGACCAAATTCACCTCTCACAAATCGTGGATTTCCCAACACATGGCTACAACACTCTGGACCTCATCTTGACAGACCTAGGGGACCAGTACCTCCCCCCTGAGCCTCTACCCCCTGTGGGTCGTAGTAATCACACCACCATATTTTGGAGTCCAGCCCCCACCACTTCACACCTACAGGCGCCCACCATCAGGTCCTACCGAGCCACACCTGACTCAGCTGTGAGAGAGTTTGGTAGGTGGCTGGTTAATTACCCATGGGTGGAGGTACTGACTGAGGAGGACGTCATCATCAAGTGGGAAAAGTACAAATCAAGCATCACCACAGCATACCATAAGTTTTTCCCACTAAAGAGAGCCGTGATTCACCCATCAGACGCCCCGTGGATCACCCCCAGGATTAAAAGGCTACTCCAAGACCGTAACAGAGCCTTCTACGTCGACCACAACAGGTACAAACAACTTAGAAACAAGGTAATTCAAGAGACTAAGAAAGCCAAAAGGTCACACTATCCGACCAAAGTCCATCACCTGAGGCACACTAATTCCAGTCAGTGGTTCAGCAAAGTTAAGAACCTCTGTGGGCTTGGCAAGGGATCACCATCAATCCCTTGTGTCTCTCACATCCCTAGCCAGGAGGCATGTGAGACTATTAATAACCACTTTGCCACAATCTGCCAGTCACTCCCCAAACTCGATAGCACCAAACTACCTGCCTACCTTCCCTCCCCAGCCCCCCCAACTATAGTTCACCCTTATGAGGTTATGAAGAAATTAGCCAGTCTAAGATCAAATCGCTCCATAACACCAGAGGACCTTCCGGTTAAGCTCTACAAAGAATTTGCTGTGGAGCTTGCCATACCATTGTGCTCAATTATAAATGCATCACTGAAGCAGAGCAGGTGTCCCCCCGACTGGAAAACCTCATATGTGACCCCAATTCCCAAGTGCCCCTCTCCAAAGACCCTCAGTGACTTAAGACCAGTAGCTATCACACCAATACCCAGCCTAATCTGTGAGGAATTTGTTTTTACCTGGGCCTATACACAGATTAGCCACCTGATCGACCCCAGGCAATTTGGCAATGTCAAGGGCTCCTCCACCACCCACTGCCTGATCAGTCTCCTTAACTACATTTACACCAACATCGAGAGAAGGAAAACCTCAGTAGCCCTCACTTTCATCGACTTTAGGAAGGCTTTTGACCTAGTTGACCATACGGTAATCATCAACAAGGTCATCAACCTTGGCCTCCACCCTTCCTTGGTTGAGTGGTTAGCTGACTTCCTCAGTGACAGGAGGCAGGCAGTGAGGTACCAAGGGTCAGTATCTTCACACCAACTACTGACATGTGGAGTCCCCCAGGGAACAAGGGTCGGCCCCCTCTGTTTCCTCACCCTCATTAATGATGCTCTACAGGACACCCCACATAGGTGGAAATATGTGGACGACTCCACCATAGGCATCAGGGTGGACAACACTTCTCCCACCAACGACTACAACACCCTACAGGACACCCTCAGCAAACTTCAGGACTGGACCAAAGAAAATAATGTCACTATCAATTATGACAAGACTGTGGTGATGCATGTCAACACTGCAACCACAGAAGTCCAATCACCAGCTGTCACCCTCGGCCAGCACAACATCAAAGTAGTTGACTGTACTAAATTGCTGGGTGTTATAATTGACAACAAGCTGACCTGGAACAAACACGTGGCTACTGTGGTGAAGACAGCATCCTACAGGTTGTATATGTTGAGGCAGCTAAGATCACTGGGGATGCAACAAGCCGAACTGGGGAGTATATACAACATCTTTATCCTCCCCAAGCTCACTTATGCCTCCCCCGCTTGGTCCTCCTCCCTCACATTAACACAACAGCGTCAACTGGAGAGAGTACAAAAGAGGGCCTGTAGGATTATCCTGGGATATGACTACACTGGCTACGAGGCCGCCCTGACCACCCTAGGGATGCTTCCTCTCTCCGAACACCACCTCACTATCATTAGCCAGTTTGCCCAAAAGTTACTAGTCCACCACCGCCACCGAGACCTCCTACCACCAGACGCTCCAAGACCTACACGGACAACAAGACGTTACAACAGACTACAACCTATCAGGGCCAGAACTGATAGATACAAGAAGAACCCCATCCCTACTATGACTAATATTATAAATAACATGTGAACACACACACACACACACACACGCATGATAATCCTTTCTAGTCCTTCCCTACCTGAGTCACATCCAGTAATCCAGTAATCCTCACCAGACCTCACGCCACACAGTCTCCCACTCCCAAATTTCACTATCACACACACACACACACACACACACTCGTGTATGTAAATACTATTTATTATGCATCATGTATCATGTACTCATACTCATTTTCATTACTCATACTCATAATTTTAATGTATATTTTCAGCCCTATGGCTGCCATACTAACCAATAAACCGTTTATTATTATTATTATTATTATTATTATAAATGACTTGATATTTACAGTCCAAGCGATGTAATGACACCCACACACCAACCACCCCATGAATGAATGTTGATATTTAAAGTCCAAGCACTATAATGACACCCAAACACCTACCACCCCATGAATGACTGTTGATATTTATATTTTAAGCACTGTAATGACACCCTCATACCCACCACCCCATGAATGACTGTTGATATTTACAGTCAAAACACTGTAATGACACCCCCACACCCACCACCCCATGAATTATGGTTGATATTTACAGTCCAAGCATTCTAATGACAGCCACACACCCACCACCCAATAAATGACTGTTGATATTTAAAGTCCAAGCACTGTAATGACATCCACACACCCACAACCCCATGACTGACTGTTGATATATACAGTCCAAACACTGTAATGAAAGCCACACACCCACCACCCCATAAATGAGTGTTGATATTTACAGTCCATGCACTGTAATGACATCCACACACCCACCACCCAAGGAATGACTATTGATATTCATAGTCCAAGCAATGTAATGCAACCCACCATCCCATGAATGACTGTTGATACTTACAGTCCAAGCACTAATGACACACACATACCCACCACCCCATAAATGACTTGATATTTACAGTCCAAGCCATGTAATGACACCCTCACACCAACCACCCCATGAAAGACTGTTGATATTAGCAGTCCAAGCACTATAATGACACCCAAATACCTACCACCCCATGAATGACTGTTGATATTTACAGTTTAAGCACTGTAATGACACCCTCATACCCACCACCCCATGAATGACTGTTGATATTTACAGTCAAAACACTTTAATGACACCCCCACACCCACCAACCCATGAATGACTTGATATTTACTGTCCAAGCACTGTAATAACACCCACCAACCCACCACCCCATGAATGACTGTTAATATTTACAGTCCAAGCACTGTAATGACACCCACACACTCACCACCCAATAAATGACTGTTGATATTTACTGTAAAAACACTGTAATGGCACCCACACACTTACCACCCTATGAATGACAGTTGATATTTACAGTCCAAGCACTGTAATGACACCCACACACCCACCACTCCATAAATGACGGTTGATATTTATAGTAGAAGCACTGTAATGCACCTCACCACCCCATGAATAACTGTTGATATTTACAGTCCAAGCACTAATGACACACACAGACCCACCACCCCATGAATAACTGTTGATATTTACAGTCCAAGCACTGTAATGACGTCCACAAACCCACCACCCCATGATTAACTGTTGATATTTACAGTCCAAGCACTATAATTACAGCCACACCCCCCCCCATCAATGACCATAGATATTTACAGTCCAAGCACTGTAATGACAGCTACACACCCACCCACCTCATAAATGACTGTTGATATTTACAGTCCAATCACTGTAATGACATCCACACACCCACCACCCCATGAATGACACTTAATATTAACAGTCTGAGAACTGTAAAGACACCCACTCACCAACCACCCTATGAATGACTGTTGATATTTACAGTCCAAGCACGGTAATGCCACCAAAAACCCCATAAATGACTGTTTTTATTTACAGTCCAAGCACTAATGACACACACAGACCCACCACCCCATGAATGACTTGATATTTACAGTCCAAACACTGTAATGACACCCACACACCCACCACCCCATGAATAACTGTTGATATTTACAGTCCAAGCACTGTAATGACATCCACAAACCCACCACCCCATGATATACTGTTGATATTTACAGTCCAAGCACTGTAATGACAGCCACCCCCCACCCCCCCATCAATGACAGTAGATATTTACAGTCCAAGCACTGTAATGACAGACACACACCCACCCACCTCATAAATGACTGTTGATATTTACAGTCCAAGCACTGTAATGACATCCACACACGCACCACCCCATGAATGACACTTAATATTTACAGTCTGAGCACAGTAAAGACACCCACACACACACCACCCTATGAATGACTGTTGATATTTACAGTCCAAGCACTGTAATGCCACTCACAACCCCATAAATGACTGTTTATATTTACAGTCTAAGCACTAATGACACACACACACCCACCAATCCATGAATGACTTGATATTTACAGTCCAAAGACTGTAATGACACCCACCAACCCACCACCCCATGAATGACTAATGATATTTACAGTCCAAGCACTGTAATGACAACCAAAAACCTACCACCCCATGAATGACTGTTGACATTTACAGTCAAAGCACTGTAATGACACCCCCACACCCACCACCCCATGAATTATTGATGATATGTACAGTCCAAGCATTCTAATGACAGCCAAATACCCACCACCCCATGACTGACTGTTGATATTTACAGTCCAAGCACTGTAATGCCACCCACCATCCTATGAATGACTGTTGATATTTACAGTCCAAACACTAATGACACACACATACCCACCACCCCATAAATGACTTGCTATTTACAGTCCAAGCCATGTAATGACACCCACACACCAACCACCAAATGAATGACTATTGATATTTACAGTCCAAGCACTATAATGACACCCAAACACCTACCACCCCATGAATAACTGTTGATATTTACAGTTTAAGCACTGTAATGACACCCTCGTACCCACCACCCCATGAATTATGGTTGATATTTACAGTCCAATCATTCTAATGACAGCCACACACCCACCACCAAATAAATGACTGTTGATATTTACATTCAAAGCACTAATGACACACACACACCCTCCAACCCATGAATGGCTGTAAATATTTACAGTCCAAGCACTGTAATGACATCCACACACCCACCACCCCATAAATGACACTTAATATTTACAGTCTGAGCACTGTAAAGACACCCACACACCCACCACCCAATGAATGACTGTTGATATTTACAGTCCAAGCACTATAATGACACACAAACACCTACCACCTAATGAATGACAGTTGATATTTACAGTTCAAGCACTGTAATGACACAATCATACCCACCACCCTATGAATGACTGTTGATATTTACAGTCCAAGCACTATAATGACACACAAACACCTACCACCAAATGAATGACTGTTGATATTTACTGTCAAAGCACTGTAATGACATCCCCACACCCACCACCCTATGAATGATTGTTGATATTTACAAACAAAGCACTGTAATGACACCCACTCATTAACCATCCCATTAATGACTGTTGATATTTACAGTCCAATCACTGTAATGACACCCACATACCCACCACCTCATAATTGACTGTTGATATTTACAGTCCAAGCTCTGTAATGACACTCACACACCAACCACACTATGAATGACTGTTAATATTTACTTTCAAAGCACTGTAATCACCCCCCATTATAAATAACGGTTGATATATATAGTCCAAGCACTGTAATGACATCCACACACCCACAACCCTATGAATAACTGTTGATATTTACAGTCCAAGCACTGTAATGCCACCCACTATTTCATAAATGACTTGATATTTTCAGTTCAAGCACTGTAATGACACCCACCCACCCACCACCCCATAAATGACTGTTGATATTTACAGTCCAAGCACTGTAATGACACCCACAAACCCACCTCCCCATGATTGACTGTTGATATTTACAGTCCAAGCACTGTAATGACAGCCACACACCCACCACCCAATATATGACTGTTGATATTTACAGTCTACGCACTGTAATGACACCCACACACCCATCACCCCAAGAATGACTTTTTAAATTGACAGTCTAAGCACTGTAATGACACCCACACACCCACCACCCCGTGAATAACTGTTGATATATACAGTTCATTCACTGTAATGACACCCACACTCCCAACACCCCATTAATGACTGTTGATATTTATAGTCCAAGCACTGTAATGACAACCACACACCCACCACCCCACAAATGACTGTTGATATTTTCAGTCCAAGCACTGTAATGACATCCACACACCCACCACCCCATGAATGACTGTTAATATTTACAGTCTGAGCACTGTAATGACCCCCACACACCCACCACCCCAAAAATTATTGTTTATATTTACAGTCCAAGCTCTGTAATGACACCCACACACCATCCACCTCATGATTGACTGTTGATATTTACAGTCCAACCACTGTAATGACAACCACACACCCACCACCCTATAAATGACTGTTGATATCTACAGTCCAAGCACTGTAATGCCACCCACCACTTCATAAATGACTGTTGATATTTACACACCCAAGCACTAATGACACACACACCCACCACCCCAAAAATTATTGTTTATATTTACAGTCCAAGCTCTGTAATGACACCCACACACCATACACCTCATGATTGACTGTTGATATTTACAGTCCAACCACTGTAATGACAACCACACACCCACCACCCTATAAATGACTGTTGATATCTACAGTCCAAGCACTGTAATGCCACCCACCACTTCATAAATGACTGTTGATATTTACACACCCAAGCACTAATGACACACACACCCACCACCCCATGAATGACTTGATATTTACAGTCCAAGCACTGTAATGACAACCACCTACCCACCACCCCATGAATGAATGTTGATATTTAAAGTCCAACACTGTAACGACACACACAAACCCACCACCCCATGACTGCCTGTTGATATTTACAGTCCAAGCACTGTAATGACAGCCACACACCCACCACCCCATAAATGACTGTTGATATTTACAGTCCAAGCACTGTAATAAAACCCACATACCCATCACCCTATGCCATGAATGACTGTTGATATTTACACTCCAAGCACCGTAATGCCACAAACACCTCATGAATGACTGTTGATATTTACAGTCAAAGCACTGTAATGACACCCCCACACCCACCACCCCATGAATTAAGGTTGATATTTATAGTCAAAGCACTGTAATAACACCTACACACCCACCTCTCCATCAATGACTGTTGATATTTACAGTCCAAGCACTCTAATGACACCCACCACCCAATAAATGACTATTGATATTTATAATCAAAACACTGTAATGACACCCACACACCCACCATCCAATGAATGACGGTTGATATTTACAGTCCATGCACTGTAATGACACCAACACACCCACCTCCTCATGATTGACTGTTGATATTTACAGTTCAAGCACTGTAATGACATCCACACACCCACCACCCCATGAATGACTGTTGATATTTACATTCCGATATCTGTAATGACACACACACACCCACCACCTCATGAATGACTGTTGATATTTACACTCCAAGCACTGTAATGTCACCCACACACCAACTACCCAATGATTGACTTGATATTTACAGTCCAAGCACTGTAATGTCACCTACACACTCACCACCCCATTATGACTGTTGATATTTACAGTCCAAGCAAAGTCATGACACCCACACACCCAACACCCCATGAATAACTGTTGATATTTACAGTCCAAGCACTCTAATGACACGTACAATCCTCTGAATGACTGTTGATATTTACAGTCAAAGAACTGTAATAACACCCACACACCCAACACCCCATAAATGACTGTTTATATTTACATTCCATGCACTGTAATGACTCCCACACAACCACCACCCCATGATTGACTGTTGATATTTAAAGTCCAAGCAATGTGATGACACCCAAACACCAACCACCCTATAAATGACTTTTGATATTTACAGTCCAAGCACTGTAATGACACCCACACACCCATAACCCCGTGAATGACTTTTGATATATACAATCCAAGCAATGTAATGCTACACACCACCCCATGAATGACTGTTGATATTCACAGTCCAAGCACTTTAATGACACCCACACACTCACCACCCCATGAATGACTGTTGATATTTACAGTCCAAGCACTATAAAGACACACACACAGACAACCCCATAAATGACTGTTGATATTTACAGTCAAAGCACTGTAATGACACCCACACACCCACCACCCCATTAATGACATTTGATATTTACAGTCCAAACACTGTAATAACACCCACACACCAACCACCCCATGAATGACTGTTGATCTTTTCAGTCCAAGCACTGTAATGACATCCACACACCCACTACCTCATGAATAACCCATAATATTTACAGTACAAACACTGTAATGACACCCACAAACCAACCACCCTATAAATAACAGTTGATATTTATAGTCCAAGCACTCTAATGACACCCACCACCCTATGAATGAGTGTTGGAATTTACAATCAAAACACTGTAATGACACCCATACACCCACCACCCCATGAATGACTGTCGCTATTTTCAGTCCAAGCACTGTCATGTCACCCACAAACCCACCACCTTATAAATAACTATTGATATTTATAGTCCAATCACTCTAATGACACACATCACCCCATGAATGACTGTTGATATTTACAGTCCAAGCACTATAATGACACACACACCCACCACCCCATAAATGACTGTTGATATTTACAGTCAAAGCACTGTAATGAAACCCACACACCAACCACCCCATAAATGACAGTTGATATTTTACAGTCCAAGCACTGTAATGACACCAACACACCCACCACCCCATAAATGACTCTTGATATTTACAGTCCAAGAACTCTAATGACACCCACCACCCTATGAATTACTGTTGATATTTACAATCAAAACACTGTAATGATGCACACACACCCACAACCCCCTGGATGACTGTTGATATTTTCAGTCCAATCAATGTAATGACACCCACACACCCACTACCCCATGAATGACTGTTAATATTTACAGTACAAGCAATGTAATGACACCGACACACCTACCACCCAATGAATGATGGTTGATATTTACAGTCCAATAACTGTAATGACACCCACATACCTACCACCCCATGAATGACTGTTAATATTTACAGTCCAAGAAGTGTAATGACACCCACACACTCACCACCCCATGAATGACTGTTGATATTTGCAGTCAAAGCACTGTAATGACACCCACCCTTAACACCCCATGAATTACTGTTGATATTTACAGTCCAAACACTGTAATGACACCCACAAACCCACCAATCAATGATTACCTGTTGATATTTACAGTCAAAACACTGTAATGACACCCACACCCACCACCCCATAAATGACTGTTGATATTTACAGTCCAAGCACTGTAATGACACCCACACACCCACAACCCCATGAATGACTGTTGATATTTACAGTCCAAGCACTGTCATGACACCCACAAACCTACCACCCTATAAATAACTGTTGATATTTATAGTCCAAGCACTCTAATGACACCCACCACCCTATGAATGACTGTTGGTATTTACAATCAAAACACTGTAATGACACCCACACACCCACCACCCCATGAATGACTATTGATATTTTCAGTCCAAGCACTGTCATGACACCCACAAACCCACCACCCCATAAATAACTGTTAATATTTATAGTCCAAGCACTCTAATGACACCCACCACCCAATTAATGACTGTTGATATTTACAGTCCAAGCACTATAATGACACACACACCCACCACCCCATAAATGACTGTTGATATTTACTGTCAAAGTCATGAATGACTTGATATTTACAATCTAAACACTGTAATGACACCCACACACTAACCACCCCATGAATGACTATTGATATATACTGTCCAAGCACTGTAATGACACCCACACACCCACCACCCCATGAATGACTGTTGATATTTAAAGTCCAAACACTGTAATGACACACACAAACCCACCACCCCATGACTGCCTGTTGATATTTACAGTCCAAGCACTGTAATGACAGCCACACACCCACCACCCAATATATGACTGTTGATATTTACAGTCTACGCACTGTAATGACACCCACACACCCATCACCCCAAGAATGACTTTTTAAATTGACAGTCTAAGCACTGTAATGACACCCACACACCCACCACCCCGTGAATAACTGTTGATATATACAGTTCATTCACTGTAATGACACCCACACTCCCAACACCCCATTAATGACTGTTGATATTTATAGTCCAAGCACTGTAATGACAACCACACACCCACCACCCCACAAATGACTGTTGATATTTTCAGTCCAAGCACTGTAATGACATCCACACACCCACCACCCCATGAATGACTGTTAATATTTACAGTCTGAGCACTGTAATGACCCCCACACACCCACCACCCCAAAAATTATTGTTTATATTTACAGTCCAAGCTCTGTAATGACACCCACACACCATCCACCTCATGATTGACTGTTGATATTTACAGTCCAAACATTGTAATGACAACCACACACCCACCACCCTATAAATGACTGTTGATATCTACAGTCCAAGCACTGTAATGCCACCCACCACTTCATAAATGACTGTTGATATTTACACACCCAAGCACTAATGACACACACACCCACCACCCCAAAAATTATTGTTTATATTTACAGTCCAAGCTCTGTAATGACACCCACACACCATCCACCTCATGATTGACTGTTGATATTTACAGTCCAACCACTGTAATGACAACCACACACCCACCACCCTATAAATGACTGTTGATATCTACAGTCCAAGCACTGTAATGCCACCCACCACTTCATAAATGACTGTTGATATTTACACACCCAAGCACTAATGACACACACACCCACCACCCCATGAATGACTTGATATTTACAGTCCAAGCACTGTAATGACAACCACCTACCCACCACCCCATGAATGAATGTTGATATTTAAAGTCCAACACTGTAACGACACACACAAACCCACCACCCCATGACTGCCTGTTGATATTTACAGTCCAAGCACTGTAATGACAGCCACACACCCACCACCCCATAAATGACTGTTGATATTTACAGTCCAAGCACTGTAATAAAACCCACATACCCATCACCCTATGCCATGAATGACTGTTGATATTTACACTCCAAGCACCGTAATGCCACAAACACCTCATGAATGACTGTTGATATTTACAGTCAAAGCACTGTAATGACACCCCCACACCCACCACCCCATGAATTACGGTTGATATTTATAGTCAAAGCACTGTAATAACACCTACACACCCACCTCTCCATCAATGACTGTTGATATTTACAGTCCAATCACTCTAATGACACCCACCACCCAATAAATGACTATTGATATTTATAATCAAAACACTGTAATGACACCCACACACCCACCATCCAATGAATGACGGTTGATATTTACAGTCCATGCACTGTAATGACACCAACACACCCACCTCCTCATGATTGACTGTTGATATTTACAGTTCAAGCACTGTAATGACATCCACACACCCACCACCCCATGAATGACTGTTGATATTTACATTCCGATATCTGTAATGACACACACACACCCACCACCTCATGAATGACTGTTGATATTTACACTCCAAGCACTGTAATGTCACCCACACACCAACTACCCCATGATTGACTTGATATTTACAGTCCAAGCACTGTAATGTCACCTACACACTCACCACCCCATTATGACTGTTGATATTTACAGTCCAAGCAAAGTCATGACACCCACACACCCAACACCCCATGAATAACTGTTGATATTTACAGTCCAAGCACTCTAATGACACCCACAATCCTCTGAATGACTGTTGATATTTACAGTCAAAGAACTGTAATAACACCCACACACCCAACACCCCATAAATGACTGTTTATATTTACATTCCATGCACTGTAATGACTCCCACACAACCACCACCCCATGATTGACTGTTGATATTTAAAGTCCAAGCAATGTGATGACACCCAAACACCAACCACCCTATAAATGACTTTTGATATTTACAGTCCAAGCACTGTAATGACACCCACACACCCATAACCCCGTGAATGACTTTTGATATATACAATCCAAGCAATGTAATGCTACACACCACCCCATGAATGACTGTTGATATTCACAGTCCAAGCACTTTAATGACACCCACACACTCACCACCCCATGAATGACTGTTGATATTTACAGTCCAAGCACTATAAAGACACACACACAGACAACCCCATAAATGACTGTTGATATTTACAGTCAAAGCACTGTAATGACACCCACACACCCACCACCCCATTAATGACATTTGATATTTACAGTCCAAACACTGTAATAACACCCACACACCAACCACCCCATGAATGACTGTTGATCTTTTCAGTCCAAGCACTGTAATGACATCCACACACCCACTACCTCATGAATAACCCATAATATTTACAGTACAAACACTGTAATGACACCCACAAACCAACCACCCTATAAATAACAGTTGATATTTATAGTCCAAGCACTCTAATGACACCCACCACCCTATGAATGAGTGTTGGAATTTACAATCAAAACACTGTAATGACACCCATACACCCACCACCCCATGAATGACTGTCGCTATTTTCAGTCCAAGCACTGTCATGTCACCCACAAACCCACCACCTTATAAATAACTGTTGATATTTATAGTCCAATCACTCTAATGACACACATCACCCCATGAATGACTGTTGATATTTACAGTCCAAGCACTATAATAACACACACACCCACCACCCCATAAATGACTGTTGATATTTACAGTCAAAGCACTGTAATGAAACCCACACACCAACCACCCCATAAATGACAGTTGATATTTTACAGTCCAAGCACTGTAATGACACCAACACACCCACCACCCCATAAATGACTCTTGATATTTACAGTCCAAGAACTCTAATGACACCCACCACCCTATGAATTACTGTTGATATTTACAATCAAAACACTGTAATGATGCACACACACCCACAACCCCCTGGATGACTGTTGATATTTTCAGTCCAATCAATGTAATGACACCCACACACCCACTACCCCATGAATGACTGTTAATATTTACAGTACAAGCAATGTAATGACACCGACACACCTACCACCCAATGAATGATGGTTGATATTTACAGTCCAATAACTGTAATGACACCCACATACCTACCACCCCATGAATGACTGTTAATATTTACAGTCCAAGAAGTGTAATGACACCCACACACTCACCACCCCATGAATGACTGTTGATATTTGCAGTCAAAGCACTGTAATGACACCCACCCTTACCACCCCATGAATTACTATTGATATTTACAGTCCAAACACTGTAATGACACCCACAAACCCACCAATCAATGATTACCTGTTGATATTTACAGTCAAAACACTGTAATGACACCCACACCCACCACCCCATAAATGACTGTTGATATTTACAGTCCAAGCACTGTAATGACACCCACACACCCACAACCCCATGAATGACTGTTGATATTTACAGTCCAAGCACTGTCATGACACCCACAAACCTACCACCCTATAAATAACTGTTGATATTTATAGTCCAAGCACTCTAATGACACCCACCACCCTATGAATGACTGTTGGTATTTACAATCAAAACACTGTAATGACACCCACACACCCACCACCCCATGAATGACTATTGATATTTTCAGTCCAAGCACTGTCATGACACCCACAAACCCACCACCCCATAAATAACTGTTAATATTTATAGTCCAAGCACTCTAATGACACCCACCACCCAATTAATGACTGTTGATATTTACAGTCCAAGCACTATAATGACACACACACCCACCACCCCATAAATGACTGTTGATATTTACTGTCAAAGTCATGAATGACTTGATATTTACAATCTAAACACTGTAATGACACCCACACACTAACCACCCCATGAATGACTATTGATATATACTGTCCAAGCACTGTAATGACACCCACACACCCACCACCCCATGAATGACTGTTGATATTTAAAGTCCAAACACTGTAATGACACACACAAACCCACCACCCCATGACTGCCTGTTGATATTTACAGTCCAAGCACTGTAATGACAGACACACACCCACCCACCTCATAAATGACTGTTGATATTTACAGTCCAAGCACTGTAATGCCACCCACAACCCCATAAATGACTGTTTATATTTACAGTCCAAGCACTAATGACACACACACACACCCACCAACCCATGAATGACTTGATATTTACAGTCCAAGCACTGTAATGACACCCACCAACCCACCACCCCATGAATGACTGATGATATTTACAGTCCAAGCACTGTAATGACAACCACAAACCTACCACCCCATGAATGACTGTTGACATTTACAGTCAAAGCACTGTAATGACACCCCCACACCCACCACCCCATGAATTATTGATGATATTTACAGTCCAAGCATTCTAATGACAGCCAAATACCCACCACCCCATGACTGACTGTTGATATTTACAGTCCAAGCACTGTAATGCCACCCACCATCCCATGAATGACTCTTGATATTTACAGTCCAAGCACTAATGACACACACATACCCACCACCCCATAAATGACTTGCTATTTACAGTCCAAGCCATGTAATGACACCCACACACCAACCACCCCATGAATGACTATTGATATTTACAGTCCAAGCACTATAATGACACCCAAACACCTACCACCCCATGAATAACTGTTGATATTTACAGTTTAAGCACTGTAATGACACCCTCGTACCCACCACCCCATGAATTATGGTTGATATTTACAGTCCAAGCATTCTAATATAAGCCACACACCCACCACCAAATAAATGACTGTTGATATTTACATTCAAAGCACTAATGACACACACACACCCTCCAACCCATGAATGGCAGTAAATATTTACAGTCCAAGCACTGTAATGACACCCACACACTCACCATCCAATAAATGACTGTTGATATTTACAGTCCAAGCACTGTAATGACATCCACACACCCACCACCCCATAAATGACACTTAATATTTACAGTCTGAGCACTGTAAAGACACCCACACACCCACCACCCAATGAATGACTGTTGATGTTTACAGTCCAAGCACTAATGACACACACACACACCCACCACCAAATGAATGACTTGATATTTACTGTCCAAACACTGTAATGACACCCACACACCCACCACCCCATGAATGACTGTTGATATTTACAGTCCAAGCACTATAATGACACACAAACACCTACCACCTAATGAATGACAGTTGATATTTACAGTTCAAGCACTGTAATGACACAATCATACCCACCACCCTATGAATGACTGTTGATATTTACAGTCCAAGCACTATAATGACACACAAACACCTACCACCAAATGAATGACTGTTGATATTTACTGTCAATGCACTGTAATGACATCCCCACACCCACCACCCTATGAATGATTGTTGATATTTACAATCAAAGCTCTGTAATGACACACACTCATTAACCATCCCATTAATGACTGTTGATATTTACAGTCCAAGCACTGTAATGACACCCACATACCCACCACCTCATAATTGACTGTTGATATTTACAGTCCAAGCTCTGTAATGACACTCACACACCAACCACACTATGAATGACTGTTAATATTTACTTTCCAAGCACTGTAATCACCCCCCTCCCTAAATAACGGTTGATATATATAGTCCAAGCACTGTAATGACATCTACACACCCACAACCCTATGAATGACTGTTGATATTTACAGTCCAAGCACTGTAATGCCACCCACTATTTCAAAAATGACTTGATATTTTCAGTTCAAGCACTGTAATGACACCCACCCACCCACCACCCCATAAATGACTGTTGATATTTACAGTCCAAGCACTGTAATGACACCCACAAACCCACCTCCCCATGATTGACTGTTGATATTTACAGTCCAAGCACTGTAATGACAGCCACACACCCACCACCCCATATATGACTGTTGATATTTACAGTCTACGCACTGTAATGACACCCACACACCCATCACCCCATGAATGACTTTTTAAATTGACAGTCTAAGCACTGTAATGACACCCACACACCCACCACCCCGTGAATAACTGTTGATATATACAGTTTATTCACTGTAATGACACCCACACTCCCAACACCCCATTAATAACTATTGATATTTATAGTCCAAGCACTGTAATGACAACCACACACCCACCACCCCACAAATGACTGTTGATATTTTCAGTCCAAGCACTGTAATGACATCCACACACCCACCACCCCATGAATGACTGTTAATATTTACAGTCTGAGCACTGTAATGACCCCCACACACCCACAACCCCAAAAATTATTGTTGATATTTACAGTCCAAGCTCTGTAATGACACTCACACACCATCCACCTCATGATTGACTGTTGATATTTACAGTCCAACTACTGTAATGACAACCACACACCCACCACCCTATAAATGACTGTTGATATCTACAGTCCAAGCACTGTAATAACACCCACCACTTCATAAATGACTGTTGATATATACACACCCAAGCACTAATGACACACACACCCACCACCCCATGAATGACTTGATATTTACAGTCCAAGCACTGTAATGACAACCACATACCAACCACCCCATGAATGACTGTTGATATTTGAAGTCCAAACACTGTAACGACACACACAAACCCACCACCCCATGACTGCCTGTTGATATTTACAGTCCAAGCACTGTAATAAAACCCACACACCCATCACCCTATGCCATGAATGACTGTTGATATTTACACTCCAAGCACTGTAATGCCACAAACACCTCATGAATGACTGTTGATATTTACAGTCAAAGCACTGTAATGACACCCCCACACCCACCACCCCATGAATTATGGTTGATATTTATAGTCAAAGCACTGTAATGACACCTACACACCCACCACTCCATCAATGACTGTTGATATTTACAGTCCAACCACTGTAATGACAACCACACACCCACCACCCTATAAATGACTGTTGATATCTACAGTCCAAGCACTGTAATAACACCCACCACTTCATAAATGACTGTTGATATTTACACACCCAAGCACTAATGACACACACACCCACCACCCCATGAATGACTTGATATTTACAGTCCAAGCACTGTAATGACAACCACCTACCCACAACCCCATGAATGACTGTTGATATTTAACCCCCAGAGTCCGGGCAGCGGGATTTCCCGCTCGGTCGACAGAGGCCGGGCAGCGGGAAATCCCGCTCTGTCGACAGAGTCCGGGCAGCGGGAAATCCCGCTTTTGGTAATTTATGGGGAAAAACGCCAAATTTGTCGGGATTTTTTTTGATCTGGCTATACTTCACCACCAGACCTTTTCATCCCCACATTCAATCAGTGTGTGCTTGACCGTGACAATGGCTGGTCGTAGTGAAGAAAATACGGGCTCGTTCGATTCGGTGCATCCTACCGCGCTGCCAGGCGCACCCGCTCCTGTAACCTCCACTCCGCGGGTGCAACCAGCTAGATTGCGTCATGCACCTGCAAGGTTGTCAGATTCTGCAATAGGGCGGGAATTGGAGAATCTGGCAGACCTTTCATATGGGAGTGACGACCTGGACAGCTACTCTGATACTGAATGGCAAGCTGACGAATCAACTGAGGAAGATGTCTGTGTAGCGGTGACTTCCATCACAGCTCTTCCCTCAACTTCAGCCTTGCATGATGTGTCAGAGGTTACAGCCCCTGTTGCAATTCCGTCCACCAGTGGGGTGGGAGGTAGTTTGGGAGACACTCTCTTGTCTCCCATTCCTACAACATCTGGCGTGGGAGGCAGGAAGAGGTCTACTCCTGCTTCAACCTCCAAACCTCGCTACGTCTCCACTCCCATGGGCAAGAGGCCGAGGAGGAGGTTAGATTTTTCGTCTTCCTCTTCCTCGTCGGACGAGGATGCGTCGCAAAAAGTGGTGGTAAGAGGGAGGAGAGTAGGAGTAAGAGGGAAGGGTAAAGGAAGGGGGAAGAGGACAAAGGCAGCTTATCTCTCCCCTACAGTTGACCCTGATAGCCCGCCCCCCCGTGACCTGACGCCACCTCCCCCACCACCACACTCTCCCTCTCCTCTCGTGCCTGACGACTCACTCTCGCCTGCCCCTGGTACCGCTGCACCACCACCACCACCACCACCACCACAACAACAGCAACGCGGCGCACCTCGTCATAGACCCGCTGATCCCTATGTGTGGACGGATTGCGATGAATTTGCGCCTGATATACCTATCTTTGACGACAGTCATTCAGGTATACAGGCCGCATTTCCCTGTCGTCAGAGGTCATCAATATTAGATTATTTCACTGCCTTTTTTGATATAATATTGATGACTTACATGATGCAGGAGATAAACACCTTCAAACAACTCTCTGTGCAACTCAGCAATAGACCAGGCAGGGAACATAGTAAGATGTTGCAATGGGCTGACGTCGATATTGCTGAGTTGTATGTGTGGTTAGCTTTGACCATGATGATGCCTCATGTCAAGAAACATCGCCTCAAGGACTTCTGGAGCACACACGCCCTGATATCCACACCTGCGTTCGGGAAATACATGTCCAGGGACAGGTATAGGGACATTTTGTCCTACCTGCACTTCGCCCCCAACATGGGTCCACACCCGAACGACAGGCTGTGGAAAATTAGGCCAGTAATGTCTATCCTCCAGGAGAAAATACGAGCATTTTTTCGACCATTCCAGAAAGTGGTTATCGACGAGTCTCTGGTGCTGTTCAGGGGAAGACTGTCCTTCATCCAGTACATCCCGTCAAAGAGGCATAGATTTGGCATCAAATTCTATGTCATCTGCGACTGTAAGACTGGCTATGTGTTGGATTTTATACTCTATTCAGGTACGGATGTGGATGTCCCGGCCGACGACCCTCTTGGCTTCAGCGGGAGTGTTGTCAAGGCACTCATGGGGGATTACCTTGACAACAACCACATCCTGTACACTGATAACTATTACACCTCTCCAGCACTTAGCCAGTTTCTCCTGCAGCACCAAACAGGATCCTGCGGAACTATTCGTGTCAACAGGAAGGGGTGGCCAGCATTCCCTCTCACCCGGAGGGGCGACTGCTTCAAAAAGAAATGTGGGAACATGCTGGCCATCAAATGGCACGATAAACGCCCCGTCAATATGCTCACCACCGTGAACAGGGGCGTGATGCAGGATTCTGGGAAGACTGAGCGCGGCACAGGTGATACCATCTACAAGCCTGATGCTGTGCTCGATTATAACATCAATATGAGACTCGTTGATAAGTCAGACATGATGGTGAGTTCCATCGATTGTCTGAGAAAAACTTGTAAGTGGTACAAGAAGGCTTTCTTCCACCTTCTTGATGTCACAGTGCTGAACTGTTATATACTCTACCTCCAGCATCACCCTGACTCCAAGTTGGCACTCCGGGAATTCGAGCTAGAGTTGATATCTCAGCTCCTGGAGAGGTTCAGCACTGTGCAACCACAGCAAGGCAGACAGGCAGCGGCACAACGGCCTGACAGGTTGCAGCAGAGTGGCTATATGGCTCGCCACTACCTCACTAATCTGCCACCGTTGCCGTCAGGACGTCCAGGCTCTCGTCGCTGCTATGTTTGCAGACACACAACACGTCACCCCCAGAAGTCCAAGGAAACTCGCTTCTGGTGCAAGGAATGTTGTGTGCCGTTATGCCCTGGAAACTGCTTCTCAGACTACCATATATTGGAATATATATAGAAGCAGGAAGTGATGGGAGTATGCGAATAAAGTGACAGTGACACTTGGCGACAGTGACACTATTTAGGCTATAAGAAAAGTGAGAGTGACACATTTGTACATATATTTTAGGCTGTAGTGACGTGATAGTGACACATTTGTACTTATTAGGCTATAAGAAAAGTGAGAGTGACACATTTGTACATATATTTTAGGCTGTAGTGACGTGATAGTGACACATTTGTACATATATTTTAGGCTGTAGTGACGTGATAGTGACACATTTGTACATATTAGGCTATAAGAAAAGTGATAGTGACACATTTACGCATAGAAAAAATTATAATAAAAAATTTAAAACAACAAAATACAAAAATATATAGAAAATAAGGATAACAGTGATAGTGACACATTTATATTTACGTTGAACATGAACAAATGGTGCGAATGACACTGAAAATGTTTCGCGTAAATACTGTACATAACTCCCACGCTTCTCTCCAGGGCATAAAACCACTCTGGAATGGTCAGCTAACCACACAAATAATACAGGGGCTGTAATGGTAGGATGCACACGAACCGTACGACGTGTCGCCTGGGGGAGGCAAGTGTTGCGTCATTCTGCCGGCGGCCATCTTTTCTCCACCCACGCCAGTCCTTGTCAGAGCCACGCTCACAAAGCGAACGCAGCCTCGCTCTCACGGGAAAAGTGACCTCCATTCCTCACTTGATTTCTCGGTAATGGAGTGTCCTAGAGAGCTAGCGTTGGTTTTAATGGAAAGAGGAGGAGTTGATGGTGAGTACACAATCAAATTTAAGTTGTTCAGTATTGTAGTTTAGACGTAGGGAGTAAGAGAAGTAGAGTGATTTTCCGGGAAATACCCGGACAGGCAGGATTAAATTAAGTATTGGCCCCGTACACACAGCACGTAATTTCATTCTTGGCCCGGCCCGGAGGGGTTAAAGTCCAAACACTGTAACGACACACACAAACCCACCACCCCATGACTGCCTGTTGATATTTACAGTCCAAGCACTGTAATAAAACCCACACACCCATCACCCTATGCCATGAATGACTGTTGATATTTACACTCCAAGCACTGTAATGCCACAAACACCTCATGAATGACTGTTGATATTTACAGTCAAAGCACTGTAATGACACCCCCACACCCACCACCCCATTAATTATGGTTGATATTTATAGTCAAAGTACTGTAATGACACCTACACACCCACCACTCCATCAATGACTGTTGATATTTACAGTCCAAGCACTTTAATGACACCCACCACCCAATAAATGACTGTTGATATTTACAATCAAAACACTGTAATGACTCCCACACACCCACCATCCAATGAATGACGGTTGATATTTACAGTCCATGCACTGTAATGACACCAACACACCCACCTCCTCATGATTGACTGTTGATATTTACAGTCCAAGCACTGTAATGACATCCACACACCCACCACCCCATGAATGACTGTTGATATTTACATTACGATATCTGTAATGACACCCACACACCCACCACCTCATGAATGACTGTTGATATTTACACTCCAAGCACTGTAATGTCACCCACACACCAACTACCCCATGATTGACTTGATATTTACAGTTAAAGCACTGTAATGTCACCTACACACTCACCACCCCATTAATGACTGGTGATATTTGCAGTCCAAGCAAAGTCATGACACCCACACACCCACCACCCCATGAATAACTGTTGATATTTACAGTCCAAGCGCTCTAATGACACCCACAATCCCCTTAATGACTGTTGATATTTACAGTCAAAGAACTGTAATAACACCCACACACCCACCACCACATGAATGACTGTTTATATTTATATTCCAAGCACTGTAATGACACCCACACAACCACCACCCCATGATTGACTGTTGATATTTACAGTCCAAGCACTAATGACACACACACACACACCACACTATGAATGACTGTTGATCTTTTCAGTCCAAGCACTGTAATGACATCCACACACCCACTACCTCATGAATAACCCGTAATATTTACAGTACAAGCACTGTAATGACACCCACAAACAAACCACCCTAAAAATAACTGTTGATATTTATAGTCCAAGCACTCTAACGACACCCACCAACCTATGAATGACTGTTGGTATTTACAATCAAAACACTGTAATGACACCCATACACCCACCACCCCATGAATGACTGTTGCTATTTTCAGTCCAAGCACTGTCATGTCACCCACAAACCCACCACCCCATAAATAACTGTTGATATTTATAGTCCAAGCACTCTAATGACACACATCACCACATGAATGACTGTTGATATTTACAGTCCATGCACTATAATGACACACACACCCACCACCCCATAAATGACTGTTGATATTTACAGTCAAAGCACTGTAATGACACCCACACACCAACCACCCCATAAATGACAGTTGATATTTTACAGTCCAAGCACTGTAATGACACCCACACACCAACCACCCCATAAATGACAGTTGATATTTTACAGTCCAAGCACTGTAATGACACCCACACACCCACCACCCCATAAATGACTCTTGATATTTACAGTCCAAGAACTCTAATGACACCCACCACCCTATGAATTACTGTTGATATTTACAATCAAAACACTGTAATGATGCACACACACCCACCACCCCCTGGATGACTGTTGATATTTTCAGTCCAATCAATGTAATGATACCCACACACCCATTACCCCATGAATGACTGTTAATATTTACAGTACAAGCACTGTAAAGACACCGACACACCTACCACCCAATGAATGATGGTTGATATTTACAGTCCAATAACTGTAATGACACCCACACACCTACCACCCCATGAATGACTGTTAATATTTACAGTCCAAGAAGTGTAATGACACCCACACACTCACCACCCCATGAATGACTTTTGATATTTGCAGTCAAAACACTGTAATGACACCCACCCTTACCACCCCATGAATTACTATTGATATTTACAGTCCAAACACTGTAATGACACCCACAAACCCACCAATCAATGATTACCTGTTGATATTTACAGTCAAAACACTGTAATGACACCCACACCAACCACCCCATAAATGACTGTTGATATTTACAGTCCAAGCACTGTAATGACACCCACACACCCACAACCCCATGAATGACTGTTGATATTTACAGTCCAAGCACTGTCATGACACCTACAAACCCACCACCCTATAAATAACTGTTGATATTTATAGTCCAAGCACTCTAATGACACACACCACCCTATGAATGACTGTTGGTATTTACAATCAAAACACTGTAATGACACCCACACACCCACCACCACATGAATGACTGTTGATATTTTCAGTCCAAGCACTGTCATGACACCCACAAACCCACCACCCCATAAATAACTGTTAATATTTATAGTCCAAGCACTCTAATGACACCCACCACCCAATTAATGACTGTTGATATTTACAGTCCAAGCACTATAATGACACACACACCCACCACCCCATAAATGACTGTTGATATTTACAGTCCAAGCACTATAATGACACACACACCCACCACCCCATAAATGACTGTTGATATTTACAGTCAAAGTCATGAATGACTTGATATTTACAATCAAAACACTGTAATGACACCCACACACTAACCACCCCATGAATGACTATTGATATATACTGTCCAAGCACTGTAATGACACACACACTCCCACCACCCCATTATTGACTGTTGATATTTACAGTCAAAGCAATGTAATGGCACCAACACACCCACCACCTCAAGAATGACTGTTGATATTTACAGTCCAAGCACTATAATTACATCCACTAACCACATGAATGACTGTTGATATTTACAGTCCAAGCACTGTAATAACACCCACACACCAACCACCCCAAGAATGACTGTTGGTATTTACATTCCAATCACTATAATGACACCCACACACCCACAACCCTATTAATGACTGTTGATATTTACAGTCCGAACACTGTAATGACACCCTCACACCCACCACCCCATGAATGACTCTTGATATTTACAGTCAAAGCACTGTAATGGCACCCACACATCTACCACCCCATGACTGACTGTTGATATTTACAGTCAAAGCACTATAATGACATCCACTAACCAAATGTATTACTGTTTATATTTACAGTCCAAGCACTGTAATGCCACCCACAACCCCATAAATGACTGTTTATATTTACAGTCCAAGCACTAATAACACACACACACACCACCCCATGAATGACTTTAGATATTTACAGTTCAAGCACCATAATGACACACACACCCCCACCACCCCAGGAATGACTGTTGATATTTACATTCAAAGCACTGTAATGACACCCCCACACCCATCACCCTATGAATGACTGTTGATATTTACATTCCCAGCACTGTAATGACACCCACCACACCATGAATGACTGTTGATATTTACAGTCAAAGCAATAATAACACACACACACCCACCACCACATAAATGACTTGATATTTACAGTCCAAGCACTGCAATGACACCCACAAACCCACCACCACATGAATGACTGTTGATATTTACAGTACAAGCACTCTAATGACACCCACACACCCACTACCTTATGATTGACTGTTGATATTTACAGTCCAAGCACTGTAATGACACCCACACACCCACAACCCCATGAATAACTGTTGATATTTACAGTCCAAGCACTCTAATGATACCCACAACCCTATGAATGACTGTTGATATTAACAATCAAAACACTGTAATGACTCCCACACACCCACCACCCCATGATTGACTGTTGATATTTACAGTCCAAGCACTGTAATGACACCCCCACACCCACCATCCCATGAATTATGTTTGATATTTACAGTCCAATCACTGTAAAGACACCCACACAACCACCAACCTAAAAATGACTGTTGATATTTAGAGTCCAAACACTGTAATGACACCCACCACCCTATGATTGACTGTTGATAATTACAATCAAAACACTGTAATGACACCCACACACCTACCACCCCATGAAAGACTGTTGATATTTACAGTCCAAGCACTGTAATGACATCCACACACCCACCACCCCATGATTGACTGTTGATATTTACAGTCCAAGCACTATAATGACATCCAAACACCCACCACCCCATGAATGAATGTTAATATTTATAGTCCAAGCACTCTAATGACACCCACCACCCTCTGAATGACTGTTGATATTTACAGTCAAAGCACTGTAATAACACCCACACAACCATCACCCCAAGAATGACTGTTGATATTTACAGTCCAAGCACTGTAATGACACCCACACACCCACCACTCCATGATTGACTATTGATATTTACAGTCCAAGCAATGTAATGACACCAAACACCCACCACCCTATAAATGACTGTTGATATTTACAGTCCAAGCACTGTAATGACACCCACACACTCATCACCCTATTAATGACTGTTGATATTTACAGTCCAAGCACTGTAATGCCACCCACCACCCCATGAATGACTGTTGATATTTACAGTCAAAGCACTGTATTGACTCCCTAACACCCACGACCCCTTGAATTAAAGTTGATATTTACAGTCCAAGCACTGTAATGACACCCACACTCCCACAAACCCATAAATGACTGTTTAAATTTACAGTCCAAGCACTCTAATGATACCCACCACCCTATGAATGACTGTTGATATTTACAATCAAATCACTGTAATGACAACCTCACACCCACCACCCCATGAATGACTCTTGATATTTACAGTCAAAGCACTGTAATGGCTCCCACACACCCACCACCCCAAGAATGACTGTTGATATTTACAGTCAAAGCACTATAATGACATCCACTAACCAAATGAATTACTGTTGATATTTACAGTCCAAGCACTGTAATGCCACCCACAACCCCATAAATGACTGTTTATATTTACAGTCCAAGCACTAATAACACACACACACACCACCCCATTAATGACTTGATATTTACAGTCCAAGCACTGTAATGACACCCACAAACCCACCACCCCATGAATGACTTTGGATATTTACAGTTCAAGCACCATAATGACACACACACCCCCACCACCCCATGAATGACTGTTGATATTTACATTCAAAGCACTGTAATGACACCCCCACACCCACCACTTCATGAATTATGGTTGATATTTACAGTCCAAGAACTGTAATGACACCAACACACACAGAAACCCATGAATAACTGTTGAAATTTACTGTCCAAGCACTCTAATGACACCCACCACCCTATGAATGACTGTAGATATATACAGTCCAAGCTCTGTAATGACAATCACACACCCACCACCCTATGAATGACTGTTGATATTTACAATCCAAGCTCTGTAATGTCTCCCACACACCCACCACCCCATAAATGACGGTTGATATTTATAGTCCAAGTAATGTAATGACACCCACACACCAACCACCCCATAAATGACTGTTGATATTTACAGTCCAATCTCTGTAATAGCACTCACACACCAACCACCCTATGAATGACTGTTAATATTTACAGTCCAAGCACTGTAATGACACCCACACACCCACCACCCCAAGATTGACTGTTGATATTTACAGTCCAAGCAATGTAATGACATCCAAACACTCACTACCCTATAAATGACTGGTGATATTTACAGTCCAAGCACTGTAATGACACCCACACACCCATCACCCTATGAATGACTGTTGATATTTACATTCCCAGCAATGTAATGACACCCACCACCCCATAAATGACTGTTGATATTTACAGTCAAAGCAATAATGACACACACACACCCACCACCACATAAATGACTTGATATTTACAGTCCAAGCACTGCAATGACACCCACAAACCCACCACCACATGAATGACTGTTGATTATTACAGTCCAAGCACTCTAATGACACCCACACACCGACTACCTCATGATTGACTGTTGATATTTACAGTCCAAGCACTGTAATGACACCAACACACCCACACCCCCTTAAATGACTGTTGATATTTACAGTCCAAGCACTCTAATGATACCCACCACCCTATGAATGACTGTTGATATTAACAATCAAAACACTGTAATGACACCCACACACCCACCACCCCATGATTGACTGTTGATATTTACAGTCCAAGCACTGTAATAACACCCCCACACCCACCATCCCATGAATGACTCTTGATATTTACAGTCAAAGCACTGTAATGGCACCCACACATCTACCACCCCATGACTGACTGTTGATATTTACAGTCAAAGCACTATAATGACATCCACTAACCAAATGTATTACTGTTTATATTTACAGTCCAAGCACTGTAATGCCACCCACAACCCCATAAATGACTGTTTATATTTACAGTCCAAGCACTAATAACACACACACACACCACCCCATGAATGACTTTAGATATTTACAGTTCAAGCACCATAATGACACACACACCCCCACCACCCCAGGAATGACTGTTGATATTTACATTCAAAGCACTGTAATGACACCCCCACACCCATCACCCTATGAATGACTGTTGATATTTACATTCCCAGCACTGTAATGACACCCACCACACCATGAATGACTGTTGATATTTACAGTCAAAGCAATAATAACACACACACACCCACCACCACATAAATGACTTGATATTTACAGTCCAAGCACTGCAATGACACCCACAAACCCACCACCACATGAATGACTGTTGATATTTACAGTACAAGCACTCTAATGACACCCACACACCCACTACCTTATGATTGACTGTTGATATTTACAGTCCAAGCACTGTAATGACACCCACACACCCACAACCCCATGAATAACTGTTGATATTTACAGTCCAAGCACTCTAATGATACCCACAACCCTATGAATGACTGTTGATATTAACAATCAAAACACTGTAATGACTCCCACACACCCACCACCCCATGATTGACTGTTGATATTTACAGTCCAAGCACTGTAATGACACCCCCACACCCACCATCCCATGAATTATGTTTGATATTTACAGTCCAATCACTGTAAAGACACCCACACAACCACCAACCTAAAAATGACTGTTGATATTTAGAGTCCAAACACTGTAATGACACCCACCACCCTATGATTGACTGTTGATAATTACAATCAAAACACTGTAATGACACCCACACACCTACCACCCCATGAAAGACTGTTGATATTTACAGTCCAAGCACTGTAATGACATCCACACACCCACCACCCCATGATTGACTGTTGATATTTACAGTCCAAGCACTATAATGACATCCAAACACCCACCACCCCATGAATGAATGTTAATATTTATAGTCCAAGCACTCTAATGACACCCACCACCCTCTGAATGACTGTTGATATTTACAGTCAAAGCACTGTAATAACACCCACACAACCATCACCCCAAGAATGACTGTTGATATTTACAGTCCAAGCACTGTAATGACACCCACACACCCACCACTCCATGATTGACTATTGATATTTACAGTCCAAGCAATGTAATGACACCAAACACCCACCACCCTATAAATGACTGTTGATATTTACAGTCCAAGCACTGTAATGACACCCACACACTCATCACCCTATTAATGACTGTTGATATTTACAGTCCAAGCACTGTAATGCCACCCACCATCCCATGAATGACTGTTGATATTTACAGTCAAAGCACTGTATTGACTCCCTAACACCCACGACCCCTTGAATTAAAGTTGATATTTACAGTCCAAGCACTGTAATGACACCCACACTCCCACAAACCCATAAATGACTGTTTAAATTTACAGTCCAAGCACTCTAATGATACCCACCACCCTATGAATGACTGTTGATATTTACAATCAAATCACTGTAATGACAACCTCACACCCACCACCCCATGAATGACTCTTGATATTTACAGTCAAAGCACTGTAATGGCTCCCACACACCCACCACCCCAAGAATGACTGTTGATATTTACAGTCAAAGCACTATAATGACATCCACTAACCAAATGAATTACTGTTGATATTTACAGTCCAAGCACTGTAATGCCACCCACAACCCCATAAATGACTGTTTATATTTACAGTCCAAGCACTAATAACACACACACACACCACCCCATTAATGACTTGATATTTACAGTCCAAGCACTGTAATGACACCCACAAACCCACCACCCCATGAATGACTTTGGATATTTACAGTTCAAGCACCATAATGACACACACACCCCCACCACCCCATGAATGACTGTTGATATTTACATTCAAAGCACTGTAATGACACCCCCACACCCACCACTTCATGAATTATGGTTGATATTTACAGTCCAAGAACTGTAATGACACCAACACACACAGAAACCCATGAATAACTGTTGAAATTTACTGTCCAAGCACTCTAATGACACCCACCACCCTATAAATGACTGTAGATATATACAGTCCAAGCTCTGTAATGACAATCACACACCCACCACCCTATGAATGACTGTTGATATTTACAATCCAAGCTCTGTAATGTCTCCCACACACCCACCACCCCATAAATGACGGTTGATATTTATAGTCCAAGTAATGTAATGACACCCACACACCAACCACCCCATAAATGACTGTTGATATTTACAGTCCAATCTCTGTAATAGCACTCACACACCAACCACCCTATGAATGACTGTTAATATTTACAGTCCAAGCACTGTAATGACACCCACACACCCACCACCCCAAGATTGACTGTTGATATTTACAGTCCAAGCAATGTAATGACATCCAAACACCCACTACCCTATAAATGACTGGTGATATTTACAGTCCAAGCACTGTAATGACACCCACACACCCATCACCCTATGAATGACTGTTGATATTTACATTCTCAGCAATGTAATGACACCCACCACCCCATAAATGACTGTTGATATTTACAGTCAAACCAATAATGACACACACACACCCACCACCACATAAATGACTTGATATTTACAGTCCAAGCACTGCAATGACACCCACAAACCCACCACCACATGAATGACTGTTGATTATTACAGTCCAAGCACTCTAATGACACCCACACACCGACTACCTCATGATTGACTGTTGATATTTACAGTCCAAGCACTGTAATGACACCAACACACCCACACCCCCTTAAATGACTGTTGATATTTACAGTCCAAGCACTCTAATGATACCCACCACCCTATGAATGACTGTTGATATTAACAATCAAAACACTGTAATGACACCCACACACCCACCACCCCATGATTGACTGTTGATATTTACAGTCCAAGCACTGTAATAACACCCCCACACCCACCATCCCATGAATTATGTTTGATATTTACAGTCCAATCACTGTAAAGACACCCACACAACCACCACCCTATAAATGACTGTTGATATTTAGAGTCTAAACACTGTAATGACACCCACCACCCTATGATTGACTGTTGATAATTACAATCAAAACACTGTAATGACACCCACACACCCACCACCCCATGAAAGACTGTTGATATTTACAGTCCAAGCACTGTAATGACACCCACACAACAACCACCCCATGATTGACTGTTGATATTTACAGTCCAAGCACTATAATGACATCCACACACCCACCACCCCATAAAGTACTGTTGATATATACAATCCAAGCTCTGTAATGACACTCACACACCCACCACCCAATGAATGACAGTTGATATTTACAGTCCAAGAACTGTAATGACACCCACACAACCACAACCCCAAAAATGACTGTTGATATTTTCAGTCCAAGCACTGTAATGACATCCAAACACCCACCACCCCATGAATGACTGTTAATATTTACAGTCCAAGCACTCTAATGACACCCATCACCCTCTGAATGACTGTTGATATTTACAGTCAAAGCACTGTAATAACACCCACACAACCATCACCCCAAGAATGACTGTTGATATATACAGTCCAATTACTGCAATGACACCCACACACCCACCACTCCATGAATGACTGTTGATATTTACAGTCCAAGCTCTGTAATAACACTCACACACCTATCACCCTATGAATGACTGTTGATATTTACAGTCCAAGCACTGTAATGACACCCACACACCCACCACTCCATGATTGACTATTGATATTTACAGTCCAAACACCCACCACCCTATAAATGACTGTTGATATTTACAGTCCAAGCACTGTAATGACACCCACACACTCATCACCCTATTAATGACTGTTGATATTTACAGTCCAAGCACTGTAATGCCACCCACCACCCCATGAATGACTGTTGATATTTACAGTCAAAGCACTGTATTAACTCCCCAACACCCACGACCCCATGAATTATAGTTGATATTTACAGTCCAAGCACTGTAATGACACCCACACTCTCACAAACCCATAAATGACTGTTTATATTTACAGTCCAAGCACTAATGATACCCACCACCCCATGAATGACTGTTGATATTTACAATCAAATCACTGTAATGACACCCATACACCCACCACCTCATGAATGACTGTTGATATTTACAGTCCAAGCACTGTAATGACACCAACACACCCACCACCCTATGACTGACTGTTGATATTTACCGTCCAAGCACTGTAATGACACAACCACACCCACTATCCCATGAATTATGGTTGATATTTACAGTCCAAGCACTGTAATGACACCCACACAACCACCACCCAATGAATGACTGTTGATATTTACAGTACAAGCACTATAATGACACCCACCACCCTCTGAATGACTGTTGATATTTACAGTCAAAGCACTGAAATAATACCCACACACTCACAACCCTATGAATGACTGTTGATATTCACAGACCAAGCACTGTAATGACACCCACACACACACCACCCAATGAATGATGGTTGATATTTACAGTCCAAGCATTTTTATGATACCCACACAACCACCACCCCATGAATAACTGTTGATATTTACAGTCCAAGCACTCTAATGACACCCACCATCCTCTGAATGACTGTTGATATTTACAGTCAAAGCACTGTAATGATACCCACACAACAACCACCCCATAAATGACTGTTGATATTTATAGTCCAAGCACTGTAATGATACCCACACACCCACGACCCCATGCATGACTGTAGATATTTACAGTCCGAGCACTCTAATGATACCCACCACCCTTTGAATGACTGTTGATATTTACAATCAAAACACTATAGTGACACCCATACACTCACGACCCCATTAATGACTGTTGATATTTACAGTCCAAGCACTGTAATGACACCCACACACACATTACCTCATTATTGAATGTTGATATTTACCGTCCAAGCACTGTAATGAAGCCCGCACACCCACCATCCCATGAATTATGTTTGATATTTACAGTCCAAGCAATGTAAAGACACCCACACAACCACTACCCCATGAATGACTCTTGATATTTACAGTCCAAGCACTGTAATGACACCCACTCACTCATCACCCCTTAAATGATGGTTGATATTTATAGTCCAAGCACTGTAATGACACCCACACACCCACCACACCATAAATGACTGTTGATGTTTTCAGTCCAAGCACTGTAATGCTATCCACACACCCACCACCACATGAATAACTGTTGATATTTACAGTACAAGCACTCTAATGACACCCACCACCCTCTGAATGACTGTTGATATTTACAGTCAAAGCACTGTAATAACACCCACACACCCACCACCCCATAAATAACTGTTGATATTTACAGTCTAAGCACTCTAATGACACCCAATACCCTCTGAATGACTGTTGATATTTACAGTCGAAGCACTCTAATGACACTCACCACCCACTGAATGACTGTTGATATTTACAGTCAAAGCACTGTAATAATACCCACACACTCACATACCCATGAATGACTGTTGATATTCACAGTTTAAGATTCTGTAATGACACCCACACAAACACCACCAAATGAATGATGGTTGATATTTACAGTCCAAGAACTGCAATGACACCCACACACTCACAACCCCATGAATGACTGTTGATATTTACAGTCCAAGCACTTTTATGATACCCACACACTCACCACCCCAAGAATAACTGTTGATATTTACAGTCCAAGCACTCTAATGACACCCACCACCCTCTGAATGACTGTTGATATTTACAGTCAAAGCACTGTAATAACACCCACACACCCACCAACCCATGAATGACTGTTGATATTTACAGTCCGAACACTGTAATGACACCTACACACCGACAACCCCTTGAAATATGGTTGATATTTAAAGTCCATGAACTATAATAACACCCATACACTCACCACCCCATTAATGACTGTTGATATTTACAGTCCAAGCACTCAAATGACACCCACCAATCTATGAATGACTGTTGATTTTTACAGTCTAAGCACTCTAATGACACCCACACACCCACTACCTCATGATTGACTGTTGATATTTACAGTCCAAGCAATGTAATGACACTCAAACACCCACCACTCTATAAGTGACTGTTGATATTTACAGTCCAAGCACACTAATGATACCCACGACCCTATAAATGACTGTTGATATTTACAATCAAAACACTGTAATGACACCCATACACCTACGATCCCATGAATGACTGTTGATATTTACATTCCAAGCACTGTAATGACCCCCACACACCCACCACCCCATGATTGACTGTTGATATATACAGTTCATGCACGGTAATGACACCCCCACACCCACCATCCCATGAATTATGTTTGATATTTTAAGTCCAAGCACTGTAAAGACACATACACAATCACCACCCCATAAATGACTGTTGATATTTACAGTCCAAGCACTGTAATGATGCCCACCACCCTATGATTGACTGTTAATAATTACAATAAAAAAACTGTAATGACACCCACACACCCACCACCACATGATTGACTGTTGATATTTACAGTCTAAGCATTATAATGACATCCACACACCCACCACCCCATGAATGACTGTTGATATTTACAGTCCAAGCTCTGTAATGACACTCACACACCCACCACTCTATGAATGACTGTTGATATTTACAGTCCAAGCACTGTAATGACACCCACACACCCACAACCCCATAAATGATGGTTGATATTTTAAGTCCAAGCACTGTAATGACACCCACACACCCAACACCCCATAAATAACTGTTAATATTTTCATTCCAAGCACTGTAATGACATCCAAACACCCACCACCCCATTAATGACTGTTAATATTTACAGTCCAAGCACTCTAATGACACCCACCTCCCTCTGAATGACTGTTGATATTTACAGTCAAAGCACTGTAATAACACCCACACAACCATCAACCCAAGAATGACTGTTGATATTTACAGTCCGAGCACTGAAAAGACACCCACACACCCACCACTCCATGAATAACTGTTGATATTTACAGTCCAAGCTCTGTAATAACACACACACCTACCACCCTATGAATGACTGTTGATATTTACCGTCCAAGCACTGTACTGACACCCAAACACCCACCACCCCATGATTAACTGTTGATATTTACAGTCCAAGCAATGTAATGACACCAAACACCCACCACCCTATAAATGACTGTTGATATTTACAGTCCAAGCACTGTAATGACACCCACACACTCATCACCCTATGAAGGACAGTTGATATTTACAGTCCAAGCACTGTAATGCCACCCACCACCCCATGAATGAATGTTGATATTTACAGTCAAAGCACAGTAATGACACCCTAACACCCACGACCTCATGAATTATAGTTGATATTTACAGTCCAAGTACTGTAATGACACCCACACACCCACAAACCCATGAATGACTGTTGATATTTACAGTCCAAGCACTATAATGATACCTACCAGCCTATGAATGACTGTTGATATTTACAATTTAATCACTGTAATGACACCCATACACCCACCACCCCATGAATGACTGTTGATATTTACAGTCCAAGCACTTTAATGACACCAACACACCCACAACCACATGATTGACTGTTGATATTTACAGTCCAAGCACTGTAATGACACCCCCACACCCACCACCCCATGAATTATGGTTGATATTTACAGTCCAAGCACTGTAATGACACCCACACAACCACCATCCAATGAATGACTGTTGATATTTACAGTCCAAGCACTGTAATGACACCCACCACCCTATGAATGACTGTTAATAATTACAATCAAACCACTGTAATGACACCCACACACCCACCACCCTATAATTGACTATTGATATTTACAGTCCAAGCACTGTAATGACATCCACACACCGACAACCCTATGAATGACTGTTGATAATTACAGTCCAAGCACTGTAATGACACCCACTCACTCATCACCCCTTAAATGATGGTTGATATTTAAAGTCCAAGCACTGTAATGACACCCACACACCCACCACACCATAAATGACTGTTGATGTTTTCAGTCCAAGCACTGTAATGCTATCCACACACCCACCACCCCATGAATGACTGTAGATATTTACAGTCCAAGCCCTCTAATGACACCCACCACCCTCTGAATGACTGTTAATATTTACAGTCAAAACACTGAAATAATACCCACACACTCACAACCCTATGAATGACTGTTGATATTCACAGACCAAGCACTGTAATGACACCCACACACACACCACCCAATGAATGATGGTTGATATTTACAGTCCAAGCATTTTTATGATACCCACACAACCACCACCCCATGAATAACTGTTGATATTTACAGTCCAAGCACTCTAATGACACCCACCACCCTCTGAATGACTGTTGATATTTACAGTCAAAGCACTGTCATGATACCCACACAACAACCACCCCATAAATGACTGTTTATATTTATAGTCCAAGCACTGTAATGATACCCACACACCCACGACCCCATGCATGACTGTAGATATTTACAGTCCGAGCACTCTAATGATACCCACCACCCTTTGAATGACTGTTGATATTTACAATCAAAACACTATAGTGACACCCATACACTCACGACCCCATTAATGACTGTTGATATTTACAGTCCAAGCACTGTAATGACACCCACACACACATTACCTCATTATTGACTGTTGATATTTACCGTCCAAGCACTGTAATGAAACCCGCACACCCACCATCCCATGAATTATGTTTGATATTTACAGTCCAAGCAATGTAAAGACACCCACACAACCACTACCCCATGAATGACTCTTGATATTTACAGTCCAAGCACTGTAATGACACCCACTCACTCATCACCCCATAAATGATGGTTGATATTTATAGTCCAAGCACTGTAATGACACCCACACACCCACCACACCATAAATGACTGTTGATGTTTTCAGTCCAATCACTGTAATGCTATCCACACACCCCCCACCCCATGAATGACTGTTGATATTTACAGTCCAAGCCCTCTAATGACACCCACCACCCTCTGAATGACTGTTAATATTTACAGTCAAAACACTGAAATAATACCCACACACTCACAACTCTATGAATGACTGTTGATATTTACAGACCAAGCACTGTAATGACACCCACACACACACCACCCAATGAATGATGGTTGATATTTACAGTCCAAGCATTTTTATGATACCCACACAACCACCACCCCATGAATAACTGTTGATATTTACAGTCCAAGCACTCTAATGACACCCACCACCCTCTGAATGACTGTTGATATTTACAGTCAAAGCACTGTAATAACACCAACACCCACCACCCCATGAATGACTGTTTATATTTACATTCCAAGAACTGTAATGACACCCACACAACCACCACCCCATGATTGACTGTTGATATATACAGTCCAAGCAATGTGATGACACCCAAACACCCACCACCCTATAAATGACTTTTGATATTTACAGTCCAAGCACTGTAATGACACCCACACACCCATAACCCTGTGAATGACTTTTGATATATACAATCCAAGCAATGTAATGCTACACACCACCCCATGAATGACTGTTGATATTTACAGTCCAAGCACTAATGACACACACACACCCACCACACTATGAATGACTTGATATTTTCAGTCCAAGCACTTTAATGACACCCACACACTCACCACCCCATGAATGACTGTTGATATTTACAGTCCAAGCACTATAATGACACACACACCCACAACCCCATAAATGACTGTTGATCTTTTCATTTCAAGCACTGTAATGACATCCACACACCCACTACCCCATGAATATCCCATAATATTTCCAGTCCAAGCACTCTAATGTCACCTACACACCCACCACCCTATGAATGACTGTTGATATTTACAGTCAAAGCACTGTAATGACACCCACACAACCACCACCCCATAAATGACAGTTGATATTTTACAGTCTAAGCACTGTAATGACACCAACACACCCACCACCTTATAAATGACTCTTGATATTTACAGTCCAAGCACTCTAATGACACCCACCACCATATGAATTACTGTTGATATTTACAATCAAAACACTGTAATGATGCCCACACACCCACCACCCCCTGGATGACTGTTGATATTTACAGTCCAAGCACTGTAATGACACCAAAACACCCACCACCCCATGAATGACTGTTGATATTTACAGTCCAAGCACTGTCATGACACCCACACACCCACCACCCCATTAATGACATTTGATATTTACAGTCCAAACACTGTAATAACACCCACACACCCACCACCCCATGAATGACTGTTGATCTTTTCAGTTCAAGCACTGTAATGACATCCACACACCCACTACCCCATGAATAACCCATAATATTTACAGTCCAAGCACTCTAATGTCACCTACACACCCACCACCCTATGAATGACTGTTGATATTTACAGTCAAAGCACTGTAATGACACCCACACAACCACCACCCCATAAATGACAGTTGATATTTTACAGTCTAAGCACTGTAATGACACCAACACACCCACCACCTTATAAATGACTCTTGATATTTACAGTCCAAGCACTCTAATGACACCCACCACCAAATGAATTACTGTTGATATTTACAATCAAAACACTGTAATGATGCCCACACACCCACCACCCCCTGGATGACTGTTGATATTTACAGTCCAAGCACTGTAATGACACCAAAACACCTACCACCCCATGAATGACTGTTGATATTTACAGTCCAAGCACTGTCATGACACCCACAAACCCACCACCCCAAAAATAACTGTTGATATTTACAGTCCAAGCACTCTAATGAAACTCACCACCCTATGAATGACTGTTGATATTTACAGTCATAACACTGTAATGACACCCAGACCCACCACCCCATAAATGACTGTTGATATTTACAGTCCAAGCACTGTAATGACACGCACACACCCACCACCCCATGAATGACTGTTGATATTTACAGTCCAAGCACTGTCATGACACCCACAAACCCACCACCCCATAAATAACTGTTGATATTTATAGTCCAAGCACTCTAATGACACCCACCACCCTATGAATGACTGTTGGTATTTACAATCAAAACACTGTAATGACACCCACACACCCACCACCCCATGAATGACTGTTGATATTTTCAGTCCAAGCACTGTCATGACACCCACAAACCCACCACCCCATAAATAACTGTTAATATTTATAGTCCAAGCACTCTAATAACACCCACCACCCAATTAATGACTGTTGATATTTACAGTCTAAGCACTATAATGACACACACACCCACCACCCCATAAATGACTGTTGATATTTACAGTCAAAGCACTGTAATGACACCCACACACCCACCACCCCATAAATAACTGTTGATATTTACAGTCCAAGCACTCTAATGAAACCCACCACCAAATAAATGACTGTTGATATTTACAGTCAAAACACTGTAATGTCACCCACACCCACCACCCCATAAATGACTGTTGATATTTACAGTCAAAACACTGTAATGACACCAACACACCCACCACCCCATGAATGACTGTTGATATTTACAGTCCAAGCACTGTCATGACACCCACAAACCTTCACCCCATAAATAACTGTTGATATTTATAGTCCAAGCATTCTAATGACACCCACCACCTTATGAATGACTGTTGATATTTACAGTCCAAGCACTGTAATGACACCAAAACACCCACCACCCCATGAATGACTGTTGATATTTACAGTCCAAGCACTGTCATGACACCCACAAACCCACCACCCCATAAATGACTCTTGATATTTACAGTCAAAGCACTGTAATGACACCCACACACCAACCACCCCATGAATGACTGTTGATATTTACAGTCCAAGCACTGTCATGACACCCACAAACCTTCACCCCATAAATAACTGTTAATATTTATAGTTCAAGCACTCTAATGACACCCACCACCCTATGAATGACTGTTGATATTTACAGTCAAAGCACTGTAATGACACCCACACAACCACCACCCCATAAATGACAGTTGATATTTTACAGTCCAAGCACTGTAATGACACCAACACACCCACCACCTTATAAATGACTCTTGATATTTACAATCCAAGCACTCTAATGACACCCACCACCCTATGAAATACTGTTGATATTTACAATAAAAAAACTGTAATGATGCCCACACACCCACCACCCCCTGGATGACTGTTGATATTTACAGTCCAAGCACTGTAATGACACCAAAACACCCACCACCCCATGAATGACTGTTGATATTTACAGTCCAAGCACTGTCATGACACCCACAAACCCACCACCCCATAAATAACTGTTGATATTTACAGTCCAAGCACTCTAATGAAACCCACCACCCAATGAATGACTGTTGATATTTACAGTCAAAACACTGTAATGACACCCACACCCACCACCCCATAAATGACTGTTGATATTTACAGTCCAAGCACTGTAATGATACCCACACACCCACCATTCCATGAATGACTGTTGATATTTACAGTCCAAGCACTGTCATGACACCCACAAACCCACCAACCCATAAATAACTGTTGATATTTATAGTCCAAGCACTCTAATGACACCCACCACCTTATGAATGACTGTTGGTATTTACAATCAAAACACTGTAAAGACACCCACACACCCACCACCCCATGAATGACTGTTGATATTTTCAGTCCAAGCACTGTAATGACACCCACACACTCATCACCCTATAAATGACTGTTGATATTTACAGTCCAAGCACTGTAATGCCACCCACCACACCATGAATGACTGTTAATATTTACAGTCAAAGCACTGTAATGACATCCCAACACCCACGACCCCATGAATTATAGTTGATATATACAGTCCAAGCACTGTAATGACACCCACACACCCACAAACCCATTAATAACTGTTGATATTTACAGTCCAAGCACTCTAATGATACCCACCACCCTATGAATGACTGTTGATATTTACAATCAAATCACTGTAATGACACCCATACACCCACCACCCCATGAATGACTGTTGATATTTACAGTCAAAGCACTGTAATGAAACCAACACACCCACCACCCCATGATTGACAGTTGATATTTACAGTCCAAGCACTGTAATGACACCCCCACACGCACCACCCCATGAATTATGGTTGATATTTACAGTCCAAGCACTCTAATGACACCCACACAACCACCACCCAATGAATGACTGTTCATATTTACAGTCCAAGCACTGTAAGGACACCTACCACCCTATGAATGACTGTTGATAATTACAATCAAATCACTGTAATGACACCCATACACCCACCACCCCATGAATGACTGTTGATATTTACAGTCCAAGCACTGTAATGAAACCAACACACCCACCACCCCATGATTGACAGTTGATATTTACAGTCCAAGCACTGTAATGACATCCACAAACCCACCACCCCATAAATAACTGTTAATATTTATAGTCCAAGCACTCTAATGACACCCACCACCCAATTAATGACTGTTGATATTTACAGTCTAAGCACTATAATGACACACACACCCACCACCCCATAAATGACTGTTGATATTTACAGTCAAAGCACTGTAATGACACCCACACACCCACCACCCCATAAATAACTGTTGATATTTACAGTCCAAGCACTCTAATGAAACCCACAACCCTATAAATGACTGTTGATATTCACAGTCAAAACACTGTAATGACACCCACACCCACCACCCCATAAATGACTGTTGATATTTACAGTCCAAGCACTGTAATGACACCTACACACCCACCACCCCATGAATGACTGTTGATATTTACAGTCAAAGTCATGAATGACTTGATATTTACAATCAAAACACTGTAATGACACCCACACACTAACCACCCCATGAATGACTGTTGATATATACTGTCCAAGCACTGTAATGACACCCACTCTCCCACCAACCCATAATTGACTGTTGATATTTTCAGTCAAAGCAATGTAATGGCACCCACACACCCACCACCCCAAGAATGACTGTTGATATTTACAGTCCAAGCACTATAATGACATCCACTAACCATATGAATGACTGTTGATAATTACAGTCCGAGCACTGTAATGACACCCTCACTCCCACCACCCCATGAATGACTCTTGATATTTACAGTCAAAGCACTGTAATGGCACCCACACACCCACCACCTTATAAATGACTCTTGATATTTACAATCCAAGCACTCTAATGACACCCACCACCCTATGAATTACTGTTGATATTTACAATAAAAAAACTGTAATGATGCCCACACACCCACCACCCCCTGGATGACTGTTGATATTTACAGTCCAAGCACTGTAATGACACCAAAACACCCACCACACCATGAATGACTGTTGATATTTACAGTCCAAGCACTGTCATGACACCCACAAACCCACCACCCCATAAATAACTGTTGATATTTACAGTCCAAGCACTCTAATGAAACCCACCACCCAATGAATGACTGTTGATATTTACAGTCAAAACACTGTAATGACACCCACACCCACCACCCCATAAATGACTGTTGATATTTACAGTCCAAGCACTGTAATGATACCCACACACCCACCATTCCATGAATGACTGTTGATATTTACAGTCCAAGCACTGTCATGAAACCCACAAACCCACCAACCCATAAATAACTGTTGATATTTATAGTCCAAGCACTCTAATGACACCCACCACCTTATGAATGACTGTTGGTATTTACAATCAAAACACTGTAAAGACACCCACACACCCACCACCCCATGAATGACTGTTGATATTTTCAGTCCAAGCACTGTAATGACACCCACACACTCATCACCCTATAAATGACTGTTGATATTTACAGTCCAAGCACTGTAATGCCACCCACCACACCATGAATGACTGTTAATATTTACAGTCAAAGCACTGTAATGACATCCCAACACCCACGACCCCATGAATTATAGTTGATATATACAGTCCAAGCACTGTAATGACACCCACACACCCACAATCCCATTAATAACTGTTGATATTTACAGTCCAAGCACTCTAATGATACCCACCACCCTATGAATGACTGTTGATATTTACAATCAAATCACTGTAATGACACCCATACACCCACCACCCCATGAATGACTGTTGATATTTACAGTCAAAGCACTGTAATGAAACCAACACACCCACCACCCCATGATTGACAGTTGATATTTACAGTCCAAGCACTGTAATGACACCCCCACACGCACCACCCCATGAATTATGGTTGATATTTACAGTCCAAGCACTCTAATGACACCCACACAACCACCACCCAATGAATGACTGTTCATATTTACAGTCCAAGCACTGTAAGGACACCTACCACCCTATGAATGACTGTTGATAATTACAATCAAATCACTGTAATGACACCCATACACCCACCACCCCATGAATGACTGTTGATATTTACAGTCCAAGCACTGTAATGAAACCAACACACCCACCACCCCATGATTGACAGTTGATATTTACAGTCCAAGCACTGTAATGACATCCACAAACCCACCACCCCATAAATAACTGTTAATATTTATAGTCCAAGCACTCTAATGACACCCACCACCCAATTAATGACTGTTGATATTTACAGTCTAAGCACTATAATGACACACACACCCACCACCCCATAAATGACTGTTGATATTTACAGTCAAAGCACTGTAATGACACCCACACACCCACCACCCCATAAATAACTGTTGATATTTACAGTCCAAGCACTCTAATGAAACCCACAACCCTATAAATGACTGTTGATATTCACAGTCAAAACACTGTAATGACACCCACACCCACCACCCCATAAATGACTGTTGATATTTACAGTCCAAGCACTGTAATGACACCTACACACCCACCACCCCATGAATGACTGTTGATATTTACAGTCAAAGTCATGAATGACTTGATATTTACAATCAAAACACTGTAATGACACCCACACACTAACCACCCCATGAATGACTGTTGATATATACTGTCCAAGCACTGTAATGACACCCACTCTCCCACCAACCCATAATTGACTGTTGATATTTTCAGTCAAAGCAATGTAATGGCACCCACACACCCACCACCCCAAGAATGACTGTTGATATTTACAGTCCAAGCACTATAATGACATCCACTAACCATATGAATGACTGTTGATAATTACAGTCCGAGCACTGTAATGACACCCTCACTCCCACCACCCCATGAATGACTCTTGATATTTACAGTCAAAGCACTGTAATGGCACCCACACACCCACCACCCCAAGAATGACTGTTGATATTTACAGTCCAAGCACTATAATGACATCCACTAACCAAATGAATGACTGTTGATATTTACAGTCCAAGCACTGTAATGACATCCTCACACCCACCACCCCATGAATGACTGTTAATATTTATAGTCAAAGCACTGTAATGACACACCCACACCCACCACACTCTGAATAGCTGTTGATATTTACAATCAAAGCACTGTAATAACACCCACACACCCACCACCCTAGGAATGACTGTTGATATTTACAGTCCAAGCACTGTAATGACACCAACCTCCCCATGATTGACTGTTAAAATTTACAGTCCAAGCAATGTAATGACAGCCACACACCCACCACCCCATGAATGACTGTTGATATTTACAGTCGAAGCACATTAATGACACCCACACACCCACCACCCCATGATTAACTGTTAATATTTACAGTCCAAGCACTGTAATGACATCCACACACCCACCACCCCATGAACGACTGTTGATATTTACAGTCCAAGCACTGTCATGACACCAACAAACCCACCTCCCCATAAATGACTGTTGATATTTACAGTCAAAGCACTGTAATGACACCCACACACCAACCTCCCCATGAATGACTGTTGATATTTACAGTCCAAGCACTGTCATGACACCCACAAACCTTCACCCCATAAATAACTGTTTATATTTATAGTCCAAGCACTCTAATGACACCCACCACCCTATGAATGACTGTTCATATTTACAGTCAAAGCACTGTAATGACACCCACACAACCACCACCCCATAAATGACAGTTGATATTTTACAGTCCAAGCACTGTAATGACACCAACACACCCACCACCTTATAAATGACTCTTGATATTTACAGTCCAAGCACTCTAATGACACCCACCACCCTATGAATTACTGTTGATATTTACAATAAAAAAAACTGTAATGATGCCCACACACCCATAACCCCCTGGATGACTGTTGATATTTACAGTCCAAGCACTGTAATGACACCAAAACACCCACCACCCCATGAATGACTGTTGATATTTACAGTCCAAGCACTGTCATGACACCCACAAACCCACCACCCCATAAATAACTGTTGATATTTACAGTGCAAGCACTCTAATGAAACCCACCACCCTATGAATGACTGTTGATATTTACAGTCAAAACACTGTAATGACACCCACACCCACCACCCCATAAATGACTGTTGATATTTACAGTCCAAGCACTGTAATGACACCCACACACCCACCACTCCATGAATGACTGTTGATATTTACAGTCCAAGCACTGTCATGACACCCACAAACCCACCAACCCATAAATAACTGTTGATATTTATAGTCCAAGCACTCTAATGACACCCACCACCTTATGAATGACTGTTGGAATTTACAATCAAAACACTGTAATGACACCCACACACCCACCACCCCATGAATGACTGTTGATATTTTCAGTCCAAGCACTGTCATGACACCCACAAACCCACCACCCCATAAATAACTGTTAATATTTATAGTCCAAGCACTCTAATGACACCCACCACCCAATTAATGACTGTTGATATTTACAGTCTAAGCACTATAATGACACACACACCCACCACCCCATAAATGACTGTTGATATTTACAGTCAAAGCACTGTAATGATACCCACACACCCACCACCCCATAAATAACTGTTGATATTTACAGTCCAAGCACTCTAATGAAACCCACAACCCTATAAATGACTGTTGATATTCACAGTCAAAACACTGTAATGACACCCACACCCACCACCCCATAAATGACTGTTGATATTTACAGTCCAAGCACTGTAATGACACCCACACACCCACCACCCCATGAATGACTGTTGATATTTACAGTCAAAGTCATGAATGACTTGATATTTACAATCAAAACACTGTAATGACACCCACACACTAACCACCCCATGAATGACTGTTGATATATACTGTCCAAGAACTGTAATGACACCCACTCTCCCACCAACCCATAATTGACTGTTGATATTTACAGTCAAAGCAATGTAATGGCACCCACACACCCACCACCCCAAGAATGACTGTTGATATTTACAGTCTAAGCACTATAATGACATCCACTAACCACATGAATGACTGTTGATAATTACAGTACGAACACTGTAATGACACCCTCACCCCCACCACCCCATGAATGACTCTTGATATTTACAGTCAAAGCACTGTAATGGCACCCACACACCCACCACCCCAAGAATGACTGTTGATATTTACAGTCCAAGCACTATAATGACATCTACTAACCACATGAATGACTGTTGATATTTACAGTCCAAACACTGTAATGACATCCTCACACCCACCACCCCATGAATGACTGTTAATATTTATAGTCAAAGCACTGTAATGACACACCCACACCCACCACACTCTGAATAGCTGTTGATATTTACAATCAAAGCACTGTAATAACACCCACACACCCACCACCCCATGAACGACTGTTGATATTTACAGTCCAAGCTCTGTAATGACACTCACACACCCACCACCCCATGAATAACTGTTGATATTCACAATCCAAGCACTGTAATGACACCCACACATCCACCACCCAATGAATGATGGTTGATATTTACAGTTCAAGCACTTTCATGACACCCACACACCCACCACCCCATAAATGACTGTTGATATTTACAGTCCAAGCACTCTAATCACACCCACCACCCTCTGAATGGCTGTTGATATTTACAATCAAAGCACTGTAATAACACCCACACACCAACCACCCTATGAATGACTGTTGATATTTACAGTCCAAGCACTGTAATGATACCAACCTCCCCATGATTGACTGTTGATATTTACAGTCCAAGCAATGTAATGACAGCCACACACCAATCACCCCATGAATGACTGTTGATATTTACAGTCCAAGCACTGTAATGCAACCCACCACCCTATGAATGACTGTTGATATTTACAGTCCAAGCACTATAATGACATCCACTAACCACATGAATGACTGTTGATATTTACAGTCCAAGCACTGTAATGACACCCTCACACCCACAACCCCATGAATGACTGTTGATATTTACAGTCCAAGCTCTGTAATGACACTCACACACCCACCACCCTATGAATAACTGTTGATATTCACAGTCCAAGCACTGTAATGACACCCACACATCCCCCACCCAATGAATGATGGTTGATATTTACTGTTCAAGCACTTTCATGACACCCACACACCCACCACCCCATAAATGACTGTTGATATTTACAGTCCAAGCACTCTAATGACACCCACCACCCTCTGAATGGCTGTTGATATTTACAATCAAAGCACTGTAATAACACCCACACACCCACCACCCTATGAATGACTGTTGATATTTACAGTCCAAGCACTGTAATGCAACCCACCACCCCATGAATAACTGTTGATATTTACAGTTCAAGCAATAATGACAAACATACACCCACCACCCCATGAATGACTTGATATTTATAGTCCAAGCACTGTATTGACACCCACACATCTACCACCCCATGAATCACTGTTGAAATTTATAGTCCAAGCACTGTAATGACAGCCACACACCAACCACCTCATAAATAACTGTTGATATTTACAGTCTAAGCACTTTAATGACACCCACCCACCCACCAACCCATGAATGACTGTTGATATTTACAGTCCAAGCTATGTAAAGACACCCTCACACACACCACCCCAAAAATGACTGTTGATATTTACAGTCAAAGCACTTAAATAACACCCCAACACCCACGACCCCATGAATTATAGTTGATATTTACAGTCCAAGCACTGTAATACACCCACACACCCACAACCCTATGAATGATTGTTGATATTTACAGTCCAAGCACTGTAATGACACCCACCACCCTATAAATGACTATTGAAAATTACAATCAAAACACTGTAATGACACCCACACAACCACCACTCCATGAATAACTGTTGATATTTACAATCCAACCACTGTAATGACACCCATACACCCACCACCCCAAGAATGACTGTTGATATTTACAGTCCAAGCACTGTAATAACACCCACACACCCACCTCCCCATAAATGATGGTTGATATTTATAGTCCAAGCAATGTAATGACACCCACACACCCACCACCTCATGAATAACTGTTAATATATACAGTCCAAGCACTCTAATGACACACACCACCCTCTGAATGACTGTTGATATATACAGTCCAAGCACTGTAATGATACCCACACAACCACCACCCCTTAAATGACTGTTGATATTTACAGTCCAAGCACTGTAATGACACCCACCACCCTATAAATGACTATTGAAAATTACAATCAAAACACTGTAATGACACCCACACAACCACCACCCCATGAATAACTGTTGATATTTACAATCCAACCACTGTAATGACACCCACACACCCACCACCCCATGAACGACTGTTGATATTTACAGTCCAAGCACTGTCATGACACCCACAAACCGACCACCCCATAAATGACTGTTGATATTTACAGTCCAAGCACTGTAATGACACCCACACACTCACCACCCCATGAATGACTGTTGATATTCACAGTCCAAGCACTGTAATGACACCCACTCACCCAACACACAATAAATGATGGTTGATATTTACAGTCCAAGAACTGTAATGACACACACACACTTACCATTCCATGAATGACTGTTGATATTTACAGTCTAAGCACTATAATGACACCCACACAACCACCACCAAAAGAATAACTGTTGATATTTACAGTCCAAGCACTGTAATGCCACCCACCACCCAATAAATGACTGTTGATATTTACAGTCAAAGCACTGTAATGACACCCCAACACCCACCACCCCATGAATTATTGTTGATCTTTACAGTCCAAGCACTGTAATGACACCCACACACCCACAACCCAATGAATGACTGTTGATATTTACAGTCCAAGCACTGTAATGCCACCCACCACCCAATAAATGACTGTTGATATTTACAATCAAATCACTGTAATGACACCCATACACCCACCACCCCATTAATGACTGTTGATATTTACACTCCAAGCACTGTAATGACACCCACACACCCACCACCCCATGATTGACGGTTGATATTTACAGTCCAAGCACTGTAATGACACCCCCACACCCACCACCCCATGAATTATTGTTGATATTTACAGTCAAAGCACTGTAATGACACCCACCACCCTATGAATGACTGTTGATAATTACAATCAAAACACTGTAATGACACCCCCACACCCACCACCCCATGAATTATGGTTGATATTTACAGTCCAAGCTCTGTAATGACACTTACACACCCACTACCCTATGAATGACTGTTGATATTTATAGTCCAAGAACTGTAATGTGACAGCCACTGGGGAATGGCCAGGTTCCCCTCCTCGAACAAGGGAACAACTGGAAAATCCCCAGGTTCCGAAGGTTCGGAGAAGTTAATTTGACCCCTCATTGAGCTATCCCGAATCACCAAATCTACCCTATATATATGGAAGTTCAGTCCTTGAAAAGTCAGTCTCTACTCAACTTCCCTCGTCGTTGGGTTTAACCTCTCCACCACTCAGCTTGTGCCTAGGGCTGATCTTGGTGCTTCCATAAATCTGGTGTTCTGCACATCTTTTCTTCTGAGTACAGTACAGTATTATGTGATAATTTTAAGTCTTGTACTGAGGGTTCCCATTCTTTATACAAATTTTGGTGTTTAGGTTTAATTTAGTATTAAGTGTAGTATTAAGTCTTGGTGTGGATTATTTATGTACATTTATGTTGTTATAGTATTTCTGATGTGTTAATTATAATTTAGAAATTTCCCTAGCATTCTTATTACATTCCCAACTATCACCTATGAGGTTTTCACTCTTAAGTTTAGTATACCAGAATATAAGCACATACTGGAGACTACCAATCATCACATCAAATCTAAATACAAATATGTTTAATGCCAGTTGGTACCTTTGAACCAAAACCTCAATTACTGGCCGGATAACAAACTATCCATTCATCTTTTAATTGTTTGAGACTGGATTACTAACCATATCCCTAGAAACAGTGCCTAACAGTCTCTGAGTAATCTAGTGTTCGTAACAGTAATGACACTTACACACCCACCACCCCATAAATGATGGTTGATATTTATAGTCCAAGCACTGTAATGACACTGACACACCCACCAACCCATAAATGACTGTTGATATTTTCAGTCCAAGCATTGTAATGACATCCACACACCAACCATCCCATGAATGACTGTTAATATTTACAGTCCAAGCTCTGTAATGACACCCCGACCCCCACCATTCCATGATTGACTGTTGATATTTATAGTCCAAGCACTGTAATGACACCCACACACCCATCAACCCATGAATGACTGTTGATATTTATAGTCCATGCACTAATAACATACACACACACCACCCCATGAAAAACTTGATATTTACAGTCCAAGCACTGTAATGACACCCCCACACCCACCACTCCATGAATTATGGTTGATATTTACAGTCCAAGAACTGTAAGGACACCCACACACCTAACACCCCATGAATAACTGTTGAAATTTACTGTCCAAGCACTCTAATGACACCCACCACCCTATGAATGACTGTAGATATTTACAGTCCAAGCTCTGTAATTACACTCACACACCCACCACCCTATGAATGTCTGTTGATATTTACAGTCCAAGCACTGTAGTGACTCCCACACACCCACCAACCCATAAATGACGGTTGATATTTGTAGTCCAAGTAATGTAATGACACCCACACACCAACCACCCCATAAATGACTGTTGATATTTACAGTCCAAGCTCTGTAATAACACTCTCACACCCACCACCATATGAATGACTGTTAATATTTACCGTCCAAGCACTGTAATGACACCCACACACCCACCACCTCATGATTGACTGTTGATATTTACAGTCCAAGCAATGTAATGACATCCAAACACCCACCACCCTAAAAATGACTGTTGATATTTACAGTCCAAGCACTGTAATGACACCCACACACCCATCACCCTATGAATGACTTTTGATGTTTACATTCCCAGCACTGTAATGACACCCACACACCCACCACCCCATGATTGACTGTTGATATTTACAGTCCAAGCAATGTAATGACACCCAAACACCCACCACCCTATAAATGACTGTTGATATTTACAGTACAAGCACTGTAATGACACCCACACACCCATCACCCTATGAATGACTCTTGATATATACAGTCCAAGCGCTGTAATGCCACCCACACACCCACCACCCCATAAATGACTGTTGATATTTACAGTCAAAGCAATAATGACACACACACACCCACCACCACATAAATGACTTGATATTTACAGTCCAAGCACTGCAATGACACCCACAAACCCACCACCACATGAATGAATGTTGATATTTACAGTCCAAGCACTATAAAGACACACACACACCCATCACCTCATGAATGACTGTTGATATTTACAGTCCAAGCACTGTAATGACACCCTCACACCCACCACCACATAAATGACCGTGGATATTTACAGTCAAAGCACTGTAATAACACCCACACACCCACCACCCCATAAATGACGGTTGATAATTATAGTCCGAGCACTGTAATGACACCCACACACCCACCACCCCATAAATGACTGGTGATATTTTCAGTCCAAGCACTGTAATGACATCCACACACCCACAACCCAATGAATGACTGTTAATATTTACAGTCCAAGCACTCTAATGACACCCACCACCCTCTATATGACTGTTGATATTTACAGTCAAAGCACTGTAATAACACTCACACAACCATCAGCTCAAGAATGACTGTTGATATTTACAGTCCAAGCACTGTAATGACACCCACAAACCTACCACTCCATGAATGACTGTTGATAATTACAGTTCAAGCTCTGTAATAACACACACACCCACCACCCTATGAATGACTGTTGATATTTACAGTCCAAGCATTGTAATGACACCCACTCACCCACCACCCCATGATTGAATATTGATATTTACATTCCAAGCAATGTAATGACACCCGAACACACAACACCCTATAAATGACTGTTGATATTTACAGTCCAAACACTGTAATGACACCCACACACCCATCACCCTATGAATGACTCTTGATATATACAGTCCAAGCACTGTAATGCCACCCACCACCCCATGAATGACTGTTGATATTTACAGTAAAAGAACTGTAATGACACTCCAACACCCACGACCCCATGAATTATAGTTGATATTTACAGTCCAAGCACTGTAATGACACCCAAACACCCACAACCCCATGAATGACTTTTGATATTTACAGTCCAAGCACTCTAATGATACCCACCACCCTATGAATGACTGTTGATATTTACAATCAAATCACTGTAATGACACCCATACACCCACCACCATACACATGACTTGATATTTACAGTCCAAGCACTCAAATGACCCCCACACACCCACCACCCCATGATTGACTGTTGATATTTACAGTCCAAGCACAGTAATGACACCCCCACACCCACCACCCCATGAATTATGGTTGAAATTTACAGTCCAAGCACTGTAATGACATCCACACTCCCACCATCCCATGAATGACTGTTGATATTTACAGTCCAAGCACTGTAATGACACCTACCACCCCATGAATGACTGTTGATAATTACAATCAAAACACTGTAATGACACCCACACACCCACCACACCATGAATGACTGTTGATATTTACAGTCCAAGCAGTGTAATGACACCCACACACCCACCACCCTATGATTGATTGTTGATATTTACAGTCCAAGCACTGTAATGACATCCACACACCCACCACCCCATGAATGACTGTTAATATTTACAGTCCAAGCTCTGTATTGACTCTCACACACCCACCACCCTATGAATGACTGTTGATATTTATAGTCCAAGCACGGTAATGAAAACCCACTCACCCACCACCCCATAAATGACGGTTGATATTTATAGTCCAAGCACTGTATTGACACCCACACACCCACCACCCTATAAATGACTATTAATATTATTAGTTCAAGCACTGTAATGACATCCACACACCCAACACCCCATGAATGACTGTTAATATTTACAGTCCAAGCACTCTAATGACACCCATCACCCTCTGAATGACTGTTGATATTTACAGTCAAGGCACTGTAATAATACACACACACTCACCACCCCATGAATGACTGTTGATATTCACAGTCCAAGCACTGTAATGACATCCACACACACACCACCAAATGAATGATGGTTGATATTTACAGTCCAAGAACTGCAATGACTCCCACACATCACCACCCCATGAATGACTGTTGATATTTACGGTTCAAACACTTTCATGATACCCACATACCCATCACGCTATGAATAGATGTTGATATTTACAGTCCAAGCACTCTAATAACACCCACCACCCTCTGAATGACTGTTGATATTTACAGTCAAAGCATTGTAATAACACCCACACACCCACCACCATATGAATGACTGTTGATATTTACAGTCCAAGCACTGTAATGACACCTACCACCCCATGATTAAATGTTGATATTTACAGTCCAAGCAATGTAATGACACCCAAATACCCACCACCCCATAAATGACTGCTGATATTTACAGTCCAAGCACTGTAATGACACCCACACACCCATCACCTCATGAATGACTGTTGATATTTACAGTTCAAGCACTATAATGCCACCCCCCCCCATGAATGACTGTTGATATTTACAGTCCAAGCAATAATGACACACACACACCCACCACCCCATTATTGACATGATATTTACAGTCCAATCACTGTACTGACACCCACACACCAACCACCGTATGAATGACTGTTGGTATTTACAATCCAAGCACTATAATGACACCTACACACCCACCACCCGATGAATGACTGTTGATATTTACAGTCCGAACACTGTAATGACACCCTCACACCCACCACCCCATGAATGACTCTTGATATTTACAGACAAAGCACTGTAATGACACCCACACACCCACAACCCCATGAAATATGGTTGATATTTACAGTCCATGCACTATAATGACACCCATACACTCACCAACTTATTAATGACTGTTGATATTTACAATCCAAGCACTCAAATGACACCCACCAATCTATGAATGACTGTTGATATTTACAGTCTAAGCACTCTAATGACACCCACACACCCACTACCTCATGATTGACTGTTAATATTTACAGTCCAAGCAATGTAATGACATTTAAACACCCACCACTCTATAAATGACTGTTGATATTTACAGTCCAAACATTGTAATGACACCCACACACCCATCACCCTATGAATGACTGTTGATATTTACAGTCCAATCACTGTAATGCCACCCACCACCCTATGATTGACTGTTGATATTTACAGTCTAAGCACTCTAATGACACCCACACACACACTACCTCATGATTGACTGTTAATATTTACAGTCCAAGCAATGTAATGACATTTAAACACCCACCAATCTATAAATGACTGTTGATATTTACAGTCCAATCACTGTAATGCTACCCACCACCCTATGATTGACTGTTGATATTTACAGTCTAAGCACTCTAATGACACCAACACACCCACTACCTCATGATTGACTGTTGATATTTACAGTCCAAGAACTGTAATGACACCCACACACCTACAACCCCATGAATGACTGTTGATATTTACAGTCCAAGCACCCTAATGATACCCACCACCCTATGAATGACTGTTGATATTTACAATCAAAACACAGTAATGACACCCACACACCCACCACCCCATGATTGACTGTTGATATCTACAGTCCAAGCACTGTAATGACACCCCCACACCCACCATCCCATGAATTATGTTTGATATTTACAGTCCAAGCACTGTAAAGACACCCACACAACCACCACCCTATAAATGACTCTTGATATTTACAGTCCAAACACTGTAATGACACCCACCAACACATGACTGACTGTTGATATTTACAGTCCAAGCACTATAATGACATCCACACACCCACCACCCCATGAAGGACTGTTGATATATACAGTCCAAGCTCTGTAATGACACTCACACACCCACCACCCTATGAATGACTGTTGATATTTACAATCCAAGCACTACAAATGACACCCACACAACCTCAACCCCATAAATGACTGTTGATATTTTCAGTCCAAGCACTGTAATGACATCCAAACACCCACCACCCCATGAATGACTGTTAATATTTACAGTCTAAGCACTCTAATGACAACCACCACCCTTTGAATGACTGTTGATATTTACAGTCAAAGCACTGTAATAACACCCACAAAACCATCACCCCAAAAAAGACTGTTGATATTTACAGTCCAATCACTGTAATGACCGCCACACACCCACCACTCCATGAATGACTGTTGATGTTTACAGTCCAAGCTCTGTAATAACACTCACACACCTATCACCCTATGAATGACTGCTGATATTTACAGTCCAAGCACTGTAATGACACCCACACACCCACCACTCCATGATTGACTGTTGATATTTACAGTCCACGCAATGTAATGACACCAAACACCCACTACCCTATAAATGACTGTTGATATTTACAGTCCAAGCACTGTAATGACACCCACACACTCATCACCCTATAAATGACTGTTGATATTTACAGTCCAAGAACTGTAATGCCACCCACCACCCCATGATTGACTGTTGATATTTACAGTCAAATCACTGTAATGACTCCCCAACACCCACGACCCCATGAATTATAGTTGATATTTACAGTCCAAGCACTGTAATGACACCCACACACCCACAAACCCATTAATGACTGTTTATATTTACAGTCCAAGCACTCTAATGATACCCACCACACTATGAATGACTGTTGATATTTCCAATCAAATCACTGTAATGACACCCATACACCCACCACCCCATAAATGACTGTTGATATTTGCAGTCCAAGCACTGTAATGACACCAACACACATACCACCCTATGACTGACTGTTGATATTTACAGTCCAAGCCCTGTAATGACACAACCACACCCACTACCCCATGAATTATGGTTGATATTTACAGTCCAAGCACTGTAATGACACCCACACAACCACCACCCAATGAATGACTGTTGATATTTACAGTACAAGCACTGTAATGACACCCACCACCCTATGAATGACTGTTGAAAATTACAATCAAACCACTGTAATGACACCCACACACCCACCACCCTATGATTGACTATTGATATTTACAGTCCAAGCACTATAATGACATCCACACTCTGTCCACCCTATGAATGACTGTTGATATTTACAGTCCAAGCACTGTAATGACACCCACTCACCCACCACCCCTTAAATGATGGTTGATATTTATAGTCCAAGCACTGTAATGACACCCACACACCCACCACCCCATAAATGACTGTTGATGTTTTCAGTCCAAGCACTGTAATGATATCCACACACCCACCACCCCATGAATGACTGTTGATATTTACAGTCCAAGCACTCTAATGACACACACCACCCTCTGAATGACTGTTGATATTTACAGTCAAAGCACTGAAATAATACCCACACACTCACAACCCTATGAATGACTGTTGATATTCACAGTTTAAGCACTGTAATGACACCCACACACACACCACCCAATGAATGATGGTTGATATTTAGAGTCCAAGAACTGCAATGACACTCACACACTCACCACCCCACGAATGACTGTTGATATTTACAGTCAAAGCACTGTAATAACACCCACACACCTACCACCCCATAAATAACTGTTGATATTTACAGTCTAAGCACTCTAATGACACCCAATACCCTCTGAATGACTGTTGATATTTACAGTCGAAGCACTCTAATGACACCCACCACCCTCTGAATGACTGTTGATATTTACAGTCAAAGCACTGTAATAACAACCACACACCCACCACCCTATGAATGACTGTTGATATTTACAGTCCTAGCACTGTTACGACACCCACCACCCCATGATTGACTATTGATATTTACAGTCCAAGCAATGTAATGACACCCAAACTCCCACCATCCCATATTTGACTGTTGATATTTACAGTCCAAGCACTGTAATGACACCCACACACCCATCACCTCATGAATGACTGTTGATATTTACAGTCCAAGCAATAATGACACACAAACACCCACCACCCCATTAATGACTTGATATTTACAGTCCAAGCACTGTAATGACACCCACACACCAACTACCCCATGAATGACTGTTGGTATTTACAGTCCAAGCACTATAATGACACCCACACACCCACCACCCCATGAATGACTCTTGATATTTACAGACAAAGCACTGTAATGACACCCACACACCGACAACCCCTTGAAATATGGTTGATATGTATAGTCCATGAACTATAATAACACCCAGACACTCACCACCCCATTAATGACTGTTGATATTTACAGTCCAAGAACTCAAATGACACCCACCAATCTATGAATGACTGTTGATATTTACAGTCTATGCACTCTAATGACACCCACACACCCACTACCTCATGATTGACTGTTGATATTTACAGTTCAAGGAGTGTAATGACACCTCAACACCCACCATCCCATGAATTATGTTTGATATTTACAGTCCAAGCACTCTAATGATACCCACGACCCTATGAATGACTGTTGATATTTACAATCAAAACACTGTAATGACACCCATACACTTACGATCCCATGAATGACTGTTGATATTTACAGTCCAAGCACTGTAATGACACCCACACACCCACCACCCCATGATTGACTGTTGATATTTACAGTTCAAGCACTGTAATGACACCTCAACACCCACCATCCCATGAATTATGTTTGATATTTACAGTCCAAGCACTGTAATGACGCCCACCACCCTATGATTGACTGTTAATAATTACAATCAATACACTGTAAAGACACCCACACACCCACCACTACATGAAAGACTGTTGATATTTACAGTCCAAGCACTGTAATGACACCCACACACCCACCACCCCATGATTGACTGTTGATATTTACAGTTTAAGCATTATAATGACATCCACACACCAACAACCCAATGAATGACTGTTGATATTTACAGTTCAAGCTCTGTAATGACACTCACACACCCACCACCCTATGAATGACTGTTGATATTTACAGTCCAAGCACTGTAATGACACCCACACATCCACAACCCCATAAATGACTGTTGATATTTTCATTCCAAGCACTGTAATAACATCCAAACACCCACCACCACATGAATGACTGTTAATATTTACAGTCCAAGCACTCTAATGACACCCACCTCCCTCTGAATGACTGTTGATATTTACAGTCAAAGCACTGTAATAACACCCACACAACCATCACCCCAAGAATGACTGTTGATATTTACAGTCCAAGCACTGAAATGACACCCACACAACCACCACTCCATGAATGACTCTTGATATTTACAGTCCAAGCTCTGTAATAACACACACACCTACCACCCTATTAATGACTGTTGATATTTACCGTCCAAGCACTGTCCTGACACCCAAAAACCCACCACCCCATGATTAACTGTTGATATTTACAGTCCAAGCAATGTAATGACACCAAACACCCACCACCCTATGATTGACTGTTGATATTTACAGTCCAAGCAGTGTAATGACATCCACACACAGACCACCCTATGAATGACTGTTGATAATTACAGTCCAAGCACTGTAATGACACCCACTCACCCACCACCCCTTAAATGATGGTTGATATTTATAGTCCAAGCACTGTAATGACACCCTCACACCCACCACCCCATAAATGACTGTTGATGTTTTTAGTCCAAGCACTGTAATGCTATCCACACACCCACCACCCGATGAATGACTGTTGATATTTACAGTACAAGCCCTCTAATGATTCCCACCACCCTCTGAATGACTGTTGATATTTACAGTCAAAACACTGAAATAATACACACACACTCACAACCCTATGAGTGACTGTTGATATTCACAGACCAAGCACTGTAATGACACACACACACACACCACCCACTAAATGATGGTTGATATTTACAGTCCAAGAATTGCAATGACACCCACACACTCACCACTCCATGAATGACTGTTGATATTTACAGTCCAAGCACTTTTATGATACCCACACAACCACCACCCCATGAATAACTGTTGATATTTACAGTCCAAGCACTCTAATGACACCCACCACTCTATGAATGACTGTTGATAATTACAATCAAAACACTGTAATGAAACCCACACACCCACAACCCCATGAATGACTGTTGATATTTACAGTCCAAGTTCTGTAATGACACCCACACACCCACCACCCCATAAATGACGGTTGATAATTATAGTCCAAGCTCTGTAATGACACCCACACACCCACCACCCCATATATTACTTTTGATATTTTTAGTCCAAGCACTGTAATGACATCCAAACACCAACCACCCCATGAATGACTGTTAATATTTACAGTCCAAGCACTCTAATGACACCCACCACCCTCTATATGACTGTTGATATTTACAGTCAAAGCACTGTAATAACACTCACACAATCATCACCCCAAGAATGACTGTTGATATTTACAGTCCAAGCACTGTAATGACACCCACACACACACCACCCAATAAATGAATCTTGATATTTACAGTCCAAGAACTGCAATGACTCCCACATATCACCACCCCATGAATGACTGTTGATATTTACAGTCAAAGCACTGTAATAACACCCACACACCCACAACCCAATGAATGACTGTTGAAATTTACAGTCCAAGCACTCGAATGAAACTTACCACCCTATGAATGACTGTTGATATTTACAATCATATCACTGTCATGACACCCATACAACCACCACCCCTTGAATGACTTGATATTTACAGTCCAAGCACTGTAATGACACCAACACACCCACCACCCCATGATTGACTGTTGATATTTACAGTCCAAGCACAGTAATGACACCCATACACCCACCAACCTAAGAATTATGGTTGATATTTACAGTCCAAGCACTGTAATGACACCCACACAACCACTACCCCATGAATGACTGTTGATATTTACAGTCCAAGCACCGTAATGACACCCACCATCCTATGAATGAATGTTGATAATTACAATCAAAACACTGTAATGAAACCCACACACCCACCACCCATTAATGACTGTTGATATATACAGTCCAAGCACTGTAATAACACCCACACACCCACCACCCTATGATTGACTGTTGATATTTACAGTCCAAGCACTGTAATGACATCCACACACCCACCACCCCATGAATGACTGCTGATATTTACAGTCCAAGCTCTGTAATGACACATACACACCCACCACCCTATGAATGACTGTTGATATTTATAGTCCAAGTACTGTAATGAAAACCCACTCACCCACCACCCCATAAATGATTGTTGATATTTATAGTCTAAGCACTGTAATGACACCCACAAACACACCACCCCATAAATGACTGTTGATGTTTTCAGTCCAAGCACTGTAATGACATCCACACATCGAACACCCCATGAATGACTGTTAATATTTACAGTCCAAGCACTTTAATGACACCCACCACCCTCTGAATGACTGTTGATATATTACAGTCAAAGCACTGTAATAATACCCACACACTCACCACCCCATGAATGACTGTTGATATTCTCAGTCCAAGCACTGTAATGACACCCACACACACACCACCCAATAAATGAATCTTGATATTTACAGTCCAAGAACTGCAATGACTCCCACACATCACCACCCCATGAATGACTGTTGATATTTACAGTCAAAGCACTGTAATAACACCCACACACCAACCACCCCATGAATGACTGTTGATATTTACAGTCCAAGCACTGTAATGACACCTACCACCCCATGATTGACTGTTGATATTTAGAGTCCAAGCACTGTAATGAGACCCACACACCCATCACCTCATGAATGACTGTTGATATTTACAGTCCAAGCACTGTAATGCCACCCCCCCAATTAATGACTGTTGATATTTACAGTCCAAGAAATAATGACACACACACACCCACCACCCCATTAAAAACTTAATATTTACTGTCCAAGCACTGTTATGACACCCACACACCAACCAACCCATGAATGACTGTAGGTATTTACAATCCAAGCACTATAATGACACCCACACACCCACCACCACATTAATGACTGTTGATATTTACAGTCCGAACACTGTAATGACACCCTCACACCCACCACCCCATGAATGACTCCTGATATTTACAGACAAAGCACTGTAATGACGCCCACACACCGACAACCCCATGAAATATGATTGATATTTACAGTCCATGCACTATAATGACACAAATACACTCACCACCCCATTAATGACTGTTGATATTTACAGTCCAAGCACTTAAATGACACCCATAAATCTATGAAGGACTGTTCATATTTACAGTCTAAGCACTCTAATGACACCCACACACCGACTACCTCATGATTGACTGTTGATATTTACAGTCCAAACAATGTAATGACACTCAATCACCCACCACCCTATAAATGAATGTTGAATTTTCAGTCCAAACACTGTAATGACACCCACACACCCATCACTCTATGAATGACTGTTGATATTTACAGTCCAATCACTGTAATGCCACCCACCACCCTATGATTGACTGTTGATATTTACAGTCTAAGCACTCTAATGATACCCACACACCCACTACCTCATGATTGACTGTTAATATTTACAGTCCAAGCACTGTAATGACACCCACACACCCACAACCCCATGAATGACTGTTGATATTTACAGTCCAAGCACTTTAATGATACCCACCACCCTATGAATGACTGTTGATATTTACAATCAAAACACTGTAATGACACCCATACACCCACGATCCCATGAATGACTGTTGATATTTACAGTCCAAGCACTGAAATGACACCCACACACCCACCACCCCATGATTGACTGTTGATATTTAGAGTCCAAGCACTGTAATGACACCTCCAAACCCACCATCCCATGAATTATGTTTGATATTTACAGTTCAAGCACTGTAAAGACACCCACACAACCACCACCCTATAAATGACTGTTGATATTTACTGTCCAAGCACTGTAATTACACCCAGCACCCTATGATTGACTGTTGATATTTACAATCAAAACACTGTAATGACACCCACACACCCACCACCCCATAAAAGACTGTTGATATTTACAGTCCAAGCACTGTAATGACACCCAAACACCCACCACCCCATGATTGACTGTTGATATTTACAGTCCAAGAACTATAATGACATCCACACACCCACCACTCCATGAATGACTGTTGATATTTACAGTCCAAGCTCAGTAATGACACTCACACACCCACCACCCTATGAATGACTGTTGATATTTACAGTCCAAGCACTGTAATGACACCCACACGCCCATAACCCCATGAATGATAGTAGATATTTAAAGTCTAAGCACTGTAATGACACCCACCCACCCACCACCCCATAAATGACTGTTGATATTTTCAGTCCAAGCACTGTAATGACATTTAAACACCCACCACCCCAAGAATGACTGTTAATATTTGCAGTCCATGAACTCTAATGACACCCACCACCCTCTGAATGACTGTTGATATTTACAGTCAAAGCACTGTAATAACACCCACACAACCATCACCCCAAGAATGACTGTTGATATTTACAGTCCAAGCACTGTAATGACACCCACACACCTATCACCCTATGAATGACTGTTGATATTTACAGTCCAATCACTGTAATGCCACCTACCACCCTATGATTGACTGTTGATATTTACAGTCTAAGCACTCTAATGACACCCACACACCCACTACCTCATGATTGACTGTTGATATTTACAGTCCAAGCACTGTAATGACACCCACACACCCACAATCCCATGAATGACTGTTGATATTTATAGTCCAAGCACTCTAATGATACCCACCACCCTAAGAATGACTGTTGATATTTACAATCAAAACACTGTAATGACACCCATACACCCACGATCCCATGAATGACTGTTGATATTTACAGTCCAAGCACTGTAATGACACCCACACACCCATCACCCCATGATTGACTGTTGATATTTACAGTCCAAGCATTGTAATGACACCCCCACACCCACCATCCCATGAATTATGTTTGATATTTACAGTCCAAGCACTGTATAGACACCCACACAACCACCACCCTATAAATGACTGTTTATATTGACAGTCCAAGCACTGTAATGACACACACCACCCTATGATTGACTGTTGATAATTACAATCAAAACACTGTAATGACACCCACACACACACCACCCCATGAAAGACTGTTGATATTTACAGTCCAAGCACTGTAATGACACCCACACACCCACCACCCCATGATTGACTGTTGATATTTACAGTACAAGCACAATAATGACATCCACACACCCACCACTCCATGAATGACTGTTGATATTTACAGTCCAAGCTCAGTAATGACACTCATACACCCACCACCCTATGAATGATGGTAGATATTTAAAGTCCAAGCACTGTAATGACACCCACACACCCACCACCCCATAAATGACTGATGATATTTTCAGTCCAAGCACGGTAATGACATCCAAACACCCATCACCCCATGAATGACTGTTAATATTTACAGTCCAAGCACTCTAATGACACCCACCACCCTCTGAATGACTGTTGATATTTACAGTCAAAGCACTGAAATAATACCCACACACTCACAACCCTATGAATGACTGTTGATATTCACAGACCAAGCACTGTAATGACACCCACACACACACCACCCAATGAATGATGGTTGATATTTAGAGTCCAAGAACTGCAATGACACCCACACACTCACCACCCCATGAATGACTGTTGATATTTACAGTCCAAGCACTTTCATGATATCCACACACCCACAACCCCATGAATAACTGTTGATATTTACAGTACAAGCACTCTAATGACACCCACCACCCTATGAATGACTGTTGATATTTACAGTCAAAGCACTGTAATAACACCCACACACCCACCACCCCATAAATAACTGTTGATATTTACAGTCTAAGCACTCTAATGACACCCAATACCCTCTGAATGACTGTTGATATTTACAGTCGAAGCACTCTAATGACACCCACCACCCTCTGAATGACTGTTGATATTTACAGTCAAAGCACTGTAATAATACCCACACACTCACATACCCATGAATGACTGTTGATATTCACAGTTTAAGCACTGTAATGACACCCACACACACACCACCCAATGAATGATGGTTGATATTTACAGTCCAAGAACTGCAATGACACCCACACACTCACCACCCCATGAATGACTGTTGATATTTACAGTCCAAGCACTTTCATGATACCCACACACCCACCACCCCATGAATAACTGTTGATATTTACAGTCCAAGCACTCTAATGACACCCACCACCCTCTGAATGACTGTTGATATTTACAGTCAAAGCACAGTAATAACACCCACACACCCACCACCCTATGAATGACTTTTGATATTTACAGTCCAAGCACTGTTACGACACCCACCACACCATGATTGACTGTTGATATTTACAGTCCAAGCAATGTAATGACACCCAAACTCCCACCATCCCATATATGACTGTTGATATTTACAGTCCAAGCACTGTAATGACACCCACACACCCATCACCTCATGAATGACTGTTGATATTTACAGTCCAAGCAATAATGACACACAAACACCCACCACCCCATTAATGACTTGATATTTACAGTCCAAACACTGTAATGACACCCACACACCAACTACCCCATGAATGACTGTTGGTATTTACAGTCCAAGCACTATAATGACACCCACACACCCACCACCCCATGAATGACTCTTAATATTTACAGACAAAGCACTGTAATGACACCCACACACCGACAACCCATAGAAATATGGTTGATATTTATAGTCCATGAACTATAATAACACCCAGACACTCACCACCCCATTAATGACTGTTGATATTTACAGTTCAAGAACTCAAATGACACCCACCAATCTATGAATGACTGTTGATATTTACAGTCTATGCACTCTAATGACACCCACACACCCACTACCTCATGATTGACTGTTGAGATTTACAGTTCAAGGACTGTAATGACACTCAAACACCCACCACTCTATAAATGACTGTTGATATTTACAGTCCAAGCACTCTAATGATACCAACGACCCTATGAATGACTGTTGATATTTACAATCAAAACACTGTAATGACACCCATACACTTACGGTCCCATGAATGACTGTTGATATTGACAGTCCAAGCACTGTAATGACACCCACATACCCACCACCCCATGATTGACTGTTGATATTTACAGTTCAAGCACTGTAATGACACCCCCACACCCACCATCCCATGAATTATGTTTGATATTTACAGTCCAAGCACTGTAATGACGCCCACCACCCTATGATTGACTGTTAATAATTACAATCAATACACTGTAAAGACACCCACACTCCCACCACTACATGAAAGACTGTTGATATTTGCAGTCCAAGCACTGTAATGACACCCACACACCCACCACCCCATGATTGACTGTTGATATTTACAGTCTAAGCATTATAATGACATCCACACACCCACAACAAAATGAATGACTGTTGATATTTTTTTTTTTTTTTTTTTTTTTACATATAGTGAGTGGAGGAAAGGAAGAAACAAATAAATAAATGGTTCCATTTGCCTATTGGCATCCTCCACTCATAAAATATTTAAAGCAACTGGATTTAAATTGCTGGGGGTTATAACTTGCTGGAAAACATTCCCTTGGAAGAGAATTCCACAGGGAAGTAGTACGGGGAGTAAATGAATTTTTGTAAGCAGTTGTCCTGCAACGTGGAGGAGTCAGTGTAAACTCATGCGCATTCTCAGCTGCCCTAGTCCTCCGTGGAAAGACGTGAAGGGGTGGTATAATCAGGGCAAGTTCATCCGAACATTTCTTATAAAAGTATCTATAAAATAGTGCAAGGGAAGCAACATTTCTACGTACTGATAAGGGAGGGAATTCATTAGTGATCATAGGATTATTGATCAGTCTGATAGCTCTGCTTTGAATTTTATCTAATTGTCTTAACACCACCGATCCACAACCAGCCCACAGAGGTGAACAATATTCCATCTGGGAACGCACATGACTCTTATATATTACTGCTATCTGCTCATCAGTCAAATAATTACAAGCTCTGTATAAAAGTCCCATCTTCCTAGATGCAGTTTTGGCAATGGATTTTACATAGGGAGTCCAACTGAGGTTTTCATTTAAAGTTACACCAAGGAGATCAATGCTGTGGGACTTGGGGATATTTGTATTATTGAAAATAATGTGAGAATCTTGATTATCTGATCTATTTGAGAACGGGATGTATTTAGTTTTATTTGCATTGAAAGAAACTAGGTTGTTTTGTCCCCATTCAAAGATCTTCGTTAAGTCTTCATTTAATGAAATTGAAGTGGCAAGTTTGTATTCTAAAATATTGTGTTGAGTAAAACTATCATTAAATGAGAAGGAACTGTGAATAGTTGAATCATCAGCATAGGAGTGAATTGAATTCTGAGTAATTGACAAAAGATCATTAATATGAATGAGGAACAAAGTTGGAGCCAAGACCGCTCCTTGAGGAACACCAGCATTAATGGGATGAAAGTCGGAATACAGACCATCTACCATCACACGTAATTTTCTGTTGCTAAGATATGAATTAATTAGAGGAACAAAAGATTGAAGGCCATAATGTGGAAGCTTAGACAGTAATGATCTGTGCCATACTCTGTCAAAGGCTTTAGATATATCAAGGCAAATTGTGTGAGTCTCTCCATGTTTATCAGTTGATTGGAATATGTTATCTGTGAAATAACAGAGCAGATCCACAGTAGATCGTCTTTGTCTAAAGCCATATTGCTTATCATTTAGCAGATGATTTTTCTCAAGGTGTTTTACAAAGTGATTGTTAAGAACTATTTCAAATATTTTACCGAGAGTAGACGTGATGGCAATTGGTCTGTAATTTGATGGATTTGCGGTAGCTCCTTTTTTGGGAATTGGTTGTACATTGGCTTCTTTCCAGGCGGCTGGGAAGGACGAGGTATGGAGACATACACGAAATAATTTTGAGAGAATTGGAGCTAATTCTTTTGAGCAATTTTTTAATACAGTGGGAGGAATTTCATCTGGCCCTGAAGCTTTGTCGATAGATAGATTCTCCAAAATGATCCGCACTTGTCTTGTATGAATTATTAAGGGTGGACTTTCTGGGGAGTTAAAATTCAAAATGGGAGTGTTTTGAGCAGTGTCATTGAGGTTTGAATTTGTGGCGAAGATATTGGCCAAAAGATTTGCTTTACCACATGGATCACATATGAGATTTCCATTGCTATTCTTTAAAGGGGGAATAGATGAACCATGGTTGAAGTTAGATTTGAATGAGTTTACTGTTGACCAAAAGATCTTATTATCATTAGGATTATTCAGTAATTTATTGACTTGTTTATGTATGAAGTTAGATTTGGCTAAATTAGTTACAGCTTTAGCATGGCATCTGACAATTTTGAAATAATTGTATGACTGAAGAGTTTTCGACTTTGTATAGGCATTATAGGCTATTGATTTTTGTTTTGTAGCTCTGGCACAGCTGTGATCAAACCATTTTGGAGAGTTAGATCTTTTTGAGTATTGTTGGTGAGGGATATATGTTTCCATTCCTATTTTTATAAAGTCAGTAATATGGTTCAGGAAGCTATCTGGGTCAGTAGAGTAAAATGATGACCAAGGAATGTTAATTAAAAAGTCTCGGAACCCCACCCAATCTGCAGCATCATAGTGCCATTTGGTCACTCGGATGGGTTCAGAGTGGATGGGTAGGGAGGAGTGGGAAAAGGAGACTGCAATGAGGCAATGGTCTGAGGATCCAAGAGGGGACTTCACTTCTACACTATATGTTTCGGGATTGGTAGTAAGAAACAGATCAAGTAGGTGCGGTCTATGTTCTGGATTATCAGGTATGCGAGTAGGGTGCTTGATTAGTTGGGTGAGATTGAATGAGTCTGCGAATAACTCGCATTCAAGCCCAGGTTCATCAGTTCTGGCCGAATGAGTGAGCCACTCAATATTGTGGACATTAAAATCACCCAGTAAGGATATATCAGATGCAGCATTAATGTTTAAATCAGAAAGAATGGAGGTCAGGGAATCAAAGAGGCTATTATCTGGGGAGGCATTTGGTGATCGGTAAATACAACAATAATATTTAACTGAGCCTGAAGAATTTAGCTTGTAAATTGAGTAATCAAAATCTGGTGATGTGAGATTGAAAATGTTCTCCAAGGATAATGTTGATCTAGCAAAACAGCAAACGCCTCCCTTTGATCTAAAATTAGACATTAAAATATAGCCTGGAAAGTTGTAGTTAGTCAGGTCAGAAGAGGGAGTGACCTGGCATTCAGTGAGGAAAAGAATATTAGGGGTTTCGGTTTGAAGAAGTAGGTGTATCGAGTTAATGTTGGAGTGAAGCCCCCGAATATTTGCAAACATAATTAATTCATTGTGCTGACGAGCAGTTGTTTTATGCATCATGGCTGGTGCTGACACAGTCGCGTGATGACGACCGGGAGGGCCCTGTGTCAAAGACCCAGCCCTGCCGGTGGTGGTCATCCGAGAAAACACCGCGCTTGCTCTAAGAGTTGCGTCAGCCATGGTATGAAGTTTTAAAATGTGTTTGCGCTTGTATTGTTTTTCATGTTGAGTTGTGAGAAGTTGGTATGTTAATGTCAAGGATAGGAGTGTAAGTGAATGTAGTTTGTATGGATGTGTGTGTAGTGTAAGGGATTACCTGGCTCCCCATAGATGTGTGAGGCAAAAGATGTGTAACCAGCAACTGAGGCCTGGGGGAAAAAATGGAATCAGGTACTTCCTTGAATCTCCCATTGCCTCAGCGGTAGTACCTCCCTGGGTGGGGCTACCTAACCCCTACTACCTACAGTCCAAGCTATGTAATGACACTCACACACCCACCACCCTATGAATGACTGTTGATATTTACAGTCCAAGCACTGAAATGACACCCACACACCCACAACCCCTTAAATGATGGTTGATATTTTAAGTCCAAGCATTGTAATGACACCCACACACCCAACACCCCATAAATGACTGTTGATATTTTCATTCAAAGCACTGTAATGACATCCAAACACCCACCACCCCATGAATGACTGTTAATATTTACAGTCCAAGCACTCTAATGACACCCACCTCCCTCTGAATGACTGTTGATATTTACAGTCAAAGCACTGTAATAACACCCACACAACCATCACCCCAAGAATGACTGTTGATATTTACAGTCCAAGCATTGAAATGACACCCACACACCCACCACTCCATGAATGACTCTTGATATTTACAGTCCAAGCTCTGTAATAACACACACACCTACCACCCTATGAATGACTGTTGATATTTACTGTCCAAGCACTGTACTGACACCCAAAAACCCACCACCCCATGATTAACTGTTGATATTTACAGTCCAAGGAATGTAATGACACCAAACACCCACCACCCTATAAATGACTGTTGATATTTACAGTCCAAGCACTGTAATGACACCCACACACTCATCACCCTATGAATGACAGTTGATATTTACAGTCCAAGCACTGTAATGCCACCCACCACCCCATGAATGACTGTTGATATTTACAGTCAAAGCACAGTAATGACACCCTAACACCCACGACCCCATGAATTATAGTTGATATTTACAGTCCAAGTACTGTAATGACACCCACACACCACAAACCCATAAATGACTGTTGATATTTACAGTCCAAGCACTGTAATGCTATCTACACACCCACCACCCCATGAATGACTGTTGATATTTACAGTCCAAGCCCTCTAATGATACCCACCACCCTCTGAATGACTGTTGATATTTAAAGTCGAAACACTGAAATAATAACCACACACTCACAACCCTATGAGTGACTGTTGATATTCACAGACCAAGCACTGTAATGACACCCACACACACACCACCCACTAAATGATGGTTGATATTTACAGTCCAAGAATTGCAATGACACCCACACACTCACCACCCCATGAATGACTGTTGATATTTACAGTCCAAGCACTTTTATGATACCCACACAACCACCACCCCATGAATAACTGTTGATATTTACAGTCCAAGCACTCTAATGACACCCACCACCCTATGAATGACTGTTGATAATTACAATCAAAACACTGTAATGAAACCCACACACCCACAACCCCATGAATGACTGTTGATATTTACAGTCCAAGTTCTGTAATGACACCCACACACCCACCACCCCATAAATGACGGTTGATAATTATAGTCCAAGCACTGTAATGACACCCACACACCCACCACCCCATATATGACTGTTGATATTTTTAGTCCAAGCACTGTAATGACATCCACACACCAACCACCCCATGAATGACTGTTAATATTTACAGTACAAGCACTCTAATGACACCCACCACCCTCTATATGACTGTTGATATTTACAGTTAAAGCACTGTAATAACACTCACACAATCATCATCCCAAGAATGACTATTGATATTTACAGTCCAAGCACTGTAATGACACCCACACACACACCACCCAATGAATGAATCTTGATATTTACAGTCCAAGAACTGCAATGAGTCCCACACATCAGCACCCCATAAATGACTGTTGATATTTATAGTCAAAGCACTGTAATAACACCCACACACCCACAACCCAATAAATGACTGTTAAAATTTACAGTCCAAGCACTCTAATGATACTTACCACCCTATGAATGACTGTTGATACTTACAATCATATCACTGTCATGACACCCATACAACCACCACCCCATGAATGACTTGATATTTTCAGTCCAAGCACTGTAATGACACCAACACACCCACCACCCCATGATTGACTGTTGATATTTACAGTCCAAGCACAGTAATGACACCCATACACCCACCAACCTATGAATTATGGTTGATATTTACAGTCCAAGCACTGTAATGACACCCACACACCCACCACCCCATGAATGACTGTTGATATTTACAGTCCAAGCACTGTAATAACACCCACACACCCACCACCCTATGATTGACTGTTGATATTTACAGTCCAAGCACTGTAAGGACATCCACACACCCACCACCCCATGAATGACTGCTGATATTTACAGTCCAAGCTCTGTAATGACACATACACACCCACCACCCTATGAATGACTGTTGATATTTATAGTCCAAGCACTGTAATGAAAACCCACTCACCCTACACCCCATAAATGATGGTTGATATTTATAGTCTAAGCACTGTAATGACACCCACAAACACACAACCCCATAAATGACTGTTGATGTTTTCAGTCCAAGCACTGTAATGACATCCACACAACGAACACCCCATGAATGACTGTTAATATTTACAGTCCAAGCACTTTAATGACACCCACCACCCTCTGAATGACTGTTGATATTTACAGTCCAAGCACCGTAATGACACCCACCACCCTATGAATGAATGTTAATAATTACAATCAAAACACTGTAATGAAACCCACACACCCACCACCCCATGAATGACTGTTGATATTTACAGTCCAAACACTGTAATAACACCCACACACCCACCACCCTATGATTGACTGTTGATATTTACAGTCCAAGCACTGTAATGACATCCACACACCCACCACCCCATGAATGACTGCTGATATTTACAGTCCAAGCTCTGTAATGACACATACACACCCACCACCCTATGAATGACTGTTGATATTTATAGTCCAAGCACTGTAATGAAAACCCACTCACCCTACACCCCATAAATGATGGTTGATATTTATAGTCTAAGCACTGTAATGACACCCACAAACACACCACCCCATAAATGACTGTTGATGTTTTCAGTCCAAGCACTGTAATGACATCCACACAACGAACACCCCATGAATGACTGTTAATATTTACAGTCCAAGCACTTTAATGACACCCACCACCCTCTGAATGACTGTTGATATTTACAGTCAAAGCACTGTAATAATACCCACACACTTACCACCCCATGAATGATTGTTGATATTCTCAGTCCAAGCACTGTAATGACACCCACACACACACCACCCAATGAATGAATCTTGATATTTACAGTCAAAGCACTGTAATAACACCCACACACCCACCACCCCATGCATGACTGTCGATATTTACAGTCCAAGCACTGTAATGACACCTACCACCCCATGATTTACTGTTGATATTTAGAGTCCAAGCACTGTAATGACACCCACACACCCATCACCTCATGAATGACTGTTGATATTTACAGTCCAAGCACTGTATTGCCACCCCCCCCTAATTAATGACTGTTTATATTTTCAGTCCAAGCAATAATGACACACACACACCCACCACCCCATTAATAACTTAATATTTACAGTCCAAGCACTGTTATGACACCCACACACCAACCAACCCATGAATGAGTGTAGGTATTTACAGTCCAAGCACTATAATGACACCCAAACACCCACCACCACATTAATGACTGTTGATATTTACAGCCCAAACACTGTAATGACACCCATAAATCTATGAAGGACTGTTCATATTTACAGTCTAAACACTCTAATGACACCCACACACCGACTACCTCATGATTGACTGTTGATATTGACAGTCCAAGCAATGTAATGACACTCAATCACACACCACCCTATAAATGACTGTTGAATTTACAGTCCAAACACTGTAATGACACCCACACACCCATACCCTATGAATGACTGTTGATATTTACAGTCCAATCACTGTAATGCCACCCACCACCCTATGATTAACTGTTGATATTTACAGTCCAAGCACTGTAATGACACCCACACACCCACAACCCCATGAATGACTGTTGATATTTACAGTCCAAGCACTGAAATGACACCCACACACCCACCACCCCATGATTGACTGTTGATATTTAGAGTCCAAGCACTGTAATGACACCTCTACACCCACCATCCCATGAATTGTGTTTGATATTTACAGTTCAAGCAGTGTAAAGACACTCACACAACCACCACCCTATAAATGACTATTGATATTTACTGTCCAAGCACTGTAATGACACCCACCACCCTATGATTGACTGTTGATAATTACAATCAAAACACTGTAATGACACCCACACACCCACCACCCCATAAAAGACTGTTGATATTTACAGTCCAAGCACTGTAATGACACCCACACACCCACCTCCCCATGAATGACTGTTGATATTTACAGTCCAAGAACTATAATGACATCCACACACCCACCACTCCATGAATGACTGTTGATATTTACAGTCCAAGCTCAGTAATGATACTCACACACCCACCACCCTATGAATGACTGTTGATATTTACAGTTCAAGCACTGTAATGACACCCACAGACCCATAACCCCATAAATGATGGTAGATATTTAAAGTCTAAGCACTGTAATGACACCCACACACCCAACACCCCATAAATGACTGTTGATATTATCAGTTCAAGCACTGTAATGACATTTAAACACCCACCACCCCATGAATGACTGTTAATATTTACAGTCCATGCACTCTAATGACACCCACCACCCTCTGAATGACTGTTGATATTTACAGTTAAAGCACTGTAATAACACCCACACAACCATCACCCCAAGAATGACTGTTGATATTTACATTCCAAGCACTTTAATGACACCCACACACCCAACACTCCATGAATGACAGTTGATATTTACAGTCCAAGCTCTGTAATAACAATCACACACCTACCACCCTATGAATGACTGTTGATATTTACAGTCCAAGCACTGTAATGACACCCACACACCCACCACTCCTTAATTGACTGTTGATATTTACAGTCCAAGCACTGTAATGACACCCTCACACCCACCACCCCATGAATGACTCCTGATATTTACAGACAAAGCACTGTAATGACTCCCACACAACGACAACCCCACCAAATATGGTTGATATTTACAGTCCAAGCACTATAATGACACCCATACACTCACCACCCCATTAATGACTGTTGATATTTACAGTCCAAACACTCAAATGACACCCATAAATCTATGAATGACTGTTGATATTTACAGTCTAAGCACTCTAATGACACCCACACACCCACTACCTCATGACTGACTGTTGATATATACAGTCCAAGCAATGTAATGACACTCAAACACCCACCACTCTATAAATGACTGTTGAATTTACAGTCCAAACACTGTAATGACACCCACACACCCATCACCCTATGAATGACTGTTGATATTTACAGTCCAATCACTGTAATGCCACCTACAACCCTATGATTGACTGTTGATATTTACAGTCTAAGCACTCTAATGACACCCACACACCCACTACCTCATGATTGACTGTTGATATTTACAGTCCAAGCACTGTAATGAAACCCACACACCCACAATCCCTTGAATGACTGTTGATATTTATAGTTCAAGCACTCTAATGATACCCACCACCCTATGAATGACTGTTGATATTTACAATCAAAACACTGTAATGACACCCATACACCCACGATCCCATGAATGACTGTTGATATTTACAGTCGAAGCACTGTAATGACACCCACACACCCACCAGCCCATGATTGACTGTTGATATTTAGAGTCCAAGCATTGTAATGACACCCCCACACCCACCATCCCATGAATTATGTTTGATATTTAGAGTCCAAGCACTGTATAGACACCCACACAACCACCACCCTATAAATGACTGTTTTCTATTGACAGTCCAAGCACTGTAATGACACACACCACCCTATGATTGACTGTTGATAATTACAATCAAAACACTGTAATGACACCCACACACCCACCACCCCATGAAAGACTGTTGATATTTACAGTCCAAGCACTGTAATGACACCCAAACACCCACCACCCCATGATTGACTGTTGATATTTACAGTCCAAGAACTATAATGACATCCACACACCCACCACTCCATGAATGACTGTTGATATTTACAGTCCAAACTCAGTAATGATACTCACACACCCACCACCCTATGAATGACTGTTGATATTTACAGTCCAAGCACTGTAATGACACCCACAGACCCATAACCCCATAAATGATGGTAGATATTTAAAGTCTAAGCACTGTAATGACACCCACAAACCCACCACCCCATAAATGACTGTTGATATTTTCAGTTCAAGCACTGTAATGACATTTAAACACCCACCACCCCATGAATGACTGTTAATATTTACAGTCCATGCACTCTAATGACACCCACCACCCTCTGAATGACTGTTGATATTTACAATCAAAGCACTGTAATAACACCCACACAACCATCACCCCAAGAATGACTGTTGATATTTACAGTCCAAGCACTGTAATGACACCCACACACCCAACACTCCATGAATGACAGTTGATATTTACAGTCCAAGCTCTGTAATAACAATCACACACCTACCACCCTATGAATGACTGTTGATATTTACAGTCCAAGCACTGTAATGACACCCACACACCCACCACTCCTTGATTGACTGTTGATATTTACAGTCCAAGCACTGTAATGACACCCTCACACCCACCACCCCATGAATGACTCCTGATATTTACAGACAAAGCACTGTAATGACTCCCACACAACGACAACCCCACGAAATATGGTTGATATTTACAGTCCAAGCACTATAATGACACCCATACACTCACCACCCCATTAATGACTGTTGATATTTACAGTCCAAACACTCAAATGACACCCATAAATCTATGAATGACTGTTGATATTTACAGTCTAAGCACTCTAATGACACCCACACACCCACTACCTCATGACTGACTGTTGATATATACAGTCCAAGCAATGTAATGACACTCAAACACCCACCACTCTATAAATGACTGTTGAATTTACAGTCCAAACACTGTAATGACACCCACACACCCATCACCCTATGAATGACTGTTGATATTTACAGTCCAATCACTGTAATGCCACCTACAACCCTATGATTGACTGTTGATATTTACAGTCTAAGCACTCTAATGACACCCACACACCCACTACCTCATGATTGACTGTTGATATTTACAGTCCAAGCACTGTAATGACACCCACACACCCACAATCCCTTGAATGACTGTTGATATTTATAGTCCAAGCACTCTAATGATACCCACCACCCTATGAATGACTGTTGATATTTACAGTCCAAGCACTGTAATGACACCAACACACCCATAACCCCATAAATGATGGTAGATATTTAAAGTACAAGCACTGTAATGACACCCACACACCCACCACCCCATAAATGACTGTTGATATTTTCAGTCGAAGCACTGTAATGTCATCCAAACACCCATCACCCCATGAATGACTGTTAATATTTACAGTCCAAGCACTCTAATGACACCCACCACCTTCTGAATGACTGTTGATATTTACAATCAAAGCACTGTAATAACACCCACACAACCATCACCCCAAGGATGACTGTTGATATTTACAGTCCAAACACTCAAATGACACCCATAAATCTATGAATGACTGTTGATATTTACAGTCTAAGCACTCTAATGACACCCACACACCCACTACCTCATGACTGACTGTTGATATATACAGTCCAAGCAATGTAATGACACTCAAACACCCACCACTCTATAAATGACTGTTGAATTTACAGTCCAAACACTGTAATGACACCCACACACCCATCACCCTATGAATGACTGTTGATATTTACAGTCCAATCACTGTAATGCCACCTACAACCCTATGATTGACTGTTGATATTTACAGTCTAAGCACTCTAATGACACCCACACACCCACTACCTCATGATTGACTGTTGATATTTACAGTCCAAGCACTGTAATGACACCCACACACCCACAATCCCTTGAATGACTGTTGATATTTATAGTCCAAGCACTCTAATGATACCCACCACCCTATGAATGACTGTTGATATTTACAATCAAAACACTGTAATGACACCCATACACCCACGATCCCATGAATGACTGTTGATATTTACAGTCGAAGCACTGTAATGACACCCACACACCCACCAGCCCATTATTGACTGTTGATATTTAGAGTCCAAGCATTGTAATGACACCCCCACACCCACCATCCCATGAATTATGTTTGATATTTAGAGTCCAAGCACTGTATAGACACCCACACAACCACCACCCTATAAATGACTGTTTTCTATTGACAGTCCAAGCACTGTAATGACACACACCACCCTATGATTGACTGTTGATAATTACAATCAAAACAGTGTAATGACACCCACACACCCACCACCCCATGAAAGACTGTTGATATTTACAGTCCAAGCACTGTAATGACACCCAAACACCCACCACACCATGATTGACTGTTGATATTTACAGTACAAGCACTATAATGACATCCACACACCCACCACTCCATGAATGACTGTTGATATTTACAGTCCAAGCTCAGTAATGACACTCACACACCCAACACCCTATGAATGACTGTTGATATTTACAGTCCAAGCACTGTAATGACACCCACACACCCATAACCCCATAAATGATGGTAGATATTTAAAGTCCAAGCACTGTAATGACACCCACACACCCACCACCCCATAAATGACTGTTGATATTTTCAGTCGAAGCACTGTAATGTCATCCAAACACCCATCACCCCATGAATGACTGTTAATATTTACAGTCCAAGCACTCTAATGACACCCACCACCTTCTGAATGACTGTTGATATTTACAATCAAATCACTGTAATAACACCCACACAACCATCACCCCAAGGATGACTGTTGATATTTACAGTCCAAACACTGTAATGAGACCCACACACCCAACACTCCATGAATGACTGTTGATATTTACAGTCCAAGCACTGTAATGACACCCACACACCCACCACCCCATGAAAGACTGTTGATAATTACAGTCCAAGCACTGTCATGACACCCACACACTTACAACCCCATAAATGATGGTTGATAATTAATGTCCAAGCACTGTAATGACACCCACACACCCACCACCTCATAAATGACTGTTGATATTTTCAGTCCAAGCACTGTAATGACATCCAAACACCCACCACGTCATAAATGACTGTTGATATTTATAGTCCAAACACTCTATTGACACCCACCACCCTCTGAATAACTGTTGATATTTACAGTCAAAGCACTGTAATAACACCCACACAATCATCACCCTAAGAATGACTGTTGATATTTTCAGTCCAATCAATGTATTGACACCAAACACCCACCACCCTAAAAATGACTGTTGATATTTAGTCCCAGCACTGTAATGACACCCACACACTCATCACCCTATAAATGACTGTTGATATTTACAGTCCAAGCACTGTAATGCCACCCACCACACCATGAATGACTGTTAATATTTACAGTCAAAGCACTGTAATGACATCCCAACACCCACGACCCCATGAATTATAGTTGATATATACAGTCCAAGCACTGTAATGACACCCACACACCCACAAACCCATTAATAACTGTTGATCTTTACAGTCCAAGCACTCTAATGATACCCACCACCCTATGAATGACTGTTGATATTTACAATCAAATCACTGTAATGACACCCATACACCCACCACCCCATGAATGACTGTTGATATTTACAGTCCAAGCACTGTAATGAAACCAACACACCCACCACCCCATGATTGACAGTTGATATTTACAGTCCAAGCACTGTAATGACACCCCCACACGCACCACCCCATGAATTATGGTTGATATTTACAGTCCAAGCACTCTAATGACACCCACACAACCACCACCCAATGAATGACTGTTCATATTTACAGTCCAAGCACTGTAAGGACACCTACCACCCTATGAATGAATGTTGATAATTACAATCAAATCACTGTAATGACACCCACACATCCACCAGCCTATGATTGACTGTTGATATTTACAGTCCAAGCACTGTAATGACATCCACACACCGACCACCCAATGAATGACTGTTGATATTTACAGTCCAAGCACGGTAATGACACCCACTCACCCACCACCCCTTAAATGATGGTTGATATTTATAGTCCAAGCACTGTAATGACACCCAAACACCCACCACCCCATAAATGACTGTTGATGTTTTCAGTACAAGCACTGTAATGTCATTCAAACACCCATCACCCCATGAATGACTGTTAATATTTACAGTCCAAGCACTCTAATGACACCCACCACCTTCTGAATGACTGTTGATATTTACAATCAAAGCACTGTAATAACACCCACACAACCATCACCCCAAGGATGACTGTTGATATTTACAGTCCAAGCACTGTAATGAGACCCACACACCCAACACCCCATGAATGACTGTTGATATTTACAGTCCAAGCACTGTAATGACACCCACACACCCACCACCCCATGAAAGACTGTTGATAATTACAGTCCAAGCACTGTCATGACACCCACACACTTACAACCCCATAAATGATGGTTGATAATTAAAGTCCAAGCACTGTAATGACACAAACACACCCACCACCTCATAAATGACTGTTGATATTTTCAGTCCAAGCACTGTAATGACATCCAAACACCCACCACGCCATAAATGACTGTTGATATTTATAGTCCAAACACTCTAATGACACCCACCACCCTCTGAATAACTGTTGATGTTTACAGTCAAAGCACTGTAATAACACCCACACAATCATCACCCTAAGAATGACTGTTGATATTTTCAGTCCAATCAATGTATTGACACCAAACACCCACCACCCTAAAAATGACTGTTGATATTTACAGTCCCAGCACTGTAATGACACCCACACAATCATCACCCTATAAATGACTGTTGATATTTACAGTCCAAGCACTGTAATGCCACCCACCACACCATGAATGACTGTTAATATTTACAGTCAAAGCACTGTAATGACATCCCAACACCCACGACCCCATGAATTATAGTTGATATATACAGTCCAAGCACTGTAATGACACCCACACACCCACAAACCCATTAATAACTATTGATATTTACAGTCCAAGCACTCTAATGATACCCACCACCCTATGAATGACTGTTGATATTTACAATCAAATCACTGTAATGACACCCATACACCCACCACCCCATGAATGACTGTTGATATTTACAGTCCAAGCACTGTAATGAAACCAACACACCCACCACCCCATGATTGACACTTGATATTTACAGTCCAAGCACTGTAATGACACCCCCACACGCACCACCCCATGAATTATGGTTGATATTTACAGTCCAAGCACTCTAATGACACCCACACAACCACCACCCAATGAATGACTGTTCATATTTACAGTCCAAGCACTGTAAGGACACCTACCACTCTATGAATGACTGTTGATAATTACAATCAAATCACTGTAATGACACCCACACATCCACCACCCTATGATTGACTGTTGATATTTACAGTCCAAGCACTGTAATGACATCCACACACCGACCACCCAATGAATGACTGTTGATATTTACAGTCCAAGCACGGTAATAACACCCACTCACCCACCACCCCTTAAATGATGGTTGATATTTATAGTCCAAGCACTGTAATGACACCCAAACACCCACCACCCCATAAATGACTGTTGATGTTTTCAGTCCAAGCACTGTAATGTCATTCAAACACCCATCACCCTATGAATGACTGTTAATATTTACAGTCCAAGCACTCTAATGACACCCACCACCCTCTGAATGACTGTTGATATTTACAATCAAAGCACTGTAATAACACCCACACAACCATCACCCCAAGGATGACTGTTGATATTTACAGTCCAAGCACTGTAATGAGACCCACACACCCAACACTCCATGAATGACTGTTGAAATTGACAGTCCAAGCTCTGTAATAACACTCACACACCTACCACCCTATGAATGTCTGTTGATATTTACAGTCCAAGCACTGTAATGACACCCACACACCCACCACTCCATGATTGACTGTTGATATTTACAGTCCAAGCAATGTAATGACACCAAACACCCACCACCCTATAAATGACTGTTGATATTTACATTCCAAGCACTGTAATGACACCCACACACTCATCACCCTATGAATGACTGTTGATATTTACAGTCCAAGAACTGTAATGCCACCCACCACCCCATAAATGACTGATAATATTTACAGTCAAAGCACTGTAATGGCACCCCAACACCCACGACCCCATGAATTATAGTTGATATTTACAGTCCAAGCACTTTAAAGACACCAACACACCTACAAACCTTTGAATGACTGTTGATATTTACAGTCCAAGCACTCTAATGATACCCACAACCCTATGAATGACTGTTGATATTTTCAGTCCAAGCACTGTAATAACACCAACACACCCACCATCCCATGATTGACTGTTGATATTTACAGTCCAAGCACTGTAATGACACCCCCAGACCCACCACCCCATGAATTATGGTTGATATTTACAGTCCAAGCACTGTAATGTCACCCACACAACCACCACCCAATGAATGACTGTTGATATTTAAAGTCCAAGCACTGTAATGACACCCACCACCCTATGAATGACTGTTGATAATTACAATCAAACCACTGTAATGACAACCCACACACCCACCACCTTATTATTGACTGTTGATATTTACAGTCCAAGCACTATAATGACATCCACACACTGACCACCCTATGAATGACTGTTGATATTTACACTCCAAGCACTGTAATGACACCCACTCACCCACCACCCCTTAAATGATGGTTGATATTTACAGTCCAAGCACTGTAATGACACCCAAACACCCACCACCCCATAAATGACTGTTGATGTTTTCAGTCCAAGCACTGTAATGTCATCCAAACACCCATCACCCCATGAATGACTGTTAATATTTACAGTCCAAGCACTCTAATGACACCCACCACCCTCTGAATGACTGTTGATATTTACAATCAAAGCACTGTAATAACACCCACACAACCATCACCCCAAGGATGACTGTTGATATTTACAGTCCAAGCACTATAATGACATCCACACACTGACCACACTATAAATGACTGTTGATATTTACAGTCCAAGCACTCTAATGACACCCACTCACCAACCACCCCTTAAATGATTGTTGATATTTATAGTTCAAGCACTGTAATGACACCCCCAGACCCACCACCCCATGAATTATGGTTGATATTTACAGTTCAAGCACTGTAATGACACCCACACAACCACCACCCAATGAATGACTGTTGATATTTAAAGTCCAAGCACTGTAATGACACCCACCACCCTATGAATGACTGTTGATAATTACAATCAAACCACTGTAATGACAACCCACACACCTTCCACCTTATTATTGACTGTTGATATTTACAGTCCAAGCACTATAATGACATCCACACACTGACCACCCTATGAATGACTGTTGATATTTACAGTCCAAGCACTGTAATGACACCCACTCACCCACCACCCCTTAAATGATATTTGATATTTATAGTCCAAGCACTGTAATGACACCCACACACCCACCACCCCATAAATGACTGTTGATGTTTTCAGTCCAAGCACTGTAATGACATCCACACACCCACCACCCTATGAATGACTGTTGATATTTACAGTCCAAGCACTGTAATGACACCCACCACCCTATGGATGACTGTTGATAATTACAATCAAACCACTGTAATGACACCCACACACCCACCACCATATGATTGACTGTTGATATTTACAGTCCAAGCACTATAATGACATCCACACACTGACCACCCTATAAATGACTGTTGATATTTACAGTCCAAGCACTGTAATGACACCCACTCACCAACCACCCCTTAAATGATGGTTGATATTTATAGTCCAAGCACTGTAATGACACCCAAACACCCACCACCCAATAAATGACTTTTTATGTTTTCATTCCAAGCACTGTAATGACATCCACACACCCACCACCCAATGAATGACTGTTGATATTTACAGTCAAAGCACTGTAATAATACCCACACACTCACCACCCCATTAATGACTGTTGATATTCATAGTTTAAGCACTGTAATGACACCCACACACTCACCACCCCATTAATGACTGTTGATCACACAGTTTAAGCACTGTAATGACACCCACACACACACCACCCCTTGAATTATGGTTGATATTTACAGTCCAAGCACTTTCATGATACCCACACACCCACCACCCCATGAATAACTGTTGATATTTACAGTCCAAGCACTCTAATGACATCCACCACCCTCTGAATGACTGTTGATATTTACAGTCAAAGCACTGTAATAACACTCACACACCCACCACCTTATGAATGACTGTTGATATTTATAGTCCAAACACTGTTATGACACCCACCACCCTATGATTGACTGTTGATATTTACAGTCCAAGCAATGTAATGACACCCAAACACACACCATCCCATAAATGACTGATGATATTTACAGTCCAAGCACTGTAATGACACCCACACACACATCACCTCATGAATGACTGTTGATATTTACAGTCCAAGCACTGTAATGCCACCCACCACCCCATGAATTTCTGTTTATATTTACAGTCCAAGCAATAATGACACACACACACCAACAACCCCATTAATGACTTGATATTTACCGTCCAAGCACTGTAATGACACCAACACACCAACCACCCTATTAATGACTGTTGATATTTACAGTCCAAGCACTATAATGACACCCACACACCCACCACCGCATAAATGACTGTTGATATTTACAGTCCGAACACTGTAATGACACCCTCACACCTACCACCCCATGCACGACTCTTGATATTTACAGACAAAACACTGTAATGACACCCACACACCGACAACCCCATAAAATATAGTTGATATTTACAGTCCATGCACTATAATAACACCCATACACCCACCACCCCATTAATGACTGTTGACATTTACAGTCCAAGCACTCAAATGACACCCACCAATCTATGAATGACTGTTGATATTTACAGTCTAAGCACTCTAATGACACCCACACACCCACTACCTCATGATTGACTATTGTTATTTACAGTCCAAGCAATGTAATGACTCTCAAACACCCACCACTCTATAAATGACTGTTGATATTTACAGTCAAAGCACTGTAATAACACCCACATAACCATCACCCCAAGAATGACTGTTCATATTTACAGTCCAAGCTCTGTAATAACACTCACACACCAACCACCCTATGAATGACTATTGATATTTACAGTCCAAGCACTGTAATGACAATCACACACACAAAACTCCTTGATTGACTGTTGATATTTACAGTCCAAGCAATGTAATGACAATAAACACCCACCACCTTATAAATGACTGTTGATATTTACAGTCCAAGCACTGTAATGACACCCACACACCTAAAACCCAATGAATGACTGTTGATATTTACAGTCCAAGCACTCTAATGATACCCACCACACTATGAATGACTGGTAATATTTACAATCAAAACCCTGTAATGGCACCCATACACCCACGATCCCATGAATGACTGTTGATATTTACAGTCCAAGCACTGTAATGACACCCAAATACCCACCACCCCATAATTGACTGTTGATATTTACAGTCCAAGCATTGTAATGACACCCCCACACCCACCATCCCATGAATTATATTTGATATTTACAGTCCAAGCACTGTAAAGATACCCACACAACAACCACACCATAAATGACTGTTGATATTTACAGCCCAAGCACTGTAATGACACCCACACACCCACCACCCCATGAAAGACTGTTGATAATTACAGTCCAAGCACTGTCATGACACCCACACACCCACAACCCCATAAATGATGGTTGATAATTAAAGTCCAAGCACTGTAATGACACCCACACACCCACCACCCCATAAATGTCTGTTGATATTTTCAGTCCAAGCACTGTAATGACATCCAAACACCCACCACGCCATAAATGACTGTTAATATTTACAGTCCAAGCACTCTAATGACACCCACCACCCTCTGAATAACTGTTGATATTTACAGTTAAAGCACTGTAATAACACCCACACAGCCATCACCCTAAGAATGACTGTTGATATTTACAGTCCAAGCAATGTATTGACACCAAACACCCACCACCCTAAAAATGACTGTTGATATTTACAGTCCCAGCACTGAAATGACACCCACACACTCATCACCCTATAAATGACTATTGATATTTACAGTCCAAGCACTGTAATGCCACCCACCACACCATGAATGACTGTTAATATTTACAGTCAAAACACTGTAATGACATCCCAACACCGACGACCCCATGAATTATAGTTGATATATACAGTCCAAGCACTGTAATGACACCCACACACCCACAAACCCATTAATAACTGTTGATATTTACAGTCCAAGCACTCTAATGATACCCACCACCCTATGAATGACTGTTGATATTTACAATCAAATCACTGTAATGACACCCATACACCCACCACACCATGAATGACTGTTGATATTTACAGTCCAAGCACTGTAATGACACCAACACACCCACCACCCCATGATTGACAGTTGATATTTACAGTCCAAGCACTGTAATGACACCCCCACACGCACCACCCCATGAATTATGGTTGATATTTACAGTCCAAGCACTCTAATGACACCCACACAACCACCACCCAATGAATGACTGTTGATATTTACAGTCCAAGCACTGTAAGGACACCTACCACCCTATGAATGACTGTTGATAATTACAATCAAACCACTGTAATGACACCCACACATCCACCACCCTATGATTGACTGTTGATATTTACAGTCCAAGCACTGTAATGACATCCACACACCGACCACCCTATGAATGACTGTTGATATTTACAGTCCAAGCACGGTAATGACACCCACTCACCCACCACCCCTTAAATGATGGTTGATATTTATAGTCCAAGCACTGTAATGACACCCAAACACCAACCACCCCATAAATGACTGTTGATGTTTTCAGTCCAAGCACTGTAATGACATCCACACACCCACCACCCCATGAATGACTGTTGATATTTACAGTCCAAGCACTCTAATGACACCCACCACCCTCTGAATGACTGTTGATATTTACAATCAAAGCACTGTAATAATACCCACACACTCACCACCCCATTAATGACTGTTGATATTCACAGTTTAAGCACTGTAATGACACCCACACACACACCACCCCATGAATTATGGTTGATATTTACAGTCCAAGCAATTTCATGATACCCACACACCCACCACCCCATGAATAACTGTTGATATTTACAGTCCAAGCACTCTAATGACACCCACCACCCTCTGAATGACTGTTGTTATTTACAGTCAAAGCACTGTAATAACACCCACACACCCACTACTCTATGAATGACTGTTGATATTTACAGACCAAGCACTGTTATGACACCCACCCCCCCATGATTGACTGTTGATATTTACAGTCCAAGCAATGTAATGACACCCAAACACACACCATCCCATAAATGACTGTTGATATTTACAGTCCAAGCACTGTAATGACACCCACACACCCATCACCCTATGAATGACTGTTAATATTTACAGTGCAATCACTGTAATGCCACCCACCACCCTATGATTGACTGTTGATATTTACAGTCTAAGCACTCTATTGACACCCACACACCCACTACCTCATGATTGACTGTTGATATTTACAGTCCAAGCAATGTAATGACACCCACACACACACCATCCCATGATTAACTGTTGATATTAACAGTCCAAGCATTATAATGACATCCACACACCCACCACCCCATGAATGACTGTTGATATTTACAGTCCAAACTCTGTAATGACACTAACACACCCACAACCCTATAATGACTGTTGATATTTACAGTCCAAGCACTGTCATGACACCCACACACATACAACCCCATAATGATGGTTGATAATTAAAGTCCAAGCACTGTAATGACACCCACACACCCACCACCCCATAAATGACTGTTGATATTTTCAGTCCAAGCACTGTAATGACATCCAAACACCCACCACCCCATGAATGACTGTTAATATTTACAGTCCAAGCAATCTAATGACACCCACCACCCTTTGAATAACTGTTGATATTTACAGTCAAAACACTGTAATAACACCCACACAACCATCACCCCAAGAATGACTGTTGATATTTACAGTCCAAGCACTGTAATGACACCCACACACCCACCACTCCATGAATGACTGTTGATATTTACAGTCCAAGCTCTGTAATAACACTCACACACCTACCACCCTATGAATTACTGTTGATATTTAGAGTGCAAGCACTGTAATGATACCCACACACCCACCATCCCATGATTGACTGTTGATATTTACTGTCCAAGCAATGTAATGACACCAAACACACACCACCCTATAAATGACTGTTGATATTTACAGTCCAAGTACGGTAATGACACCCACACACTCATCACCCTATGAATGACTGTTGATATTTACAGTCCAAGCACTGTAATGCCACCTCCCACCCCATGAATGACTGTTGATATTTACCGTCAAAGCACTGTAATAACACCCCAACACCCACGACCCCATGAATTATAGTTGATATTTACAGTCCAAGCACTGTAATGACACCCACACACCCACAAACCCATAAATGACTGTTGATATTTACAGTCCAAGCACTTTAATGATACCCACCACCCTATGAATGACTGTTGATAGTTACAATCAAATCACTGTAATGACACCCATACACCCACCACCACATGAATGACTGTTGATATTTACAGTTCAAGCACTCTAATGACACCAACACACCCACCACCTCATGATTGAGTGTTGATATTTACAGTTCAAGCACTGAAATGACACCCCCACACCCACCACCCCATGAATTATGGTTGATATTTACAGTCCAAGCACTCTAATGACACCCACACAACCACCACCCAATGAATGACTGTTGATATTTTCAGTTCAAGCACTGAAAGGACACCTACCACCCTATGAATGATTGTTGATAATTACAATCAAACCACTGTAATGACACCCACACACCCACCACCATATGATTGACTGTTGATATATACAGTCCAAGCACTGTAATGACATCCACACACCCACCACCCTATGAATGACAGTTGATATTTACAGTCCAAGCACTGTAATGACACCCACTCACCCACAACCCCATAAATGACTGTTGATGTTTTCAGTCCAAGCACTGTAATGACATCCACACACCAACCACCCCATTAATGACTGTTGATATTTATAGTCCAAGCACTCTAATGACACACACCACCCTCTGAATGACTGTTGATATTTACAGTCCAAGCACTGTAATAACACCCACCACCCTCTAAATGACTGTTGATATTTCCAGTCAAAGCACGGTAATAACACCCACATAACCATCACCCCAAGAATGACTGTTGATATTTACAATCCAAGCACTGTAATGACACCCACACACCCACTACTCCATGAATGACTGTTGATGTTTTCAGTCCAAGCACTCTAATGACACCCACACACCCACTACCTCATGATTGACTATTGTTATTTACAGTCCAAGCAGTGTAATGACTCTCAAACACCCACCACTCTATAAATGACTGTTGATATTTACAGTCAAAGCACTGTAATAACACCCACATAACCATCACCCCAAGAATGACTGTTCATATTTACAGTCCAAGCTCTGTAATAACACTCACACACACACCACCCTATGAATGACTGTTGATATTTACAGTCCAAGCACTGTAATGACACTCACACACACAAAACTCCTTGATTGACTGTTGATATTTACAGTCCAAGCAATGTAATGACTATAAACACCCACCACCCTATAAATGACTGTTGATATTTACAGTCCAAGCACTGTTATGACACCCACACACTCATCACCCTATGAATGACTGTTGATATTTACAGTCCAAGCACTGTAATGCCACCCACCACCCCATGAATGACTGTTAAAATTTACAGTCAAAGCACTGTCATGACTTCCCAACACCCACGACCCCATGAATTATAATTGATATGTACAGTTCAAGCACTGTAATGACACCCACACACCCACAAACCCATGAATGACTGTTGATATTTACAGTCCAAGCACTCTAATGAAACCCACCACCCTATGAATGACTGTTGATATTTACAGTCCAAGCACTGTAATGACACCAACACACCCACCACCCCATAATTGACTGTTGATATTCACAGTCCAAACAGTGTAATGACACCCAGACACACACCACCCAATGAATAGTGGTTGATATTTACAGTCCAAGAACTGCAATGACACCCACACGCTCACCACCCCATGAATGACTTTTAATATTTATAGTCCAAGCACTGTAATGATACCCACACACCCACCACCCCATGAATAACTGTTGATATTTACAGTCCAAGCACTCTAATGACACCCACCACCCTCTGAATAACTGTTGATATTTACAGTCAAAGCACTGTAATAATACCCACACACTCACCAACCCACGAATGACTGTTGATATTCACAGTTTAAGCAATGTAATTACACCCACACACACACCACCCAATGAATGATAGTTGATATTTACAGTCCAAGCACTGTTACGACACCCACCACCCTATAATTGACTGTTGATATTTACAGTCCAAGCAATGTAATGACAACCAAACACCCACCATCCCATAAATGACTGTTGATATTTACAGTCCAAGCACTGTAATGACACCCACACACCCATCACCTTATGAATTATTTCTTGATATTTACAGTCCAAGCACTGTAATGACACCAACACACTCACCACCCAATGAATGACTGTTGATATTTACAGTCCAAGCACTTTCATGATACCCAAACACCCACCACCCTATGAATAACTGTTGATATTTACTGTCCAAGCACTCTAATGACACACACCACCCTCTGAATGACTGTTGATATTTACAGTCAAAGCACTGTAATAACACCAACACACCCACCACCCTATGAATGACTGTTGATATTTACAGTTCAAGCACTGTTATGACACCCACCACCCCATGATTGACTAGTGATATTTACAGTCAGAGCATTGTAATGACACCCAAACAATTAACATCCCATAAATGACTGTTGATATTTACAGTCCAAGCACTGTAATGACACCCACACACCCATCACCTCATGAATGACTGTTGATATTTACAGTCCAAGCACTGTAATGCCACCCACCACATCATGAATGACTGTTGATATTTACAGTACAAGCAATAATGAAACACACACACCCACCACACCATTAATGACTTGATATTTACAGTCCAAGCACTGTAATAAAACCTACACAACAACCACCTCATTAATGACTGTTGGTATTTACAGTCTAAGCACAATAATGACACCCACACACCCACCACCCCATAATTGACTGTTGATATTTACAGTCCAAGCACTGTAATGACACCCACTCACCAACCACCCCTTAAATGATGGTTGATATTTATAGTCCAAGCACTGTAATGACACCAAAACACCCACCACCCCATGAATTATGGCTGATATTTACAGTCCAAGCACTGTAATGACACCCACACAACCACCACCCAATGAATGACTGTTGATATTTACAGTCCAAGCACTGTAATGACACCCACCACCCTATGGATGACTGTTGATAATTACAATCAAACCACTCTAATGACACCCACAAACTGACCACCCTATGAATGACTGTTGATATTTACAGTCCAAGCACTGTAATGACACCCATTCACCCACCACCCCTTAAATGATGGTTGATATTTATAGTCCAAGCACTGTAATGACACTCAAACACCCACCACCCCATAAATGACTGTTGATGTTTTCAGTCCATGTACTGTAATGACGTCCACACACCCACCACCCCATGAATGACTGTTGATATTTACAGTCCAAGCACTCTAATGACACCCACCACCCTCTGAATGACTGTTGATATTTACAGTCAAAGCACTGTAATAATACCCACACACTCACCACCCCATGAATGACTGTTGATATTCACAGTCCAAACACTGTAATGACACCCAGACACACACCACCCAATGAATAGTGGTTGATATTTACAGTCCAAGAACTGCAATGACACCCACACACTCACCACCCCATGAATGACTTTTAATATTTACAGTCCAAGCACTGTAATGATACCCACACACCCACCACCCCATGAATAACTGTTGATATTTACAGTCCAAGCACTCTAATGACACCCACCACCCTATTAATGACTGTTGATATTTACAGTCCAAGCACTGTTATGACACCCACCACCCCATGATTGACTATTGATATTTACAGTCAGAGCAATGTAATGACACCCAAACAACCAACATCCCATAAATGACTGTTGATATTTACAGTCCAAGCACTGTAATGACACCCACACACCTATCACCTCATGAATGACTGTTGATATTTACAGTCCAAGCACTGTAATGCCACCCACCACATCATGAATGACTGTTGATATTTACAGTACAAGCAATAATGAAACACACACACCCACCACACCATTAATGACTTGATATTTACAGTCCAAGCACTGTAATGACACCCACACATTAACCACCTCATTAATGACTGTTGGTATTTACAGTCTAAGCACAATAATGACACCCACACACCCACCACCCCATAAATGACTATTGATATTTACAGTCTGAACACTGTAATGACACCCTCACACCCACCACCCCATGAATGACTCTTGATATTTACAGTCCATGCACTATAATAACCCCCATACACTCACCACCCCATTAATGACTGTTGATATTAACAGTCCAAGCACTCAAATGACACCCACCAATCTATGAATGACTGTTGATATATTCAATCTAAGCAGTCTAATGACACCCACACACCCACTACCTCATGATTGACTGTTGATATTTACAGTCCAAGCAATGTAATGACACTCAAACACCCACCATTCTATAAATGACTGTTGATATTTACAGTCCAAACACAGTAATGACACCCACACACCCATCACCTTATGAATGACTGTTGATATTTACAGTCCAATCACTGTAATGCCACCCACCACCTTATGATTGAATGTTGATATTTACAGTCTAAGCACTCTATTGACACCCACACACCCACTACCTCATGAATGACTGTTGATATTTACAGTCCAATCACTGTAATGACACCCACACACCTACAACCCAATAAATGACTCTTGATATTTACAGTCCAAGCACTCTAATGATACCCACCACCCTATCAATGACTGTTGATATTTACAATGAAAACACTGTAATGACACCCTTACATCCAAGATCCCATGAATAACTGTTGATATTTACAGTCCAAGCACTGTAATGACACCCAAACACACACCACCCCATAATTGACTGTTGATATTTACAGTCCAAGCACTGTAATGACACCCCCATACCCACCATCCCATTTAATTATGTTTGATATTTACAGTCCAAGCACTGTAAAGACACCCACACAACCACCACCCCATATATAACTGTTGATATTTACAGTCCAAGCACTGTAATGATACCCACTACTCTATGATTGACTGTTGATAATTACAATTAAAACACTGTAATGACACTCACACACCCACCACCCTATGATTGACTGTTGATATTTACAGTCCAAGCATTATAATGACATCCACACACCCACCACCCCATGAATGACTGTTGATATTTACAGTACAAACTCTGTAATGACACTCACACACCCACCACCCTATGAATGACTGTTGATATTTACAGTCCAAGCACTGTCATGACACCCACACACCCTCAACCCCATAAATTATGGTTGATATTTAAAGTCCAAGCACTGTAATGACACCCACACACCCACCACCCCATAAATGACTGTTGATATTTTCAGTCCAAGCACTGTAATGACATCCAAACACCCACCACCCTATGAATGACTGTTAATATTTACAGTCCAAGCACTCTAATGACACCCACCACCCTCTGAATAACTGTTAATATTTACAATTAAATCATTGTAATAACACCCACACAACCATCACCCCAAGAATGACTGTTGATATTTACAGTCCAAGCACTGTAATGCCACCCACCACCCCATGAATGACTGTTGATATTCACAGTCAAAGCACTGTAATGACACTCCAACACCCATGACCCCATGAATTATAGTTGATATTTACAGTCCAAGCACTGTAATGACACCCACACACCCACAAACCCATGAATGACTGTTGATATTTACAGTCCAAGCACTCTAATGATACCCAAACACCCACCACCCTATGAATAACTGTTGATATTTACTGTCCAAGCACTCTAATGACACCCACCACCCTCTGAATGACTGTTGATATTTACAGTCAAAGCACTGTAATAACACCAACACACCCACCACCCTATGAATGAATGTTGATATTTACAGTTCAAGCACTGTTATGACACCCACCACCCCATGATTGACTACTGATATTTACAGTCAGAGCATTGTAATGACACCCAAACAATTAACATCCCATAAATGACTGTTGATATTTACAGTCCAAGCACTGTAATGACACCCACACACCCATCACCTCATGAATGACTGTTGATATTTACAGTCCAAGCACTGTAATGCCACCCACCACATCATGAATGACTGTTGATATTTACAGTACAAGCAATAATGAAACACACACACCCACCACACCATTAATGACTTGATATTTACAGTCCAAGCACTGTAATGAAACCCACACAACAACCACCTCATTAATGACTGTTGGTATTTACAGTCTAAGCACAATAATGACACCCACACACCCACCACCCCATAATTGACTGTTGATATTTACAGTCCAAGCACTGTAATGACACCCACTCACCAACCACCCCTTAAATGATGGTTGATATATATATTCCAAGCACTGTAATGACACCAAAACACCCACCACCCCATGAATTATGGTTGATATTTACAGTCCAAGCACTGTAATGACACCCACACAACCACCACCCAATGAATGACTGTTGATATTTACAGTCCAAGCACTGTAATGACACCCACCACCCTATGGATGACTGTTGATAATTACAATCAAACCACTCTAATGACACCCACAAACTGACCACCCTATGAATGACTGTTGATATTTACAGTCCAAGCACTGTAATGACACCCATTCACCCACCACCCCTTAAATGATGGTTGATATTTATAGTCCAAGCACTGTAATGACACTCAAACACCCACCACCCCATAAATGACTGTTGATGTTTTCAGTCCAAGTACTGTAATGACATCCACACACCCACCACCCCATGAATGACTGTTGATATTTACAGTCCAAGCACTCTAATGACACCCACCACCCTCTGAATGACTGTTGATATTTACAGTCAAAGCACTGTAATAATACCCACACACTCACCACCCCATGAATGACTGTTGATATTCACAGTCCAAACACTGTAATGACACCCAGACACACATCACCCAATGAATAGTGGTTGATATTTACAGTCCAAGAACTGCAATGACACCCACACACTCACCACCCCATGAATGACTTTTAATATTTACAGTCCAAGCACTGTAATGATACTCACACACCCACCACCCCATGAATAACTGTTGATATTTACAGTCCAAGCACTCTAATGACACCCACCACCCTATGAATGACTGTTGATATTTACAGTCCAAGCACTGTTACGACACCCACCACCCCATGATTGACTATTGATATTTACAGTCAGAGCAATGTAATGACACCCAAACAACCAACATCCCATAAATGACTGTTGATATTTACAGTCCAAGCACTGTAATGACACCCACACACCTATCACCTCATGAATGACTGTTGATATTTACAGTCCAAGCACTGTAATGCCACCCACCACATCATGAATGACTGTTGATATTTACAGTACAAGCAATAATGAAACACACACACCCACCACACCATTAATGACTTGATATTTACAGTCCAAGCACTGTAATGACACCCACACACCCACCACCCCATAAATGACTATTGATATTTACAGTCTGAACACTGTAATGACACCCTCACACCCACCACCCCATGAATGACTCTTGATATTTACAGTCCATGCACTATAATAACCCCCATACACTCACCACCCCATTAATGACTGTTGATATTTACAGTCCAAGCACTCAAATGACACCCACCAATCTATGAATGACTGTTGATATTTTCAATCTAAGCAGTCTAATGACACCCACACACCCACTACCTCATGATTGACTGTTGATATTTACAGTCCAAGCAATGTAATGACACTCAAACACCCACCATTCTATAAATGACTGTTGATATTTACAGTCCAAACACAGTAATGACACCCACACACCCATCACCTTATGAATGACTGATGATATTTACAGTCCAATCACTGTAATGCCACCCACCACCTTATGATTGAATGTTGATATTTACAGTCTAAGCACTCTATTGACACCCACACACCCACTACCTCATGATTGACTGTTGATATTTACAGTCCAATCACTGTAATGACACCCACACACCTACAACCCAATAAATGACTCTTGATATTTACAGTCCAAGCACTCTAATGATACCCACCACCCTATCAATGACTGTTGATATTTACAATGAAAACACTGTAATGACACCCTTACATCCAAGATCCCATGAATAACTGTTGATATTTACAGTCCAAGCACTGTAATGACACCCAAACACCCACCACCCCATAATTGACTGTTGATATTTACAGTCCAAGCACTGTAATGACACCCCCATACCCACCATCCCATGAATTATGTTTGATATTTACAGTCCAAGCACTGTAAAGACACCCACACAACCACCACCCCATATATAACTGTTGATATTTACAGTCCAAGCACTGTAAAGATACCCACTACTCTATGATTGACTGTTGATAATTACAATTAAAACACTGTAATGACACTCACACACCCACCACCCTATGATTGACTGTTGATATTTACAGTCCAAGCATTATAATGACATCCACACACCCACCACCCCATGAATGACTGTTGATATTTACAGTACAAACTCTGTAATGACACTCACACACCCACCACCCTATGAATGACTGTTGATATTTACAGTCCAAGCACTGTCATGACACCCACACACCCTCAACCCCATAAATTATGGTTGATATTTAAAGTCCAAGAACTGTAATGACACCCACACACCCACCACCCCATAAATGACTGTTGATATTTTCAGTCCAAGCACTGTAATGACATCCAAACACCCACCACCCTATGAATGACTGTTAATATTTACAGTCCAAGCACTCTAATGACACCCACCACCCTCTGAATAACTGTTAATATTTACAATTAAATCATTGTAATAACACCCACACAACCATCACCCCAAGAATGACTGTTGATATTTACAGTCCAAGCACTGTAATGCCACCCACCACCCCATGAATGACTGTTGATATTCACAGTCAAAGCACTGTAATGACACTCCAACACCCACGACCCCATTAATTATAGTTGATATTTACAGTCCAAGCACTGTAATGACACCCACACACCCACAAACCCATGAATGACTGTTGATATTTACAGTCCAAGCACTCTAATAATACCCACCACCCTATGAATGACTGTTGATATTTACAATCAAATCACTGTAATGACACCCATACACCCACCACCCCATGAATGACTGTTGATATTTACAGTCCAAACTCTGTAATGACACCAACACACCCACCACCCCATGATGGACTGTTGATATTTACAGTCCAAGCATTGTAATGACACCCCCACACCCACCACCCCTTGAATTATGGTTGATATTTACAGTTCAACACTCTAATGACACCCACACAACAACCACCCAATGAAAGACTGTTGATATTTACAGTCCAAGCACTGTAATGACACCCACCACCCTATGAATGACTGGTGATAATTACAATCAAACCACTGTAATGACACCCACACACACACCACCCTATGATTGACTGTTGATATTTACAGTCCAAGCACTGAAATGACATCTACACACCGACCACTCTATAAATGACTGTTGATATTTACAGTCCAAGCAATGTAATGACACCCACTCGCCCACCACCCCTTAAATGATGGTTGATATTTATAGTCCAAGCACTGTAATGACACTCACACACCCACCACCCCATAAATGACTGTTGATGTTTTCAGTCCAAGCACTGTAATGACACCAACAAACCCAACAACCAATGAATGAGGGTTGATATTTACAGTCCAAGAACTGCAATGACACCCACACACTTACCACCCCATGAATGACTGTTGATATTTACAGTACAAGCACTCTAATGACACCCACCACCCTCTGAATGGCTGTTGATATTTACAGTCAAAGCACTGTAATAATACCCACACACTCACCACCTTATGAATGACTGTTGATATTCACAGTCCAAGCACTGTAATGACACCCAGACACACACCACCCCATAAATGATGGTTGATATTTATAGTCCAAGCACTATAATGACACTCACACACCCACCACCCCATAAATTACTGTTGATATTTTCAGTCCAAGCACTGTAATAACATTCACACACCCACCACCCCATGAATGACTGTTAATATTTACAGTCCATGCACTCTAATGACACCCAACACCCTCTGAATGACTGTTGATATTTATAGTCAAAGCACTGTAATAACACCCACACACCAACCACCTCATGAATGACTGTTGATATTCACAGTCCAAGCACAGTAATGACACCCACACACTCACCACCCCATGAATGACTGTTGATATTTTCAGTCGAAACACTGTAATGACACCCACACACCCACCACCCCATGAATAACTGTTGATATTTACAGTCCAAGCACTCTAATGAGACCTACCACCCTTTTGAATGACGGTTGATATTTACGGTCAAAGCACTGTAATAACACCCACACACCCACCACCCCATGAATGACTGTTGATATTTACAGTCCAAGCAATAATGACACCCACACACCCACAACCCCATGAATGACTTGATATTTACAGTCCAAGCACAGTAATGACACCCACACACCCACCACCCCATAAATGACTGTTGATATTTACAGTCCAAGCACTATAATGACACCCACACACCCACCACCCCATAAATGACTGTTGATATTTACAGCCCAAGCAATGTAATGACACCCTCATACCGACCAACCCATGAATGACCGTTGATATTTACAGTCAAAGAACTGTAATGACACTAACACACCGACCACCCCAGGAATTATGGTTGATATTTATAGTCCAAGCACTGTAATATCAACACACACTCACAACCCCATTAATGACTGTTGATATTTACAATCCAAGCACTCTAATGACACACACCACCCTATGAATGACTGTTGATATATACAATCAAAGAACTGTATTAACACAAACACACCCACCACCCCATGAATGACTATTGATATTTACAGTCCAAGTGCTGTAATGACAGCCACACACCCACCACACCATAAATGACTGTTGATATTTACAGTCCAAGAACTGTAATGACACCCACACACCCACCACCCCATGAATGACTGTTGATATTTACAGTCCAAGCTCTGTAATGACACCCACACACCCACCACCCCATGAATGACTGTTTATATTTTCAGTCCAAGCACTGTAGTGACATCCACACACCCACCACCCCATGAATGACTGTTGATATTATTAGTTCAAGCCATGTAATGACATCCACACATCCACCACCCCATAAATGACTGTTGATAATTACAGTCCAAGCACTGTAATGACACCCCGACACCCACCACCCCTTGATTGACTATTGATATTTATAGTCCAAGCAGTGTAATGACACCCAAACACCTACCACCCCATGAATAACTGTTGATATTTACAGTCCAAGCTCTGTAATGACAACCACACACCCATCACCCCATGAATGACTGTTGATATTTACAGTCCAAGCACTCTAATAAAACCCTCCACACTATGAATGAATGTTGATATTTACAATCAAAATACTGTAATGACAACCACACACCCACCACCCCATGAATGACTGTTGATATTTACAGTCCAAACACTGTAATGACACCCACACACCCACCACCCCATGATTGACTGTTGATATTTAAAGTCCAAGCACTGTAATGATAGCCACACACCCACCACTCCATAAATGACTGTTGATATTTACAGTCTAAGCACTGTAATGACACCCACACAACCACCACCCCATAAATGACTGTTAATATTTACAGTCCAAGCAATAATGACACACACACACACCACCCCATTAATGATTTGATATTTACAGTCCAAGCACTGTAATGACACCCACACACCAACCACCCCAAGAATGACTGTTGGTATTTACAGTTCAATCACTATAATGACACCCACACACCCACAACCCCATGAATGACTGTTGATATTTACACTCCGAACACTGTAATGACACCCTCACACCCACCACCCCATGAAAGACTCTTGATATTTACAGTCAAAGCACTGTAATGACACCCACACACCGACCACCCCACGAATTATGGTTGATATTTACAGTCCATGCACTATAATGACACCCATACACTCACCACCCCATTAATGACTCTTGATATTTAAAGTCCAAGAACTCTAATGACACCCACCACTCTATAAAGTACTGTTGATATTTACAGTCTAAGCACTCTAATGACACCCACACACCCACTACCTCATGATTGACTGTTGATATTTAAGTCCAAGCAATATAATGACACCCAAACACCCACCACTCTATAAATGACTGTTTATATTTACAGTTCAAACACTGTAATGACACCCACACACCCATCACCCTATGAATGACTGTTGATATTTACAGTCCAAGCACTGTAATGCCAGCAACCACCCCATGAATGACTGTTGATATTTACAGTCAAAGCACTAATGACAGCCACACACACACCACCCCATAAATGACTGTTGATATTTATAGTCCTAGCACTATAATGACACCCACACACCCATCATTTTATGAATGACTGTTGTTATTTACAGTCCAAGCAATGTAATGACACCCTCACACCCACCACCCTATGAATGACTGTTGATATTTACAGTCAAAGCACTGTAATAACACCCCCACACCCACCACCCCATGAGTTATGGTTAATATTTACAGTCCAAGCACTGTAATGACACCCACACAACTACCATTCCATAAATGACTGTTGATATTTACAGTCCAAGCAATGTAATGACATCCACCACCTTATTAATGACTGTTGATATTTACAATCAAAACACTGCAATGACACCCACACACCCACCACCCCATGAATGACTGTTGATATTTACAGTCCAAGCACTTTAATGACACCCACACACCCACCACCCCATAAATGACTGTTGATATTTACAGTCCAAGCACTGTAATGACATCAACACACCCACCACCCATTAAATGATTGTTGATATTTACAGTCCAAGCTCTGTAATGACACACACACCCACCACCCTATGAATGACTGCTGATATTTACAGGTCAAACACTGTAATGACACCCCCACACACACCGCCCCATAAATGATGGTTGATGTTTGTAGTCCAAGCACTATAATGACACCCACACACCCACCACCCCATAAATGACTGTTGATATTTTCATATCAAGCACTGTAATGACATTCACACACCCACCACCCCATGAATGACTGTTAATATTTACAGTCCACGCACTCTAATGACACCCACTACCCTCTGAATGACTGTTGATATTTACAGTCCAAGCACTGTAATGACACCCACACACTCACCACCCCATAAATGACTGTTGATATTTACAGTCGAAACACTGTAATGACACCCACACACCCACCACCCCATGAATAACTGTTGATATTTACAGTCCAAGCACTCTAATGACACCCACCACCCTCTGAATGACTGTTGATATTTACAGTCAATGCACTGTAATAACACCCACACACCCACCACCCCATGAATGACTGTTGATATTTACAGTCCAAGCAATAATGACACCCACACATCCACCACCCCATGAATGACTTGATATTTACAGTCCAAGCACTGTAATTACACCCACACACCCACCACCCAATGAATGACTGTTGATATTTACAGTCCAAGCAATAATGACACCCACACACCCACCATCCCATGAATGACTTGATATTTACAGTCCAAGCACTGTAATGACATTCACACACCCACCACCCCATGAATGACTGTTAATATTTACAATCCATGCACTCTAATGAAACCCACCACCCTCTGAATGACCGTTGATATTTACAGTCAAAGCACTGTAATAACACCCACTCACCAACCACCCCATGAATGACTGTTGATATTGACAGTCCAAGCACTGTAATGACACGCACACACTCACCACCCCATGAATGACTGTTGATATTTACAGTCGAAACACTGTAATGACACCCACACACCCACCACCCCATGAATAACTGTTGATATTTACAGTCCAAGCACTTTAATGACACCCACACACCCACCACCCCATGAATGACAGTTGATATTTACAGTCCAAGCAATAATGACACCCACACACCCACCACCCCATGAATGACTTGATATTTACAGTCCAAGCACTGTAATTACACCCACACACCCACCACCCCATGAATGACTGTTGATATTTACACTCCAAGCAATAATGACACCCACCACCCCATGAATGACTTGATATTTACTGTCCAAGCACTGTAATGACACCCACACACCCACCACCCCATGAATGACTGTTGATATTTACAGTCCAAGCACTGCAATGACACAAACACACACTCACGACCCCATTAATGACTGTTGATATTTACAGTCCAAGCACTCTAATGACACCCACCACCCTATGAATGACTGTTGATACTTACAATCAAAGAACTGTAATAACACCAACACACCCACCACCCCATGAATGACTGTTGATATTTACAGTCAAAGAACTGTAATAACACCAACACACCCACCACCCCATGAATGACTGTTGATATTTACAGTCCAAGCGCTGTAATGACAGCCACACACACACCACCCCATAAATGACTGTTGATATTTACATTCTAAGCACTCTCATGACACCCTCCACCCCAATAATGACTGTTGATATTTTCAGTCCAAGCACTGTAATGACACCCACACACCCACCACCCCATGAATGACTGTTGATATTTACAATCCAAGCTCTTTAATGACACCCACACACCCACCACCCCATGAATGACTGTTGATATTATTAGGTCAAGCACTGTAATGACATCCACACATCCACCACCCCATGAATGACTGTTGATATTTACAGTTAAAACACTGTAATGACCCCCATACACCCACCTCAAAATGAATGACTGTTGATAATTACAGTCCAAGCACTGTAATGACACCCCGACACCCACCACCCCTTGATTGACTGTTGATATTTATAGTCCAAGCACTGTAATGACCCCCAAACACCTACCACCCCATGAATGACTGTTGATATTTACAGTCTAAGCTCTGTAACGACAACCACACACCCATCACCCTATGAATGACTGTTGATATTTACATTCAAAGCACAGTAATGACCCCCAAACACCAACCACCCTATGAATTATGGTTGATATTTACAGTCCAAGCACTGTAATGACACCCACACACCCACCACTCCATGAATGACTGTTAATATTTACAGTCCAATCACTCTAATGATACCCTCCACCCTATGAATGACTGTTGATATTTACAGTCCAAGCACTGTAATGACAGCCACACACCCACCACTCCAAAAATGACTGTTGATATTTACAGTCTAAGGACTGTAATGACAACCACACAACCACCACCCCATGAATGACTATTGATATTTACAGTCCGAGCAATAATGACACACACACACCTACCACCCCATTAATGACTTGATATTTACAGACCAAGCACTGTAATGACACCCACACACCAACCACCCCAAGAATCACTTTTGGTATTTACAGTACAATCACTATAATGACACCCTCACACCCACCACCCCTTGAATGACTCTTGATATTTACAGTCCAAGCACTCTAATGACACCCACCAAACTATGAATGACTGTTGATATTTACAGTCTAAGCACTCTAATGACACCCACACACTCACTACCTCATGATTGACTGTTGATATTTACAGTCCAAGCAATGTAATGACACCCAAACACCCACCACTCTATAAATGACTGTTGATATTTACAGTCCAAACACTGTAATGACACCCACACACCTATCACCCCAAAAATGACTGTTGGTATTTACAGTCCAATCACTATAATGACACCCACACACTCACAACCCCATGAATGACTGTTGATATTTACAGTCCAAACACTGTAATGACACCCTCACACCCACCACCCCATGAATGACTGTTGATATTTACAGTCAAAGCACTAATGACAGCCACACACCCACCACCCCATAAATGACTGTTGATATTTACAGTCCAAGCACTATAATGACATCCACACACCCACCATTTCATAAATGACTACTGTTATTTACAGTCCAAGCAATGTAATGACACCCTCACACCCACCACCCTATGAATGACTGTTGATATTTAGAGTCAAAGCACTGTAACGACACCCCCACACCCACCACCCCATGAGTTATGGTTGATATTTATAGTCCAATCACTCTAATGATACCCTCCAACCTATGAATGACTGTTGATATTTACAATCAAAACACTGTAATGACACCCACACACCAACCACCCCATAAATGACCGTTGATATTTACAGTCCAAACATTGTAATGACATTCACACACCCACCACCCCAAAAATGAATTTTAATATTTACAGTCCAAGCACTGTAATGACACCCACCACCCTCTGAATGACTGTTGATATTTACAGTCAAAGCACTGTAATAACACCCACACACCAACCACCCCATGAATGACTGTTGATATTCACAGTCCAAGCACTGTAATGACACCCACACACTCACCACCCCATGAATGACTGTTGATATTTACAGTCCAAGCACTCTAATGACACCCATCACCCTCTGAATGACTTTTGATATTTACAGTCAAAGCACTATAATAACACCCACACACCCACCACCCAAAAATGACTGTTGATATTTACATTCCAAGCAATAATGACACCCACACACCCAGCACCCCATGAATGACTTGATATTTACAGTCCATGAACTGTAATGACACCCTCACACCCACAACCCAATGAACGACTGTTGATATTTACAGTCAAATCACTGTAATGACACCAACACACCGACCACCTTATGAATTATGGTTGATATTTACACTCCAAGCACTGTAATGACACCAACACACACTCACGACCCCATTAATGACTCTTGATATTTACAGTCCAAGGATCCTAATGACACCCACCACCCTATGAATGACTGATGATATTTACAATCAAAGAACTGTAATAACACCAACACACCCACCACCCCATGAATGACTGTTGATATTTACAGCCCAAGCACTCTCATGACACCCACCACCCCAATAATGACTGTTGATATTTACAGTCCAAGCACTGTAATGACACCCACACACCCACCACCCCATGAATGACTGTTGATATTTACAGTACAAGCTCTTTAATGACACTCACACACCCACCACCCTATGAATGACTGTTGATATTTACAGTCCGAGCACTGTAATGACACCCACACACCCACCACCTCATGAATTACTGTTGATATTTTTAGTCCAAGCACTGTAATGACATCCACACACTCACCAACCTATGAATGACAGTTTATATCTACAATCCAAGCACTCTAATGACACCCACAACCCCATGGATGACTGTTAATATTTGCAGTCCAAACACTGTAATGACACCCAGACACCCACCACCCAATAAATGATGGTTGAAATTTACAGACCAAAAACTGTAATGACACAGACACACTCCCCACCCCATGAATGACTGTTGATATTAACAGTTCAAGCTCTGTAATGACACCCACACACCCACCACCCCATGAATGACTGTTGATATTTTCAGTCCAAGCTCGGTAATGACACCCACACACCCATTACCCCATGAATGACTGTTGATATTTACATTGAAAGCACTGTAATGACACCCCCACACCCCCCACCCCATGAATTATGGTTGATATTTACAGTCCAAGCACTGTAATAACACCCACACACCCACCACCATATGAATGACTGTTGATATTTACAGTCCAAGCACTCTAATGACACCCTCCACCCTATAAATGACTGTTGATATTTACAATCAAAACAGTGTAATGAAACCCACACACCCACCACCCCATGAATGACTGTTGATATTTACAGTCCAAGCACTGTAATGCCACCCACATACCCACCACCCCATAATTGACTGCAGATATTTACAGTCCAAGCACTGTAATGACAGCCACACACCAACCACTCCATAAATGACTGTTGATATTTACAGTCTAAGCACTGTAATGACACCCACACATCCACCACCCAAAGAATGACTGTTGATATTTAGAGTCAAAGCACTGTAACGACACCCCCACACCCACCACCCCATGAGTTATGGTTGATATTTATAGTCCAATCACTCTAATGATACCCTCCAACCTATGAATGACTGTTGATATTTACAATCAAAACACTGTAATGACACCCACACACCAACCACCCCATAAATGACCATTGATATTTACAGTCCAAACATTGTAATGACATTCACACACCCACCACCCCAAAAATGAATTTTAATATTTACAGTCCAAGCACTGTAATGACACCCACCACCCTCTGAATGACTGTTGATATTTACAGTCAAAGCACTGTAATAACACCCACACACCAACCACCCCATGAATGACTGTTGATATTCACAGTCCAAGCACTGTAATGACACCCACACACTCACCACCCCATGAATGACTGTTGATATTTACAGTCCATGCACTCTAATGACACCCACCACCCTCTGAATGACTTTTGATATTTACATTCCAAGCAATAATGACACCCACACACACACCACCCCATGAATGACTTGATATTTACAGTCCAAGCATTGTAATGACACCCACACACCCACCACACCATGAATGACTGTTGATATTTACAGCCCAAACACTATAATGACACCCACACACCCACCACCCCATAAATGACTGTTGATATTTACAGTCCATGCACTGTAATGACACCCTCACACCCACCACCCAATGAACGACTGTTGATATTTACAGTCAAATCACTGTAATGACACCAACACACCGACCACCTTATGAATTATGGTTGATATTTACAGTCCAAGCACTGTAATGACACCAACACACACTCACGACCCCATTAATGACTCTTGATATTTACAGTCCAAGGATCCTAATGACACCCACAACCCTATGAATGACTGATGATATTTACAATCAAAGAACTGTAATAACACCAACACACCCACCACCCCATGAATGACTGTTGATATTTACAGCCCAAGCACTCTCATGACACCCACCACCACAATAATGACTGTTGATATTTACAGTCCAAGCACTGTAATGACACCCACACACTCACCACCCCATGAATGACTGTTGATATTAACAGTCCAAGCTCTGTAATGACACCCACACACCCACCACCCCATGAATGACTGTTGATATTTTCAGTCCAAGCACTGTAATGACACCCACAAACCTACCACCCCATGAATGATTGTTGATATTTACAGTCCAAGCTCGGTAATGACACCCACACACCCATTACCCCATGAATGACTGTTGATATTTACATTGAAAGCACTGTAATAACACCCCCACACCCACCACCCCATGAATTATGGTTGATATTTACAGTCCAAGCACTGTAATAACACCCACACACCCACCACCATATGAATGACTATTGATATTTACAGTCCAAGCACTCTAATGACACCCTCCACCCTATGAATGACTGTTGATATTTACAATCTTAACAGTGTAATGAAACCCACACACCCACCACCCCATGAATGACTGTTGATATTTACAGTCCAAGCACTATAATGCCACCCACATACCCACCACCCCATAATTGACTGCAGATATTTACAGTCCAAGCACTGTAATGACAGCCACACACCCACCACTCCATAAATGACTGTTGATATTTACAGTCTAAGCACTGTAATGACACCCACAACCCCATGGATGACTGTTAATATTTGCAGTCCAAACACTGTAATGACACCCAAACACCCACCACCCAATAAATGATGGTTGAAATTTACAGACCAAAAACTGTAATAAAACAAACACACTCACCACCCCATGAATGACTGTTGATATTAACAGTCCAAGCTCTGTAATGACACCCACACACCCACCACCCCATGAATGACTGTTGATATTTTCAGTCCAAGCACTGTAATGACACCCACAAACCTACCACCCCATGAATGACTGTTGATATTTACAGTCCAAGCTCGGTAATGACACCCACACACCCATTACCCCTTGAATGACTGTTGATATTTACATTGAAAGCACTGTAATGACACCCCCACACCCACCACCCCATGAATTATGGTTGATATTTACAGTCCAAGCACTGTAATAACACCCACACACCCACCACCATATGAATGACTGTTGATATTTACAGTCCAAGCACTCTAATGACACCCTCCACCCCATGAATGACTGTTGATATTTACAATCAAAACAGTGTAATGAAACCCACACACCCACCACCCCATGAATGACTGTTGATATTTACAGTCCAAGCACTATAATGCCACCCACATACCCACCACCCCATAATTGACTGCAGATATTTACAGTCCAAGCACTGTAATGACAGCCACACACCCACCACTCCATAAATGACTGTTGATATTTACAGTCTAAGCACTCTAATGACACCCACAACCCCATGGATGACTGTTAATATTTGCAGTCCAAACACTGTAATGACACCCAAACACCCACCACCCAATAAATGATGGTTGAAATTTACAGTCCAAAACCTGTAATGACACAAACACACTCACCACCCCATGAATGACTGTTGATATTAACAGTCCAAGCTCTGTAATGACACACACACACCCACCACCCCATGAATGACTGTTGATATTTTCAGTCCAAGCACTGTAATGACACCCACAAACCTACCACCCCATGAATGACTGTTGATATTTACAGTCCAAGCTCGGTAATGACACCCACACACCCATTACCCCATGAATGACTGTTGATATTTACATTGAAAGCACTGTAATGACACCCCCACACCCACCACCCCATGAATTATGGTTGATATTTACAGTCCAAGAACTGTAATAACACCCACACACCCACCACCATATGAATGACTGTTGATATTTACAGTCCAAGCACTCTAATGACACCCTCCACCCTATGAATGACTGTTGATATTTACAATCAAAACAGTGTAATGAAACCCACACACCCACCACCCCATGAATGACTGTTGATATTTACAGTCCAAGCACTATAATGCCACCCACATACCCACCACCCTATAATTGACTGCAGATATTTACAGTCCAAGCACTGTAATGACAGCCACACACCCACCACTCCATAAATGACTGTTGATATTTACAGTCTAAGCACTGTAATGACACCCACACAACCACCACCCGAAGAATGACAGTTGATATTTACAGTCCAAGCACTGTAATGACACTTACACACCCACCACCCCATAAATGACTGTAGATATTTACAGTCCAAGCTATGTAATGACAATCACACACCCACCACCCTATAAATGACTGTTGAGATTTACAGTTCAAGCACTGTAATGACACCCACACACCCACCACCCCATGAAAAACTGTTGATATTTAAAGTCCAAGCACTGTAATGACAATTCAACACCAACCACTAAATGAATTACAGTTAATATTTACAGTCTGATCACTGTAATGACACCCACACACCCACTACCCAATGAATAATGGTTGATATTTACAGTCCAAGCACTGTAATGACATCCACACACCCACCACCCCATGAATGACTGTTAATATTTACAGTCCAAGAACTGTAATGACACCCACACACTCACTACCCCATGAATGACTGTTGATATTTACAGTCAAAACACTGTAATGACACCCACACACCCACCATCTAATGAATGACTGATGATATTTACAGTCCAAGCACTGTAATGAAACCCACACACCCACCACCCTATTAATGATGGTTGATATTTTTAGTCCAAGCACTGTAATGACACCCACACACACACCACCCCATGAAAGACTGTTGATATTTTTAGTCCAAGCACTCTAATGACATCCACACACTCACCAACCTAAGAATGGCTGTTAATATTTACAGTTCAAGCACTCTATGACACCCACCACCAAATGGATGACTGTTAATATTTGCAGTCCAAACACTGTAATGACACCCACACACCCACCACCCAATGAATGATGGTTGAAATTTGCAGACCAAGAACTGTAATGACACAGACACACTCACCACCCCATGAATGACTGTTGATATTAACAGTCCAAGCACTGTAATGAGACCCACACACCCACCACCCCATGAATGACTGTTGATATTTTCAGTCCAAGCATTGTAATGACATCCACACACCTACCACCCTATGAATGACTGTTAATATTTACAGTCCAAGCAATTTAATGACACCCACACATCCACCAACCCATTAAAGACTGTTGATATTATTAGTCCTAGCACTGTAATGACATCCACACATCCACCATTCCATGAATGACTGTTAATATTTACAGTCCAAGAACTGTAATGACTCCCACACACTTACCACCCCATGAATGACGGTTGATATTTACAGTCAACACCCTGTTATGACCCCCACACACCCACCACCCCATGAATGACTGTTAATAATTACAGTCCAAGCACTGTAATGACACCATGACACCCACCACCCCTTGTTTGACTGTTGATATTTATAGTCCAAGCACTGTAATGACACCCAAACACATAGCACCCCATGAATGACTGTTGATATTTACAGTCCAAGCTCTGTAATGACAACCACACACCCACCACCCAATGAATGACTGTTGATATTTACAGTCCAAGCTCTGTAATGACACTCACACACCCACCACCCTATGAATGACTGTTGATACTTACAGTCCAAGCACTGTAATGAAATCCACACACCCACCACCCTATTAATGATGGTTGATATTTATTGTCCGAGCACTGTAATGACACCCACACACCCACCACCTCATGAATGACTGTTGATATTTTTAGTCCAAGCACTGTAATGACATCCACACACTCACCAACCTATGAATGACAGTTTATATTTACAGTCCAAGCACTCTAATGACACCCACAACCCCATGGATGACTGTTAATATTTGCAGTCCAAACACTGTAATGACACCCACACACACACCACCCAATAAATGATGGTTGAAATTTACATACCAAGAACTGTAATGACACAGACACACTCACCACCCCATGAATGAGTTTTGATATTAATAGTCCAAGCTCTGTAATGACACCCACACATCCACCACCCCGTGAATGACTGTTAATATTTACAGTCAAATAACCGTAATGACTCCCACACACTCACCACCCCATGAATGACTGTTGATATTTACAGTCAAAACCCTGTAATGACCCCCACACACCCACCACCCCATGAATGACTGTTGATAATTACAGTCCAAGCACTGTAATGACACCTTGACACCCACCACCTCTTGATTGACTGTTGATATTTATACTCCAAGCACTGTAATGACACCCAAACACATACCACCCCATGAATGACTGTTGATATTTACAGTCCAAGCTCTGTAATGACAACCACACACCCATCACCCCATTAATGACTGTTGATATTTACATTCAAAGCACTGTAATGACACCCCCACACCCACCACCCCATGAATTATGGTTGATATTTACAGTCCAAGCACTGTATGACACCCACACACCCACCACTCCATGAATGAATGTTGATATTTACAGTCCAAAGACTCTAATGACACCCTCCACCCTATGAATGACTGTTGATATTTACAATAAAAAAACTGTAATGAAACCCACACACCCACCACCCCATGAATGACTGTTGATATATACAGTCCAAGCACTGTAATGACACCCACACACCCACCACCCCATGATTGACTATTGATATTTACAGTCCAAGCTCTGTAATGACAGCCACACACCCACCACTCCATAAATGACTGTTGATATTTACAGTCTAGGCACCCACACAACCACCACCCTATAAATGACTTGATATTTACAGTCCAAGCACTGTAATGACACCCACACACCAACCATACCCATAAATGACGGTTGGTATTTACAGTCCAAGCACTATAATGACACCCCCACACCCACAACCCCATAAATGACTGTTGATATTTACAGTCCAAACACTGTAATGACACCCTCACACCCACCACCCCATGAATGACTCTTGATACTTACAGTCAAAGCACTGTAATGACACCCACACACCGACCACTTCATGAATTATTGTTGATATTTACAGTCCATGCACTATAATGACACCCATACACTCACCACCCCATTAATGACTGTTGATATTTACAGTCCAAGCTCTCTAATGACACCAACCACCCTATGAATGACTGTTGATATTTGCAGTCTAAGCACTCTAATGACACCCACACACCCATTACCTCATGATTGACTGTTGATATTTACAGTCCAAGCAATGTAATGACACCCAAACACCCACCACTCTATAAATGACTATTGATATTTACAGTCCAAACACAGAAATGACACTCTCACACCCACCACCCTATGAATGACTGTTGATATTTAAGTCAAAGGACTGTAATGACACCCCCACACCCACCACCCCAAGAGTTATGGTTGATATTTACAGTCCAAGCACTGTAATGACACCCACACACCCACCACCCCATGAATGACTCTTGATATTTACAGTCAAAGCACTGTAATGACACCCACACACCAACCACCCCATGAATGACTGTTGGTATTTACAGTCCAAACATTATAATGACACCCACACACCCATCACCTTATGAATGACTGTTGATATTTACAGTCCAAGCACTGTAATGCCAACCACCACCCCATGAATGACTGTTGATATTTTCATTCAAAGCACTAATGACAGCTACACACCCACCACCCCATAAATGACTGTTGAAATTTACAGTCCAAGCACTATAATGACACCCACACACCCACCATTTCATGAATGACTGTTGATATTTACAGTCAAAGCACTGTATTGACACCCCCACACCCACCACCCCATGAGTTATGGTTGATATTTACAGTCCAAGCACTGTAATGACACCCACACAACCACCATTCCATAAATGACTGTTGATATTTACAGTCCAAGCAATGTAATGACATCCACCACCCTATAAATGACTGTTGATATTTACAATCAAAACACTGTAATGACACCCACACACCCACCACCCCATGATTGACTGTTGATATTTACAGTCCAAGCACTGTAATAACATCCACACACCCACCACCCCATGAATGACTGTTGTTATTTACAGTTCAAGCTCTGTAATGACACTCACACACCCACCACCCTATGAATGACTGTTGAGATTTACAGTTCAAGCACTGTAATGATACCCACACGCCCACCATCCCATGAAAGACTGTTGATATTTAAAGTCCAAGCACTGTAATGACACCCACAACCCTCTGAATGACTGTTGATATTTACAGTCAAAGCACTGTAATAACACCCACACTCCAACCACCCCATGAATGACTTGATATTAACAGTCCAAGCACTATAATGACACCCACACACCCACCACCCCATGAATGACTGTTAATATTTACATTCCAAGCACTTTAATGCCACCCACCACCCTCTGAATGACTGTTGATATTTACAGTCAAAGCACTGTAATAAAACCCACACACCAACCACCCCATGAATGACTGTTGATATTCACAATCCAAGCACTGTAATGGCTCCCACACACTAACCACCCCATGAATGACTGTTGATATTTACAGTCCAAATACTGTAATGACACTAACACACCCACCACCCTATGAATAACTGTTGATATTTTACAGTCCAAGCACTATAATGACAACCACCACCCTCTGAATGACTGTTGATATTTACATTCAAAGCACCGTAAGAACACCCACACACCAACCTGCCCATGAATGACTTTTGATATTTACAGTCCAAGCAATAATGACACCCTCACACCAACCACCCTTTGAATGACTTGATATTTACAGTCCAAGCACTGTAATGACCCCCACACACCCACCACCTTATGAATGACTGTTGATATTTACAGTCCAAGCACTGTAATGACACCCACCACCCCATAAATTACTGTTGATATTTACAGTCCAAGCACTGAAATGACACCCTCACAACCACCGCCCCATGAACGACTGTTTATATTTACAGTCAAAGCACTGAAATGACACCAACACACCGACCATCCAATAAATTATGGTTAATATTTACAGTCCAAGCACTGTATTGACTCCCACACAACCACCATTCCATAAATGACTATTGATATTTACAGTCTAAGCACTCTCATGACACCCACCACCACAATAATGACTGTTGATATTTACAGTCCAAGCACTCCAATGTCCCCCACACACCCACCACCCCATGAATGACTGTTTATATTTACAGTCCAAGCTCTGTAATGACACTCACACACCCACCACCCTATGCATGACTGTTGATTTTTACAGTCCAAGCACTGTAATGAAACCCACACACCCACCAACCTATTAATGATGGTTGATATTTATAGTCCAAGCACTGTAATGACACCCACACATCCACCACCCCATTATTATTATTATTATTATTATAGAAGCTGTCATAGCCTCCCAACAGGGTGCAGACACATCAATAGATGGATCCACACAAAATACCTGGGGAGTACTGAAGAGAGACTACAACAACTAAGAAAAAAGGAAAGGGGCTACTGAGTACAGAGAGCCCAAAAGAGAAAACTAGTTGTCAATGAAAGCTTATACAAAAGAAAAGATATGATTTTTAAAAAATAAACAAACTACTGTTGCAATAAGACATTAACTTTAGATTTAAAACCAGTAATATCAGTTGACTGTACAACCTCGTTAGGCAGATGATTCCATAAGGTAATCATAGAAGGAATGAAAGAATGTTGATATTTTTAGTCCAAGCACTGTAATGACATCCACACACTCACCAACCTATTAATGACTGTTAATATTTACAGTCCAAGCACTCTAATGACACCCACCACCCCATGGATGACTGTTAATATTTGCAGTCCAAACACTGTAATGACACCTACACACCCACCACCCAATGAATGATGGTTGAGATTTACAGACCAAGAAATGTAATGACACAGACACACTCACAACTCCATGAAAGACTATTGATATTAACAGTCCAAGCACTGTAATGACACCCACACACCCACCACCCCATGAATGACTGTTGATATTTACAGTCCAAGCACTCTAATGACACCCACCGCCCAATGGATGACTGTTAATATTTGCAGTCCAAACACTGTAATGACACCCACACACCCACCACCCAATGAATGATGGTTGAAATTTACAGACCAAGAACTGTAATGACATAGACACACTCACCACCCCATGAATGACTATTGATATTACCAGTCCAAGCACTGTAATGACACCCAAACACCTACCATCCCATGAACGACTGTTGATATTTACAGTCCAAGCACTGTAATGACACCCACAACCCTCTGAATGACTGTTGATATTTACAGTCAAAGCACTGTAATAACACCCACACTCCAACCACCCCATGAATGACTTGATATTAACAGTCCAAGCACTATAATGACACCCACACACCCACCACCCCATGAATGACTGTTAATATTTACATTCCAAGCACTTTAATGCCACCCACCACCCTCTGAATGACTGTTGATATTTACAGTCAAAGCACTGTAATAAAACCCACACACCAACCACCCCATGAATGACTGTTGATATTCACAATCCAAGCACTGTAATGGCTCCCACACACTAACCACCCCATGAATGACTGTTGATATTTACAGTCCAAATACTGTAATGACACTAACACACCCACCACCCTATGAATAACTGTTGATATTTTACAGTCCAAGCACTATAATGACAACCACCACCCTCTGAATGACTGTTGATATTTACATTCAAAGCACCGTAAGAACACCCACACACCAACCTGCCCATGAATGACTTTTGATATTTACAGTCCAAGCAATAATGACACCCTCACACCAACCACCCTTTGAATGACTTGATATTTACAGTCCAAGCACTGTAATGACCCCCACACACCCACCACCTTATGAATGACTGTTGATATTTACAGTCCAAGCACTGTAATGACACCCACCACCCCATAAATTACTGTTGATATTTACAGTCCAAGCACTGAAATGACACCCTCACAACCACCGCCCCATGAACGACTGTTTATATTTACAGTCAAAGCACTGAAATGACACCAACACACCGACCATCCAATAAATTATGGTTAATATTTACAGTCCAAGCACTGTATTGACTCCCACACAACCACCATTCCATAAATGACTATTGATATTTACAGTCTAAGCACTCTCATGACACCCACCACCACAATAATGACTGTTGATATTTACAGTCCAAGCACTCCAATGTCCCCCACACACCCACCACCCCATGAATGACTGTTTATATTTACAGTCCAAGCTCTGTAATGACACTCACACACCCACCACCCTATGCATGACTGTTGATTTTTACAGTCCAAGCACTGTAATGAAACCCACACACCCACCAACCTATTAATGATGGTTGATATTTATAGTCCAAGCACTGTAATGACACCCACACATCCACCACCCCATTATTATTATTATTATTATTATAGAAGCTGTCATAGCCTCCCAACAGGGTGCAGACACATCAATAGATGGATCCACACAAAATACCTGGGGAGTACTGAAGAGAGACTACAACAACTAAGAAAAAAGGAAAGGGGCTACTGAGTACAGAGAGCCCAAAAGAGAAAACTAGTTGTCAATGAAAGCTTATACAAAAGAAAAGATATGATTTTTAAAAAATAAACAAACTACTGTTGCAATAAGACATTAACTTTAGATTTAAAACCAGTAATATCAGTTGACTGTACAACCTCGTTAGGCAGATGATTCCATAAGGTAATCATAGAAGGAATGAAAGAATGTTGATATTTTTAGTCCAAGCACTGTAATGACATCCACACACTCACCAACCTATTAATGACTGTTAATATTTACAGTCCAAGCACTCTAATGACACCCACCACCCCATGGATGACTGTTAATATTTGCAGTCCAAACACTGTAATGACACCTACACACCCACCACCCAATGAATGATGGTTGAGATTTACAGACCAAGAAATGTAATGACACAGACACACTCACAACTCCATGAAAGACTATTGATATTAACAGTCCAAGCACTGTAATGACACCCACACACCCACCACCCCATGAATGACTGTTGATATTTACAGTCCAAGCACTCTAATGACACCCACCGCCCAATGGATGACTGTTAATATTTGCAGTCCAAACACTGTAATGACACCCACACACCCACCACCCAATGAATGATGGTTGAAATTTACAGACCAAGAACTGTAATGACATAGACACACTCACCACCCCATGAATGACTATTGATATTACCAGTCCAAGCACTGTAATGACACCCAAACACCTACCATCCCATGAACGACTGTTGATATTTACAGTCCAAGCTCTGTAATGGCAACCACACACCCATCACCCCATGAATGACTGTTGATATTTACATTGAAAGCACTGTAATGACACCCACACACCCACAACCCCATGAATGACTGTTGATATTTACAGTCCAAGCACTCTATTGTCACACACCCTATAAATGACTGTTGATATTTACAGTCTAAGCACTGTAATGACTTCCACACACCCACCACCCCAAGAATGACTATTGATATTTACAGTCCAAGCACTGTAATGACACTTACACATCCACCACCCCATGAATGACTGTAGATATTTACAGTCCAAGCACTGTAATGATACCCACACGCCCACCATCCCATGAAAGACTGTTGATATTTAAAGTCCAAGCACTGTAATGACACCCACAACCCTCTGAATGACTGTTGATATTTACAGTCAAAGCACTGTAATAACACCCACACTCCAACCACCCCATGAATGACTTGATATTAACAGTCCAAGCACTATAATGACACCCACACACCCACCACCCCATGAATGACTGTTAATATTTACATTCCAAGCACTTTAATGCCACCCACCACCCTCTGAATGACTGTTGATATTTACAGTCAAAGCACTGTAATAAAACCCACACACCAACCACCCCATGAATGACTGTTGATATTCACAATCCAAGCACTGTAATGGCTCCCACACACTAACCACCCCATGAATGACTGTTGATATTTACAGTCCAAATACTGTAATGACACTAACACACCCACCACCCTATGAATAACTGTTGATATTTTACAGTCCAAGCACTATAATGACAACCACCACCCTCTGAATGACTGTTGATATTTACATTCAAAGCACCGTAAGAACACCCACACACCAACCTGCCCATGAATGACTTTTGATATTTACAGTCCAAGCAATAATGACACCCTCACACCAACCACCCTTTGAATGACTTGATATTTACAGTCCAAGCACTGTAATGACCCCCACACACCCACCACCTTATGAATGACTGTTGATATTTACAGTCCAAGCACTGTAATGACACCCACCACCCCATAAATTACTGTTGATATTTACAGTCCAAGCACTGAAATGACACCCTCACAACCACCGCCCCATGAACGACTGTTTATATTTACAGTCAAAGCACTGAAATGACACCAACACACCGACCATCCAATAAATTATGGTTAATATTTACAGTCCAAGCACTGTATTGACTCCCACACAACCACCATTCCATAAATGACTATTGATATTTACAGTCTAAGCACTCTCATGACACCCACCACCACAATAATGACTGTTGATATTTACAGTCCAAGCACTCCAATGTCCCCCACACACCCACCACCCCATGAATGACTGTTTATATTTACAGTCCAAGCTCTGTAATGACACTCACACACCCACCACCCTATGCATGACTGTTGATTTTTACAGTCCAAGCACTGTAATGAAACCCACACACCCACCAACCTATTAATGATGGTTGATATTTATAGTCCAAGCACTGTAATGACACCCACACATCCACCACCCCATTATTATTATTATTATTATTATAGAAGCTGTCATAGCCTCCCAACAGGGTGCAGACACATCAATAGATGGATCCACACAAAATACCTGGGGAGTACTGAAGAGAGACTACAACAACTAAGAAAAAAGGAAAGGGGCTACTGAGTACAGAGAGCCCAAAAGAGAAAACTAGTTGTCAATGAAAGCTTATACAAAAGAAAAGATATGATTTTTAAAAAATAAACAAACTACTGTTGCAATAAGACATTAACTTTAGATTTAAAACCAGTAATATCAGTTGACTGTACAACCTCGTTAGGCAGATGATTCCATAAGGTAATCATAGAAGGAATGAAAGAATGTTGATGGTTGAGATTTACAGGTCAAGAAATGTAATGACACAGACACACTCACAACTCCATGAAAGACTATTGATATTAACAGTCCAAGCACTGTAATGACACCCACACACCCACCACCCCATGAATGACTGTTGATATTTACAGTCCAAGCACTCTAATGACACCCACCGCCCAATGGATGACTGTTAATATTTGCAGTCCAAACACTGTAATGACACCCACACACCCACCACCCAATGAATGATGGTTGAAATTTACAGACCAAGAACTGTAATGACATAGACACACTCACCACCCCATGAATGACTATTGATATTACCAGTCCAAGCACTGTAATGACACCCAAACACCTACCATCCCATGAACGACTGTTGATATTTACATTCCAAGCTCTGTAATGGCAACCACACACCCATCACCCCATGAATGACTGTTGATATTTACATTGAAAGCACTGTAATGACACCCCCACACCCACCACCCCATGAATTATGGTTGATATTTACAGTCCAAGCACTGTAATGACACCCACACACCCACCACCCCATGAATGACTGTTGATATTTACAGTCCAAGCACTCTATTGTCACACACCCTATAAATGACTGTTGATATTTACAGTCTAAGCACTGTAATGACTTCCACACACCCACCACCCCAAGAATGACTATTGATATTTACAGTCCAAGCACTGTAATGACACTTACACATCCACCACCCCATGAATGACTGTAGATATTTACAGTCCAAGCTCTGTAATGACACTCACACACCCACCACCCTATGAATGACTGTTGAGATTTACAGTTCAAGCACTGTAATGATACCCACACACCCACCATCCCATGAAAGACTGTTGATATTTAAAGTCCAAGCACTGTAATGACAACCCAACACCAACCACTATTTGAATGACTTAATATTTACAGTCTTAGCACGGTAATGACACCCACACACCCACTACCTAATGAATAATGGTTAATATTTACAGTCCAAGAACTGTAATGACACCCAAACACTCACTACCCCATGAATGACTGTTGATATTTACAGTCAAAACACTGTAATGGCACCCACACACCCACCACCCCATGAATGACTGTTGATATTTACTGTCCAAGCACTGTAATGACACCCCGACACCCACAACCCCATGATTGACTGTTGATATTTGTAGTCCAAGCACTGTAATGCCACCTAAGCACCCACCACCCCATGAATGACTGTTGATATTTACAGTCCAAGCTCTGTAATGACACTGTCAAGGCTCGAATCGAAGAGTGGCATGTCGGCAACTTCTTCGAACATTTATGGATTCTAGCACCACCAAAATCAGAGGGATTGTAACAAACACAGTTTGAAGAAGACAAATATATTAAACACTTCACAACCCCAATATATAATACAGCACCACTCAAGGAGACTATCCCTTTCCCTACAACAATTAAGAGACAGCAGAGTCTCAAGAGTAGAGTAAACGGTTACACAATTAAAAGTTACCCAATGGTAGGAGTAACAATTATGAGACAGCAGTGTCTCAGGAATACACAATTGTAGGAGGCAGACCAGTCGCTGCCCAAGCGATAGATATGCTCCACAAGAGAAGGAGGCAGAGGAGGCTCAGAGCTCCTAACTGTTCAAAGTGCAGCTCCATTCTGCCACCAGTCAGTCGTCCATCCTAGACAAAACTTCGATTAGATCACGATGCCAGCATTGAGTAGTGTAGATGGCGCTGCCATCGATATCCCAAGGAAGGGGGGGGGGAGAGACGAAGAAACTGCTGATCAAGCGGTTAAATTCTTCTCGTCCTCCACTACTGCATCACATTACTATCTAGGAAACAGGAAAAGATTACTTAACTGGTACATGGGAATAAATGTGTATGAACAGGGTACACAGACAAGGAAACATAAGTTGATGTGAGAGACAGGAGTATTAATCCAGCTGTTGAAAATTTCGGCCCTTACAGACACCCACACACCCACCACCCCATGAATTAAAGTTGATATTTACAGTCCAAGCACTGTAATGACACCCACACACCCACCACCCCATGAATGACTGTTGATATTTTCAGTCCAAGCACTCTAATGACACCCACCACCCTATAAATGACTGTTGATATTTACAATCAAAACACTGTAATGACCACCACACACCTATCATTCCATGAATGACTGTTGATATTTACTGTCCAAGCACTGTAATGACACCCACACACACTTACCACCCCATGAATGACTGTTGATATTTACAGTCCAAGCACTGTAATGACAGCAACACACCCACCACCCAATAAATGACTGTTGATATTTACAGTCTAAGCACTGTAATGACACCCACACACCAACCAACCCATAAATGACTGTTAATATTTACAGTCTAATCACTGTAAAAACACCCATACACCCACAACCCTATGAAAGACTGTTGATATTTACAGTCCAAGCTCTGTAATGACACACACACCAACCACCTTAAGAATGACTGTTGATATTTACAGTCCAAGCACTGTAATGACACCCACACATCCAGCACCACATAAATGATGGTTGATATTTATAGTCCAAACACTGTAATGACACCCACAAACCCACCACCTCATATATATCTGTTGATATTTTCAGTCCAAGCACTGTAATGACATCCACACACCCACCAACACATGAATGACTGTTAATATTTACAGTCTGAGCACTGTAATGACACCAACACACCCTCCACACAATGAATGACTGTTGATATTTACAGTCCAAGCACTGTAATGACACCCTCACACCCACCTCCCCATAAATGACTGTTAATATTTACCGTCTAACACTGTAATGACACCCACACAACCACAACTCCAAGAATGACTGTTGATATTTACAGTCCAAGCAATGTAATGACACCCAAACAAAAACCACCCCATAATTAACTGTTGATATTAACAGTCCAAGCTCTGTAATGACACCCGAACACCCATCTCCCCATGAATTACTGTTGATATATACAGTCTAAGCACTGTAATGCCACCCACAACCATATAAATGACTGTTGAAATTTACAGTCCAAGCACTAATGACACACACACACCCACCACCCCATAAATGACTTGATATTTACAGTCCAAGCACTGTAATGACACCCACACACCTACCACCCCATGAATGACTGTTGATATTTACAGTCCAAAATCTATAATAACACCCACACACCCACAACCCCATGAATGACTGTTGATATTTACAGTCCAAGCATTGTAATGACACCCCCACACCCACCACCCCATAAATTATGGTTGATATCTACAGTCTAAGTACAGTAATGACACCCAAACACCCAACACCCCATGAATGACTGTTGATATTTACAGTCCAAGAACGATAATGAAACCCACCACCCTATGAATGACTGTTGATATTTACAATCAAAACACTGTAATAACACCCACACACCCACCTCCCCATAAATGACTGTTGATATTTACAGTCCAAGCACTGTAATGACACCTACACACCCACCACCCCATGAAAGACTGTTGATATTTTTAGTCAAAGCACTGTAATGGCATCCACACACCCACCACCTTATGAATAACTGTTAATATTTTCTGTCCAAGTGCTCTAATGACACCCACCACCCCATAATTGACTGTTAATATTTACAATCTGAGCACTGTAATGACAGTCACACACCCACCATCCTATGAATGACTGTTGATATTTACAGTCCAAACACTGTAATGAAACACACACACCCACCACCCCATATGTGATTGTTGATATTTATAGTCCAAGCACTGTAATGACTCCCACACACCCACCACCCCATGAATGACTTTTGATATTTTCAGTCCAAGCAATGTAATGACACCCACAAACCCACCACCCCATGAATTACTTTTGATATTTACTATCCAAGCCCTGTAATGACACCAACTGACCCATCACCCTATGAATGACTGTTTATATTTACTGTCCAAGCACAGTACTGACACACATACATCCACTACCCCATAAATGACTTGATATTTACGGTCTAAGATCTGTACTTACACCTACACACCCACCACCCCATGAATGATTGTTGATATTTACAGTCCAGGCAATGTAATGACACTCCCCCCCCACCAACCTAAGAATGACTGTTGATATTTAGAGTCCAAGCTATGTAATAGCACCGGCACACACCATGAATGACAGTTGGTATTTACAGTCCAAACATTTTATTAACACCCACACACTGACAACCCCATGAATAACTGTTGATATTTACAATCCCAACAGTGTAATGACACTCACACACCATCCACCCCATGAATGACTGTTAATATTTACAGTCCAAGCACTGTAATGACACCCACACACCCCCAACCCCATGAATGACAGTTGATATTTACCGTACAAGCATTGTAATGACACCCACACACCCACCACCCCATGAATGATGGTTGATATTCACAGTCCAAGCACTGTAATGACACCCCTACACCCACAACTAAATGAATAACTGTTGATATTTACAAATAAAGCACTGGAATGACACCCACACACCCACCACCCCATTAATGTCTGTTGATATTTACAGTCTAATTACTGTAATGAGACCCACAAACCCACCACCCCATGAATGGCTGTTGATATTTACAGTACAAGCACTGTAATGTCACCAACACACCCCATGAATGACAGTTGAAATTTACAGTCCAAGCACGGTAATGACACACACACACCAACCCATGAATGACTGTTGATATTTACAGTACAAGCACTGTAATGTCACTGACACACCCCATGAATGACAGTTGATATTTACAGTCCAAGCACTGTAATGTCAACGACACACGCCATGAATGACAGTTGATAATTACAGTCCAAGCACTGTAATGACACCCACACACCCACCACCCAAAGAATGACTGTTGATATTTACAATCCAAGCACTGTAATGACACCAACAACCCACCACCCCTTGAAAGACTGTTGATATTTACAGTCCAAGCATTGTAATGACACCCACACAAGCACCAACCCATGAACGACTGTTGATATTTATAGTCCAAGCACTGTAATGACACCCACACAACCACAACCCCATGAATGATGGTTAGTATTTACAGTACAAGCACTGTAATATAACCCACACACCCACCACCCCATAAAAGACTGTTAATATTTACAGTCCAAGCACTGTAATGACACCCACACACCCACCTTCCCATGAATGACTATTGATATTTACAGTCAAAGCACTGTAATGACACCAACACACCCACCACCCCATAAATGATTGTTGATATTTACAGTCCAAGCACAGGAATGACACCCGCACACCTACCACCCCATGCATGACTGTAGATATTTACAGTCCAACCACTGTAATGACACACAAACACCCACCACTCCATAAGAGACAGTTGATATTTACAGACCAAGCACTGTAATGGCACCCCAACACCCACCACCCCATGAATGGCTCTTGATATTTAAAGTCCAAACACTGTAATGACACACACAACCACTGCCATATGAATGACTGCTGATATTTACAGTCCAAGCACTGTAATGACACCCACCAACCCATAAATTACTGTTGATATTTAAAGTCCAAGCACTGTAATGACACCTATGCACCCAACACTCAATGAATGACTGTTGATATTTACTCTCCAAGCACTGTAATGACACCCACACACCCACCACTCCATGAATGACTATTGATATTTACTGTCCAAGCACTGTAATGACATCCACACACCCACCACCCCATGAATGACTTGATATTTACAGTCCAAGCATTGCAATGACACTCCCCTACCCATAAATGACTGTTGATATTTATAGTCAAAGCACTGAAATGACACCCATACACACACCACCCCATAAATGACTGTTGATACATACAGTTAATTAATGCGCTGTAATGACACCCACACACCAATCATGCCATGAATAACTTTTGATATTTACAGTCCTAGCACTGTAATGAAACCCACACACCCACCACCCCATGAATGATTGTTGATATTTACAGTCCAGACACTGTAATGACATCCCCCCCCACACCAACCTAAGAATGACAGTTGATATTTACAGTCCAAGAATTGTATTAACACCCACACACTAACCACCTCATGAATGACTGGTGATATTTACAGTCTAAGCTCTGTAATGACACTCACACACCATCCACCCCATTAATGACTATTGATATTTATAGTACAAGTATTGTAATGACTGCTACACACCCACCACTTAATGAATGACTGTTGATATTTACAGTCCAAGAACTGTAATGACACCCACACACCCCCAACCCCATGAATGACAGTTGATATTAACAGTCCAAGCATTGTAATGACACCCACACACCCACCACCCCATGAATGATGGTTGATATTCACAGTCCAAGCACTGTAATGACACCCCTACATCCACCACTAAATGAATAACTGTTGATATTTACAGATTAAGCGCTGTAATGACACCCACACACCCACCACCCTATAAATGTCTGTTGATACTTACAGTCCAATTACTGTAATGACACCCACACACCCACCACCCCATGAATTGCTGTTGATATTTACAGTACAAGCACTGTAATGTCACCGACGCACCCCATGAATGACAGTTGAAATTTACAGTCCAAGCACCGTAATGACACACACACACCAACCCATGAATGACTGTTGTTATTTACAGTACAAGCACTGTAATGTCACCGACACACCCCATGAATAACAGTTGATATTTTCAGTCCAAGCACTGTAATGTCACCAACACACCCCATGAATGACAGTTGATATTTACAGGCCAAGCACTCTAATGACATCCACCACCCTATAAATGACTGTTGATATTTACAATCAAAACACTGTAATGACCACCACACACCTATCATTCCATGAATGACTGTTGATATTTTCAGTCCAAGCACTCTAATGACACCCACCACCCTATAAATGACTGTTGATATATACAATCAAAACACTGTAATGACCACCACACACCTATCATTCCATAAATGACTGTTGATATTTACTGTCCAAGCACTGTAATGACACCCACACACACTTACCACCCCATGAATGACTGTTGATATTTACAGTCCAAGCACTGTAATGACAGCAACACACCCACCACCCAATAAATGACTGTTGATATTTACAGTCTAAGCACGGTAATGACACCCACACACCAACCACCCCATAAATGACTGTTAATATTTACAGTCTAATCACTGTAAAAACACCCATACACCCACAACCCTATGAAAGACTGTTGATATTTACAGTCCAAGCTCTGTAATGACACACACACCCACCACCTTAAGAATGACTGTTGATATTTACAGTCCGAGCACTGTAATGACACCCACACATCCAGCACCCCATAAATGATGGTTGATATTTATAGTCCAAACACTGTAATGACACCCACAAACCCACCACCTCATATATATCTGTTGATATTTTCAGTCCAAGCACTGTAATGACATCCACACACCCACCAACACATGAATGACTGTTAATATTTACAGTCTGAGCACTGTAATGACACCAACACACCCTCCACACAATGAATGACTGTTGATATTTACAGTCCAAGCACTGTAATGACACCCTCACACCCACCTCCCCATAAATGACTGTTAATATTTACCGTCTAACACTGTAATGACACCCACACAACCACAACTCCAAGAATGACTGTTGATATTTACAGTCCAAGCAATGTAATGACACCCAAACAAAAACCACCCCATAATTAACTGTTGATATTAACAGTCCAAGCTCTGTAATGACACCCGAACACCCATCTCCCCATGAATTACTGTTGATATATACAGTCTAAGCACTGTAATGCTACCCACAACCATATAAATGACTGTTGAAATTTACAGTCCAAGCATTAATGACACACACACACCCACCACCCCATAAATGACTTGATATTTACAGTCCAAGCACTGTAATGACACCCACACACCTACCACCCCATGAATGACTGTTGATATTTACAGTCCAAAATCTATAATAACACCCACACACCCACAACCCCATGAATGACTGTTGATATTTACAGTCCAAGCATTGTAATGACACCCTCACACCCACCACCCCATAAATTATGGTTGATATCTACAGTCTAAGTACAGTAATGACACCCAAACACCCGATACCCCATGAATGACTGTTGATATTTACAGTCCAAGAACGATAATGAAACCCACCACCCTATGAATGACTGTTGATATTTACAATCAAAACACTGTAATAACACCCACACACCCACCACCCCATAAATGACTGTTGATATTTACATTCCAAGCACTGTAATGACACCTACACACCCACCACCCCATGAAAGACTGTTGATATTTTTAGTCAAAGCACTGTAATGGCATCCACACACCCACCACCTTATGAATAACTGTTAATATTTTCTGTCCAAGTGCTCTAATGACACCCACCACCCCATAATTGACTGTTAATATTTACAATCTGAGCACTGTAATGACAGTCACACACCCACCATCCTATGAATGACTGTTGATATTTACAGTCCAAACACTGTAATGAAACACACACACCCACCACCCCATAAATGACTGTTGATATTTATAGTCCAAGCACTGTAATGACTCCCACACACCCACCACCCCATGAATGACTTTTGATATTTTCAGTCCAAGTACTGTAATGACACCCACAAACCCACCACCCCATGAATTACTTTTGATATTTACTATCCAAGCCCTGTAATGACACCAACTGACCCATCACCCTATGAATGACTGTTTATATTTACTGTCCAAGCACAGTACTGACACACATACATCCACTACCCCATAAATGACTTGATATTTACGGTCTAAGATCTGTACTTACACCTACACACCCACCACCCCATGAATGATTGTTGATATTTACAGTCCAGGCAATGTAATGACAAACCCCCCCCACCAACCTAAGAATGACTGTTGATATTTAGAGTCCAAGCTATGTAATAGCACCCGCACACACCATGAATGACAGTTGGTATTTACAGTCCAAACATTTTATTAACACCCACACACTGACAACCCCATGAATAACTGTTGATATTTACAATCCCAACAGTGTAATGACACTCACACACCATCCACCCCATGAATGACTGTTAATATTTACAGTCCAAGCACTGTAATGACACCCACACACCCAACACCTCATTAATGACTATTGATATTTATAGTACAAGCATTGTAATGACTCCCACACACCCACCACTTAATGAATGACTGTTGATATTTACAGTCCAAGCACTGTAATGACACCCACACACCCCCAACCAAATGAATAACAGTTGATATTTACCGTACAAGCATTGTAATGACACCCACAAACCCACCACCCCATGAATGATGGTTGATATTCACAGTCCAAGCACTGTAATGACACCCCTACACCCACAACTAAATGAATAACTGTTGATATTTACAGATAAAGCACTGGAATGACACCCACACACCCACCACCCCATTAATGTCTGTTGATATTTACAGTCTAATTACTGTAATGAGACCCACAAACCCACCACCCCATGAATAGCTGTTGATATTTACAGTACAAGCACTGTAATGTCACCAACACACCCCATGAATGACAGTTGAAATTTACAGTCCAAGCACGGTAATGACACACACACACCAACCCATGAATGACTGTTGATATTTACAGTACAAGCACTGTAATGTCACTGACACACCCCATGAATGACAGTTGATATTTACAGTCCAAGCACTGTAATGTCAACGACACACGCCATGAATGACAGTTGATAATTTCAGTCCAAGCACTGTAATGACACCCACACACCCACCACCCAAAGAATGACTGTTGATATTTACAATCCAAGCACTGTAATGACACCAACAACCCACCACCCCTTGAAAAACTGTTGATATTTACAGTCCAAGCATTGTAATGACACCCACACAAACACCAACCCATGAACGACTGTTGATAATTTTAGTCCAAGCACTGTAATGACACCCACACAACCACAACCCCATGAATGATGGTTAGTATTTACAGTCCAAGCACTGTAATATAACCCACACACCCACCACCCCATAAAAGACTGTTAATATTTACAGTCCAAGCACTGTAATGACACCCACACACCCACCTTCCCATGAATGACTATTGATATTTACAGTCAAAGCACTGTAATGACACCAACACACCCACCACCCCATAAATGATTGTTGATATTTACAGTCCAAGCACAGGAATGACACCCACACACCCACCACCCCATGAATGACTGTAGATATTTACAGTCCAACCACTGTAATGACAAACAAACACCCACCACTCCATAATTGACAGTTGATATTTACAGACCAAGCACTGTAATGACACCCCAACACCCACCACCCCATGAATGGCTCTTGATATTTAAAGTCCAAACACTGTAATGACACACACAACCACTGCCATATGAATGACTGCTGATATTTACAGTCCAAGCACTGTAATGACACCCACCAACCCATAAATTACTGTTGATATTTAAAGTCCAAGCACTGTAATGACACCTATGCACCCAACACTCAATGAATGACTGTTGATATTTACTCTCCAAGCACTGTAATGACACCCACACACCCACCACTCCATGAATGACTATTGATATTTACTGTCCAAGCACTGTAATGACATCCACACACCCACCACCCCATGAATGACTTGATATTTACAGTCCAAGCATTGCAATGACACTCCCCTACCCATAAATGACTGTTGATATTTATAGTCAAAGCACTGAAATGACACCCATACACACACCACCCCATAAATGACTGTTGATACATACAGTTAATTAATGCGCTGTAATGACACCCACACACCAATCATGCCATGAATAACTTTTGATATTTACAGTCCTAGCACTGTAATGAAACCCACACACCCACCACCCCATGAATGATTGTTGATATTTACAGTCCAAGCACTGTCATGACACCCATACACCCTCCGCCACATGAATGACTGTTGATATTAACAGTCCAAGCATAGTACTGACACGCATACATCTACTACCCCATGAATGACTTGGTATTTATGGTCCAAGATCTGTACTTACACCTACACACCCACCACCCCATGAATGATTGTTGATATTTACAGTAAAGGCACTGTAATGACATCCCCCCCCACACCAACCTAAGAATGACTGTTGATATTTAGAGTCCAAGCTCTATAATAGCACCCACACACACCATGAATGACAGTTGATATTTACAGTCCAAGAATTGTATTAACACCCACACACTAACCACCTCATGAATGACTGGTGATATTTACAGTCTAAGCTCTGTAATGACACTCACACACCATCCACCCCATTAATGACTATTGATATTTATAGTACAAGTATTGTAATGACTGCTACACACCCACCACTTAATGAATGACTGTTGATATTTACAGTCCAAGAACTGTAATGACACCCACACACCCCCAACCCCATGAATGACAGTTGATATTAACAGTCCAAGCATTGTAATGACACCCACACACCCACCACCCCATGAATGATGGTTGATATTCACAGTCCAAGCACTGTAATGACACCCCTACATCCACCACTAAATGAATAACTGTTGATATTTACCGATTAAGCGCTGTAATGACACCCACACACCCACCACCCTATAAATGTCTGTTGATACTTACAGTCCAATTGCTGTAATGACACCCACACACCCACCACCCCATGAATTGCTGTTGATATTTACAGTACAAGCACTGTAATGTCAACGACACACCCCATGAATGACAGTTGAAATTTACAGTCCAAGCACCGTAATGACACACACACACCAACCCATGAATGACTGTTGTTATTTACAGTACAAGCACTGTAATGTCACCGACACACCCCATGAATAACAGTTGATATTTTCAGTCCAAGCTCTGTAATGTAACCAACACACCCCATGAATGACAGTTGATATTTACAGGCCAAGCACTGTAATGACACCCACACACCCACCACCCAATGAATGACTGTTGATATTTACAATCCAAGCACTGTAATGAAACCAACAACCCACCACCCTTTGAATGACTGTTGATATTTACAGACCATAGCATTGTAATGACACCCACACACCCACCAACCCATGAATGACTGTTGATATTTACAGTCCAATCCCTGTAATGACACCCACACAACCACAACCCCATGAATGATGGTTAGTATTTACAGTCCAAGCACTGTTATATGATCCACACACCCACCACCCCATGAAAGATTGTTAATATTTACAGTCCAAGCACTGTATGACACCCACACACCCACTTTCCCATGAATGACTGTTGATATTTACAGTCAAAGCACTGTAATGACACCCACACACACACCACCCATGAATGACTGTTGATATTTACAGTCCAATCACTGTAATGACACCCACACACCCACCACCCCATAAATGGTTGTTGATATTTACAGTCCAAGCAGTGTAATGACACCCACCACCCATGAATGACTGTTGATATTTACACACCAAGCACTGAAAAGACACCCACCATCCCTATGTATGACTGTTGATATTTAGTCCAAGCACTGTAATCACACCCACTCATCCCATGAATGACTGTTGATATTTACAGTCCAAGCACTCTAATGACACCCACACATCCACCACCCCATAAATGATTGTTGTTATTTATAGTCCAAGCACTGTAATGACACCCACACACCCACCACCCCATGAATGACTGTTGATATTTTACAGTCCAAGCAAAGAAATGACACCCAAACAAACAAAACCCCATGAATGACTGTTGATATTTACATTCCAAGCACTGTAATATCCCCCCAAAACCCACCACCCCATGAATGACTGTTGATATTTACAGTCCAAGCACAGAAATGATACCTATACATCCACCACCCATGAATGACTGTTGATATTTACAGTCCAAGCACTTTAATGACACTCACACACACACCACCTTATGATTAACTGTTGATGTTTACAGTCCAAGCAATGTAATGACACACACACACCCAACACCCCATAAATGACTGTTGATATTTATAGTCCAAGCACTGTAATGACTCCCACACACCCACCACCCCATGAATGACTTTTGATATTTTCAGTCCAAGCACTGTAATGACACCCACAAACCCACCACCCCATGAATTACTTTTGATATTTACTGTCCAAGCCCTGTAATGACACCAACTGACCCATCACCCTATGAATGACTGTTTATATTTACTGTCCAAGCACAGTACTGACACACATACATCCACTACCCCATAAATGACTTGATATTTACGGTCTAAGATCTGTACTTACACCTACACACCCACCACCCCATGAATGATTGTTGATATTTACAGTCCAGGCAATGTAATGACACTCCCCCCCCACCAACCTAAGAATGACTATTGATATTTAGAGTCCAAGCTATGTAATAGCACCAGCACACACCATGAATGACAGTTGGTATTTACAGTCCAAACATTTTATTAACACCCACACACTGACAACCCCATGAATAACTGTTGATATTTACAATCCCAACAGTGTAATGACACTCACACACCATCCACCCCATGAATGACTGTTAATATTTACAGTCCAAGCACTGTAATGACACCCACACACCCAACACCTCATTAATGAATATTGATATTTATAGTACAAGCATTGTAATGACTCCCACACACCCACCACTTAATGAATGACTGTTGATATTTACAGTCCAAGCACTGTAATGACACCCACACACCCCCAACCCCATGAATGACAGTTGATATTTACCGTACAAGCATTGTAATGACACCCACACACCCACCACCCCACGAATGATGGTTGATATTCACAGTCCAAGCACTGTAATGACACCCCTACACCCACCACTAAATGAATAACTGTTGATATTTACAGATTAAGCACTGGAATGACACCCACACACCCACCACCACATTAATGTCTGTTGATATTTACAGTCTAATTACTGTAATGAGACCCACAAACCCACCACCCCATGAATGGCTGTTGATATTTACAGTACAAGCACTGTAATGTCACCAACACACCCCATGAATGACAGTTGAAATTTACAGTCCTAGCACGGTAATGACACACACACACCAACCCATGAATGACTGTTGATATTTACAGTACAAGCACTGTAATGTCACTGACACACCCCATGAATGACAGTTGATATTTACAGTCCAAGCACTGTAATGTCAACGACACACGCCATGAATGACAGTTGATAATTACAGTCCAAGCACTGTAATGACACCCACACACCCACCACCCAATGAATGACTGTTGATATTTACAATCCAAGCACTGTAATGACACCAACAACCCACCACCCCTTGAAAGACTGTTGATATTTACAGTCCAAGCATTGTAATGACACCCACACAAACACCAACCCATGAACGACTGTTGATATTTATAGTCCAAGCACTGTAATGACACCCACACAACCACAACCCCATGAATGATGGTTAGTATTTACAGTTCAAGCACTGTAATATAACCCACACACACACCATCCCATAAAAGACTGTTAATATTTACAGTCCAAGCACTGTAATGACACCCACACACCCACCTTCCCAGGAATGACTATTGATATTTACAGTCAAAGCACTGTAATAACACCAACACACCCACCACCCCATAAATGATTGTTGATATTTACAGTCCAAGCAATGTAATGACACCCACACACCCACTACCCCATGAATGACTGGGGATATTCATAGTCCAAGCACAGGAATGACACCCACACACCCACCACCCCATGAATGACTGTAGATATTTACAGTCCAACCACTGTAATGACACACAAACACCCACCACTCCATAAGAGACAGTTGATATTTACAGACCAAACACTGTAATGACACCCCAACACCCACCACCCCATTAATGGCTCTTGATATTTAAAGTCCAAACACTGTAATGACACACACAACCACTGCCATATGAATGACTGCTGATATTTACAGTCCAAGCACTGTAATGACACCCACCAACCCATAAATTACTGTTGATATTTAAAGTCCAAGCACTGTAATGACACCTATGCACCCAACACTCAATGAATGACTGTTGATATTTAATCTCCAAGCACTGTAATGACACCCACACACCCACCACTCCATGAATGACTATTGATATTTACTGTCCAAGCACTGTAATGACATCCACACACCCACCACCCCATGAATGACTTGATATTTACAGTCCAAGCATTGCAATGACACTCCCCTACCCATAAATGACTGTTGATATTTATAGTCAAAGCACTGAAATGACACCCATACACACACCACCCCATAAATGACTGTTGATACATACAGTTAATTAATGCGCTGTAATGACACCCACACACCAATCATGCCATAAATAACTTTTGATATTTACAGTCCTAGCACTGTAATGAAACCCACACACCCACCACCCCATGAATGATTGTTGATATTTACAGTCCAAGCACTGTCATGACACCCATACACCCTCCGCCTCATGAATGACTGTTGATATTAACATTCCAATCATAGTACTGACACGCATACATCCACTACCCCATGAATGACTTGGTATTTATGGTCCAAGATCTGTACTTACGCCTACACACCCACCACCCCATGAATGATTGTTGATATTTACAGTCCAGGCACTGTAATGACATCCCCCCCCCACCAACCTAAGAATGACTGTTGATATTTAGAGTCCAAGCTCTATAATAGCACCCACACACACCATGAATGACAGTTGATATTTACAGTCCAAGAATTGTATTAACACCCACACACTAACCACCTCATGAATGACTGGTGATATTTACAGTCTAAGCTCTGTAATGACACTCACACACCATCCACCCCATGAATGACTGTTGATATTTATATTCCATGCACTGTAATGAGACCTACACACCAACCACCCCATAAATGACTATCAATATTTACGGTCCAAACACTGTAATGACACTCATACACCATCCACCCAATGAATGACTGTTAATATTTACAGTCCAAGCAAAGTAATGACACCCACACACCCAACACCCCATTAATGACTATTGATATTTATAGTACAAGTATTGTAATGACTGCTACACACCCACCACTTAATGAATGACTGTTGATATTTACAGTCCAAGCACTGTAATGACACCCACACACCCCCAACCCCATGAATGACAGTTGATATTTACAGTCCAAGCATTGTAATGACACCCACACACCCACCACCCCATGAATGATGGTTGATATTCACAGTCCAAGCACTGTAATGACACCCCTACATCCACCACTAAATGAATAACTGTTGATATTTACAGATTAAGCACTGTAATGACACCCACACACCCACCACCCTATAAATGTCTGTTGATACTTACAGTCCAATTACTGTAATGACACCCACACACCCACCACCCCATGAATTGCTGTTGATATTTACAGTACAAGCACTGTAATGTCACCGACACACCCCATGAATGACAGTTGAAATTTTCAGTCCAAGCACCGTAATGACACACACACACCAACCCATGAATGACTGTTGTTGTTTACATTACAAGCACTGTAATGTCACCGACACACCCCATGAATAACAGTTGATATTTACAGTCCAAGCACTGTAATGTCACCAACACACCCCATGAATGACAGTTGATATTTACAGTTCAAGCACTGTAATCACACCCACACATCCCATGAATGACTGTTGATATTTACAGTACAAGCACTCTAATGACACCCACACATCCACCACCCCATAAATGATGGTTGTTATTTATAGTCCAAGCACTGTAATGACACCCACACACCCACCACCCCATGAATGACTGTTGATATTTTACAGTCCAAGCAAAGAAATGACACCCACACACCCACTACCCCATGAATGACTGGGGATGTTCATAGTCCATGCACAGGAATGACACCCACACACCCACCACCCCATGAATGACTGTTGATATTTACAGTTCAGGCACTGTCATGACACCCACACACCCAACACCCCATGAATGACTGTTGATTTTAACAGTCCAAGCACAGTACTGACACACACACACCCACCACTCCATGAATGACTTAATATTTACAGTCCAAGATCTGTAATTACACCTACACACCCACCACCCCATGAATGATTGTTGATATTTACAGTGCAGGCACTGTAATGACACACCCCCATTAACCTATAAATGACTGTTGATATTTACAGTCCAAGCCCTGTAATAGCACCAACACACACCATAAATGACAGTTGATATTTACAGTCAAAACAGCACTGCAATGACATCCACACAACCACCACCCCATGAATGACTGTTGATATCTACAATCCAAGTACTGTAATGACACCCACACACCCACCACCCCATGAATGACTGTTGATATTTACTATCCAAGCACTGTATTAACACCCACACACTGACAACCATATGCATAACTGTTAATATTTACATTCAAAACACGGTAATGACACTCACACAATATCCAACCTATGAATAACTGTTAATATTTACAGTCAAAGCACTGTAATGACACCCAAACACCATCCACCCCATGAATGACTGTTGATATTTACAGTCCTAGCACTGTAATGACACCCACACATCCACCACCCCATTAATGACCATTGATATTTATAGTCCAAGCACTGTAATGACACACACACACCCACCACCCCATAAATGTCTGTTGATATTAACAGTCCAAGCACTGTAATAACACCAACACACTTAATATACCATGAATGACTGTTGATATTTACAGTCCAAGCACTGTAATAACACCCACTATCCCATGAATGACTGTTGATATTTAAAGTCCAAGCACTGTAATGACACACACACCCACCATCCCATAAATGACGGTTGATATTTACACTCCAAGCACTGTAATGCAACACACACACCCACCAACCCATGAATGACGGTTGATATTCACAGTCCGAGAACTGTAATGACACCCCTACACCCACCACTAAATGAATATCTGTTGATATTTACAGACCAAGAACTGTAATGACACCCACACACCTACCACCCTATGAATATCTGTTGATATTTACAGTCCAATCACTGTAATGACACCGACACACCCAACACCCCATGAATAACTGTTGATATTTACACTCCAAGCACTGTAATGACACCCACACACCCACCACCCCATGAATGACTGTTGATATTTACAGTCCAAGCACTGTTATGACACCCACACACCCACCTCTCCATGAATGACTATTGATATTTACTTTCCAAGTACTCTAATGACGCCCATACACCCATAATCCAATGAATGACTTGATATTTACAGTCCAAGCACTGCAATGACACTCCCCTCCCCATGAATGACTGTTGATATTAACAGTTAAAGCACTGAAATAAAACCCACACAATACCACCCCATAATTGACTGTTGATACATACAGTTAAAGCACTGTAATGACACCCACACACCATCCACCCCATGAATGACTGATTATATTTTTAGTCCAAGCACTGTAATGACACCCACTTACTCCCCACCTTATGAATGACTGTTGATATTAACAGTCCAAGCACTGTAATGACACCAACACACTTACCATACCATAAATAACTGTTGACATTTACAGTCCAAGCACTGTAATGACACCCACACACCCACCACCCTTTGAATGACTGTTGATATTTACAGTCCAAGCACTGTAATAACACCCACCATCCTATGAAAGACTGTTTATATTTGTAGTCCAAGCACTGTAATGACACCCTCACACCCACCAACCCATAAATGACTGTTGATATATACAGTCCAAGCACTGTAATCACACCCACACACCCACCACCCTATCAATGACCATTGATATTTACAGTCCAAACATTGTAATGACACCAACACACCCACAGCCCATAAATGTCTGTTAATATTTACAGTCCAATCAATGTAATGACACCCACACATCCACCACCCCATGAATGACTGTTGATATTTACAGTCCAAGTACTGTAATGACACCAACACATCCACCACCCTATGAATGACTGTTGATATTTACAGTCCAAGCACTGTAATGACACACACCACCCCATGAATGATTTGATATTTACACTCGAAGCACTGTAATTACACCTACATACCCACCACCCCTTAAATGACTGTTGATATTTACAGTCCAAGCACTGTAATGACAAACACTCCCACCAACCTATGAATGACTGTTGATAATTACACTCCAATATCTGTAATTGCACCCACACACACCATGAATGACAATTGATATTTACAGTCCAAGCACTGTAATGACACCCACACAATGACTACCCCATGATTGACTGTTGATATTTACAGTCTAAGCACTGTAATGACACCCACACACCCACCAACCCATTAATGACTGTTGATATTTACATTCCATGCAAAATAATGAGACCCACAGACCAACCACACCATGAATGACTGTTGATATTGACAGTCCAAGCACTTTAATGACACTCACACACCATCAACCCCTTGAATGCTTGTTGATATTTACAGTCCAGGCAATGAAATGACACCCCCACACCCACCACCCCATTAATGACTATTGATATTTATAGTCCATGCACTGTAATGACACCCACACACCACCACCCAATAAATAACTGTTAATATTTCAGTCCAAGCACTGTAATAACACCCAAACACCCACCACCCCATGAAAGACTGTTAATATTTACAATCCAAACACTGTAATGACACCCACAAACCCACCACCCCATGAATGACTTTTGATATATACAGTTAAAGCACTGTAATGACACTCACCACACCATGAATGGCTGTTGATATTTACAGTCAAAGAACTGTAATGACACCCACCACACCATGAATGATGGTTGATATTTACAGTCCAAGCACTGTCATGACAGCTACACACCCACCACCCCATGAATGACTGTTGATATATATTAACAGTCTAAGCACTGTAATGACACACAAACACCCACCACCCAATAAATGACAGTTGATATTTACAGTCCAAGCTCTGTAATGACACCCACACATCCACCAACCCATGAATGACTGTTGATATTTACATTCCAAGCACTGTATTAACACCCACACACTGACAACCATATGCATAACTGTTGATATTTACATTCAAAACACGGTAACGACACTCACACACCATCTACCCTATGAATAACTGTTAATATTTACAGTCAAAGCACTGTAATGTCACCCAAACACCATCCACCCGATGAATGACTGTTGATATTTACAGTCCTAGCACCGTAATGACACCCACACATCCACCACCCCATTAATGACCATTGATATTTATAGTCCAAGCACTGTAATGTCACACACACACCCACCACCCCATAAATGTCTGTTGATATTAACAGTCCAAGCACTGTAATAACACCAACACACTTACTATACCATGAATGAACGTTGATATTTACAGTCCAAGCACTGTAATAACACCCACTATCCTATTAATGACTGTTGATATTTAAAGTCCAAGCACTGTAATGACACACATACCCACCATCCCATAAATGACGGTTGATATTTACACTCCAAGCACTGTAATGCAACACACACACCCACCAACCCATGAATGACGGTTGATATTCACAGTCCGAGAACTGTAATGACACCCCTACACCCACCACTAAATGAATATCTGTTGATATTTACAGACCAAGCACTATAAGGACACCCACACACCTACCACCCCATGAATATCTGTTGATATTTACAGTCCAATCACTGTAATGACACCGACACACCCAACACCCCATGAATAACTGTTGATATTTACACTCCAAGCACTGTAATGACACCCACACACCCACCACCCCATGAATGACTGTTGATATTTACAGTCCAAGCACTGTAATGACACCCACACACCTACCTCTCCATGAATGACTATTGATATTTACTGTCCAAGTACTCTAATGACGCCCATACACCCATCACCCCATGAATGACTTGATATTTACAGTCCAAGCACTGCAATGACACTCCCCTCCCCATGAATGACTGTTGATATTAACAGTTAAAGCACTGAAATAAAACCCACACACACACCACCCCATAAATGACTGTTGATACATACAGTTAAAGCACTTTAATGACACCCACACACCAATCATGCCATGAATGACTTTTGATATTTACAGTCCTAGCACTGTAATGAAACCCACACACTCACCACCCCATGAATGACTGTTGATATTTAGTGTCTATGCACTGTAATGACACTCAAACACCATCCACTCCATGACTGACTGTTGATATTTACATTCCAAGCTCTGTAATGAGACCTACTCACCTCCAACCCCATAAATGACAGTTGATATTTACAGTCTAAGCTTTGTAATGACACCCACACACCCACCATCTTATGAATGTCTGTTGATATTAACAGTCCAAGCAATGTAATGACACTCACACACTTTCCATCCCATGAATGACTGTTGATATTTACAGCCCAAGCACTGTAATGACACCCACACACCCACCACCCTTTGAATGACTGTTGATATTGACAGTCCAAGCCCTGTAATAACACCCACCATCCCATGAATGACTGTTGATAATTACAGTCCAAGCATGGTAATGACACCCACACACCCACCATCCCATGAATGACTGTTAATATTTACAGCCCAAGCACTGTAATGACACCCACACACCCACCATCTCATAAATGACTGTTGATATTTACAGTCCAAGCACTGTAATGACACCCACACACACACCACCCCATGAATGATGGTTAATATTCACAGTCCAAGCACTGTAATGACACCCCCACACCCACCACTGAATGAATGACTCTTGATATATACAGACCCAGCACTGTAATGACACCCACACACCCCATGAATGATTGTTGATATCTACAATTTAAGTACTGTAATGACACCCACCACCACATGAATGACTGTTTATATTTACAGTCCAAACACTGTAATGACACTCACACACCATCCACCCCATGAATGACTGTTGATTTTTACAGTCCAAGCACTGTAATGACACCAACACATCCACCACCCCATTAATGACCATTGATATTTATAGTCCAAGCACTGTACTGAAAACCACACACCCACCACCCAATGAATAACTGTTGATATATACAGTCCAAGCGCTGTAATGACACACACACCCACCAACCCATGAATGACTGTTGATATTTACAGTACAAGCACTATAATGTCACCGACACACCCCATTAATGACAGTTGATATGTACAGTCCAAGCACTGTAATGACACACACACATACACCAACCCATAAATGACTGTTGATATTTATTGTACAAGCACTGTAATGTCACCGACACACTCCATGAATGACAGTTGATATTTACAGTCCAAGCACTGTAATGACACCAACACACCCACCAACCAATGAATGACTGTTGATATTTACAATCCAAGCAGTGTAATGACACCAAACACCCACCACCCCATGAATGACTGTTGATATTTACAGTCCAAGCATTGTAATGACACCCACACACCAACAAACCCATGAATGATTAATAATATTTACAGTCCAAGCACTGTAATGACACCCACACAACCATAACCCCATTAATGATGGTTAATATATACAGTCCAAGCACTGTAATATCACCCTTACACCCACCACCCCATGAATGACTGTTGATATTTACAGTCCAAGCACTGTATTGACACCCACAAACTGACCACCCCATGATTGACTGTTGATATTTACAGTCTAAGCACTGTAATGACACCGACACACCCACCAACCCATAAATGACTGTTGATATTTACATTCCATGCACTGTAATGAGAACCACACAACAACCACCCCATTAATAACTATTTAATTTTACAGTCTAAGCATTGTAATGACACTCACACACCATCCACCCCATGAATGACTGATTATATTTTTAGTCCAAGCACTGTAATGACACCCACTTACCCCCCACCTTATGAATGACTGTTGATATTTACAGTCCAAGCATTGTAATGACACCAACACACCCACCACCCCATGAATGTATGTTGATATTAACAGTCCAAGCACTGTAATGACACCAACACACTTACCATACCATAAATAACTGTTGATATTTACAGTCCAAGCACTGTAATGACACCCACACACCAACCACCCTTTGAATGACTGTTGATATTTACAGTCCAAGCACTGTAATAACACCCACCATCCTATGAATGACTGTTTATATTTGTAATCCAAGCACTGTAATGACACCCTCACACCCACCAACCCATAAATGCCTGTTGATATATACAGTCCAAGCACTGTAATCACACCCACACACCCACCATCTCATAAATGACTGTTGATATTTACAGTCCAAGCACTGTAATGACACCCACACACACACCACCCCATGAATGATGGTTAATATTCACAGTCCAAGCACTGTAATGACACCCCCACACCCACCACTGAATGAATGACTCTTGATATATACAGACCAAGCACTGTAATGACACCCACACACCCCATGAATGATTGTTGATATCTACAATTCAAGTACTGTAATGACACCCACCACCACATGAATGACTGTTTATATTTACCGTCCAAACACTGTAATAACACTCACACACCATCCACCCCATGAATAACTGTTGATTTTTACAGTCCAAGCACTGTAATGACACCAACACATCCACCACCCCATTAATGACCATTGATATTTATAGTCCAAGCACTGTACTGACACCCACACACCCACCACCCAATGAATAAATGTTGATATATACACTCCAAGCACTGTAATGACACACACACCCACCAACCCATGAATGACTGTTGATATTTACAGTACAAGCACTATAATGTCACCGACACACCCCATTAATGACAGTTGATATTTACAGTCCAAGCACTGTAATGACACACACACATACACCAACCCATAAATGACTGTTGATATTTATTGTACAAGCACTGTAATGTCACCGACACACTCCATGAATGACAGTTGATATTTACAGTCCAAGCACTGTAATGACACCAACACACCCACCAACCAATGAATGACTGTTGATATTTACAATCCAAGCAGTGTAATGACACCAAACACCCACCACCCCATGAATGACTGTTGATATTTACAGTCCAAGCATTGTAATGACACCCACACACCAACAAACCCATGAATGATTAATAATATTTACAGTCCAAGCACTGTAATGACACCCACACAACCATAACCCCAGTAATGATGGTTAATATATACAGTCCAAGCACTGTAATATCACCCTTACACCCACCACCCCATGAATGACTGTTGATATTTACAGTCCAAGCACTGTATTGACACCCACAAACTGACCACCACATGATTGACTGTTGATATTTACAGTCTAAGCACTGTAATGACACCGACACACCCACCAACCCATAAATGACTGTTGATATTTACATTCCATGCACTGTAATGAGAACCACACAACAACCACACCATTAATGACTATTTAATTTTACAGTCTAAGCATTGTAATGACACTCACACACCATCCACCCCATGAATGACTGATTATATTTTTAGTCCAAGCACTGTAATGACACCCACTTACCCCCCACCTTATGAATGACTGTTGATATTTACAGTCCAAGCATTGTAATGACACCAACACACCCACCACCCCATGAATGTATGTTGATATTAACAGTCCAAGCACTGTAATGACACCAACACACTTACCATACCATAAATAACTGTTGATATTTACAGTCCAAGCACTGTAATGACACCCACACACCAACCACCCTTTGAATGACTGTTGATATTTACAGTCCAAGCACTGTAATAACACCCACCATCCTATGAATGACTGTTTATATTTGTAATCCAAGCACTGTAATGACACCCTCACACCCACCAACCCATAAATGCCTGTTGATATATACAGTCCAAGCACTGTAATCACACCCACACACCCACCATCTCATAAATGACTGTTGATATTTACAGTCCAAGCACTGTAATGACACCCACACACACACCACCCCATGAATGATGGTTAATATTCACAGTCCAAGCACTGTAATGACACCCCCACACCCACCACTGAATGAATGACTCTTGATATATACAGACCAAGCACTGTAATGACACCCACACACCCCATGAATGATTGTTGATATCTACAATTCAAGTACTGTAATGACACCCACCACCACATGAATGACTGTTTATATTTACCGTCCAAACACTGTAATAACACTCACACACCATCCACCCCATGAATAACTGTTGATTTTTACAGTCCAAGCACTGTAATGACACCAACACATCCACCACCCCATTAATGACCATTGATATTTATAGTCCAAGCACTGTACTGACACCCACACACCCACCACCCAATGAATAAATGTTGATATATACACTCCAAGCACTGTAATGACACACACACCCACCAACCCATGAATGACTGTTGATATTTACAGTACAAGCACTATAATGTCACCGACACACCCCATTAATGACAGTTGATATTTACAGTCCAAGCACTGTAATGACACACACACATACACCAACCCATAAATGACTGTTGATATTTATTGTACAAGCACTGTAATGTCACCGACACACTCCATGAATGACAGTTGATATTTACAGTCCAAGCACTGTAATGACACCAACACACCCACCAACCAATGAATGACTGTTGATATTTACAATCCAAGCAGTGTAATGACACCAAACACCCACCACCCCATGAATGACTGTTGATATTTACAGTCCAAGCATTGTAATGACACCCACACACCAACAAACCCATGAATGATTAATAATATTTACAGTCCAAGCACTGTAATGACACCCACACAACCATAACCCCAGTAATGATGGTTAATATATACAGTCCAAGCACTGTAATATCACCCTTACACCCACCACCCCATGAATGACTGTTGATATTTACAGTCCAAGCACTGTATTGACACCCACAAACTGACCACCACATGATTGACTGTTGATATTTACAGTCTAAGCACTGTAATGACACCGACACACCCACCAACCCATAAATGACTGTTGATATTTACATTCCATGCACTGTAATGAGAACCACACAACAACCACACCATTAATGACTATTTAATTTTACAGTCTAAGCATTGTAATGACACTCACACACCATCCACCCCATGAATGACTGATTATATTTTTAGTCCAAGCACTGTAATGACACCCACTTACCCCCCACCTTATGATTGACTGTTGATATTTACAGTCCAAGCATTGTAATGACACCAACACACCCACCACCCCATGAATGTATGTTGATATTAACAGTCCAAGCACTGTAATGACACCAACACACTTACCATACCATAAATAACTGTTGATATTTACAGTCCAAGCACTGTAATAACACCCACCATCCTATGAATGACTGTTTATATTTGTAATCCAAGCACTGTAATGACACCCTCACACCCACCAACCCATAAATGACTGTTGATATATACAGTCCAAGCACTGTAATCACACCCACACACCCACCACCCCATCAATGACCGTTGATATTTACAGTCCAAATATTGTAATGACACCCACACACCCACAGCCCATAAATGTCTGTTAATATTTACAGTCCAATCAATGTAATGACACCCACACATCCACCACCCCATGAATGACTGTTGATATTTACAGTCCAAGTACTGTAATGACACCTATCATCCCATGAATGACTGTTGATATTTGCAGTCCAAGCACTGTATTGACACTAACACATCCACCACCCCATGAATGACTGTTGATATTTAGAGTCCAAGCACTGTAATGACACACACCACCCCATGAATGATTTGATATTTACACTCGAAGCACTGTAATTACACCTACATACCCACCACCCCTTGAATGACTGTTGATATTTACAGTCCAAGCACTGTAATGACAAACACTCCCACTAACCTATGAATGACTGTTGATAATTACACTCCAATCTCTGTAATAGCACCCACACACACCATGAATGACAATTGATATTTACAGTCCAAGCACTGTAATGACACCCACACACTTACTACCCTATGATTGACTGTTGATATTTACAGTCTAAGCACTGTAATGACACCCACACACCCACCAACCCATTAATGACTGTTGATATTTACATTCCATGCAAAGTAATGAGACCCACACACCAAGCACCCCATGAATGACTGTTGATATTGACAGTCCAAGCACTGTAATGACACTCACACACCATCAACCCCTTGAATGCTTGTTGATATTTACAGTCCAGGCAATGAAATGACACCCTCACACCCACCACCCCATTAATGACTATTGATATTTATAGTCCATGCACTGTAATGACACCCACACACCACCACCCAATAAATAACTGTTAATATTTCAGTCCAAGCACTGTAATAACACCCAAACACCCACCACCCCATGAATGACTATTAATATTTACAATCCAAACACTGTAATGACACCCACACACCCACCACCCCATGAATGACTGTTGATATATACAGTTAAAGCACTGTAATGACACTCACCACACCATGAATGGCTGTTGATATTTACAGTCAAAGAACTGTAATGACACCCACCTCCCTAAGAATGACGGTTGATATTTACAGTCTAAGCACTGTAATGACAGCTTCATACCCACCACCCCATTGATGACTGTTGAAATATATTAACAGTCTAAGCACTGTAATGACACACAAACACCCACCACCCAATAAATGACAGTTGATATTTACAGTCCAAGCACTGTAATGACACCCACACATCCACCAACCCATGAATGACTGTTGATATTTACAGTCCAAGCACTGTAATGACACCCAAACACCCACCACCCCATGAATGACTGTTGATATATACAGTCCAAGCACTGTAATGACACTCACCACACCATGAATAGCTGTTGATATTTAAAGTCAAAGAACTGTAATGACACCCACCACCCCATTAATGACCATTGTGTGTGTGGACTGGATATATAAAGAGTTATTCATGGGAAGGTGGGTGTTTGGGTATCATTACAGTGATTGGACTATAAATATCAACAGTCATTCATGGGATGGTACGTGTGTGGGTGTCATTACAGTGCTTGGACTGAAATATCAACAGTTATTCATTGAGTGGTGGGTGTGTGGGTGTCATTACAGTGCATAGACTATGATTATCAATGGTTATTAATGGGGTGGTGGGTGTCATTACTGTGTTTGGACTGTAAATATCAACAGTCATTCATGGGAAGGTGGGTGTGTGGATATCATTACAGTGCTTGGACAGTAAATATCAACAGTCATTTATGGGGTGGTGTGTGTGTGGGTGATATTACAGTTCTTGGACTGTTAATATCATTAGACATTCATGGGGTGGTGGGTGTGTGGGTATCATTACAATGCTTGGACTGTAAATATCAACAGTGATTTATGGGGTGGGTGGTGTGTGGGTGTCAGAACAGTGCTTGAACTGTAAATATCAACAGTTATTCATTGGGTGGTGGGTTTGTGGGTGTCATTACAGTGCTTGGACTATAAATAACAATGGTCATTATTGGGGTGGAGGGTGTGTGGGTGTCATTACAGTGCTTGGACTGTAAATATCAACAGTCATTCATGGGGTGGATGGTGTGTTAGTCTCATTACAATGCTTGGACTGTAAATATCAACAGTCATTCATGGGGTGGTTTGTGTGTGGGTCTCATTACAGTGCTTGAAATGTAAATATCAATAGTCATTTATTGGTTGGTGGGTGTGTGGGTGTCATTACAGTGCTTAGAGTGTAAATATTAACAGTCAATCATGGGGTGATCAGTGTGTGGGTGTCAATGCAGTGCTTGGATTGTAAATATCAACAGTCATTCATGGGGTGGTGGGTGTGTGGGTATCATTACAGTGCTTGGATTGTAAATATCAACAGTCATTCATGGAGTGGTGGGTGTCTGGGTGTCATTACAGTACTTGGACTGTAAATATCAACTGTCATTCATGGGGTGTGTGGGTGCTATTACAGAATTTGGATTGTAAATATCAAGTCATTCATAGGTTGGTGGGAGTGTGTGTCATTACAGTGCTTGGACTGTAAATATCAACTTTCATTCAGTGGGTGGTGGGTGTGTAGGTGTGTAATGACAGTGCTTGGAGTGTAAATATCTAGTCATTCATGGGGTGGTGGGTGTCATTTCAGTGTTTGGACTGTAAATATCAACAGTCATTAATGGGGTGGTGGGTGTCATTACAGTTCTTTGACTGTAAATATCAACAGCTATTCATGGTGTGGTGAGTGTAATGACACCCACACACTTACCATTCCATGATTGACTGTTGATATTTGCAGTCCAAGCGCAGTAATGACACCCACACACCCAACATCCTTTAAATGACTGTTGATATTTACAGTACAAGCACTGTAATGACACCAACCACCCCATGAATGATGGTTGATATTTACACTCCAAGCACTGTAATGACACCAACACACCCACGACCCCATGAATGACTGTTGATATTTACAGTCCAAGCATTGTAATGACACTCACCACCCCATGAATGACTGTTGGTATTTTCAGTTCAAGCATTGTAATAACACTCACAGACTAACCACCCCATGAATGATTGTTGATATTTACAGTCCAAGCACTGTAATGACACCCACACACCCACCACCCCATTAATGACTGTTTATATATATAGTCCAAGCACTTTAATGACACCCACACACCCACCACCTCACGAATGACTGTTTATATTTACAGTCCAAGCACTGTAATGACACTAACCACCCCATGAATGACTGTTGATATTGTTAGGTAGACTCCCTGCGATATTATTAATGTATTATTGTATTACTGTGTATTCTTATAATATTGTAATGATTCATTTGTTAGGGGTTTAATGTATTGAGGTAATGGTTGTTTATTGGTGAAATGTGGAACACTAACTACATTTTCTGGGATTCAAACAGGGCTTCAAATAAGCCTCGACTCAACTAGAGGAGTATATAAACTCGGGGTTTTGTAAAATCTTCAGTCAGTATCTGGTTGTCTGTGACTGCATCGAGGTCCACGAGTGTCCAGCCCTGTTTACCGATCTCAGGTATTGTAACAGACCTTTTGAGGGGTTATTATGTTGGAATGAACCACCTTTGACATTAGTCGTATAGGCTGTTAAGAGACTGTGAGTAGGGTTAGGTTAAGTATTAATATGTTATGTTTTGTGGATGTTGAAGACCGGTATTGACTAATTAGGTTTGAGGTATTTTTGTTAATTAATATTAAGTTAGTATTGTAAGTTAGTATTAAGTCCCTTCGGTTTATTGTTTATTATATTAATATATTATTTGTAACGTAATTTTGTGTTTATATTTTTCCCTTTTCCTTAAATTCAGTTCAAGTTGTATTTATATAATTTGGATTTGGATTTCTTTTATTTTTATTTTTATTTTGAATCTTTACTGTTCAGAGGGTATTCTGAATACGTAACAATATTTACAATACAATCACTATAATGACACCCACACACCCCATGATTGACTGTTGATATTTACTATCCACGCACTGTACTGACACACACACACCCACCACGCCTTGAATGACTGTTGATATTTACAGTCCAGGCAATGTAATGGAACCCACACACACACCACCCCATGAATGACAGTTTATACTTACAGTCCAAGCACTGTAATGACACCCACACACTCACCATGCCATGAATGACTGTTGATATTTACAGTTCAAGCAATATAATGACACCCTCACATCCACCACTCCATGAATGATGGTTGATATTTATAGTCTTAGCACTGTAATGACACCCACACACCCACCACCACTTGAATGACTGTTGATGTTGACAGTCCGAGTTTTGTAATGACACCCACACCCCCACCACCCTATGAATGACTGTTGGTATTTAGAGTCCAAGCTCTGTAATGATACCCACACACCCACCACCCTATGAACAACTGTTGATATTTACAGTCCAAACACTGTAATGACACCCACACACCCAACACCCCATAAATGACTTGATTTTTACAGTCAAATCACTGTAATGACACCCACCACCCAATGAAAGACGGTTGATATTTACAACCCAAGCACTGTAATGACTCCCACACACTCACCATCCCATGAATGACTGTTAATATTTACAGTCCAGGTATTGTAATGACACCCACCACCCCATTAATGACAATTAATATTTACAGTCCAAGCACTGTAATGACACACACACACCAACCACCCCATGAATGGACTGTTGATATTTACAGTCCAAGCACTGTTATGACACCCACACACCCACCACCTCATGAATGACTGTTGATATTTACAGTCCAAACACTGTAATGATACCCACCACCCCATTAATGACCATTGATATTTATAGTCCATGCACTGTAATGACACACACACACCAACCCATGAATGACTGTTGATATTTACAGTACAAGCACTGTAATAACACCAACAACCCACCTCCCCATTAAAGACTCTTGATATTTACAGTCCAAGGATTGTAATGACACCCACGCATCCACAAACCCATGAATGATTGTTGATATTTAGAGTCCAAGCACTGTAATGACACCCACACAACCACAACCCCATTAATGTTGGTTAATATTTAGTCCAAGCACTGTAATATCACCCACACACCCACCTTCCCATGAATGACTGTTGATATTTACAGTCCAAGCACTGTAATAACACCAAAAACCCACCACCCAATAAATGACTGTTGATATTTACAGTCCAAGCATTGTAATGACACCCACACACCCACCACTCAATGAATAACTGTTGATATTTCAGTCTAAGCACTGTAATGACACCCACACACCCACCACCCCTTGAATGACTGTTAATATTTACAGTCCAAACACTGTAATGACACCCACATACCCACCACCCCATGAATGACTGTTGATAAATACAGTCCAAGCACTGTAATGACACTCACCACACAATGAATGACGGTTGATATTTACAGTCAAAGCACTGTAATGACACCCACCACACCATGAATGATGGTTGATATTTACAGTCCAAGCACTGTCATGACAGCTACACACCCACCACCCCATGAATGACTGTTGATATATATTAACAGTCGAAGCACTGTAATGACACACAAAAACCCACCACCCAATGAATGACTGTTGATATTTACAGTTCAAGCACTGTAATGACATACACACCCACCAACCCTTTAATGACTGTTGTTATTTACAGTACAAGCACTGTATTGTCACTGACACACCCCATGAATGACAGTTGATATTTACAGTCCAAGCACTGTAATGACACACACACACCAACCCATGAATGACTGTTGATATTTACAGTACAAGCACTGTAATGTCACTGACACACCCAATGAATGACAGTTGATATTTACAGTCCAAACATTGTAATGACACCCATACATAAACCAACCCATTAATGACTGTTGATATTTACAGTCCAAGCACTGTAATGACACCCACACAACCAAAACCCCATGAATGTTGGTTAATATTTACAGTCCAAGCACTGTAATATCACCCTTACACCCACCACCCCATGAATGACTGTTGATATTTACAGTCCAAGCACTGTATTGACACCCACAAACTGACCACCACATGATTGACTGTTGATATTTACAGTCTAAGCACTGTAATGACACCGACACACCCACCAACCCATAAATGACTGTTGATATTTACATTCCATGCACTGTAATGAGAACCACACAACAACCACACCATTAATGACTATTTAATTTTACAGTCTAAGCATTGTAATGACACTCACACACCATCCACCCCATGAATGACTGATTATATTTTTAGTCCAAGCACTGTAATGACACCCACTTACCCCCCACCTTATGATTGACTGTTGATATTTACAGTCCAAGCATTGTAATGACACCAACACACCCACCACCCCATGAATGTATGTTGATATTAACAGTCCAAGCACTGTAATGACACCAACACACTTACCATACCATAAATAACTGTTGATATTTACAGTCCAAGCACTGTAATAACACCCACCATCCTATGAATGACTGTTTATATTTGTAATCCAAGCACTGTAATGACACCCTCACACCCACCAACCCATAAATGACTGTTGATATATACAGTCCAAGCACTGTAATCACACCCACACACCCACCACCCCATCAATGACCGTTGATATTTACAGTCCAAATATTGTAATGACACCCACACACCCACAGCCCATAAATGTCTGTTAATATTTACAGTCCAATCAATGTAATGACACCCACACATCCACCACCCCATGAATGACTGTTGATATTTACAGTCCAAGTACTGTAATGACACCTATCATCCCATGAATGACTGTTGATATTTGCAGTCCAAGCACTGTATTGACACTAACACATCCACCACCCCATGAATGACTGTTGATATTTAGAGTCCAAGCACTGTAATGACACACACCACCCCATGAATGATTTGATATTTACACTCGAAGCACTGTAATTACACCTACATACCCACCACCCCTTGAATGACTGTTGATATTTACAGTCCAAGCACTGTAATGACAAACACTCCCACTAACCTATGAATGACTGTTGATAATTACACTCCAATCTCTGTAATAGCACCCACACACACCATGAATGACAATTGATATTTACAGTCCAAGCACTGTAATGACACCCACACACTTACTACCCTATGATTGACTGTTGATATTTACAGTCTAAGCACTGTAATGACACCCACACACCCACCAACCCATTAATGACTGTTGATATTTACATTCCATGCAAAGTAATGAGACCCACACACCAAGCACCCCATGAATGACTGTTGATATTGACAGTCCAAGCACTGTAATGACACTCACACACCATCAACCCCTTGAATGCTTGTTGATATTTACAGTCCAGGCAATGAAATGACACCCTCACACCCACCACCCCATTAATGACTATTGATATTTATAGTCCATGCACTGTAATGACACCCACACACCACCACCCAATAAATAACTGTTAATATTTCAGTCCAAGCACTGTAATAACACCCAAACACCCACCACCCCATGAATGACTATTAATATTTACAATCCAAACACTGTAATGACACCCACACACCCACCACCCCATGAATGACTGTTGATATATACAGTTAAAGCACTGTAATGACACTCACCACACCATGAATGGCTGTTGATATTTACAGTCAAAGAACTGTAATGACACCCACCTCCCTAAGAATGACGGTTGATATTTACAGTCTAAGCACTGTAATGACAGCTTCATACCCACCACCCCATTGATGACTGTTGAAATATATTAACAGTCTAAGCACTGTAATGACACACAAACACCCACCACCCAATAAATGACAGTTGATATTTACAGTCCAAGCACTGTAATGACACCCACACATCCACCAACCCATGAATGACTGTTGATATTTACAGTCCAAGCACTGTAATGACACCCAAACACCCACCACCCCATGAATGACTGTTGATATATACAGTCCAAGCACTGTAATGACACTCACCACACCATGAATAGCTGTTGATATTTAAAGTCAAAGAACTGTAATGACACCCACCACCCCATTAATGACCATTGTGTGTGTGGACTGGATATATAAAGAGTTATTCATGGGAAGGTGGGTGTTTGGGTATCATTACAGTGATTGGACTATAAATATCAACAGTCATTCATGGGATGGTACGTGTGTGGGTGTCATTACAGTGCTTGGACTGAAATATCAACAGTTATTCATTGAGTGGTGGGTGTGTGGGTGTCATTACAGTGCATAGACTATGATTATCAATGGTTATTAATGGGGTGGTGGGTGTCATTACTGTGTTTGGACTGTAAATATCAACAGTCATTCATGGGAAGGTGGGTGTGTGGATATCATTACAGTGCTTGGACAGTAAATATCAACAGTCATTTATGGGGTGGTGTGTGTGTGGGTGATATTACAGTTCTTGGACTGTTAATATCATTAGACATTCATGGGGTGGTGGGTGTGTGGGTATCATTACAATGCTTGGACTGTAAATATCAACAGTGATTTATGGGGTGGGTGGTGTGTGGGTGTCAGAACAGTGCTTGAACTGTAAATATCAACAGTTATTCATTGGGTGGTGGGTTTGTGGGTGTCATTACAGTGCTTGGACTATAAATAACAATGGTCATTATTGGGGTGGAGGGTGTGTGGGTGTCATTACAGTGCTTGGACTGTAAATATCAACAGTCATTCATGGGGTGGATGGTGTGTTAGTCTCATTACAATGCTTGGACTGTAAATATCAACAGTCATTCATGGGGTGGTTTGTGTGTGGGTCTCATTACAGTGCTTGAAATGTAAATATCAATAGTCATTTATTGGTTGGTGGGTGTGTGGGTGTCATTACAGTGCTTAGAGTGTAAATATTAACAGTCAATCATGGGGTGATCAGTGTGTGGGTGTCAATGCAGTGCTTGGATTGTAAATATCAACAGTCATTCATGGGGTGGTGGGTGTGTGGGTATCATTACAGTGCTTGGATTGTAAATATCAACAGTCATTCATGGAGTGGTGGGTGTCTGGGTGTCATTACAGTACTTGGACTGTAAATATCAACTGTCATTCATGGGGTGTGTGGGTGCTATTACAGAATTTGGATTGTAAATATCAAGTCATTCATAGGTTGGTGGGAGTGTGTGTCATTACAGTGCTTGGACTGTAAATATCAACTTTCATTCAGTGGGTGGTGGGTGTGTAGGTGTGTAATGACAGTGCTTGGAGTGTAAATATCTAGTCATTCATGGGGTGGTGGGTGTCATTTCAGTGTTTGGACTGTAAATATCAACAGTCATTAATGGGGTGGTGGGTGTCATTACAGTTCTTTGACTGTAAATATCAACAGCTATTCATGGTGTGGTGAGTGTAATGACACCCACACACTTACCATTCCATGATTGACTGTTGATATTTGCAGTCCAAGCGCAGTAATGACACCCACACACCCAACATCCTTTAAATGACTGTTGATATTTACAGTACAAGCACTGTAATGACACCAACCACCCCATGAATGATGGTTGATATTTACACTCCAAGCACTGTAATGACACCAACACACCCACGACCCCATGAATGACTGTTGATATTTACAGTCCAAGCATTGTAATGACACTCACCACCCCATGAATGACTGTTGGTATTTTCAGTTCAAGCATTGTAATAACACTCACAGACTAACCACCCCATGAATGATTGTTGATATTTACAGTCCAAGCACTGTAATGACACCCACACACCCACCACCCCATTAATGACTGTTTATATATATAGTCCAAGCACTTTAATGACACCCACACACCCACCACCTCACGAATGACTGTTTATATTTACAGTCCAAGCACTGTAATGACACTAACCACCCCATGAATGACTGTTGATATTGTTAGGTAGACTCCCTGCGATATTATTAATGTATTATTGTATTACTGTGTATTCTTATAATATTGTAATGATTCATTTGTTAGGGGTTTAATGTATTGAGGTAATGGTTGTTTATTGGTGAAATGTGGAACACTAACTACATTTTCTGGGATTCAAACAGGGCTTCAAATAAGCCTCGACTCAACTAGAGGAGTATATAAACTCGGGGTTTTGTAAAATCTTCAGTCAGTATCTGGTTGTCTGTGACTGCATCGAGGTCCACGAGTGTCCAGCCCTGTTTACCGATCTCAGGTATTGTAACAGACCTTTTGAGGGGTTATTATGTTGGAATGAACCACCTTTGACATTAGTCGTATAGGCTGTTAAGAGACTGTGAGTAGGGTTAGGTTAAGTATTAATATGTTATGTTTTGTGGATGTTGAAGACCGGTATTGACTAATTAGGTTTGAGGTATTTTTGTTAATTAATATTAAGTTAGTATTGTAAGTTAGTATTAAGTCCCTTCGGTTTATTGTTTATTATATTAATATATTATTTGTAACGTAATTTTGTGTTTATATTTTTCCCTTTTCCTTAAATTCAGTTCAAGTTGTATTTATATAATTTGGATTTGGATTTCTTTTATTTTTATTTTTATTTTGAATCTTTACTGTTCAGAGGGTATTCTGAATACGTAACAATATTTACAATACAATCACTATAATGACACCCACACACCCCATGATTGACTGTTGATATTTACTATCCACGCACTGTACTGACACACACACACCCACCACGCCTTGAATGACTGTTGATATTTACAGTCCAGGCAATGTAATGGAACCCACACACACACCACCCCATGAATGACAGTTTATACTTACAGTCCAAGCACTGTAATGACACCCACACACTCACCATGCCATGAATGACTGTTGATATTTACAGTTCAAGCAATATAATGACACCCTCACATCCACCACTCCATGAATGATGGTTGATATTTATAGTCTTAGCACTGTAATGACACCCACACACCCACCACCACTTGAATGACTGTTGATGTTGACAGTCCGAGTTCTGTAATGACACCCACACCCCCACCACCCTATGAATGACTGTTGGTATTTAGAGTCCAAGCTCTGTAATGATACCCACACACCCACCACCCTATGAACAACTGTTGATATTTACAGTCCAAACACTGTAATGACACCCACACACCCAACACCCCATAAATGACTTGATTTTTACAGTCAAATCACTGTAATGACACCCACCACCCAATGAAAGACGGTTGATATTTACAACCCAAGCACTGTAATGACTCCCACACACTCACCATCCCATGAATGACTGTTAATATTTACAGTCCAGGTATTGTAATGACACCCACCACCCCATTAATGACAATTAATATTTACAGTCCAAGCACTGTTATGACACCCACACACCCACCACCTCATGAATGACTGTTGATATTTACAGTCCAAACACTGTAATGATACCCACCACCCCATTAATGACCATTGATATTTATAGTCCATGCACTGTAATGACACACACACACCAACCCATGAATGACTGTTGATATTTACAGTACAAGCACTGTAATAACACCAACAACCCACCTCCCCATTAAAGACTCTTGATATTTACAGTCCAAGGATTGTAATGACACCCACGCATCCACAAACCCATGAATGATTGTTGATATTTACAGTCCAAGCACTGTAATGACACCCACACAACCACAACCCCATTAATGTTGGTTAATATTTAGTCCAAGCACTGTAATATCACCCACACACCCACCTTCCCATGAATGACTGTTGATATTTACAGTCCAAGCACTGTAATAACACCAAAAACCCACCACCCAATAAATGACTGTTGATATTTACAGTCCAAGCATTGTAATGACACCCACACACCCACCACTCAATGAATAACTGTTGATATTTCAGTCTAAGCACTGTAATGACACCCACACACCCACCACCCCTTGAATGACTGTTAATATTTACAGTCCAAACACTGTAATGACACCCACATACCAACCACCCCATGAATGACTGTTGATAAATACAGTCCAAGCACTGTAATGACACTCACCACACAATGAATGACGGTTGATATTTACAGTCAAAGCACTGTAATGACACCCACCACACCATGAATGATGGTTGATATTTACAGTCCAAGCACTGTCATGACAGCTACACACCCACCACCCCATGAATGACTGTTGATATATATTAACAGTCGAAGCACTGTAATGACACACAAAAACCCACCACCCAATGAATGACTGTTGATATTTACAGTTCAAGCACTGTAATGACATACACACCCACCAACCCTTTAATGACTGTTGATATTTACAGTACAAGCACTGTATTGTCACTGACACACCCCATGAATGACAGTTGATATTTACAGTCCAAGCACTGTAATGACACACACACACCAACCCATGAATGACTGTTGATATTTACAGTACAAGCACTGTAATGTCACTGACACACCCAATGAATGACAGTTGATATTTACAGTCCAAACATTGTAATGACACCCATACATAAACCAACCCATTAATGACTGTTGATATTTACAGTCCAAGCACTGTAATGACACCCACACAACCAAAACCCCATGAATGTTGGTTAATATTTACAGTCCAAGAACTGTAATATCCTTCACACACCCACCACCCCATCAATGACTGTTGATAATTAGTGTCCAAGCACTGTAATGACACCCACAAACCCACCTTCCCATGAATAACTGTTGATATTTACAGTCCAAGCACTGTAATGACACCCACCACCTCATTCATGACTGTTGATATTTACTGTCCAAGCTCTGTAATGACACCCACACACCCACCACCCCTTTAATGACTGTTGATATTTACAGTCCAAGCACTGTAATGAAACCCACACAACCACTACCGCATTAATGACTGTTAATATTTATAGTACAAGGACTGTAATGACACCCACCACCCCATGAATGACTGTTGATATTTACATTCCAAACACTGTAATGACACCCACACACCCACCACCCCATGAATGACTGTTGATATATACAGTCCAAGCACTGTAATGACACTCACCACACCATGAATGGCTGTTGATATTTACAGTCAAAGCACTGTAATGACACCCACCACCCCATGAATGACGGTTGATATTTACAGTCCAAGCACTGTAATGACAGCTTTACACCCACCACCCCATGAATGACTGTTGATATATATTAACAGTCTAAGCACTGTAATGACACACAAACACCCACCACCCAATGAATGACAGTTGATATTTACAGTCCAAACACTGTAATGACACCCACACATACACCAACCCATGAATGACTGTTGACATTTACAGTCCAAACACTGTAATGACATCCACACACCCACCTTCCCATGAATGACTGTTGATATTTACAGTCCAAACACTGTAATGACACCCACCACCCCATTAATGACCATTGATATTTATAGTCCATGCACTGTAATGACACACACACATCCACCATCCCATAAATGACTGTTGATATTTACAGTCCAAGCAATGTAATGAGACTCACACACCATCCACTCCATGAATGACTGTTGATATTTACAGTTTAAGCACTGTTATGACATCCACACACCCACCATCCCATGTATGCATGCTGATATTTACAGTCTAAGCACTCTAATGACACCCACACACCTACCACCCCATGAATGATAGTTGATATTTATAGTCCAAGCACTGCAATGACACCCACACACCTGCCACCACATTAACCCATTAGAACCGCAGTCCCCCTAGCGCTACTGGAGCGTGAACCACAAAAACATGGTGATTTTTAAAGTTTTGTTTAGGTAAATTTTGTTATTAGATATTTGTAGAGCTTGATTTTATACATCAAAATCTGTTAACTAAAGTTTCCTAGGTCCACTGGTTTGCGTACAGCAGCGCCATGAGTAATAAAGTAGTTACCCCTAAAAAAAAACTAATAATTAGAAAACGTGTGCGAGCGTATTTTCATTGCGTATATATGACGAGTAAACCATTTCCCTCTCACACCACTCATTAAAGGCCCAACCTAACCAGTGTTACCAATGAAGTGGCTAGATATAGCCCAAGCAGTTTTTTTTCTACCGGCTTTATATTACGTCAATCATCTTTAAGGCCTAAATTCACGGTGACGTGATATTTGGTCAATAGGCAGATAAGGGTTAATGACTGTTGATATTTAAAGTCCAAGCACTGTAATGATACCCACACACCCACCACCCCTTGAATGACTGTTGATATTTACAGTCCAAGCACTGTAATGAAACCCACACACCGAGCACCGCATTAATGACTCTTGATATTTACAGTACAAGCACTGTAATGACACCCACCACCCCATGAATGACGGTTGATATTTACACTCCAAGCACTGTAATGACACACCCACGACCCCATGAATGACAGTTGATATTTACAGTCCAAGCACTGTAATGACACCCACTACCCCATGAATGACTGTTGATATTTTCAGTCCAAGCATTGTAATAACACTCACAGACTAACCAACCCATGAATGACTGTTGATATTTACAGTCCAAGCACTGTAATGACACCCACCACCCCATGAATGACTGTTGATATTTACAGTCCGAGCACTGTAATGAAACTAACACACCCACCATCCCATGAATAACTGTTAATATTTACAGTCCAAGCACTGTAATGACACCTACACACCCACCACCCCATTAATTACTGTTGATATAACCAGTCCAAGCACTTTAATGACACCCAAACACCCACTACCTCATGAATGACTGTTTATATTTACAGTCCAAGCACTGTAATGACACTAACCACCCCATGAATGACTGTTGATATTTACAATACAATCACTATAATGACACCCACACACCCCATGATTGACTGTTGATATTTACTATCCACGCACTGTACTGACACACACACCCACCACGCCTTGAATGACTGTTGATATTTACTGTCCAGGCAATGTAATGGAACCGACACACAAACCACCCCATGAATGACAGTTTAAACTTACAGTCCAAGCACTGTAATGACACCCACACACTCACCATGCCATGAATGACTGTTGATATTTACATTCCGAGCACTGTCATAACACCCACACACCAACCACCCCATGAATGACTGTTGATATTTACAGTTCAAGCACTATAATGACACCCTCACATACACCACTCCATGAATGATGGTTGATATTTACAGTCTTAGCACTATAATGACACCCACACACCCACCACCACTTGAATGACTGTTTATGTTGACAGTCCGAGTTCTGTAATAACACCCACACTCCCACCACCCCATGAATGACTGTTGGTATTTACAGTCCAAGCTCTGTAATGATACCCACACACCCACCACCCTATGAATAACTGTTGATATTTACAGTCCAAACACTGTAATGACACACACACCCACCACCCCATGAATGTCTGTTGATATTAACAGTCCAAGCACTGTAATGACACCCACACACTTACCATCCCATGATTGACTGTTGATATTTGCAGTCCAAGCGCTGTAATGACACCCACACACCCAACATCCTTTTAATGACTGTTGATATTTACAGTCCAAGCACTGTAATAACACCTACCATCCCATGAATGACTGTTGATATTTACAGTACGAGCACTGTAATGAAACTAACACACCCACCATCCCATGAATAACTGTTAATATTTACACTCCAAGCACTGTAATGACACCCACACACCCACCACCCCATTAATGACTGTTGATATATACAGTCTAAGCACTGTAATGAAACCCACACACCGAGCACCGCATTAATGACTTTTGATATTTACAGTACAAGCACTGTAATGACACCCACCACCCCATGAATGACGGTTGATATTTACACACCAAGCACGGTAATGACACACCCACGACCCCATGAATGACTATTGATATTTACAGTCCAAGCACTGTAATGACACCCACAACCCATGATTGACTGTTGATATTATCAGTCCAAGCATTGTAATAACACTCACAGACTAACCACCCCATGAATGACTGTTGATATTTACAGTCCGAGCACTGTAATGAAACTAACACACCCACCATCCCATGAATAACTGTTAATATTTACAGTCCAAGCACTGTAATGACACCCACAAACCCCACCACCCCATTAATGACTGTTGATATATACAGTTCAAGCACTTTAAGGACACCCACACACCCACCACCTTATGAATGACTGTTTATATTTACAGTCCAAGCACTGTAATGACACTAACCACCTTATGAATGACTGTTGATATTTACAATACAATCACTATAATGACACCCACACACCCCATGATTGACTGCTGATATTTACTATCCACGCACTGTACTGACACAAACACCCACCACGCTTTGAATGAATGTTGATATATACAGTCCAGGCAATGTAATGGAACCCACACACACACCACCCCATGAATGACAGTTTATACTTACAGTCCAAACACTGTAATGACACCCACACACTCACCATGCCATGAATGACTGTTGATATTTACGTTTCAAGCACTGTCATAACACCCACACACCAACCACCCCATGAATGACAGTTGATATTTACAGTTCAAGCACTATAATGACACCCTCACACCCACCACTCCATGAATGATGGTTGATATTTACAGTCTTAGCACTGTAATGACACCCAAACACCCACCACCACTTGAATGACTGTTCATGTTGACAGTCCGAGTTCTGTAATGACACCCACACTCCCACCACCCCATGAATGACTGTTGGTATTTACAGTCCAAGCTCTATAATGATACCCACACACCCACCACCCTATGAATAACTGTTGATATTTACAGTCCAAACACTCTAATGACACCCACACACCCAACACCCCATAAATGACTTGAATTTTATAGTCAAATCACTGTAATGACACCCACCACCCAATGAAAGACGGTTGATATTTACAACCCAAGCACTGTAATGATACCCACAGTACCACCACCCCATGAATGACTGTTGATATTTACAGTTCAAGCATGGTAATGATACCCACAGACCCACCATCCCATGAATGACTGTTGATAACTACAGTCCAAGAACTGTAATGACACCCACACAACCAACACCCCATTAATGACAATTGATATTTACAGTCCAAGCTCTGTAATGACACCCACACACCCACCACCCCATAAATGACTGTTGATATATACAGTCCAAGCACTGTATTGACACCCACCACCCCATGAATGACTGTTGATATTTACACACAAAGCACTGTAATGACCCCCACACACCAACCACCCCATGAATGACTGTTGATATTTACAGTCCGAGCACTGTAATGACACCCACACACCCACCACCCCATTAATGAGTGTTGATATTTACAGTCCGAGCACTGAAATTAAGCCAACCAACCCATGTATGACTGTTCATATTTACAGTCCAAGCGCTGTAATGACACCCACCACCACATATATGACTGTTGATATTTACTGTCCAAGCTCTGTAATGACACCCACACACCCACCACCCCTTTAATGACTGTTGATATTTACCGTCCAAACAATGTAATGAAACCCACACAACCACCACCGCATTAATGACTGTTGATATTTACAGTACAAGCACTGTAATGACACCCACCACCCCATGAATGACTGTTGATATTTACATTCCAAGCACTGTAATAACACCCACACACCCACCATCCCATTAATGACTGTTGATATTTACTGTCCAAGCAATGTATTGACACCTAAACACCCACCACCCTATAAATGACTGTTAATATTTACAGTCCAAGCACTGTAATGACACCCACACACCCACCACCCAATGAATGACTGTTGATAGTTACAGTCCAAGCAATGTAATGACACCCACACACCCACCACCACATGAATGACTGTTGATATATACAGTCGAAGCACTGTAATGACCCTCACCACCCCATGAATTACTATTGATATTTACAGTCAAAGCACTGTAATGACACCCACCACCCTATGAATGATGGTTGATATTTACAGTCCAAGCACTGTAATGACACCTACATACCCACCACCCCATGAATGACTGTTAATATATATTAACAGTCCAAGCACTATAATGACACACAAACACCCACCACCCTATGAATGACTGTTGATATTTACAGTCCAAGCACTGTAATGGCAAACACACCCACCAACCCATGAATGACTGTTAATATTTACAGTACAAGCACTGTAATGTCACCGACACACCCCATGAATGACAGTTGATATTTACAGTCCAAGCACTGTAATGACACACACACACATCAACCTATGAATGACTGTTGATATTTACAGTACAAGCACTGTAATGTCACCTACCATCCCATGAATAACTGTTGGTATTTAAAGTCCAAGCACTGTAATGACACCCACACACCCAAAACCCAATAAATGACTGTTGATAATTACAATCCAAGCACTGTAATGACATCAACAATTCACTACCCCATGAATAACTGTTGATATTTACAGTCAAAGCACTGTAATGACACCCACACAACCATAACCTCATGAATGATGGTTAATATTTATAATCCAATCACTGTAATGATACCCAAACACCCACCTTCCCATGAATAACTGTTGATATTTACAGTCCAAGCACTGTAATGACACCCACCACCCCATTAATGACTGTTGATATTTACAGTCCAAGCACTGAAATGACACCCACACATCTATCACCCCATGAATGACTGTTGATATTTACAGTCAAAGCACTGTAATGACACCCACCACCCCCTGAATGACTTGATATTTACACTCCAAACATAGTAATTACACTTACACACCCACCACCCCCTGAATGACTGTTGATATTTACAGTCCAAGCACTGTAATGACACACACTCCCACCAACCTATGAATGACTTGATTTTTACAATCCAAACTCTGTAATAGCACCCACACACCCCATGAATGACAGTTGATATTTACAGACCAAGTACTGTAATGACACCCAGAAACCAACCACCCAATGAATGACTGTTGATATTTACAATCCAAGCACTGTAATGACACCCACACACCCACCACCCCATGAATGACTGTTGACATTTACAATCCAAGCACTGTATTGACACCCACACACCTACAACCCATTAATGATAGTTGATATTTATATTTCAAATACTGTAATGAGACCCACACACCATCCACCCCATGAATGACTGTTGATATTTACAGTCCAAGAACTGTAATGAGACACACACACCATCCCCCCAATGAATGACTGTTGATATATACAGTCCAAGCACTGTAATGACAACCACACACCCTCCACCCCAATAATGACCATTGATATTTATAGTCCAAGCACTGTAATGACACCCACAAACCCACAACCCAATGAATAACTGTTGATATTTACAGTCCAAGCACTGTAATGACACTCACACACCACCCACCCCATAAATGACTGTTGATATTTACAGTCCAAGCATTGTAATGATGCCCACACACCCACCACCCCATGAATGTCTGTTGATATTAACAGTCCAAGCACTGTAATGACACCCACACACTTACCATCACATGATTGACTGTTGATATTTGCAGTCCAAGCGCTGTAATGACACCCACACACCCACCACCGCAAGAATGATAGTTGATATTTATAGTCCAAGCACTGTAATGACACCCACACACCGACCACCACATTAACCCCTAAGAACCGCAATACCCCTAGCGCTACTGGAGCGTGAACCGCAAAAACAGGGTGATTTTTAAAGTTATGTTTAGGTAAATTTTGTTATTACAGATTTGTAGAGCTTGATTTTACACACGAGAATCTGTAAACAAAAGTTTCCTAGGTCCACTAGTTTGCGTACAGCAGCGCCATGAGTAATAAAGTAGTTACCCCTAAAAAAACCCTAAAATTAGAAAACGTGAGCGAGCGTATTTTCATTGCGTATATATGACGAGTGAACCATTTCCCTCTCACACCACTCATTAAAGGCCCAACCTAACCAGTGTTACCAATGAAGTGGCTAGATATAGCCCAAGCATGTTTTTTTTCTACCGGCTTTATATTACGTCAATCGGCTTCAAGGCCTAAATTCACGGTGACATAATATTTGGTCAATAGGCATTTAAGGGTTAATGACTGTAGATATTTAAAGTCCAAGCACTGTAATAACAGCCACACACCCACCACCCCTTGAATGATTGTTGATATTTACAGTCCAAGCACTGTAATGAAACTCACACACCGAGCACAGCATTAATGACTGTTGATATTTACAGTACAAGCACTGTAATGACATCCACCACCCCATAAATGACGGTTGATATTTACACTCCAAGCACTGTAATGACACCAACACACCCACGACCCCATGAATGACTGTTGATATTTACAGTCCAAGCACTGTAATGACACCCACCACCTAATGAATGACTGTTGATATTTTCAGTCCAAGCATTGTAATAACACTCACAGACTAACCACCCCATGAATGACTGTTGATATTTACAGACCGAGCACTGTAATGAAACTAACACACACACCATCCCATGAATAACTGTTGATATTTACAGTCCAAGCACTGTAATGACACCCACTCACCCACCACCCCATTAATGACTGTTGATATATACAGTCCAAGCACTTTAATGACACTCACACACCCACCACCTCATGAATGACTGTTTATATTTACAGTCCAAGCACTGTAATGACACTAACCACCCCATGAATGACTGTTGATATTTACAATACAATCACTATAATGACACCAACACACCCCATGATTGACTGTTAAAATTTACTATCCACGCACTGTACTGACACACACACACCCACCACGCCTTGAATGACTGTTGATATTTACAGTCCAGGCAATGTAATTGAACCCACACACACACCACCCCATGAATGACAGTTTAAACTTACAGTCCAAGCACTGTAATGACACCAACACACTCACCATGCAATGAATGACTGTTGATATTTACATTCCAAGCACTGTCATAACACCCACACACCAACCACCCCATAAATGACTGTTGATATATGTAGTCCAAGCACTGTATTGACACCCACCACCCCATGAATGACTGTTGATATTTACACACAAAGCACTGTTATGACCCCCACACACCCACCACCCCATGAATGACTGTTGATATTTACAGTTCGAGCACTGTAATGACACCCTCACACCCACCACCCCATTAATGACTGTTGATATTTACAGTCCGAGCACTGTAATTAAACCAACCAACCCATGTATGACTGTTGATATTTACAGTCCAAGCGCTGTAGTGACACCCACCACCCCATAAATGACTGTTGATATTTACTGTCCAAGCTCTATAATGACACCCACACACCCACCACCCCTTTTATGACTGTAGATATTTACAGTCAATGCACTGAAATGAAACCCACACAACCACCTCTGCATTAATGACTGTTGATATTTACAGTACAAGCACTGTAATGACACCCACCACCCCATGAATGATGGTTGATATATATTTTCCAAGCATTGTAATGACACCCACACACCCACGACCCCATGAATGACTGTTGATATTTACAGTCCAAGCACTGTAATGACACCCACCACCCTATGAATGACTGTTGATATTTTCAGTCCAAGCATTGTAATAACACCCACAGACTAACCACCCCATGAATGACTGTTGATATATACAGTCAAAGCACTTTAATGACACCCACACACCCACCACCTCATGAATGACTATTTATATTTACAGTCCAAGCACTGTAATGACACTAACCACCCCATGAATGACAGTTGATACTTACAGTCCAAGCACTGTAATGACACCCACACACTCACCATACCATGAATGACTGTTGATATTTACATTTCAAGCACTGTAATGACACCCACACACCAACCACCCTATAAATGACTGTTGATATTTACAGATCAAGCACTGTAATGACACCCTCACACCAACCATTCATGAATGATGGTTGATATTTACAGTCTTAGCACTGTAATGACACCCACACACCCACCACCCCATGAATGATTGTTGATATTGACAGTCCGAGCTCTGTAATGACACACACACCCCCACCACCCCATGAATGACTGTTGGTATTTACAGTCAAACCTCTGTAATGAAACCCACACACCCACCACCCCATGAATGACTGTTGATATTTACAGTTCAAGCACTGTAATGACACCCTCACACCCACAACTCCATGAATGATGGTTGATGTTTACAGTCTTAGCACTGTAATGACACCCACACACCCACCACCCCATTAATGACTGTTGATGTTGACAGTCCGAGCTCTGTAATGACACACACAAACCCACCACCCCATGAATGACTGTTGGTATTTACAGTCAAACCTCTGTAATGACACCCACACACCCACCACCTCATGAATGACTGTTGATATTTTCAGTCCAAGCACTGTAATGACACTAACCATCCCATGAATGAGTGTTGATATTTACAGTCCAAGCTCTGTAATCACACCTACAACCCCATTAATTAATGTTGATATTTACAGTACAATCACCATAATGACACCCACACACCCCATTATTGACTGTTGATATTAACTATCCACTCACTGTACTGACACCGACACACCCACCACCCCATTAATGACTGTTGATATTTACAGTCCAGGCAATATAATGAAACCCACATACCCACCACCCAATGAATGACAGTTGATACTTACAGTCCGAGCACGGTAATTACACCCACACACCTACCACCCAATGAATGACTGTTGATATTTACAGTCCAAACATGTAATGACACCCATACAACCACCACCCCATGAATGACTCTTGATATTTACAGACCAACCACTGTAATGATACCCACAAACCCACCACAACGTGAATGACTTTTGCTATTTACAGTCCATGCGCTGTAATGACACCCACACATACACCAACATATGAATAGCTGTTGATATTTGCAGTCCAAGCTCTGTAATAACTACCACACACCCAGCACCCCATGAAAGACTGTTGATATTTACAGTCCAAGCACTGTATTGAAACACACACACCCACCACCCCGTGATTGACTGTTGATATTTACAGTCCAAGCACTGTAATGACACCCACACAAACCAGCACCCCATGAATAACTGTTGATATTTACAGTCCAAGCACTCTAATGACACCCACACACCCAACACCCCATAAATGACTATTGATATTTACAGTCAAAGCACTGTAATGACACCCACACACCCACCACCCTATGAATGACGGTTGATATTTATAGTACAAGCACTGTAATGACACCCACACTCTTACCACCCCATGAATGACTGTTGATATTTACAGTTCAAGCACTGTAATGACACCCACATACCAACCACCCTATGAATGATTGTTAATATTTACAGTCCAAGCACTGTAATGACACCCAAACTCCAACCACAGCATGAATTACTGTTGATATTTACAGTCCAAGCACTGTAATGACAAACCACAAACCCACCACCCTATGAATGACTGTTAATATTTACAGTCCAAGCACTGTAATGACACCCACACACCCACCACCCAATTAATTATTGTTGATATTTACAGTCTAAGCTCTGTAATGACACCCAAACACCCACCACCCCAAGAATGACTGTTGATATTTACGGTACAAGCTCTGTAATGACATACACACACCCACAACACAATGAATGACTGCTGATATTTACAATCCAATCACTGTCATGACGACCACACTCCCACCACTCACAATTACTGTTGATATTTACAGTCCAATCACTGTAATGACACCCACACACTTACCATCCTATGAATCACTGCTGACATTTACAGTCCAAGAACTGTAATGACACCCTCACACCCACCACCCCATGAATAACGGTTGATATTTACAGTCCAAGCACTGTAAAGACACCCACACATCTACCACCCAATGAATAACTGTTGATTTTGTACTGTCGAAGCTCTGTAATGACACCCACATACCCACCACCCCATTAATGACTGTCGATATTTACAGTCCAAGCAGTGTAATGACACCCACACACCTACTATCCCATGAATGACTGTTGATATTTACAGTCCAAGCACTGTAGTGACACCAACCCACCCAGCTCCCCATGACTAACTGTTGATATTTACATTCCAAGCACTGTAATGACACCCACACACCCACCACCCAATAAGTGACTGTTGATATTTACTGTCCAAGCACTGTAATTACACCCAACACCATGAATTACTTTTGATATCTACAGTCCAAACACTGTAATGCCATGCACACACACACCACCCGATGAATGACTGTTGATATTTACAGTCCATGCACGGTGTGACGTGAAGCACGAGTGGCCTGAACCAGCATTAACTACCTGTTGGGGGAATTCATTAACTACAATCATCTGGCCAGGGAACGAGCGAGGAAAGGCAACCAATGGCAGAGTGTGTGTGCATGAGTTTATCCGTGGGATTGGTCAAGAAGTTTTCCCGAGTTGAGGGAGTTGGTTCATTGGCTCAGGCATCTAAGATGCACATACGTCATGCCTTCAACAGGGTATATAAGGGCAGGAAGACGGTGTTTCAGAGATTCCCTCTGCTTCTTGTGCTCCGGGTGGATTGGTGGTGCATTGTGGTGGTGACGGGGTTGGTGAAGTATTTGTAAGTAGCATTAAGGTTTAATATTTAAGGTCTAGTATTAAGGTGATTATTTTTGTATTACATAAGTAGGGAGAACAGAAAATTGTTAATGTATTGTGTCAAGTTAATATTGTCAATGTATTCCAGGTACTTGAGTGAGATGCATATTGTTTGTGAATTAAATTAATGTTATTTTTCTCAGTGTTTCAAGTATGCTCCTATAGTGTTAATCTAAAGTATTTGGGAGAGCAACGGTGCATTTTTTCTCTTGGGTGCATCGGGTCTTATTAGTAAAGAACGTGGCAACTGCAATAACACCTACCACCCCATAAATGACTGTTGATATTTTCAATCAAAGCAATGTAATGGCAACCACACAATCACCACCTCATAAATGAAGGTTGATATTTTAGGTCAAAGAACTGTAATGACACCCACAAACCCACCACCCCATGAATTACTATTGATATTTACAGTCCAAGCACTGTAATGACCCTCACAAACCCATCACCCAATAAATGACTGTTGATATTTACAGTTCAAGCACTGTAATGACACCCACACACCCACCATCCCATTAATGACTGTTGATATTTACAGTCCAAGCACTGTAATGACACTCACACACCCAGCACCCCATGAATAACTGTTGATATATACATTACAAACACTGTAATGACACCCACACACCCACCACCCAATGAGTGACTGTTAATATTTACAGTCCAAGCATTGTAATGACACCCAACACTCCATGAATGACTGTTAATATTTACAGTCCAAGCACTGTGATGACACCTAAACACACACCACCCAATGAATGACTTTAGATATTTACAGTCCATGCACTGTAATAACACCCACACACCTACAACCCTATAAATGACTGTTGATATTTACAGTCCAAATGCTGTAATGACACCAACACACACACCACCCCATGCATGACTGTTGATATTTACAGTCCAAGCACTGTAAGGATACCCACACACCCACCACACCATGAATAACTGTTGATATTTACATTACAAACACTATAATGACACCCACACACCCACCACCCAATGAGTGACTGTTGATATTTACAGTCCAAGCACTGTAATGACACCCAAACACCCCCCTCTTAATGAATGACTGTTGATATTTACAGTCCAAGCACTGTAATGACACACAACACAATGAATGATTGTTGATATTTACAGTCCAAGCACTGTAATGACATACTCACACACACCACCCGATGAATGACTGTTGATATTTACAGTCAATGTACTGCAATGACACCCACAAAACCATGAATGACTGTTGATATTTACAATCAAAGCACTGTAATGACATCCACACACCCACCACCTCATGAATGACAGTTGATATTTACAGTCCAAGCACTGTAATGACATCCACACACCCATGACCACATGAATGACTGTTGATATATACAGTCCAAGCACTCGGGTTGTAAATACCAACAGTCATTCATTGGCTGGTGGGTGTGTGGATGTCATTACAGTGCTTGGACTGTAAATATCAACAGTCATTTATATTGTGGTGGGTGTGTGGGTGCCATTACAACGCTTGGACTGAAAATATTAACAGAGCTTGTTGATATTTACAGTCCAAGCACTGTAATGACCCCCACTCACCCGCCACTCCATGAATGACAATTGATATTTACAGTCCAAGAACTGTAAAGACACCCACACACCCACAACCCCATGAATGACTGTTGATATATACAGTCCAAGCACTGTATTGACACCCACCACCCATGAATGACTTTTGATATTTTCAGTCCAAGCACTGTAATGACACCAACACACTAACCACCCCATGAATGACTGTTGATATTTACGGTCCGAGCAATGTAATGACACCCACACTCCCACCAGCCCATGAATGACTGTTGATATCTATAGTCCAAGCACTGTAATGACCCCCACACACCCACCACCCCATAAATGACTGTTAATATTTACAGTCCGTGCACTGTAATGACACCCACATGCCCACCACCTCATGAATGACTGTTGATATTTACAGTCCAAGCACTGTATTGAAACCAATCAACCCATGAATGACTGTTGATATTTACAGTCCAAGCACTGTAATGACACCCACCACCCCATGAATGACTGTTGATATATACAGTCCAAGCTCTGTAATGACACCTACACACCCACCACCCCTTAAATGACTGTTGATATTTACAGTCCAAGCACTGTAATGAAACCCACACACCAACCACCACATTATGACTCTTGATATTTACAGTACAAGCACTGTAATGACACCCACCACCCCATTAATGACGGTTGATATTTACACTCTAAGCACTGTAATGACACCCAGACAACCAACAACCCTATGAATGACTGTTGATATGTACAGTCCAAGCACTGTAATGACACCCACCACCCCATAAATGACTGTTGATATTTTCAGTCAAAGCATTGTATTAACACCCACAGACTAACCACCCCATGAATGACTGTTAATATTTACAGTCCATGTACTGTAATGACACCCAAACAATCACCACCCCATGAATGACTGTTGATATATACAGTCCAAACACTTTTATGACACCCACACACCCACCACCTAATGAATGATTGTTTATATTTACAGTCCAAGCACTGTAATAACACAAACCAACCCATGAATGACTGTTGATATTTACAGTACAAATCAATATAATGACACCCACACACCCCATGATTGACTGTTGATATTTACTATCCACGCACTGTACTGACACCCACACACCCACCATCCCATGAATGACTTTTTGAACAACAAATATCGATTTTTAGCATGCTTTCGGCTTATATTTTGAAAATATTCTAGTACTGAGTAGGTATGTACAGATCGCTTCAGGAACCCAAAAATATCGAATTTTTGGGTGTTTTGAGCTTGAATTTGGGATTTAAATGGGTACAGAAGATGCATGCACATATCGTATTTTTGCACTTAATAGGTCGAATTTCAGCTTGTTTTGGGCCTATATTTTGAAAATATTCTAGCACTGAGTAGGCATTTACAGATCGCTTTCGGGACCCAAAAATATCGAATTTTCGGGTGTTTTGAGTATGAATTTGAGATATAAACGAGTACAGAAGATGCATGCACATATCGACTTTGGGTACCTAAAATATCGAATTTCAGCATGTTTTGGGCCTGTATTTTGAAAATACTCTAACACGGAGTAGGCATGTACAGATCGCTTCTGGGACCCCAAAATATTGAATTTTCGGGTGTTTTGACCCTGGATTTGAGATATAAACGGGTACTTAAGATGCATGCACATATCAACTTTTGGGCACCTAAAATATCGATTTTGAGCATGTTTTGGGTCTGTATCTTGATAGCATTCTAACTAGGAGTAGGCATGTACAGATCGCTTCTGGGACCCAAAAATGTTGAATTTTCGGGTGTTTTAAACCTGAATTTGAGATATAAACGGGTACTGAAGATCCATGCACATATCGACTTTTTGCACCTAAAATATCGATTTTGAGCATGTTTTGGGCCTGTAATTTGAAAATACTCAAACACGAAGTAGGCATGTACAGATCGCTTCTGGGACCCAAAAATATCGAATTTTCGGGTGTTTTGAGTCTGAATTTGGGATGTAAATGGGTACAGAAGATGCATGCACTTATTGACTTATGCACCTAAAATATCGATTTTTAACTTGTTTTTCTGCCTGTATTTTGAAAATATTCTAACATTGAGTAGGCATGAATAGATCGCCTCTGGAACCCCAAAATATCAAATTTTCGGGTATTTTGATCCTGAATTTGAGATATAAACGGGTACAGAAGATGCATGCACATATCGACTTTGGGCACCTAAAATATCGATTTTCAGCATGTTATGGGCGTGTTTTTTAAAATATTCTATTACTGCGTAGGCATGTACAGATCGCTTCTGTGACTCAAAAATATCGAATTTTCGGGTGTTTTGAGTCTGAATTTGAGATATAAACGAGTACTGAAGATGCATGGACATATTGACTTTGGGCACCTAAAATATCAATTTTCAGCATGTTTGGGTCTGTATTTTGAGAAAATTCTAGCAATGATTAGGCATGTACAGATCGCTTCTGGGACCCAAAAATATCGAAATTTTCGGGTGTTTTGAGCCTGAATTTGAGATATACACGGGTACAGAAGATGCATACACATATTGACTTTGGGCACCTAAAATATCGAATTTCAGCATGTTTTAGGCCTGTATTTTGAAAATACTTTAACACGGAGTAGGCATGTACAGATCCCTTCTGGGACCCAAAAATATCGAGTTTTCGGGTGTTTTGAGCATGAATTTGAGATATAAACGGTTACTGAAGATGCAAGCACATATCGACTTTGGGCACCTAAAATATCGATTTTCAGCATGTTTTAAGCTTGTATTTTGAAAATATTCTAGCACTAAGTAGACATGTACAGATCGCTTCTGGGCCAAAATAAAATCGAATACTCGGGTGTTTTGAGCCAGAATTTGAGATATAAACGTGTACAGAAGATGCATGCACATATCGACTTTGGGCACCTAAAATATCGATTTTCAGCATGTTTTGGGCGTGTTTTTTTAAATATTCTATTACTGCGTAGGCATTTACAGATAGCTTCTGGGGCTCAAAAATATCGAATTTTCGGGTGTTTTGAGCCTGAATTTGAGATATAAACGTGTACTGAAGATGCATGCACATATCGACTTCGGGCACCTGAAATATCGATTTTCAGCATGTTTTGGGCTTGTATTTTGAAAATACTCTAACACGGAGTAGGCATGTACAGATTGCCTCTGGGACCCAAAAATATCGAATTTTTCGGGTGTTTTAAGCCTGAATTTGAGATATACACGGATACAGAAGATGCATACACAAATTGACTTTGGGCACCTAAAATATCGATTTTCTGCATGTTTTTGGGCCTATGTTTTGAAAATGTTCTATTACTGAGTAGGCAAGTACAGATCGCTTCTGGGACCCAAAAATATCGAGTTTTCGGGTGTTTTGAGCATTAATTTGAGATATAAACGGTTACTGAAGATGCAAGCACATATCGTCTTTGGGCACCTAAAATATCGATTTTCAGCATGTTTGGGTCTGTATTTTGAGAAAATTCTAGCACTAAGTAGACATGTACAGATCGCTTCTGGGCCAAAATAAAATCGAATATTCGGGTGTTTTAAGTCTGAATTTGAGATATAAACGTGTAAAGAAGATGCATGCACATATCGACTTTGGGCACCTAAAATATCGATTTTCAGCATGTTATGGGCGTGTTTTTTTTAAATATTCTATTACTGCGTAGGCATGTACAGATCGCTTCTGTGACTCAAAAATATCGAATTTTCGGGTGTTTTGAGTCTGAATTTGAGATATAAACGAGTACTGAAGTTGCATGGACATATTGAGTTTGGGCACCTAAAATATCGATTTTCAGCATGTTTGGGTCTGTATTTTGAGAAAATTCTAGCAATGATTAGGCATGTACAGATCGCTTCTGGGACCCAAAAATATCGAAATTTTCGGGTGTTTTGAGCCTAAATTTGAGATATACACGGGTACAGAAGATGCATACACATATTGACTTTGGGCACTTAAATATCGAATTTCAGCATGTTTTAGGCCTGTATTTTGAAAATACTTTAACACGGAGTAGGCATATACAGATCCCTTCTGGGACCCAAAAATATCGAATTTTTTGGGTGTTTTGAGCCTGAATTTGAGATATAAACGGTTACTGAAGATGCAAGCACATATCGACTTTGGGCACCTGAAATATCGATTTTCAGCATGTTTTGGGCCTGTATTTTGAAAATACTCTAACACGGAGTAGGCATGTACAGATTGCCTCAGGGACCCAAAAATATCGAATTTCTCGGGTATTTTGAGCCTGAATTTTAAATATACACAGGTACAGAAGATGCATACACATATTGACTTTGTGCACCTAAAATACCGAAATTCAGCATGTTTTAGGCCTGTATTTTGAAAATACTCTAACACGGAGTAGGCATGTACAAATCGCTTCTGGGAACCAAAAATATCGAATTTTCGGGTGTTTTAAGCCTGAATTTGATATATAAACGGGTACAGAAGATGCATTCACATATTGACTTTGGGTACCTAAAATATCGATTTTCAACATGTTTTGGGCCTGTATTTTGAAAATACTTTACCACGGAGTAGGCATGTACAGATCCCTTCTAAGACCCAAAAATATCGAACTTTCGGGTGTTTTAAGCCTGAATTTAAGATATAAACGGGTAAAGAAGATGCATGCACATATCGATTTTAGGCACCTAAAATATCGATTTTCAGCATGTTTTGTGCCTATATTTTGAAAATATTCAAGAACTGCGTAGGCTTGTACAGATTGCTTTTTGGACCCAAAAATGTCGAATTTTCGTGTGTTTTGAGCCTGAATTTGGGATATAAACGGGTACAGAAGACGCATGCACATATCGACTTTAGGCACCTAAAATATCGATTTTCAGCATGTTTTCGGCCTGAATCATGAAAATATCCTATTACTGAGTAGGCATGTACAAATCGCTTCTGGGACCCAAAAAAATGGAATTTTCGGGTGTTTTGAGCCTGAATTTGAGATATAAACGGGTACAGAAGATGCATGCACATATTGATTTTGGACATCTAAAATATTGATTTTCAACTTGTTTTTCTGCCTGTGTTTTGAAAGTATTCTAACATTGAGTAGGCATGTACAGATTGCTTCTGGGACCCAAAAATATCGAATTTTTGGGTGTTTTGAGCCTGAATTTGAGATATGAACGTGTACTGAAGATGCAAGCACATATCGACTTCGGGCACCTGAAATATCAATTTTCAGCATGTTTTGGGCCTGTATTTGGAAAATACTCTAACACGGAGTAGGCATGTACAGATTGCCTCTGGGACCCAAAAATATCGAATTTTTCGGGTGTTTTAAGCCTGAATTTGAGATATACACGGATACAGAAGATGCATACACATATTGACTTTGGGCACCTAAAATATCGATTTTCAGCATGTTTGGGTCTGTATTTTGAGAAAATTCTAGCAATGATTAGGCATGTAAAGATCGCTTCTGGGACCCAAAAATATCGAATTTTCGGGTGTTTTGAGCTTGAATTTGAGATGTAAACGGGTACTGAAGATGCATGCACATATCGACTTTGGGCACCTGAAATATCGATTTTCAGCATGTTTTGGGCCTGTATTTTGAAAATACTCTAACACGGAGTAGGCATGTACAGATTGCCTCAGGGACCCAAAAATATAGAATTTTTCGGGTATTTTGAGCCTGAATTTTAAATATACACAGGTACAGTAGATGCATACACATATTGACTTTGGGCACCTAAAATACCGAAATTCAGCATGTTTTAGGCCTGTATTTTGAAAATACTCTAACACAGAGTAGGCATGTACAGATCGCTTCTGGGACCCAAAAATATCGAATTTTCGGGTGTTTTAAGCCTGAATTTGAGATATAAACGAGTACTGAAGATGCATGCACATATTGACTTTGGGCACCTAAAATATCGATTTTCAGCATGTTTGGGTCTGTATTTTGAGAAAATTCTAGCAATGATTAGGCATGTAAAGATCGCTTCTGAGCCAAAATAAAATCGAATATTCGGGTGTTTTAAGTCTGAATTTGAGATATAAACGGGTACTGAAGATGCATGCACATATTGACTTTGGGCACCTGAAATATCGATTTTCAGCATGTTATGGGCGTGTTTTTTTTAAATATTCTATTACTGCGTAGGCATGTACAGATCGCTTCTGTGACTCAAAAATATCGAATTTTCGGGTGTTTTGAGTCTGAATTTGAGATATAAACGAGTACTGAAGTTGCATGGACATATTGAGTTTGGGCACCTAAAATATCGATTTTCAGCATGTTTGGGTCTGTATTTTGAGAAAATTCTAGCAATGATTAGGCATGTACAGATCGCTTCTGGGACCCAAAAATATCGAAATTTTCGGGTGTTTTGAGCCTAAATTTGAGATATACACGGGTACAGAAGATGCATACACATATTGACTTTGGGCACCTAAAATATCGAATTTCAGCATGTTTTAGGCCTGTATTTTGAAAATACTTTAACACGGAGTAGGCATATACAGATCCCTTCTGGGACCCAAAAATATCGAATTTTTTGGGTGTTTTGAGCCTGAATTTGAGATATAAACGGTTACTGAAGATGCAAGCACATATCGACTTTGGGCACCTGAAATATCGATTTTCAGCATGTTTTGGGCCTGTATTTTGAAAATACTCTAACACGGAGTAGGCATGTACAGATTGCCTCAGGGACCCAAAAATATCGAATTTCTCGGGTATTTTGAGCCTGAATTTTAAATATACACAGGTACAGAAGATGCATACACATATTGACTTTGTGCACCTAAAATACCGAAATTCAGCATGTTTTAGGCCTGTATTTTGAAAATACTCTAACACGGAGTAGGCATGTACAAATCGCTTCTGGGAACCAAAAATATCGAATTTTCGGGTGTTTTAAGCCTGAATTTGATATATAAACGGGTACAGAAGATGCATTCACATATTGACTTTGGGTACCTAAAATATCGATTTTCAACATGTTTTGGGCCTGTATTTTGAAAATACTCTAACACGGAGTAGGCATGTACAGATCCCTTCTAAGACCCAAAAATATCGAACTTTCGGGTGTTTTAAGCCTGAATTTAAGATATAAACGGGTAAAGAAGATGCATGCACATATCGATTTTAGGCACCTAAAATATCGATTTTCAGCATGTTTTGGGCCTATATTTTGAAAATATTCAAGAACTGCGTAGGCTTGTACAGATTGCTTTTTGGACCCAAAAATGTCGAATTTTCGTGTGTTTTGAGCCTGAATTTGGGATATAAACGGGTACAGAAGACGCATGCACATATCGACTTTGGGCACCTAAAATATCGATTTTCAGCATGTTTTCGGCCTGAATCATGAAAATATCCTATTACTGAGTAGGCATGTACAAATCGCTTCTGGGACCCAAAAAAATGGAATTTTCGGGTGTTTTGAGCCTGAAATTGAGATATAAACGGGTACAGAAGATGCATGCACATATTGATTTTGGACATCTAAAATATTGATTTTCAACTTGTTTTTCTGCCTGTGTTTTGAAAGTATTCTAACATTGAGTAGGCATATACAGATTGCTTCTGGGACCCAAAAATATCGAATTTTTGGGTGTTTTGAGCCTGAATTTGAGATATGAACGTGTACTGAAGATGCAAGCACATATCGACTTCGGGCACCTGAAATATCAATTTTCAGCATGTTTTGGGCCTGTATTTGGAAAATACTCTAACACGGAGTAGGCATGTACAGATTGCCTCTGGGACCCAAAAATATCGAATTTTTCGGGTGTTTTAAGCCTGAATTTGAGATATACACGGATACAGAAGATGCATACACATATTGACTTTGGGCACCTAAAATACCGAAATTTAGCATGTTTTAGGCCTGTATTTTGAAAATACTCTAACACGGAGTAGGCATGTACAGATCGCTTCTGGGAACCAAAAATATCGAATTTTCGGGTGTTTTAAGCCTGAATTTGAGATATAAACGGGTACAGAAGATGCATTCACATATTGACTTTGGGCACCTAAAATATCGATTTTCAACATGTTTTGGGCCTGTATTTTGAAAATACTTTACCACGGAGTAGGCATGTACAGATCCCTTCTAAGACCCAAAAATATCGAATTTTCGGGTGTTTTGAGCCAGAATTTGAGATATAAACGGGTACTGAAGATGCATGCACATATCGATTTTGGGCAACAAAAATATCGATTTTCAACTTGTTGTTGTGCCTGTGTTTTGAAAATATTATAACATTAAGTAGGCATGTACACATCGCTTCCGGGACCCAAAAATATCGAATTTTCGGGTGTTTTAAGCCTGAATTTGAGATATAAACGGGTACAGAAGATGCATGCACATATCGATTTTAGGCACCTAAAATATCGATTTTCAGCATGTTTTGGGCCTATATTTTGAAAATATTCAAGGACTGCGTAGGCTTGTACAGATTGCTTTTTGGACCCAAAAATTTCGAATTTTCGTGTGTTTTGAGCCTGAATTTGGGATATAAACGGGTACAGAAGACGCATGCACATATCGACTTTGGGCACCTAAAATATCGATTTTCAGCATGTTTTCGGCCTGATCTTGAAAATATCCTATTACTGAGTAGGCATGTACAGATCGCTTCTGGGACCCCAAAAAATGGAATTTTCGGGTGCTTTGAGCCTGAATTTGAGATATAAACGGGTACAGAAGATGCATGCACATATCGATTTTGGACATCTAAAATATTGATTTTCAACTTGTTTTGCTGCCTGTATTTTGAAAATACTTTACCACGGAGTAGGCATGTACAGATCCCTTCTAAGACCCAAAAATATCGAATTTTCGGGTGTTTTGAGCCAGAATTTGAGATAGAAACGGGTACTGAAGATGCATGCACATATCGATTTTGGTCAACAAAAATATCGATTTTCAACTTGTTGTTGTGCCTGTGTTTTGAAAATATTCTAACATTGAGTAGGCATGTACACATCGCTTCCGGGACCAAAAAATATCGAATTTTCGGGTGTTTTAAGCCTGAATTTGAGATATAAACGGGTACAGAAGATGCATGCACATATCGATTTTAGGCACCTAAAATATCGATTTTCAGCATGTTTTGGGCCTATATTTTGAAAATATTCAAGAACTGCGTAGGCTTGTACAGATTGCTTTTTGGACCCAAAAATGTCGAATTTTCGTGTGTTTTGAGCCTGAACTTGGGATATAAACGGGTACAGAAGACGCATGCACATATCGACTTTGGGCACCTAAAATATCGATTTTCAGCATGTTTTCGGCCTGAATCTTGAAAATATCCTAATACTGAGTAGGCATGTACAAATCGCTTCTGGGACCCCAAAAAATGGAATTTTCGGGTGCTTTGAGCCTGAATTTGAGATATAAACGGGTACAGAAGATGCATGCACATATCGATTTTGGACATCTAAAATATTTATTTTCAACTTGTTTTTCTGCCTGTGTTTTGAAAGTATTCTAACATTGAGTAGGCATGTACAGATCGCTTCTGGGACCCAAAAATATCGAATTTTTGGGTGTTTTGAGCCTGAATTTGAGATATAAACGTGTACTGAAGATGCATGCACATATCGACTTCGGGCACCTGAAATATCAATTTTCAGCATGTTTTGGGCCTGTATTGTGAAAATACTTTAACACGGAGTAGGCATGTACAGATTGCCTTTGACACCCAAAAATATCGAATTTTTCGGGTGTTTTAAGCCTGAATTTGAGATATACACGGATACAGAAGATGCATACACATATTGACTATGGGCACCTAAAATATCGATTTTCTGCATGTTTTTGGGCCTATATTTTGAAAACATTCTAGTACTGAGTAGGCATGTACAGATCGCTTCTGGGACCCAAAAATATCGAATTTTCGGGTGTTTTAAGCCTGAATTTGAGATATAAACGAGTACTGAAGATGCATGCACATATTGACTTTGGGCACCTAAAATATCGATTTTCAGCATGTTTGGGTCTGTATTTTGAGAAAATTCTAGCAATGATTAGGCATGTGAAGATCGCTTCTGGGACCCAAAAATATCGAATTTTCGGGTGTTTTGAGCCTGAATTTGAGATATAAACGGGTACTGAAGATGCATGCACATATCGACTTTGGGCACCTGAAATATCGATTTTCAGCATGTTTTGGGCCTGTATTTTGAAAATACTTTAACACGGAGTAGGCATGTACAGATTGCCTCAGGGACCCAAAAATATCGAATTTTTCGGGTATTTTGAGCCTGAATTTTAAATATACACAGGTACAGAAGATGCATACACATATTGACTTTGGGCACCTAAAATACCGAAATTCTGCATGTTTTAGGCCTGTATTTTGAAAATACTCTAACACGGAGTAGGCATGTACAGATCGCTTCTGGGAACCAAAAATATCGAAATTTCGGGTGTTTTAAGCCTGAATTTGAGATATAAACGGGTACAGAAGATACATTCACATATTGACTTTGGGTACCTAAAATATCGATTTTCAACATGTTTTGGGCCTGTATTTTGAAAATACTTTACAATGGAGTAGGCATGTACAGATCCCTTCTAAGACCCAAAAATATCGAATTTTCGGGTGTTTTGAGCCAGAATTTGATATATAAATGGTTACTGAAGATGCATGCACATATCGATTTTGGGCAACAAAAATATCGATTTTCAACTTGTTGTTGTGCCTGTGTTTTGAAAATATTCTAACATTGAGTAGGCATGTAGACATCGCTTCCGGGACCCAAAAATATCGAATTTTCGGGTGTTTTAAGCCTGAATTTGAGATATAAACGGGTACAGAAGATGCATGCACATATCGATTTTAGGCACCTAAAATATCGATTTTCAGCATGTTTTGGGCCTATATTTTGAAAATATTCAAGAACTGCGTAGGCTTGTACAGATTGCTTTTTGGACTAAAAAATTTCGAATTTTCGTGTGTTTTGAGCCTGAATTTGGGATATAAACGGGCACAGAAGATGCATGCACATATCGATTTTGGACATCTAAAATATTGATTTTCAACTTGTTTTTCTGCCTGTGTTTTGAAAGTATTCTAACATTGAGTAGGCATGTACAGATCGCTTCTGGGACCCAAAAAAATGGAATTTTCGGGTGCTTTGAGCCTGAATTTGAGATATAAACGGGTACAGAAGATGCATGCACATATCGATTTTGGACATCTAAAATATTGATTTTCAACTTGTTTTTCTGCCTGTGTTTTGAAAGTATTCTAACATTGAGTAGGCATGTACAGATCGCTTCTGGGACCCAAAAAAATGGAATTTTCGGGTGTTTTGAGCCTGAATTTGAGATATAAACGTGTACAGAAGATGCATGCACATATCGACTTTGGGCACCTAAAATATCGTTTTTCAGCATATTTTGACTTGTATTTTGAAAATATTCTGTTACTGAGTAGGCATGTACAGATCGCTTAAGGGACCCAAAAATATTGAATTTTTGGGTGTTTTGATCCTGAATTTGAGATATAAACGGGTACTGAAGATACATACATATATTGACTTTGGGCACCTAAAATATCGATTTTCAGCATGTTTTGGGCCTGTATTATAAAAATATTCTAACACGGAGTAGGCATGTACAGATCGCTTCTGGGACCCATAAATATCGAATTTTCAGGTGTTTTGAGCCTGAATTTGAGATATAAACGGGTACTGAAGATGCATGCACATATCGACTTTGGGCCCCTGAAATATCAATTTTCAGCATGTTTTGGGTCTGTATTTTGATAACACTCTAACACGGAGTAGGCATGTACAGATCGCTTCCGGGACCCAAAAATATCGAATTTTCGGGTGTTTTAAGCCTGAATTTGAGATATAAACGGGTACAGAAGATGCATGCACATATCGATTTTAGGCACCTAAAATATCGATTTTCAGCATGTTTTGGGCCTATATTTTGAAAATATTCAAGAACTGCGTAGGCTTGTACAGATTGCTTTTTGGACCCAAAAATTTCGAATTTTCGTGTGTTTTGAGCCTGAATTTGGGATATAAACGGGCACAGAAGATGCATGCACATATCGATTTTGGACATCTAAAATATTGATTTTCAACTTGTTTTTCTGCCTGTGTTTTGAAAGTATTCTAACATTGAGTAGGCATGTACAGATCGCTTCTGGGACCCAAATAAATGGAATTTTCGGGTGCTTTGAGCCTGAATTTGAGATATAAACGGGTACAGAAGATGCATGCACATATCGATTTTGGACATCTAAAATATTGATTTTCAACTTGTTTTTCTGCCTGTGTTTTGAAAGTATTCTAACATTGTGTAGGCATGTACAGATCGCTTCTGGGATCCAAAAAAATGGAATTTTCGGGTGTTTTGAGCCTGAATTTGAGATATAAACGTGTACAGAAGATGCATGCACATATCGACTTTGGGCACCTAAAATATCGTTTTTCAGCATATTTTGACTTGTATTTTGAAAATATTCTGTTACTGTGTAGGCATGTACAGATCGCTTAAGGGACCCAAAAATATTGAATTTTTGGGTGTTTTGATCCTGAATTTGAGATATAAACGGGTACTGAAGATACATACATATATTGACTTTGGGCACCTAAAATATCGATTTTCAGCATGTTTTGGGCCTGTATTATAAAAATATTCTAACACGGAGTAGGCATGTACAGATCGCTTCTGGGACCCAAAAATATCGAATTTTCAGGTGTTTTGAGCCTGAATTTGAGATATAAACGGGTACTGAAGATGCATGCACATATCGACTTTGGGCCCCTGAAATATCAATTTTCAGCATGTTTTGGGTCTGTATTTTGATAACACTCTAACACGGAGTAGGCATGTACAGATCGCTTCCGGAAACAAAAAATATCGAATTTTCAGGTGTTTTAAGCCTGAATTTGAGATATAAACGGGTACTGAAAATGCATTCACATATTGACTTTGGGCACCTAAAATACCGAAATTCAGCATGTTTTAGGCCTGTATTTTGAAAATATCCTATTACTGAGTAGGCATGTACAGATCGCTTCTGGGACCCCAAAAAATGGAATTTTCGGGTGCTTTGAGCCTGAATTTGAGATATAAACGGGTACTGAAGATGCATACACATATCGATTTTGGTCACCAAAAATATCGATTTTCAACTTGTTGTTGTGCCTGTGTTTTGAAAATATTCTAACATTGAGTAGGCATGTACGCATCGCTTCCGGGACCCAAAAATATCGAATTTTCGGGTGTTTTAAGCCTGAATTTGAGATATAAACGGGTACAGAAGATGCATGCACATATCGATTTTAGGCACCTAAAATATCGATTTTCAGCATGTTTTGGGCCTATATTTTGAAAATATTCAAGAACTGCGTAGGCTTGTACAGATTGCTTTTTGGACCCAAAAATGTCGAATTTTCGTGTGTTTTGAGCCTGAACTTGGGATATAAACGGGTACAGAAGACGCATGCACATATCGACTTCGGGCACCTGAAATATCAATTTTCAGCATGTTTTGGGCCTGTATAGTGAAAATACTTTAACACGGAGTAGGCATGTACAGATTGCCTTTGGGACCCAAAAATATCGAATTTTTCGGGTGTTTTAAGCCTGAATTTGAGATATACACGGATACAGAAGATGCATACACATATTGACTTTGGGCACCTAAAATATCGATTTTCTGCATGTTTTTGGGCCTATATTTTGAAAACATTCTAGTACTGAGTAGGCATGTACAGATCGCTTCTGGGACCCAAAAATATCGAATTTTCGGGTGTTTTAAGCCTGAATTTGAGATATAAACGAGTACTGAAGATGCATGCACATATTGACTTTGGGCACCTAAAATATCGATTTTCAGCATGTTTGGGTCTGTATTTTGAGAAAATTCTAGCAATGATTAGGCATGTAAAGATCGCTTCTGGGACCCAAAAATATCGAATTTTCGGGTGTTTTGAGCCTGAATTTGAGATATAAACGGATACTGAAGATGCATGCACATATCGACTTTGGGCACCTGAAATATCGATTTTCAGCATGTTTTGGGCCTGTTTTTTGAAAATACTCTAACACGGAGTAGGCATGTACAGATTGCCTCAGGGACCCAAAAATATCGAATTTTTCGGGTATTTTGAGCCTGAATTTTAAATATACACAGGTACAGAATATGCATACACATATTGACTTTGGGCACCTAAAATACCGAAATTCAGCATGTTTTAGGCCTGTATTTTGAAAATACTCTAACACGGAGTAGGCATGTACAGATCGCTTCTGGGAACCAAAAATATCGAAATTTCGGGTGTTTTAAGCCTGAATTTGAGATATAAACGGGTACAGAAGATACATTCACATATTGACTTTGGGTACCTAAAATATCGATTTTCAACATGTTTTGGGCCTGTATTTTGAAAATACTTTACAATGGAGTAGGCATGTACAGATCCCTTCTAAGACCCAAAAATATCGAATTTTCGGGTGTTTTGAGCCAGAATTTGATATATAAATGGGTACTGAAGATGCATGCACATATCGATTTTGGGCAACAAAAATATCGATTTTCAACTTGTTGTTGTGCCTGTGTTTTGAAAATATTCTAACATTGAGTAGGCATGTAGACATCGCTTCCGGGACCCAAAAATATCGAATTTTCGGGTGTTTTAAGCCTGAATTTGAGATATAAACGGGTACAGAAGATGCATGCACATATCGATTTTAGGCACCTAAAATATCGATTTTCAGCATGTTTTGGGCCTATATTTTGAAAATATTCAAGAACTGCGTAGGCTTGTACAGATTGCTTTTTGGACTAAAAAATTTCGAATTTTCATGTGTTTTGAGCCTGAATTTGGGATATAAACGGGCACAGAAGATGCATGCACATATCGATTTTGGACATCTAAAATATTGATTTTCAACTTGTTTTTCTGCCTGTGTTTTGAAAGTATTCTAACATTGAGTAGGCATGTACAGATCGCTTCTGGGACCCAAAAAAATGGAATTTTCGGGTGTTTTGAGCCTGAATTTGAGATATAAACGTGTACAGAAGATGCATGCACATATCGACTTTGGGCACCTAAAATATCGTTTTTCAGCATATTTTGACTTGTAATTTGAAAATATTCTGTTACTGAGTAGGCATGTACAGATCGCTTAAGGGACCCAAAAATATTGAATTTTTGGGTGTTTTGATCCTGAATTTGAGATATAAACGGGTACTGAAGATACATACATATATTGACTTTGGGCAACTAAAATATCGATTTTCAGCATGTTTTGGGCCTGTATTATAAAAATATTCTAACACGGAGTAGGCATGTACAGATCGCTTCTGGGACCCAAAAATATCGAATTTTCAGGTGTTTTGAGCCTGAATTTGAGATATAAACGGGTACTGAAGATGCATGCACATATCGACTTTGGGCCCCTGAAATATCAATTTTCAGCATGTTTTGGGTCTGTATTTTGATAACACTCTAACACGGAGTAGGCATGTACAGATCGCTTCTGGAAACAAAAAAAAATATCGAATTTTCAGGTGTTTTAAGCCTGAATTTGAGATATAAACGGGTACTGAAAATGCATTCACATATTGTCTTTGGGCACCTAAAATATCGATTTTCAGCATTTTTTGGGCCTGTATTTTGAAAATACTTTAACACGGAATAGGCAAGTACATATCCCTTCTGGGACCCAAAAATATCGAATTTTCGGGTGTTTTGAGCCAGAATTTGAGATATAAACGGGTACTGAAGATGCATGCACATATCGATTTTGGGCACCTAAAACATCGATATTCAACTTGTTTTTGTGCCTGTATTTTGAAAATATTCTAACATTGAGTAGGCATGTACAGATCGCTTCTGGTTCCCAAAAATATCTAATTTTCGGGTGTTTTAAGCCTGAATTTGGGACATAAACGGGTACAGAAGATCCATGCACATATCAATTTTGGGCACATAAAATATCTATTTTCAACTTTTTTTTGTGCCTGTGTTTTGAAGATATTCTAACATTGAGTAGGCATGTACAGATCGCATCTGGGACCCAAAAATATCGAATTTTCGGGTGTTTTGAGCCTGAATTTGAGATATAAACGGGTACTGAAGATGCATGCACATATTGACTTTGGGCACCTAAAATATCGATTTTCAGCATGTTTTAGGCCTGTATTATGAAAATACTCTAATACGGAGTAGGCATGTACAGATCGCTTCTGGGACCCAAAAATATCGAAGTTTCGGGTGTTTTGAGTCTGAATTTGGGATATAAACGTGTACAGAAGATGCATACACATATTGACTTTGGGCTCCTAAAATATCGATTTTCAGCATGTTTTGGGCCTGTATTATGAAAATACTCTAACACGGAGTAGGCATGTACATATCGCTTCTGGGACCCAAAAACATCGATTTTTTGGGTGTTTTAAGCCTGAATTTGGGATGTAAATGGGTACAGAAAATGCAAGCACATTTTGACTTGGGCACCTAAAATATCGATTTTAACTTGTTTTTCTGCCTGTATTTTGAAAATATTTTAACATTGAGTAGGCATGTACAGATCGCTTCTGGGACCCAAAAATATCGAATTTTTGGGTGTTTTGAGCCTGAATTTGGGACATAAACGTGTACTGAAGATGCATGCACATATCGATTTTGGGCACCTAAAATATCGATTTTCAGCATGTTTTAGGCCTGAATCTTAAAAATATTCTATTACTGAGTAGGCATGTACAAATCGCTTCTTGGACCCAAAAATATCGATTTTTTGGATGTTTTGAGCCTGAATTTGAGATATAAACGTGTACTGAAGATGCATGCACATTTTGACTTTGGGCACTTAAAATATCGATTTTCAGCATGTTTTGGGTCTGTATTTTGAAAATACTCTGAAACGGAGTAGGCATGTACAGATCGCTTCTGGGAACCAAAAAATTTGAATTTTCGGGTGTTTTCAGCCTGAATTTGAGATATACACGGGTACAGAAGATGCATACACATATTGACTTTGGGCACCTAAAATATCGATTTTCAGCATGTTTTAGGCCTGTATTTTGAAAATACTCTAACACGGAGTAGGCATGTACAGATCGCTTCCGGGAACCAAAAATATCGAATTTTCGGGTGTTTTGAGCCAGAATTTGAGATATAAACGGGTACTGAAGATGCATGCACATATCGATTTTGGCACCTAAAATATCGATTTTCAACTTGTTTTTGTGCCTGTGTTTTGAAAATATTCTAACATTGAGTACGCATGTACACATCGCTTCTGGGACCCAAAATTATCGAATTTTAGGGTGTTTTGAGCCTGAATTTGAGATATAAACGGGTACAGAAGATTCATACACATATTGACTTTGGGCACCTAAAATATCGATTTTCAGCATGTTTTGGGCCTGTATTATGAAAATACTCTAACACGGAGTAGGCATGTACATATCGCTTCTGGGACCCAAAAACATCGATTTTTTGGGTGTTTTAAGCCTGAATTTGGGATGTAAATGGGTACAGAAAATGCAAGCACATTTTGACTTGGGCACCTAAAATATCGATTTTAACTTGTTTTTCTGCCTGTATTTTGAAAATATTTTAACATTGAGTAGGCATGTACAGATCGCTTCTGGGACCCAAAAATATCGAATTTTTGGGTGTTTTGAGCCTGAATTTGAGATATAAACGGCTACAAAAGATGCATGCCTATATAGACTTTGTGCACCAAAAATATCCATATTTAGCATATTTTGGGCCTATATTTTGAAAATATTCTAGCACTGAGTAGGCATGTACAGATCGCTTTTTGGACCCAAAAATATCGAATTTTAGGGTGTTTTGAGCCTGAATTTGGGACATAAACGTGTACTGAAGATGCATGCACATATCGATTTTGGGCACCTAAAATATCGATTTTCAGCATGTTTTAGGCCTGAATCTTAAAAATATTATATTACTGAGTAGGCATGTACAAATCGCTTCTTGGACCCAATAATATCGATTTTTTGGATGTTTTGAGCCTGAATTTGAGATATAAACGTGTACTGAAGATGCATGCACATTTTGACTTTGGGCACTTAAAATATCGATTTTTAGCATGTTTTGGGTCTGTATTTTGAAAATACTCTAAAACGGAGTAGGCACGTACAGATCGCTTCTGGGAACCAAAAAATTTGAATTTTCGGGTGTTTTCAGCCTGAATTTGAGATATACACGGGTACAGAAGATGCATACACATATTGACTTTGGGCACCTAAAATATCGATTTTCAGCATGTTTTAGGCCTGTATTTTGAAAATACTCTAACACGGAGTAGGCATGTACAGATCGCTTCCGGGAACCAAAAATATCGAATTTTCGGGTGTTTTGAGCCAGAATTTGAGATATAAACGGGTACTGAAGATGCATGCACATATCGATTTTGGCACCTAAAATATCGATTTTCAACTTGTTTTTGTGCCTGTGTTTTGAAAATATTCTAACATTGAGTACGCATGTACACATCGCTTCTGGGACCCAAAATTATCGAATTTTAGGGTGTTTTGAGCCTGAATTTGAGATATAAACGGGTACAGAAGATGCATGCACATATCGACTTTGGGCACCTAAAATATCGATTTTCAGCATGTTTTGGGCCTATATTTTGAAAATATTCAAGCACTGAGTAGGTATGTACAGATCGCTTCTGGGACCCAAAAATATCGAATTTTCAGGTGTTTTGAGCCTGAATTTGAGATATAAACGGGTACTGAAGATGCATGCACATATCGACTTTGGGCCCCTGAAATATCAATTTTCAGCATGTTTTGGGTCTGTATTTTGATAACACTCTAACACGGAGTAGGCATGTACAGATCGCTTCCGGAAACAAAAAATATCGAATTTTCAGGTGTTTTAAGCCTGAATTTGAGATATAAACGGGTACTGAAAATGCATTCACATATTGTCTTTGGGCACCTAAAATATCGATTTTCAGCATTTTTTGGGCCTGTATTTTGAAAATACTTTAACACGGAATAGGCAAGTACATATCCCGTTCTGGGACCCAAAAATATCGAATTTTCGGGTGTTTTGAGCCAGAATTTGAGATATAAACGGGTACTGAAGATGCATGCACATATCGATTTTGGGCACCTAAAACATCGATATTCAATTTGTTTTTGTGCCTGTATTTTGAAAATATTCTAACATTGAGTAGGCATGTACAGATCGCTTCTGGTTCCCAAAAATATCTAATTTTCGGGTGTTTTAAGCCTGAATTTGGGACATAAACGGGTACAGAAGATCCAGGCACATATCAATTTTGGGCACATAAAATATCTATTTTCAACTTTTTTTTGTGCCTGTGTTTTGAAGATATTCTAACATTGAGTAGGCATGTACAGATCGCATCTGGGACCCAAAAATATCGAATTTTCGGGTGTTTTGAGCCTGAATTTGAGATATAAACGGGTACTGAAGATGCATGCACATATTGACTTTGGGCACCTAAAATATCGATTTTCAGCATGTTTTAGGCCTGTATTATGAAAATACTCTAATACGGAGTAGGCATGTACAGATCGCTTCTGGGACCCAAAAATATCGAAGTTTCGGGTGTTTTGAGTCTGAATTTGGGATATAAACGTGTACAGAAGATGCATACACATATTGACTTTGGGCACCTAAAATATCGATTTTCAGCATGTTTTGGGCCTGTATTATGAAAATACTCTAACACGGAGTAGGCATGTACATATCGCTTCTGGGACCCAAAAACATCGATTTTTTGGGTGTTTTAAGCCTGAATTTGGGATGTAAATGGGTACAGAAAATGCAAGCACATTTTGACTTGGGCACCTAAAATATCGATTTTAACTTGTTTTTCTGCCTGTATTTTGAAAATATTTTAACATTGAGTAGGCATGTACAGATCGCTTCTGGGACCCAAAAATATCGAATTTTTGGGTGTTTTGAGCCTGAATTTGAGATATAAACGGCTACAAAAGATGCATGCCTATATAGACTTTGTGCACCAAAAATATCCATATTTAGCATATTTTGGGCCTATATTTTGAAAATATTCTAGCACTGAGTAGGCATGTACAGATCGCTTTTTGGACCCAAAAATATCGAATTTTAGGGTGTTTTGAGCCTGAATTTGGGACATAAACGTGTACTGAAGATGCATGCACATATCGATTTTGGGCACCTAAAATATTGATTTTCAGCATGTTTTAGGCCTGAATCTTAAAAATATTCTATTACTGAGTAGGCATGTACAAATCGCTTCTTGGACCCAAAAATATCGATTTTTTGGATGTTTTGAGCCTGAATTTGAGATATAAACGTGTACTGAAGATGCATGCACATTTTGACTTTGGGCACTTAAAATATCGATTTTCAGCATGTTTTGGGTCTGTATTTTGAAAATACTCTGAAACGGAGTAGGCATGTACAGATCGCTTCTGGGAACCAAAAAATTTGAATTTTCGGGTGTTTTCAGCCTGAATTTGAGATATACACGGGTACAGAAGATGCATACACATATTGACTTTGGGCACCTAAAATATCGATTTTCAGCATGTTTTAGGCCTGTATTTTGAAAATACTCTAACACGGAGTAGGCATGTACAGATCGCTTCCGGGAACCAAAAATATCGAATTTTCGGGTGTTTTGAGCCAGAATTTGAGATATAAACGGGTACTGAAGATGCATGCACATATCGATTTTGGCACCTAAAATATCGATTTTCAACTTGTTTTTGTGCCTGTGTTTTGAAAATATTCTAACAATGAGTACGCATGTACACATCGCTTCTTGGACCCAAAATTATCGAATTTTAGGGTGTTTTGAGCCTGAATTTGAGATATAAACGGGTACAGAAGATTCATACACATATTGACTTTGGGCACCTAAAATATCGATTTTCAGCATGTTTTGGGCCTGTATTATGAAAATACTCTAACACGGAGTAGGCATGTACATATCGCTTCTGGGACCCAAAAACATCGATTTTTTGGGTGTTTTAAGCCTGAATTTGGGATGTAAATGGGTACAGAAAATGCAAGCACATTTTGACTTGGGCACCTAAAATATCGATTTTAACTTGTTTTTCTGCCTGTATTTTGAAAATATTTTAACATTGAGTAGGCATGTACAGATCGCTTCTGGGACCCAAAAATATCGAATTTTTGGGTGTTTTGAGCCTGAATTTGAGATATAAACGGCTACAAAAGATGCATGCCTATATAGACTTTGTGCACCAAAAATATCCATATTTAGCATATTTTGGGCCTATATTTTGAAAATATTCTAGCACTGAGTAGGCATGTACAGATCGCTTTTTGGACCCAAAAATATCGAATTTTAGGGTGTTTTGAGCCTGAATTTGGGACATAAACGTGTACTGAAGATGCATGCACATATCGATTTTGGGCACCTAAAATATCGATTTTCAGCATGTTTTAGGCCTGAATCTTAAAAATATTATATTACTGAGTAGGCATGTACAAATCGCTTCTTGGACCCAATAATATCGATTTTTTGGATGTTTTGAGCCTGAATTTGAGATATAAACGTGTACTGAAGATGCATGCACATTTTGACTTTGGGCACTTAAAATATCGATTTTCAGCATGTTTTGGGTCTGTATTTTGAAAATACTCTAAAACGGAGTAGGCACGTACAGATCGCTTCTGGGAACCAAAAAATTTGAATTTTCGGGTGTTTTCAGCCTGAATTTGAGATATACACGGGTACAGAAGATGCATACACATATTGACTTTGGGCACCTAAAATATCGATTTTCAGCATGTTTTAGACCTGTATTTTGAAAATACTCTAACACGGAGTAGGCATGTACAGATCGCTTCCGGGAACCAAAAATATCGAATTTTCGGGTGTTTTGAGCCAGAATTTGAGATATAAACGGATACTGAAGATGCATGCACATATCGATTTTGGCACCTAAAATATCGATTTTCAACTTGTTTTTGTGCCTGTGTTTTGAAAATATTCTAACATTGAGTACGCATGTACACATCGCTTCTGGGACCCAAAATTATCGAATTTTAGGGTGTTTTGAGCCTGAATTTGAGATATAAACGGGTACAGAAGATGCATGCACATATCGACTTTGGGCACCTAAAATATCGATTTTCAGCATGTTTTGGGCCTATATTTTGAAAATATTCAAGCACTGAGTAGGTATGTACAGATCGCTTCTGGGACCCAAAAATATCGAATTTTCGGGTGTTTTGAGCCTGAATTTGAGATATAAACGGGTAATGAAGATACACACATATTTTGACTTTGGGCACCTAAAATATCGATTTTCAGCATGTTTTGGGTCTGTCATTTGAAAATTTTCTGTCACTGAGTAGGCATGTAATGATCCCTTCTGGACGCCAATAAAATCGAATATTCGGGTGTTTTGAGCCTGAATTTGAGATATAAACAGGTACAGAAAATGCATGCACATATCGACTTTGGGCACCTAATATATCGATTTTCAGCATGTTTTGGGCTTATATTTTGTAAATATTCTAGTACTGAGTAGGCATGTACAGATCACGTCTGGGCGAAAATAAATTCGAATATTCGGGTGTTTTGAGCCTGAATTTGAGATATAAACGGGTACTGAAGATCCATGCACATATCGATTTTGGGCACCTAAAACATCGATATTCAACTTGTTTTTGTGCCTGTATTTTAAAAATATTCTAACATTGAGTAGGCATGTACAGATCGCTTCTGGGTCCCAAAAATATCTAATTTTCGGGTGTTTTAAGCCTGAATTTGGGACATAAACGGGTACAGAAGATCCATGCACAATTCAATTTTGGGCACATAAAATATCCATTTTCAACTTGTTTTTGTGCCTGTGTTTTGAAAATATTCTAACATTGAGTAGGCATGTACAGATCGCTTCTGGGACCCAAAAATATCAAGTTTTTGGGTGTTTTGAGCCTGAATTTGAGATATAAACGGCTACAAAAGATACATGCATATATAGACTTTTTGCACCCAAAATATCAATATTTAGCATGTTTTGGGCCTATATTTTGAAAATATTCTAGCACTGAGTAGGCGTGTACAGATCGCTTTTTGGACCCAAAAATATCGAATTTTAGGGTGTTTTGAGCCTGAATTTGGGACATAAACGGGTACAGAAGATGCATGCACATATCGATTTTGGGCACCTAAAATATCGATTTTCAGCATGTTTTCGGCCTGAATCTTAAAAATATTCTATTACTGAGTAGGCATGTACAAATCGCTTCTTGGACCCAAAAATATCGTTTTTTTTGGATGTTTTGAGCCTGAATTTGAGATATAAACGTGTACTGATGATGCATGCACATATCGACTTTGGGTACCTAAAATATCGATTTTCAGCATGTTTTTGGTCTGTAATTTGAAAATACTCTAACACGGAGTAGGCATGTACAGATAGCTACTGGGGCCCAAAAATATCGATTTTTTGGATGTTTTGAGCACGAATATGGGATAGAAATGGGTACAGAAAATGCATGCACATATTAACTTTGGGAACCTAAAATATTGATTTCCTGAATGTTTTTGGCGTGTATTATGAAAATATTCTAACACTGAGTAGGCGTGTACAGATAGCTTCTAGGACCCAAAAATATCGAATTTCCGGGTGTTTTGAGCCTGAATTTGAGATATAAACGGGTACAGAAGATGCATGCACATATCGACTTTGGGCACATAAAATATAGATTTTCAGCATGTTTTGGGCTTATATTTTGAGAACATTCTTTTTCTGAGTAGGCATGTATAGATCGCTTCCGGGACCCAAAAATATCGAACTTTAGGGTGTTTTAAGCCTGAATTTGGGACATAAACGGATACAGAAGATGCATGCACATATCAACTTTGGGCACCTAAAATATCGATTTTAAACATGTTTTGGGCCTGTATTTTGAAATAATTCTATTAGTGAGTAGGCATGTACAGAACTCTCCTGGGACCCAAAAATATCGAATTTTCGGGTGTTTTGAGCCTGAATTTGAGATATTAACGGGTACTGAAGATGCATTCACATATCGACTTTGGACACCTAAAATATCGATTTTCAGCATGTTTTGGGCCTAAATTTGAAAATACTCTAACACGGAGTAGGCATGTACAGATCGCTTCTTGGACCCAAAAATATCGAATTTTCGGGTATTTTGAGCCTGAATTTGAGATATAAACGGGTACTGAAGATGAATGCACATATCGACTTTGGGCACCTGAAATATCAATTTTCAGCATGTTTTAGGCCTGTATTTTTAAAATATTCTTACACGGAGTAGGCATGTACAGATCGCTTCCGGAAACCAAAAATGTCGAATTTTCAGGTGTTTTAAGCCTGAATTTGAGATATAAACGGGTACTGAAGATGCATGCACATATCGATTTTGGGCACCTAAAACATCGATATTCAACTTGTTTTTGTGCCTGTATTTTGAAAATATTCTAACATTGAGTAGGCATGTACAGATCGCTTCTGGGTCCCAAAAATATCAAATTTTCGGGTGTTTTAAGCCTGAATTTGGGACATAAACGGGTACAGAAGATCCATGCACAATTCAATTTTGGGCGCATAAAATATCCATTATTGGTATAGTGAAACCAGCACAGCTGGATTGCTATAGAATAGGCCCCTTCACAAGCCCAGGCCCCGTATAGGCATAATCTGGGTTGGAAGGGTCAATTCCGTGACGTTCATCAGAAGTAAATAAAATTCAAATCTGGTGCTGTACTGATAGTGGAGCCACCTGGTGGTGGCGCGGTGAGGTATTAAGCCCCTCCTCCGCTGAATACCGCTCGCCCACTCTGTCGCGGAACACGTCTCAGTCAACATCTACGCTCCTCGCTGCTACGCTATGGTATTGTGTCACGTGTTCCTGCTAATATTTTCTTTTGTGTTCTAGTGGCTAGCCTGCTTTGCAGATGTATCGTGTGTGTTTTCTAGGAGGGTTTTAGGTGTTTATGGGTTTTTTTTCTTCGTTAGGACTGAGTTCTCTTTTCCTTAGCGAAGGGGTGCTTTTCAGCCCCTTTTTTCGGAGTTTTTCTCCGTCTTTCCCCCCCTTTCACCTTTCCTCCTGCCACTAGTACATGCTTCGTGTGTATTTTATCGGGGTTTCTGGGGTTTTTAGCGAAGTTAGTGGGCGCCACGTGGGACTTCACCGCCCCACGTGGTGAGCACATGGGGTCTTTGCAGCCCTTCCTCTTGCCTTCCCTGATTATTATGTGTCCCCTCTCGGTAAGGGGGAGTGAGAATTGTGCCCTGGTTCTCTCTTCCTCTCCCGGGCGGGGGTTTTTTATTTTATTTTTGGGGTTTTTCCATTATTTTCAGCCTGGAGTGTTTCTTCTCAGGCTATCGGGTCCCCTCCTACCCCTCCTTCTGGATCATTCTGTCCGGGGGGCCCTTATTTACCCGCTCCATGTGGCGGGCTGTTTTGGTTTTACGGGGTTTTTCCCTGGGCGGCTGCGCGAGTGTGGGGGATCGTGTCCTGGTCCCCAGGTACAGCGGGCGTGTCCCGCGCTTCTTTCCTTCGGGGAGGATGGGTTTCGTGTATTCTGTGTTCCAGTGTTTGCACGTGTTAACCCATGTTTGTGTATTCTTTTCTCCCTCAGCCTACTCGTGCCCTTTGTGCTGCTTCAAGATGTACCGTGCGGGTCTCGCCTGACGGACACCTGCACTGTTCGCCTCACGCACCCTGCTTCACTCCCTTGGGTTACGACCCTTTGGCGTGTGGTGTGTGCCGCCCCTGGGCTGAGTTGTGTCGGGTTACCTCCCCTTCTGCCCGCTCCAAGCTCCCTGCCCTTGCTTCTCTTCGTATGGCGTGGACGAGGGCTAGGAGAATGGCCCACAAACGAGACGGTTCTTCTTTGGCGTGGGTGGACCCGATTTTGGGATCGGACCTGGGTTTATTCAGGACCCGTTACCTTCCTGTCTCTCGGAGTCTCAGGGGCTAGAACCTCATGAGGCCCGAGAGATTGAGCCTCCTTCCCTAGACGGTACTACGACTCCTTCTCGGGGCTTAGCCCCCCGGGAAACGAGCGAGTCTGTCGCGCTGGTTCTCCCGACTACCTCACCGGTACAAGGGCCCAGCAGGGAACCCCCAGCTTCGCCTCCTGCTAGAGCTGGCTCCTCAGGCCTCTCTAGAGGACGCAAGCGTTCAGCTAAGAGGTCCCGCCACTCCAGGAAGTCCCGTGCTCGTCGCCGTTCTCCTTCCACCTCTTCTTCGTCGTCCTCTTCCTCTTCTTCGTCGTCGGGGAGCTCTCCTTCGTCCGCCTGCAAATCCCGCAAGGGTAAGCGGGGGGAGGACAGCCCCTCGTCGAGGAAGATAGTTAAGATCTTCCACGCCCTTATTCCTCACGCTTTTCCTGGGGCGTCCGTCGCGCAGCCTCCGGCTGTCGCTACGAAACCAGCTCTTTTTCCCCCGCCTCTGCGGCGACCCTGGACGCGATGGGTTTTCTGGTGGAGTACAGCCAGCTACACTTGTCCGGGGCTTGGAGGATTGACCGCTCCCACGGTAACACGGCGCTCCTCCTTTCCCCGGACGCGTACTTCCCGGGGGATAAGGGCGAAGGGGACCTGGACATTCCAGCCCTTCTCCTTAAGTCCCTGGACCACCAGAGAAACAACGCGCCCAGGAAGCCCCCTCCTCCGTCCTTCCCCGTCATCCTCCCTCATTCCCGGGCCCCCCCGGGCTTGAGGGAGTGCCTGTGGAAGACGGAGAAGGAGCCCCCGGTCCCCTATCAGCTGAAGGAGCCCGATGGCAAGTTGCGACAGGCGGAGTCTGCTACCCGTCTAGAGTTGGCCCACACCATCTCCACGGGGGCAGCCGCCTCGTTGATAAGGGACTGCCTCAACGCCCTAACCAACTCCTACCACGAGATGTCGGGTGTACAGCTAGCGTGAGTACCTTACTCGTGTGTCATGTTTATTAGGGATACTGGGTAGAGGGTCTCTCTGTTACTCCCGGGTACTTATCCCCGGGTTCGCTTGGTTTTTTCCTTGTTTACCCCTTACAGTGACACCCTCTCTTCCATGGCCACCGTGATGGAGGGCGTGGCGGCGATGGCGACCCACTTCATGCGGGAGGAGGCGAAGGCGTTCGCCGAGGCGAGACTGGCAGCCCGCCAGGCGGCGGCTAAATCTGCGCCGGAGATGGCACAGAGGGGAGTGGTACGACTGCGCCCTTGTCCCCTGCCCTCTTTGACCAACCAGCGACAGACACAATCTTCGCCTCCCTCCCAGCGGTAATCAATTTACCAAAACCCTCCACCTCCAAGTAAGTACCTCTCGTGTTCGTCTTACCCGAGTTGTCACGGGGGTGAAATGAAAGGATTTTCGGGTCTACTTTGGTTCCTAATCATTCTGTTTGTCCGTAGGCCATGTGCCCCACAGCCAGCCAGACCAGCCTACCAGCCCCGGAGGCCCTCCCAGCCCTCCAGGCTACCGAGGCCCTCCTATCCCACTCCCCCGAGAGCACACAACAGGCCCTCCCAGAGGGGCCAGCAGCCGTTTCGGGGAAGGAGACAGGGCTCCAAGTCCTACTCCAAGCCCAAGTCCTCCTTCAACCACCCCTCCCAGAAGGACCGCTCCACTTGAGGGTCCCACTCTGGGTTGCCTCACAGGGTGGTCAGCAGCCTGGCCCACCCACGGCTGGGCAGCAAGGATAATTCGCCAGGGCCTGTCATGGCCCTGGATTACTGTTCCGGTGAGTAACTGTCATCTTTCCTATTCTGACATATGAATTATGCCTAATCCCGTCCTTGGGTTACCGTTAGGTCAAAATCAGATTTTCCCTTGCGGTCAAAATCTCTGCCTCTCCCGTCATTTACCCTCCAACCACTCCGGGTCCCTTGGGCCCCGGGGGATTAGGATTAACGGTACTCTCACTGACACCTGTCTCTTCCCGTTACAGCCACTACGTCTACCTCCTGCCTCAACCAAAGTGTCACTTTCGGTCGTCCCGCATGTGTTAGAAATGCGGGAAAAAGGGGTAGTGGAGCGGGCGACGGGAAGGGTCTTTCTTTCTCGTTTATTCACGGTCCCCAAAAAGGACCAGGGAAAAACGAGATTGGTGATGGACCTGAGCAAGCTAAACAAATTCGTGAAAACTTTACATTTCAGGATGGTTTCGGTTGCTCAGGTCCGCACAGTTCTGAGGAAGGGAGACTGGTTAGCATCCCTGGATCTCAAGGATGCGTACTGGCACGTCCCGATCCACCCCAGGTTTCGCCGTTTTCTGGCCTTCCAGGTGGGGACCGAGACGTTCCAGTTTACCAGGCTCCCTTTCGGTCTTTCTCTAGCTCCGCGAGTCTTCACAAAACTCGTGAGGGTGGTGGCATCCCGTCTGGCAGAGGCGGGTGTTCCCACCCTCATGTACCTGGACGATTGGTTGTTTCACGCCCCTTCCAAGGAGCAGGTAGCAAACAACGTCCGGGTAGCGAGGGGAGTGCTAGAGGAAATGGGGTTCCTGTTGAACATCCCCAAGTCCTCTCTCACCCCCACTCGCAAGCTGTGTTGGCTAGGAATAGAGTGGGACTCTCTTTCGGCCACCCTCTCTCTCGCTCCAGACAACGCCTGCCGGACCCTCCGCCACGTCCGCCAGGCGCATTTTTCCCGTACTTTCTCTCGCCGCCAGTGGGAATCATTGCTCGGGTCCCTAAATTTCGCGGCCCCTGCAATGCCCCTGGGACGATTGAAACACAGGAGGCTGACGCGGGAGGTAAACCTCCACCTGTCCCCCGCACACAGGGACCTTCCCAGGCAAGTGTCCCCCTCTCTCCACCGCCTCCTTCGCCCCTGGCTACGTCCCGGTGCCCTGCGTCAGCAGGTCCCCTGGGTGTTCCCTCCCCCGGGGATCACGGTGGCGACAGACGCATCGGACGTAGGCTGGGGATACCAGTCTTGCCTGGGACATCAACGGTGCGGGGGATGGAAGGAAGGGGAAAGGCTACTGCACATCAACGCCCGGGAGTTGATGGTAGCGAAGGAATGGCTCAACAGACACCCTCAGTTTGCCAGGATAGGCGTCCGCTTCGATATGGACAACGTTGCGGCCGTGCAGTGCCTACAGAAACAGGGCACCGCACGGTCGGAAATTCTCCTGTCCCTGTCAGAACAGATTTTCGCAATAGCGGCCAAGAGGGACATTCACCTCTCGGCCCGCTACGTGCCAGTGCGGGAGAACGATTGGGCGGACGCCCTATCCAGGTTCAGGGGGACGTCAGTCGAGTGGCAACTGCGTCCCCTTGTGTTCGAGTCTCTCTGCCTTCGCTACAGGACACCGAAGGTGGACCTATTCGCCTCCCCATCCACGGCCCTACTCCCTCTGTTCCTGACATTCTCATCCAGAACAGAGGCGGGAGGCCCGGACGCCTTCACGGAGGACTGGAACAGGTGGGGTCATCTCTACCTCTTCCCACCCCCAGCCACTTCAGTCCTCCTGAAGGCGATCCTCAAGCTGCGCACGTTCAGGGGGAGGGTTCTCCTCATAGCCCCCCTCTGGCCAGCACAGCCGTGGTTCGGAGAGTTGTCCCGGTGGTGCCCTCATCCCCTTCAGTTGGGATCGGCGTGCCTCTCCAGCACCCTGTCTGCACCACTCCAAGCGTCACTGAAACTACACGCTTGGAGCTTCTACGGGGAGTCCTCAGCAAAAGGTTCACTAAGGAGACAGTGGACAAGATGTTGAGGGCTCATCGTCAGTCATCGGTGCGACAATACGAATCGTGCTGGAAAAGATTCCAGGACTTCTTGCGAAGACACCCCTCCAGGGTCATCTCGGAGGACACAGTCCTGGAATTCCTCACGTGGCTCGCCGATTCCACCAACAGGGCCCCGGCGACGGTGCTTGCGCATCACGCAGCCCTGTCTGATCCCCTCCTCCTGGGTTTTAACATTAAGGTTTCGGAGAGGCCTCTCTCTCTCCTGAGGATGGGGATTCGGGCGGGGACCGCACCTCACCGGGCCCAGACACCCTCCTGGTCCCTTCATCGCGTCCTTTCCTACCTGACCTTCGAGGGGGTCCCTCTGGAGGTTTGTCACCTCCTCCAGAAAGCTCTCTTCCTGCTCGCCTTAGCTACAGGTTACAGGGCTTCTCAGTTGGCAGCCCTGACCCGTCACACAGCCTTTTCTTCAGTAACCCCTAACCTTACTTCCTTAACCATTTCCCCCTCTCCTGCTTTTCTAGCTAAGAACGAGCAGGCTGATGACAGAATTGGCCCTCTCGCAGTACCCTCGTTCCTGAGGGATGGAAATTTCCACCCCCTCTGCCCAGTCCACGCCTTTGTAGCATACGTGGAGGCGACGAGAGGGGCTTCTCCGGACCACCTCTTCTACAACTCTAGGTCCGGTAACCCTCTCTTCCCTAGGTCAATCGCTCGCCTTCTCTGCCGAGTGATAGAGAACGGGGATCCCGGACACGCCCCGAGGGCTCACAGCGTTAGGGGCGTGGCCGCCTCCCTCGCCTTCCTCAGGACTCACTCGGTGGAGAGGGTCAGGGATTTGGGGGGCTGGGCGTCCACTTCCTCCTTCAGGACGAGGTACCTGTTCCACTCGCTCTCCCCTAACCCCTGTGTGGCTATGGGTACTCCACCTTCTATTCCCCAGGGTCCCCGCGGGAGACACATGGGGGGGAGGGGCCGCCCGAAGAGAAAAGGTCGGGTGATTTAAGTCCCGTCACATCATCCCATACCTCATCCACATCTTGTACAACTTCATGCTCATCCCCATTCTTTACGTGTACATATGGTGAGGGAGACAAAAATAAATTACATTGTTACGGAATTCTTGTGTATTCATTTTCCAAACAATTACTTTACTATGATGATTGACAGGAGATATTATTACACAGGATATCTGGATCCTAGTGTCCTCCTTCATCCCCTCGGGATCACATTACCTGAGCGAGGGCCATAGCCCTAACTCAGAAGACTTGAATAAAGGGGGGGGGGAGGGAGGGGGGGGGGTTTGCCATGGGCACCTCCCCCCTCCTCTCCTAGACCCGAACCCTCGAGTCTGCCTATAAAGACTTTATGTGTAACAATTCTGGTCTATAACAGAATGGTCTACGGTTATATGGTATAAGCTACTTCTGCCCCACCACGGCTACTCACCTAGCCAGTGTCGGGAGGGGTGTTAGCTTCTGCCTCACCGGGCTCGGTTACCTTTCCTGCCCTCCGCTCTCAACCACTCTTAACTAGCACGTGATTGCCTCCACCTCACCTCCCACCTACCGCATCGCATGCATAGCAATCCAGCTGTGCTGGTTTCACTATACCAATAATAGTGCATTTGTCGCGGCTTCTAGCGGCTTAAATTGTATTTATTGATTGTGAAACCAGCACAGCTTTTACTGTCCCACCCACCTCTCGATGCGGCAGGCACTCACTTCTTTCTCATTGGAGTGAGCGAGCGGTATTCAGCGGAGGAGGGGCTTAATACCTCACCGCGCCACCACCAGGTGGCTCCACTATCAGTACAGCGCCAGATTTGAATTTTATTTACTTCTGATGAACGTCACGGAATTGACCCTTCCAACCCAGATTATGCCTATACGGGTCCTGGGCTTGTGAAGGGGCCTATTCTATAGCAATCCAGCTGTGCTGGTTTCACAACCAATAAATACAATTTAAGCGGCTAGAAGCCGCGACAAATGCACTATTTTCAACTTGTTTTTGTGCCTGTGTTTTGAAAATATTCTAACATTGAGTAGGCATGTACAGATCGCTTTTTGGACCCAAAAATATCGAATTTTAGGGTGTTTTGAGCCTGAATTTGGGACATAAACGGGTACAGAAGATGCATGCACATATCGATTTTGGGTACCTAAAATATCGATTTTCAGCATGTTTTGGGGCTAAATTTTGAAAATATTCTAGCGCTGAGTAGGCATGTACAAATCGCTTCTTGGACCCAAAAATATCGTTTTTTTTGGATGTTTTGAGCCTGAATTTGAGATATAAATGTGTACTGATGATGCATGCACATATCGACTTTGGGTACCTAAAATATCGATTTTCAGCATGTTTTTGGTCTGTAATTTGAAAATATTCTGTCACTGAGTAGGCATGTACAGATCGCTTATTGGAACCAAAAATATCGAGTTTTCGGGTGTTTTGAGCCTGAATTTGAGATATAAACGGGTAGAAAAGATGAATACACATATTGCTTTTGGCACCTAAAATATCGAATTTCAGCATGTTTTGGGCCTGTATTTTGAAAATACTCTACAACGGAGTAGGCATGTACAGATCGCTTCTGGGAACCAAAAAATTTAAATTTTCGGGTGTTTTCAGCCTGAATTTGAGATATACACGGGTATAGAAGATGCATACACATATTGACTTTGGGCACTTAAAATATCGATTTTCAGCATGTTTTAGGCCTGTATTTTATAAATACTCTAACACGGAGTAGGCATGTACAGATCGCTTCTGGGAACCAAAAATATCGAATTTTCGGGTGTTTTGAGCCAGAATTTGAGATATAAACGGGTACTGAAGATGCATTCACATATCGATTTCGGGCACCTAAAATATAGATTTTCAACTTGTTTTTGTGCCTGTGTTTTGAAAATATTCTAACATTGAGTAGGCATGTACATATCGCTTCTGGGACCCAAAAATATCGAATTTTCGGGTGTTTTGAGCCTGAATTTGAGATATAAACGGGTACAGAAGATGCATGCACATATCGACTTTGGGCACCTAAAATATCGATTTTCAGCATGTTTTGGGCCTATATATTGGAAAAATTCTTGCACTGAGTAGGCATGTACAGATTGCTTCTGGGACCTAAAAATATCGAATTTTCGGGTGTTTTAAGCCTGAATTTGAGATATAAACAGGTACTGAAGATGCATGCACATATCGACTTTTTGCACCTAAAATATCGATTTTGAGCATGTTGAGTCTGTATCTTGAAAACATTCTAGGAAGGAGTAGGCATGTACAGATTGCTTCTGGGACATAAAAATATAGAATTTTCGGGTGTTTTGAGCCTGAATTTGAGATATAAACGGGTACAGAAGATACATACACATATCGACTTTGGGCTCCTAAAATATCGATTTTCAGCATGTTTTGGGTCTGTTATTTGAAAATTTTCTGTCACTGAGTAGGCATGTACAGATCACTTCTGGGCCAAAATAAAATCGAATATTCGGGTGTTTTGAGCCTGAATTTGAGATATAAACGGGTACTGAAGATGCATGCACATATCGACTTTGGACACCTAAAATATCGATTTTCAGCATGTTTTCGGCCTAAAATTTGAAAATATTCTAGCATTGAGTAGGCATGGAGAGATCGCTTCTGGAACCCAAAAATATCGAATTTTTGGGTATTTTAACCCTGAATTTAAATATAAAAGGGTACAGAAAATGCATGCACATATCGACATTGGGCACCTAATATATCGATTTTCAGCATGTTTTTGGCCTTTATTTTGAAAAAACTCTAACACGGAATAGGCATGTACAGATAGCTTCTGGGACCCAAAAAATATTGAATTTTCGGGTGTTTTGAGCCTGAATTTGAGATATAATCGGGTACAGAAGATGCATACACATATTGACTTTGGGCACCTAAAATATCGATTTTCAGCATATTTTGGGCCTGTATTATGAAAATACTCTAACATGGAGTAGGCAGGAACAGATCGCTTCTGGGACCCAAAAATATCGAATTTTCGGGTGTTTTGAGATTGAATTTGATATATAAAAGGGTACTGAAGATGCATGCACATATCGACTTTGGGCACCTGAAATATCAATTTTCAGCATGTTTTGGGTCTGTATTTTGAAAATATTCTGTCACTGAGTAGGCATGTACAGATCGTTTCTGGGCAAAAATAAAAAAAAGTATTCGGGTGTTTTGAGCCTGAATTTGAGATATAAACGGGTACAGAAGATGCATGCACATATCGACTTTGGGCACCTAAAATATCGATTTTCAGCATGTTTTGGGCCTATATATTGAAAAAATTCTTGCACTGAGTAGGCATGTACAGATCGCTTCTGGGACCCAAAAATATCGAATTTTCGGGTGTTTTAAGCCTGAATTTGAGATATAAACGGGTACTGAAGATACTTGCACATATCGACTTTTTGCACCTAAAATATCGATTTTGAGCATGTTGAGTCTGTATCTTGAAAACATTCTAGGAAGGAGTAGGCATGTACAGATTGCTTCTGGGACATAAAAATATAGAATTTTCGGGTGTTTTGAGCCTTGAATTTGAGATATAAAACGGTACTGAAGATGCATACACATATCGACTTTGGACACCTAAAATATCGATTTTTAGCATGTTTTGGGCCTATATTTTGAAAATATTCTAACTTTGATTAGGCATGTACAGATCGCTTATGGGACCCAAAAATATCGAATTTTCGGGTGTTTTAAGAGGACACCACACTACCTTACATCATAAAAAACGAGAAGCAGAAACTAAAAAAATTTTCACATTAAAATAATCACCAAAAATCAATAGTTACCCCTATAAACAGCCACTTCTCCATGCTCTATAGTCTAGGCCATGCCGAAGAGAATGGAAGTATAGAGCACTAACTGAAGCATTTCCTAGTGATTTTAGTTTCAAAGTGATTTTTTTGTATTTTTTTTCAAATTTCTCCACTAAAAAAGCAAACAACACGAAGGGTATTGATGTTTTGTCAATGAATATGATTTACACGTGTTATACGTATATATGAGCACAGTTTGCAGTTTGGATTTCGATCTAAAAGGATTATTTTTGTTTTGGCGAATTTTTTCCCAAACGTTTCTGGCGAAAAAAAATTTCAACAATTTCAGGCGAGGAATTTTCCCATTTATAGCAGTGATAATGGAATTTTGGCTCTGGAGCAGTGTTGCTATATATCAGAGGATAGTCCACATAAATCTTATGCAATTCTGACCCATAGTTTTTTTTTTGTTAATTTTTTACAAAATAATTTTAAAAGTGTTGGGAAAAATATTATTTGTTGCTCGATTGTAATGAAAATTGGTCAGTATATGTAAAACCAAACGAGGATTACGATGGCAAAAAGCCTTTGCTTCTAAAGTTAACAGGAGCGCAGATAGGGTGTTGGAGTGTGGTGTCCCCCTAAGCCTGAATTTGGGATGTAAATGGGTACAGAAGATGCAAGCACATATTGACTTGGGCTCCTAAAATATCGATTTTAACTTGTTTTTCTGCCTGTATTTTGAAAATATTCTAACATTGAGTAGGCATGTACATATCGCTTATGGGACCCAAAAATATCGAATTTTCTGGTGTTTTGAGCCAGAATTTGGGATATAAAAGGGTACAGAAGATGCATACACATATTGACTTTGGGCACCTAAAATATCGATTTTTAGCATGTTTTGAGCTTATATTCTGAAAATATTTTAGCACTGAGTATGCATGTACAGATCGCTTCTTGGACCAAAACATATCGAATTTTCGGGTGTTTTGAACCTGAATTTGAGATATAAACGGGTACAGATGATGCATACACATATTGACTTTCGGCACCTAAAATATCGATTTTCAGCATGTTTTGGGCCTGTATCTTGAAAATACTCTAACACGGAGTAGGCATGTACAGATAGCTTCTGGGGCCCAATAATATCGATTTTTTGGATATTTTGAGCACAAATATGGGATAGAAATGGGTACAGAAAATGCATGCACATATTAACTTTGGGAACCTAAAATATTGATTTCCAGAATGTTTTTGGCGTGTATTATGAAAATATTCTAACACTGAGTAGGCGTGTACAGATAGCTTCTGGGACCCAAAAATATCGAATTTCCAGGTGTTTTGAGCCTGAATTTGAGATATAAACGGGTACAGAAGATGCATGCACATATCGACTTTGGGCACAAAATATAGATTTTCAGCATGTTTTGGGCTTATATTTTGAGAACATTCTTTTTCTGAGTAGGCATGTACAGATCGCTTCCGGGACCCAAAAATATCGAATTTTAGGGTGTTTTAAGCCTGAATTTGGGACATAAACGGATACAGAAGATGAATGCACATATCGATTTTGGGCACCTAAAATATCGATTTTCAACTTGTTTTTGTGCCTGTGTTTTGAAAATATTCTAACATTGAGTAGGCATGTACAGATCGCTTATGGGACCCATAAATATCGAATTTTCGGGTGTTTTGATCCTGAATTTGAGATATAAACGGGTACAGAAGATACATGCACATATCAACTTTGGAAACCTAAAATATCGATTTTAAACATGTTTTGGGCCTGTATTTTGAAATAATTCTATTAGTGAGTAGGCATGTACAGAACTCTCCTGGGACCCAAAAATATCGAATTTTCGGGTGTTTTGAGCCTGAATTTGAGATATTAACGGGTACTGAAGATGCATTCACATATCGACTTTGGCACCTAAAATATCGATTTTCAGCATGTTTTGGGCCTATATATTGAAAAAATTCTTGCACTGAGTAGGCATGTACAGATCAATTCCGGGACCCAAAAATATCGAATTTTCGGGTGTTTTAAGTCTGAATTTGAGATATCAACGGGTACTGAAGATGCATGCACATATCGACTTTTTGCACCTAAAATATCGATTTTGAGCATGTTAGGTCTGTATCCTGAAAACATTCTAGGAAGGAGTAGGCATGTACAGATTGCTTCTGGGACATAAAAATATCGAATTTTCGGGTGTTTTGAGCCTGAATTTGAGATATAAAACGGTACTGAAGATGCATACACATATCGACTTTGGACACCTAAAATATCGATTTTTAGCATGTTTTTGGCCTATATTTTGAAAATATTCTAACATTGATTAGGCATGTACAGATCGCTTATGGGACCCAAAAATATCGAATTTTAGGGTGTTTTAAGCCTGAATTTGGGATGTAAATGGGTACAGAAGATGCAAGCACATATTGACTTGGGCACCTAAAATATCGATTTTAACTTGTTTTTCTGCCTGAATTTTGAAAATATTCTAAGATTGAGTAGGCATGTACAGATCGCTTATGGGACCCAAAAATATCGAATTTTCTGGTGTTTTGAGCCAGAATGTGGGATATAAAAGGGTACAGAAGATGCATACACATATTGACTTTGGGCACCTAAAATATCGATTTTTTTGCATGTTTTGAGCTTATATTCTGAAAATATTATAGCACTGAGTATGCATGTACAGATCGCTTCTTGGACCAAAACATATCGAATTTTCGGGTGTTTTAAGCCTGAATTTGAGATATAAACGGGTACAGATGATGCATACACATATTGACTTTCGGCAACTAAAATATCGATTTTCAGCATGTTTTGGGCCTGTATCTTGAAAATACTCTAACACGGAGTAGGCATGTACAGATAGCTTCTGGGGCCCAAAAATATCGATTTTTTGGATGTTTTGAGCACGAATATGGGATAGAAATGGATACAGAAAATGCATGCACATATTAACTTTGGGAACCTAAAATATTGATTTCCAGAATGTTTTTGGCGTGTATTATGAAAATATTCTAACACTGAGTAGGCGTGTACAGATAGCTTCTGGGACCCAAAAATATCGAATTTCCGGGTGTTTTGAGCCTGAATTTGAGATATAAACGGGTACAGAAGATGCATGCACATATCGACTTTGGGCACATAAAATATTGATTTTCAGCATGTTTTGGGCTTATATTTTGAGAACATTCTTTTTCTGAGTAGGCATGTTCAGATCGCTTATGGGACCCAAAAATATCGAATTTTCTGGTGTTTTGAGCCAGAATTTGGGATATAAAAGGGTACAGAAGATGCATACACATATTGACTTTGGGCACCTAAAATATCGATTTTTAGCATGTTTTGAGCTTATATTCTGAAAATATTATAGCACTGAGTATGCATGTACAGATCGCTTCTTGGACCAAAACATATCGAATTTTCGGGTGTTTTAAGCCTGAATTTGAGATATAAACGGGTACAGATGATGCATACACATATTGACTTTGGGCACCTAAAATATCGATTTTCAGCATGTTTTGGGCTGTATCTTGAAAATACTCAAACACGGAGTAGGTATGTACAGATAGCTTCTGGGGCCCAATAATATCGATTTTTTGGATGTTTTGAGTACGAATATGGGATAGAAATGGGTACAGAAAATGCATGCACATATTAACTTTGGGAACCTAAAATATTGATTTCCAGAATGTTTTTGGCGTGTATTTTGAAAATATTCTAACACTGAGTAGGCGTGTACAGATAGCTTCTGGGACCAAAAAATATCGAATTTCCGGGTGTTTTGAGCCTGAATTTGAGATATAAACGGGTACAGAAGATGCATGCACATATCGACTTTGGGCACATAAAATATAGATTTTCAGCATGTTTTGGGCTTATATTTTGAGAACATTCTTTTTCTGAGTAGGCATGTACAGATCGCTTTCGGGACCCAAAAATATCGAATTTTAGGGTGTTTTAAGCCTGAATTTGGGACATAAACGGATACAGAAGATGCATGCACATATCGATTTTGGGCACCTAAAATATCGATTTTCAACTTGTTTTTGTGCCTGTGTTTTGAAAATATTCTAACATTGAGTAAGCATGTACAGATCGCTTATGGGACCCATAAATATCGAATTTTCGGGTGTTTTGATCCTGAATTTGAGATATAAACGGGTACAGAAGATACATGCACATATTAACTTTGGGCTCCTAAAATATCGATTTTAAACAGGTTTTGGGCCTGAATTTTGAAATAATTCTATTAGAGAGTAGGCATGTACAGAACTCTCCTGGGACCCAAAAATATCGAATTTTCGGGTGTTTTGAGCCTGAATTTGAGATATTAACGGGTACTAAAGATGCATTCACATATCGACTTTGGACACCTAAAGTTTTGATTTTTCGCATGTTTTGGGCCTAAATTTTGAAAATACTCTAACACGGAGTAGGCATGTACAGATCGCTTATGGGACCCAAAAATATCGAATTTTCGGGTGTTTTAAGCCTGAATTTGGGATGTAAATGGGTACAGAAGATGCAAGCACATATTGACTTGGGCACCTAAAATATCGATTTTAACTTGTTTTTCTGCCTGTATTTTGAAAATATTCTAAGATTGAGTAGGCATGTACAGATCGCTTATGGGACCCAAAAATATCGAATTTTCTGGTGTTTTGAGCCAGAATTTGGGATATAAAAGGGTACAGAAGATGCATACACATATTGACTTTGGGCACCTAAAATATCGATTTTTAGCATGTTTTGAGCTTATATTCTGAAAATATTATAGCACTGAGTATGCATGTACAGATCGCTTCTTGGACCAAAACATATCGAATTTTCGGGTGTTTTAAGCCTGAATTTGAGATATAAACGGGTACAGATGATGCATACACATATTGACTTTGGGCACCTAAAATATCGATTTTCAGCATGTTTTGGGCTGTATCTTGAAAATACTCTAACACGGAGTAGGTATGTACAGATAGCTTCTGGGGCCCAATAATATCGATTTTTTGGATGTTTTGAGTACGAATATGGGATAGAAATGGGTACAGAAAATGCATGCACATATTAACTTTGGGAACCTAAAATATTGATTTCCAGAATGTTTTTGGCGTGTATTTTGAAAATATTCTAACACTGAGTAGGCGTGTACAGATAGCTTCTGGGACCAAAAAATATCGAATTTCCGGGTGTTTTGAGCCTGAATTTGAGATATAAACGGGTACAGAAGATGCATGCACATATCGACTTTGGGCACATAAAATATAGATTTTCAGCATGTTTTGGGCTTATATTTTGAGAACATTCTTTTTCTGAGTAGGCATGTACAGATCGCTTTCGGGACCCAAAAATATCGAATTTTAGGGTGTTTTAAGCCTGAATTTGGGACATAAACGGATACAGAAGATGCATGCACATATCGATTTTGGGCACCTAAAATATCGATTTTCAACTTGTTTTTGTGCCTGTGTTTTGAAAATATTCTAACATTGAGTAAGCATGTACAGATCGCTTATGGGACCCATAAATATCGAATTTTCGGGTGTTTTGATCCTGAATTTGAGATATAAACGGGTACAGAAGATACATGCACATATTAACTTTGGGCTCCTAAAATATCGATTTTAAACAGGTTTTGGGCCTGAATTTTGAAATAATTCTATTAGAGAGTAGGCATGTACAGAACTCTCCTGGGACCCAAAAATATCGAATTTTCGGGTGTTTTGAGCCTGAATTTGAGATATTAACGGGTACTAAAGATGCATTCACATATCGACTTTGGACACCTAAAGTTTTGATTTTTCGCATGTTTTGGGCCTAAATTTTGAAAATACTCTAACACGGAGTAGGCATGTACAGATCGCTTATGGGACCCAAAAATATCGAATTTTCGGGTGTTTTAAGCCTGAATTTGGGATGTAAATGGGTACAGAAGATGCAAGCACATATTGACTTGGGCACCTAAAATATCGATTTTAACTTGTTTTTCTGCCTGAATTTTGAAAATATTCTAAGATTGAGTAGGCATGTACAGATCGCTTATGGGACCCAAAAATATCGAATTTTCTGGTGTTTTGAGCCAGATTGTGGGATATAAAAGGGTACAGAAGATGCATACACATATTGACTTTGGGCACCTATAATATCGATTTTTAGCATGTTTTGAGCTTATATTCTGAAAATATTATAGCACTGAGTATGCATGTTTTGATCGCTTCTTGGACCAAAACATATCGAATTTTCGGGTGTTTTAAGCCTGAATTTGAGATATAAACGGGTACAGATGATGCATACACATATTGACTTTCGGCAACTAAATTATTGATTTTCAGCATGTTTTGGGCCTGTATCTTGAAAATACTCTAACACGGAGTAGGCATGTACAGATAGCTTCTGGGGCCCAAAAATATCGATTTTTTGGATGTTTTGAGCACGAATATGGGATAGAAATGGATACAGAAAATGCATGCACATATTAACTTTGGGAATCTAAAATATTGATTTCCAGAATGTTTTTGGCGTGTATTATGAAAATATTCTAACACTGAGTAGGCGTGTACAGATAGCTTCTGGGACCCAAAAATATCGTATTTTTGGGTGTTTTGAGCACGAATATGGGATAGAAATAGGTACAGAAGATGCATGCACATATCGACTTTAGGCACCTAAAATATCGATTTTTAGCTTTTTTTGGACTTGTATTTTGAAAATATTCTGTTACTGATTAGGCATGTACAGATCGCTTCTTGGAGCCAAAAATATCGAGTTTTCGGGTGTTTTGAGCCTGAATTTGAGATATAAACGGGTAATGCAGATACATACACATATTGACCTTGGGCACCTAAAATATCGATTTTAGCATGTTTTGGGCCTGTATTATGGAAATACTCTAACACGGAGTAGGCATGTACAGATCGCTTCTGGGACCCCAAAATATCGAATTTTCGGGTGTTTTGAGCCTGAAATTGAGATATCAACGGGTACAGAAGATGCATGCACATATCGACTTTGGACCCCTAAAATATCGATTTTTAGCATGCTTTGAGCCTATATTATGAAAACATTCTATTTTCTAGTAGGCATGTACAGATCGCTTCTGGGACGTAAAAATATCGAATTTTCGGGTGTTTTGAGCCTGAATTTGAGATTTAAACGGGTACAGAAGATGCATGCACATATCGACTTTGGGCATTAAAAAAATAGATTTTCAGCATGTTTTGGACTTGTATTTTGAAAATATTCTGTTACTAAGTAGGCATGTACAGAACTCTCCTGGGACCCAAAAATATCGAATTTTCGGGTATTTTCATCCTGAATTTGAGATATAAACGGGTACTGAAGATGCATACACATATTGACTTTGGGCACCTAAAATATCGATTTTCAGCATGTTTTGGGCCTGTATTATGAAAATACTCAAACACGGAGTAGGCATGTACAGATCGCTTCTGGGACCCAAAAATATTGAATTTTCGGGTGTTTTAAACCTGAATTTGAGATATAAACGGATACAGAAGATGCATGCACATATTGACTTTTTGCACCTAAAATATCGATTTTCAGCATGTTTTGGCCCTATATTTTGAAAATATTAAAGCACTGAGTAGGCATGTACAGATCACTTCTGGGACCCAAATATATCGCATTTTCGTGTGTTTTGAGGTTGAATTTGGGATATAAACGGGTGCAGAAGATGCATACACATATTGACTTTGGGCACCTAAAATATCGATTTTCAGCATATTTTGGGCTTGTATCTGAGTAGGCATGTACAGATCGTTTCTGGAACCCCAAAATATCAAATTTTCGGGTGTTTGGAGCCTTAATTTGAGATATAAACGGGTACAGAAGATGCATGCACATATCGACTTTTGGGCACCTAAAAGATTGATTTGCAGTAAGTTTTGGGCTTGTATTTTGAAAACACTCTAACACGGAGAAGGCATGTACAGATCGCTTCTGGGACCCCAAAATGTCGAATTTTTGGGTGTTTTGTGCATGAATTTGAGATATCGACTTTGGGCACCTAAAATATCGATTTTTAGCATGTTTTGGGCCTATATTTTGAAAATATTATAGCACTGAGTAGGCATGTACAGATCGCTTCTGGGACCCCAAAATATCGAATTTTCGGGTGTTTTGAGCCTGAATTTAAGATATAAACGGGTACTGAAGATGCATGCACGTATCGACTTTTGGGCACCTAAAATATCGATTTTGAGCATGTTTTGGGTCTGTAATTTGAAAACATTCTAACTAGGAGTAGGCATGTGCAGATCGCTTCTAGGACCCAAAAATACCGAATTTTCGTGTGTTTTGAGCATGAATTTGAAATATAAACGGGTATAGAAGATGCATGCACATATCGACTTTGGACACATCAAATATCGATTTTTAGCATGTTTTGAGCTTATATTTTGAAAACATTCTAGCACTGAGTAGGCATGTACAATAGCCCAAGAAAGTTCGCCTACTAAAAACTAACGTACCGGCAACCTCTATACCTGTCATTTTCGTCTCATGCCTTAATCAACTCCATACCCATGATCTGTCAGCTTTGTCAAGGTTTCTTTCCTTTCGTCTCAGGTGTGAACTCAGAGTTTAGACGCGTGAGTTTCGACGAAGGGTTATATATATTTATTATATAATTCTGTGAACATTATGAAAAACAATGGAAATGAAAGGCAAATGAGAGAAAGACATTGTATTATATTTTGATAGTTTATTCCCTAGCACAAGAAACACCTCATTGACCTCACACACACACACACACACACCTCTTAAGCCGGGTTCCCAATAGGCCGTGGAGGTGAGACCAAAAGGTGATGGATGGATGGTGCGATGGGGGTCTGAAGGATGTGTGTGTGTGTGTGTGTACAGACAGAGAGAGAGAGAGAGGTGGAGGTATGATAGGTTGTGAAAAATGTCAAAATGGATAGCAAAGAAGGATGATGAAAGAAGAGGCCAAAATGAGGATAAGGAGGAGTGAAATAAGTGAGGGAAGGAAGTATGGAGGGAGGACTGAAAGAGGGAAAGTAGGATCATAACAGGAAGGGGAAAGAAGCTGAAAGGAATGATGGAGGGAGAAGGGAGCTAGAGAAAGGAAGAATGATCGATGCTTGCTGAAACAGGAGAAGTGAAGGAAGGCAATGTGGAGAGAGAGAGAGGGGGGGGGGGAGAGAGAGAGAGAGTGCACGTGACCTGACCTCCCCTGTCCAACCCATGTGGCCACAGGCCCTTAATCGTCTAAGTGGAAGGTGTGTGTGTGTGTGTGTGTGTGTGTGTGTTCACATTAGTCCTTAGTAGAGGTGGTCCGAATATTCATATTTGCATTCGCATGTTTTTTTAAGATTTGGATTCGCATTCGCATGTTGCCTACCGAATATTTTTTGAATATGGAATATTAAACAAGAAGCCTATTTCAACACTGTTCTTATACGAATGCAATGAGAGAAAGAGATAATTACTCTGATGTGATCTATTAAACGGTTAATATTGGCCTTCTGCCAACTCACAGCAGACTTTTAGATGCCACACACACACACGCACACACGTAGCCTTTGCCCAAGGCTCAAGCCATCGTTGTTATTTTCTTCAATCCTTCCTTCCTTCCCTTCTTGTCATCGGCATTAAACCTTCTTCCTCCTTATCCTCATTTTGACCTCTTCCTTCATCATCCTTCTTTGCTATCCATTTTTCTAGTCTTCCATTTTGACATTTTTCACAACCTATCATACCTCCACCTCTCTCTCTCTGTCTGTAGTACACACACACACACACACACACATATCAGACCCCCTACCTCGGTCACCTCGGTCTCACCCCCACCCACACACCCATTTGCCTTTCATTTCCATTGTTTTTCATAATATTCACACAATTATATAATAAATATATATAACCCTTCGTCGAAACTCATGCATCTAAACTCTGAGTTCACACCTGAGACGAAAGGAAAGAAACCTTGACAACGCTGACAGATCATGGGTATGGAGTTGATAAAGGCTTGGGACGAGAATGACAGGTATAGAGGATGCCAGTACATTAGTTTTTAGTCGGCGAACTTTCTTGGGCTACTGTACAGATCGCTTCTGGGACTCAAAAATATCGAATTTTCGGGTGTTTTGAGGTTGAATTTGGGATATAAACGGGTGCAGAAGATGTATACACATATTGACTTTGGGCACCTAAAATATCAATTTTCAGCATGTTTTTGGCATGTATCTGAGTAGGCATGTACAGATCGCTTCTGGGACCCCAAATTATCGAATTTTTGGGAGTTTGGAGCCTGAATTTGAGATATAAACGGGTACAGAAAATGCATGCACATATCGACTTTTGGGAACATAAAAGATCGATTTTCAGTATGTTTTGGGCCTGTACTTTGAAAATACTCTAACACGGAGTAGGCATGTACAGATCACTTCTGGGACCCCAAAATATTGAAATGGCACTCACACACCAACCACCCTATAAATGACTGTTGATATTAACAGTTCAAGCACTGTAATGACACCCACACACTCACCACCCCATAAATGATAGTTGATATTTATAGTCCAAGCACTGTAATGACACTAACACACCCACCACCCCATGAAAGACTGTTGATAATTTCAGTCCAAGCACTGTAATGCCACCCACCACCTCATTGATGACTGTTGATATTTACAGTGCAAGCACTGTAATGACACCCACCACCCCATGAATGACTGTTGATATTTACAATCAAAACACTGTAATAATGCCAACACACCAACCACCCCATGAATGACTGTTGATATTTACAGTCCAAGCACTGTAATGACAGCCACACACCCACCACCCCATTAATGACTGTTGATATTTACAGTCCAAGCACTGTAATGATACCCACACACCCACCACCTCATGAATGATTGTTGATATTTACAGTCCAAGCTCTGTAATGACACCCAAACACTCACCACCCCATTAAAGACTGTTGATATTTTCAGTCCAAGCACTGTAATGACATCCACACACTCACCACCCTCTGAATGACTGTTAATATTTACAGTCCAAGCACTCTAATGTCACCAAACACCCCATGGATTACTGTTAATATTTACAGTCCAAGAACTGTAATGACACCCACACACCAAACACCCCATGAAAGACTGTTGATATTTTCAGTCCAAGCACTGTAATGACATCCACACATCCACCACCCCATGAATGACTGTTAATATTTAGAGTCCAAGAACTGTAATGACACCCACACACTCACCACCCCATAAATGACTGTTGATATTTACAGTCAAAACACTGTAATGACACCCACACACCCACCACCCCATGAATGACTGTTGATATTTACAGCCCAAGCACTGTAATGACAACCCGACACCCACCATCTCATTGTTGACTGTTGATATTTATAGTCCAAGCACTGTAATGACACCCAAGCACCCACCATTTCATGAATGACTGTTGATATTTACAGTCCAAGCACTGTAATGCCACCCACAACCCCATGAATGACTGTTGATATCTATAGTCCAAGCACTAATGACACACACGCCCACCAGGCCATGAATGACTTTATATATACAGTCCAAGCACTGTAATGACAACCACACACCTACAACCTCATGAATGACTGTGGATATTTACAGTTCAAGCACTGTAATGACACCCACCAACCGTTGAACGACTGTTGATATTTACAATCAAAACACTGTAATAACACCCACACACCAACCACCCCATGAATGACTCTTGATATTTACTGTCCAAGCATTGTAATGACACCCACATACCCACCACCCCATTAATGACTGTTGATATTTACAGTCAAAGCACTCTAATGACACCAACCACCATATGAATGACTGTTGATATTTACAATCAAAACACTGTAATGACACCCAAACCCTAACCAACCCATGAATGACTGTTGATATATACAGTCAAAGCAATGTAATGGCACCTACACACCCACCACCCCAAGAATGATTGTTGATATTTACAGTCCAAGCAATGTAATGGCACCTACACACCCACCACCCCTAGAATGACTGGTGATATTTACAGTCCAAGCACTATAATGACATCCACACACCACATGAATGACTGTTGATATTTACAGTCCAATCACTGTAATGACACCCTCACACCCACCACCCCATGAATGACTGTTAATATTTACAGTCAAAGCACTGTAATGACACCCCAACACCCACCACCCCATGAATAATGTTTGATATTTTCAGTACAAGCACTGTAATGACACCCATACAACCACCACCCCATGAATGACTGTTGATATTTACAGTCCAAGCGCTCTAATGACACCCACCACCCTCTGAATGGCTGTTGATATTTACAGTCAAAGCACTGTATTAACACCCACATACCCACCACCCCTTAAATGACTGTTGATATTTACAGTCCAAGCACTGTAATGACACCCACCTCCCCATGAATGACTGTTGATATTTACCGTCCAAGCAATGTAATGACAGCCAGACACCCACCACACCCATTAATGACTGTTGATATTTACAGTCCAAGCACTGTAATGACACCCACACACTCATCACCCCATGAATAACTGATGATATTTACAGTCCAAGCACTGTAATGCCACCCCCACCCCATGAATGACTGTTGATATTTACAGTTCAAGCAATGATGACAGACACACACACACCCACCACCCCATGAATAAATAGATATTTACAGTCCACGCACTCTAATGACACCCACCAAAAATCTGAATGACTGTTGATATTTACAATCAAAGCACTGTAATAACACCCACACACTCACCACCACATGAATGACTGTTGATATTTACAGTCAAAGCACTGTAATGACACAGTCACACCCATCACCCCATAAATGACTGTTGATATTTACAGTCTAAGCACTGTAATGACACCCACACAACCACCACCCCAAGAATGACTGTTGATATTTACAGTCCAAGCACGGTAATGACAACCACACACCCACCACTCCTTGAATGACTGTTGATATTTACAGTCCAAGCTCTGTAATAACACTCACACACACACCACCCTATGAATGACCGTTAATATTTACAGTCCAAGCACTGTAATGACACCAAAACACTCACCACCCTATGATTGACTGTTGATATTTACAGTCCAAGCACTGTAATGACACCTACACATCCACCACCCCATGATTGACTGTTGATATTTACAGTCCAAACACTGTAATGACACCCCCACACCCACCACCCCATGAATTATGGTTGATATTTACAGTCCAAGCACTGTAATGACACCCACACAACCACCACCCTATGAATGACTGTTGATATTTACAGTCCAAGCACTGTAATGATACCCACCACACTATGAATGACTGTTGATAATTACAATCAATACACTGTAATGACACTCACACACCTACCACTCCATGAATGACTGTTGATATTTTCAGTCCAAGCACTGTAATGACACCCTCAAACCCACCACCCCATAAATGTCTGTTGATATTTACAGTCCAAGCACTTTAATGATACACACCACCCTATGAATGACTGTTGATATTTTCATTTAAAACACTGTAATGACACCCACACACCCACCACCCCACGACTGACTGTTGATATTTACAGTCCAAGCACTGTAATGACACCCACACACCCACAACCCCATAAATGATGGTTGATTTTTATAGTCCGAACAATGTAATGACACTCAAACACCCACCACCCCATAAATGACTGTTGATATTTTCAGTCCAAGCACTGTAATGACATCCACACATCCACCACCCCATGAATGACTGTTAATATTTACAGTCCAAGCACTCTAATGACACCAACCAATCTCTGAATGACTGTTAATATTTACAGTCAAAGCACTGTAATAACACCCACAAACTCACTACCCTACGAATGACTGTTGATATTCACAGTCCAAGCACTGTAATGACACCCACTCACCCACCACCCAATGAATGATGGTTGATATTTACAGTCCAAAAACTGTAATGACACACACTCACTCACCACCCCATGAATGACTGTTGATATTTACAGTCCAAGCTCTGTAATAACACTCACACACCCACCACCCTATGAATGACCGTTAATATTAACAGTCCAAGCACTATAATGACACCAAAACACTCACCACCCCATGATTGACTGTTGATATTTACAGTCCAAGCAATGTAATGACACCCAAACTCCCACCACCCTATAAATGACTGTTGATATTTACAGTCCAAGCACTGTAATGATACCCACACACCCATCACCCTATGAATGACTTTTGATATTTACAGTCCAAGCACTGTAATGCTACCCACCACCCAATAAATGACTGTTGATATTTACACTCAAAGCACTGTAATGACACCCCAACACCCACGACCCCATGAATTATAGTTGATATTTAAAGTCCAAGCACTGTAATGACACCCACACACCCACAACCCTATAAAATGACTGTTAATATTTACAGTCCAAGCACTCTAATGATACCCACCACCCTATGAATGACTGTTAATATTTACAATCAAATCACTGTAATTACACCCATATACCCACTACCCCATGATTGACTGTTGATATTTACAGTCCAAGCACTGTAATGACACCCACACACCCACCACCCCATGATTGACTGTTGATATTTACAGTCCAAACACTGTAATGACACCCCCACACCCACCACCCCATGAATTATGGTTGATATTTACAGTCCAAGCACTGTAATGACACCCACACAACCACCACCCCATGAATGACTGTTGATATTTACTGTTCATGCACTGTAATGATACCCACCACACTATGAATGACTGTTGATAATTACAATCAATACACTGTAATGACACTCACACACCTACCACTCCATGAATGACTGTTGATATTTTCAGTCCAAGCACTGTAATGACACCCTCACACCCACCACCCCATAAATGACTGTTGATATTTACAGTCCAAGCACTTTAATGATACACACCACCCTATGAATGACTGACGATATTTTCATTTAAAACACTGTAATGACACCCACACACCCACCACCCCACGATTGACTGTTGATATTTACAGTCCAAGCACTGTAATGACACCAACACACCCATAACCCCATAAATGATGGTTGATATTTATAGTCCAAACAATGTAATGACACCCATATACCCACCACCCCATAAATGACTGTTAATATTTACAGTCCAAGCAATCTAATGACACCAACCAATCTCTGAATGACTGTTAATATTTACAGTCAAAGCACTGTAATAACACCCACAAACTCACTACCCTACGAATGACTGTTGCTATTCACAGTCCAAGCACTGTAATGACACCCACTTACCCACCACCCAATAATTGATGGTTGATATTTACAGTCCAAAAACTGTAATGACACACACACACTCACCACCCCATGAATGACTGTTGATATTTACAGTCCAAGCTCTGTAATAACACTCACACACCCACCACCCTATGAATGACTGTTAATATTTACAGTCCAAGCACTGTAATGACACCCACACACCCACCACCCCATGATTGACTGTTGATATTTAAAGTCCAAGCAATGTAATGACACCCAAACACCCACCACCCTATAAATGACTGTTGATATTTACAGTCCAAGCACTGTAATGACACCCACACACCCATCACTCAATGATTGATTGTTGATATTTACAGTCCAAGCACTGTATTGCTACCCACCGCCCAATAAATGACTGTTGATATTTACACTCAAAGCACTGTAATGACACCCCAACACCCACGACCCCATGAATTATAGTGGATATTTACAGTCCAAGCACTGTAATGAAACCCACACACCCACAACCCCATGAATAACTGTTGATATTTACAGTCCAAGCAATCTAATGATACCCACCACCCTATGAATGACTGTTAATATTTTAATCAAATTACTGTAATGACACTAATACACCCACTACCCCATGAATGACTGTTGATATTTACAGTCCAAGCACAGTAATGACACCCACACACCCACCACCCCATGATTGACTGTTGATATTTACACTCCAAGCACAGTAATGACACCTACACACCCACCACCCCATGATTGACTGTTGATATTTACAGTCAAAGCACTGTAATGATAACCACAACACTATGAATGACTGTTGATAATTACAATCAATACATTGTAATGACACCCTCACACCCACCACCCCATAAATGATTGTTGATATTTACAGTCAAAGCAATGTAATGACACCCCAACACCCACGACCCCATGAATTATAGTTGATATTTACAGTCCAAGCACTGTAATGACATCAACACACCCACAGCCCCATGAATGACTGTTGATATTTACAGTCCAAGCACTTTAAGGATACCCACCACCCAATGAATAACTGTTGATATTTACAATCAAAACACTGTAATGACACCCATACACCCACCACCCCATAAATGACTGTTGATATTTAAAGTCCAAGAACTGTAATGACAACCACACACCCACCACCCCATGATTGACTGTTGATATTTACAGTCCAAGCACTGTAATGACACCAACACACCCACTACCCCATGAATGAATGTTGATATTTACAGTCCAAGCCTTCTAATGATACCCACCACCCTATGAATGACTGTTGATATTTATAATCAAATCACTGTAATGACACCCATACACCCACCACCCCATGAAAGACTGTTGATATTTACAGTCCAAGCACTGTAATGACACACCCACCACCCAATGAATTATGGTTGATATTTACAGTCCAAGCAATGAAATGACACCCACACAACTACCACCCCATGAATTACTGTTGATATTTACAGTCCAAGCACTGTAATGACACCCACCACCCTATGAATGACCGTTGATAATTACAATCAAAACACTGTCATGACACCCACACATCCACCACCCCAAGAATGACTGTTGATATTTGCAGTCCAAGCACTGTAATGACACCCACACACCCACCACCCCATGATTGACTTTTGATATTTACATTCCAAGCACGGTAATGACATCCACACACCTACCACCCCATGAATAACTGTTGATATTTACAGTACAAGCTCTGTAATGACACTCACACACCTACCACCCCATTAATGTTGGTTGATATTTTCAGTCCAAGCACTGTAATGACATCCACACACTCACCGACCTATGAATGACTGTTAATATTTAAAGTCCAAGCACTCTAATGACACCAACCACAGAATGGATGACTGGTAATATTTACAGTCCAAGCACTGTAATGACACCCACACACACACCACCCAATGAATGATGGTTGAAATTTACAGTCTACGAACGCTAATGACACAGACACACTCACCACCCCATAAATGACTGATGATATTTACTGTCGAAGCACTGTAATGACACCCACACAACCACCACCCCAAGAATGACTGTTGATATTTACAGTCCAAGCACTGTAATGACACCCACACACCCACCACTCCATGAATGACTGTTGATATTTACAGTCCAAGCTCTGTAATAACACTCACACACCCACTACCCTATGAATGACTGTTGATATTTCCAGTCCAAGCACTGTAATGACACCAACACACCCACCACCCCATGATTGACTGTTGATATTTACAGTCCAAGCAATGTAATGACACCCAAACACCCACCACCCTATAAATGACTGTTGATATTTACAGTACAAGCACTGTAATGACACCCACACACACATCAGCCAATGATTGATTGTTGATATTTACAGTCCAAGCACTGTAATGCTACTCACTACCCAATAAATGACTGTTGATATTTACACTCAAAGCACTGTAATGACACCCCAACACCCACGACCCCATGAATTATAGTGGATATTTACAGTCCAAGCACTGTAATGACACCCACACATCCTCAACCCCATGAATGACTGTTGATATTTACAGTCCAAGCACTTTAAGGATACCCACCACCCAATGAATAACTGTTGATATTTACAATCAAAACACTGTAATGACACCCATACACCCACCACCCCATAAATGACTGTTGATATTTAAAGTCCAAGAACTGTAATGACAACCACACACCCACCACCCCATGATTGACTGTTGATATTTACAGTCCAAGCACTGTAATGACACCAACACACCCACTACCCCATGAATGAATGTTGATATTTACAGTCCAAGCCTTCTAATGATACCCACCACCCTATGAATGACTGTTGATATTTATAATCAAATCACTGTAATGACACCCATACACCCACCACCCCATGAAAGACTGTTGATATTTACAGTCCAAGCACTGTAATGACACACCCACCACCCAATGAATTATGGTTGATATTTACAGTCCAAGCAATGAAATGACACCCACACAACTACCACCCCATGAATTACTGTTGATATTTACAGTCCAAGCACTGTAATGACACCCACCACCCTATGAATGACCGTTGATAATTACAATCAAAACACTGTCATGACACCCACACACCCACCACCCCAAGAATGACTGTTGATATTTGCAGTCCAAGCACTGTAATGACACCCACACACCCACCACCCCATGATTGACTTTTGATATTTACATTCCAAGCACGGTAATGACATCCACACACCTACCACCCCATGAATAACTGTTGATATTTACAGTACAAGCTCTGTAATGACACTCACACACCTACCACCCCATTAATGTTGGTTGATATTTTCAGTCCAAGCACTGTAATGACATCCACACACTCACCGACCTATGAATGACTGTTAATATTTAAAGTCCAAGCACTCTAATGACACCAACCACAGAATGGATGACTGGTAATATTTACAGTCCAAGCACTGTAATGACACCCACACACACACCACCCAATGAATGATGGTTGAAATTTACAGTCTACGAACGCTAATGACACAGACACACTCACCACCCCATAAATGACTGATGATATTTACTGTCGAAGCACTGTAATGACACCCACACAACCACCACCCCAAGAATGACTGTTGATATTTACAGTCCAAGCACTGTAATGACACCCACACACCCACCACTCCATGAATGACTGTTGATATTTACAGTCCAAGCTCTGTAATAACACTCACACACCCACTACCCTATGAATGACTGTTGATATTTCCAGTCCAAGCACTGTAATGACACCAACACACCCACCACCCCATGATTGACTGTTGATATTTACAGTCCAAGCAATGTAATGACACCCAAACACCCAACACCCTATAAATGACTGTTGATATTTACAGTACAAGCACTGTAATGACACCCACACACACATCAGCCAATGATTGATTGTTGATATTTACAGTCCAAGCACTGTAATGCTACTCACTACCCAATAAATGACTGTTGATATTTACACTCAAAGCACTGTAATGACACCCCAACACCCACGACCCCATGAATTATAGTGGATATTTACAGTCCAAGCACTGTAATGACACCCACACATCCTCAACCCCATGAATGACTGTTGTTATTTACAGTCCAAGCAATCTAATGATACCCACCACCCTATGAATGACTGTTAATATTTTAATCAAATCACTGTAATGACACCCATACACCCACTACCCCATGAATGACTGTTGATATTTACAGTCCAAGCACAGTAATGACACCCACACACCCACCACCCCATGATTGACTGTTGATATTTACAGTCCAAGCACTGTAAGGACACCCACAACCCTATGAATGACTGTTAATAATTACAATCAAAACACTGTAATGACACTCACACACCTACCACCACATGAATGACTGTTGATATTTTCAGTCAAAGCACTGTAATGACACCCACACACCCACCACCCCATAAATGACTGTTGATATTTACAGTCAAAGCAATGTAATGACACCCCAACACCCACGACCCCATGAATTATAGTTGATATTTACATTCCAAGCACTGTAATGACACCCACACACCCACAGCCCCATGAATGACTGTTAATATTTACAGTACAAGCACTTTAATGATACCCACCACCCAATGAATGACTGTTGATATTTACAATAAAAAAACTGTAATGACACCTATACACCCACCACCCCATGAATGACTGTTTATATTAACAGTCCAAGAACTGTAATGACAACCACACACCCACCACCCCATGATTGACTGTTGATATTTACAGTCCAAGCACTGTAATGACACCCACACACCCACAACCCCATGAATGACTTGATATTTACAGTCCAAGCACTCTAATGATACCCACCACCCTATGAATGACAGTTGATATTAACAATCAAATCACTGTAATGACACCCATACACCCAACACCCTATGAAAGACTGTTGATATTTACAGTCTAAGCACTGTAATGACACCCACACACCCACCACCCCATGATTGACTGTTGATATTTACAGTCCAAGCACTGTAATGACACCCCCACACCCACCACCCCATGAATTATGGTTGATATTTACAGTCCAAGCAATGAAATGACACCCACACAACCACCACCCTATGAATTACTGTTGATATTTACAGTCCAAGCACTGTAATGAGACCCACCAACCTATGAATGACTGTTGATAATTACAATCAAAACACTGTAATGACACTCACACACCCACCACCCCAAGAATGACTGTTGATATTTACAGTCCAAGCACTGTAATGACACCCCCACACCCACCACCCCATGATTGACTGTTGATATTTACAGTCCAAGCACTGTAATGACATCCACACACCCACCACCCCATGAATGACTAGTGATATTTACAGTCCAAGCTCTGTAATGACACACACACACCCACCACCTTATGAATGACTGTTGATATTTACAGTCCAAGCAATGTAATGACACCCACACACCCACCACCACTTAAATGATAGTTGATATTTATAGTCCAAGCACTGTAATGACACCGACACACCCACCACCCCGTAAATGACTGTTGATATTTTCAGTCCAACCACTGTAATGACACTTACCACCCTCTGAATGACTGTTGATATTTACAGTCAAAGCACTGTAATAACACCTACACACTCACCACCCCATGAATGACTGTTGATATTTACAGTCCAAGCACTTTCATGATACCTACACACCCACCACCCCATGAATAACTGTTATTATTCACAGTCCAAGCACTTTAATGACACTCACACACCCACCGCACAATGAATGATGGTTGATATTTACAGTCCAAGAACTGCAATAACACCCACACACTCACCACCCCAAGAATGACTGTTGATATTTACAGTCCAAGCACTTTCATGATACCTACACACCCACCACCCCATGAATAACTGTTGATATTTACAGTCCAAGCCCTGTAATGACACTCACACACCCACCACAATGAATGAATTACTGTTGATATTTACAGTTCAAGCACTGTAATGACACCCACACACCTACCACCCCATTAATGTTGGTTGATATTTTCAGTCCAAGCACTGTAATGACATCCACACACTCACCGACCTATAAATGACTATTAATATTTACAGTCCAAGCACTCTAATGACACCTACCACAGAATGGATGACTGGTAATATTTACAGTCCAAGCACTGTAATGACACCCACACACCCACCACCCAATAAATTATGGTTGAAATTTACAGTCCACGAACGCTAATGAAACAGACACACTCACCACCCCATAAATGACCGTTGATATTTAAAGTCCAAGCACTTTAATGACACCCACACACCCACCACCCCATGAATGACTGTTAATATTTACAGTCCAAGGAGTGTAATGACAAACACACACCCACCACCCAATGAATGACTGTTGATATTATCAGTCCAAGCACTGTAATGACATCTACACATCCACCACCCCATGAATGACTGTTGATATTCATAGTCCAAGAACTGTAATGACACCCAAACACCCACCACTCCAGGAATGGCTGTTGATATTCATAGTCCAAGCACTGTAATGACAACCAAACACCCACTACTCCATGAATGACTGTTGATATTTACAGTCTAAGCACTGTAATGACACCCACACAACCACCACCCCAAGAATGACTGTTGATATTTAAAGTCCATGCACTCTAATGACACCCACCAACCTCTGAATGACTGTTGATATTTACAATCAAAGCACTGTAATAACACCCACACACTCACCACCCCATGAATGACTGTTGATATTTACAGTCCAAGCACTGTAATGACACAGTCACACCCATCACCCCATAAATGACTGTTGATATTTACAGTCTAAGCACTGTAATGACACCCACACAACCACCACCCCAAGAATGACTGTTGATATTTACAGTCCAAGAACTGTAATTACACCCACACACCCACCACTCCATGAATGACTGTTGATATTTACAGTCCAAGCTCTGTAATAACACTCACACACCCACCACCCTATGAATGACTGTTGATATTTACAGTCCAAGCACTGTAATGACACCCAAACACCCACCACCCCATGATTGACTGTTGATATTTACAGTCCAAGCAATGTAATGACACCCAAACTCCAACCACCCTATAAATGACTGTTGATATTTACAGTCCAAGCACTGTGCTGACACCCACACACCCATCACCCTATGAATGACTGTTGATATTTACAGTCCAAGCACTGTAATGCTACCCACCACCCAATAAATGACTGTTGATATTTACACTCAAAGCACAGTAATGACACCCCAACACCCACGACCCCATGAATTATAGTTAATATTTACAGTCCAAGCACTGTAATGACACCCACACACCCACAACCCCATTAATGACTGTTGATATTTACAGTCCAAGCACTCTAATGATACCCACCACCCTATAAATGACTGTTAATATTTACAATCAAATTACTGTAATGACTCCCATACACCCACTACCCCATGAATGACTGTTGATATTTACAGTCCAAGCACTGTAATGACACCCACACACCCACCACCCCATGATTGACTGTTGATATTTACAGTCCAAGCACTGTAATGACACACCCACACCCACCACCCCATGAATTATGGTTGATATTTACAGTCCAAGCACTGTAATGACACCCACACAACCACAACCCCATGAATGACTGTTGATATTTACAGTCCAAGCACTGTAATGACACCCACCACCCTATGAATGACTGTTGATAATTACAATCAATACACTGTAATGACACTCACACACCTACCACCCCATGAATGACTGTTGATATTTTTAGTCCAAGCACTCTAATGACACCCTCACACCCACCACCCCATATATGACTGTTAATATTTACAGTCAAAGCACTGTAATGACACCCCAACCCCCACGACCCCATGAATTATAGTTGATATTTACATTCCAAGCAGTGTAATGACACCCACACACCCACAGCCCCATGAATGACTGTTGATATTTACAGTCCAAGCACTTTAATGATACACACCACCCTATGAATGACTGTTGAAATTTACAATCAAATCACTGTAATGACACCCACACACACACCACACTACGATTTACTGTTGATATTTACAGTTCAAGCACTGTAATGACACCTACACACCCACAACCCCATAAATGACGGTTGATATTTATAGTCCGAGCAATGTAATGACACCCACACACCCACCACCCCATAAATGACTGTTGATATTTTCAGTCCAAGCACTGTAATGACATCCACACACCCACCACCCCATGAATAACTGTTAATATTTACAGTCCAAGCACTCTAATGACACCAACTAATCTCTGAATGACTGTTGATATTTACAGTCAAAGCACTGTAATAACACCCACACTCTCACCTCCCTACGAATGACTGTTGATATTCACAGTCCAAGCACTGTAATGACACCCGTACATCCTTCACCCAATAATTGACTGTTGGTTTATACAGTCCAAGTACTGTAAAGACACCCACACACCAACCACTCTACGACTGACTGTTGATATTTATAGTCCAAGCACTGTAATGACACAGTCACACCCATCACCCCATAAATGACTGTTGATATTTACAGTCTAAGCACTGTAATGACACCCACACAACCACCATCAAAAGTATTACTGTTGATATTTACAGTCCAAGCACTATAATGCCCCCCCCTACATCCTTCACCCAATAATTGACTGTTGGTTTATACAGTCCAAGTACTGTAAAGACACCTACACACCAACCACTCTACGACTGACTGTTGATATTTACAGTCCAAGCACTGTAATATCACCCACACACACACAACCCCATGAATAACTGTTAATATTTACAGTCCAAGCACTGTAATATCACCCACACACCCACCACCCCAAAATGACTGTTGATATTTGCAGTCCAAGCACTATAATGACACCCACAACCCCACCTTTCCATGAATGACTGTTGATATTTACAGTCAATGCATTGTAATGACACCCACCACCCCATTAATGACTGTTGGTATTTACAGTCCAAGCACTGTAATGACACCCAAACCTCCATCACCCCATTAATGACTGTTGATATTTACAGTCAAAGCACTGTAATGACACCCACTACCCCATTAATGACTTGATATTTACACTCCAAGCAATGTAATTACACCTACACACCCACCACCCCTTGAATGACTGTTAGTATTTAAAGTCCAAGCACTATAATGACACACACTCCCACTAACCTATGAATGACTGTTGATATTTACACTCCAAACTCTGTAATAGCACCCACACATACCATGAATGACAATTGATATTTACAGTACAAGCACTGTAATGACACCCACTCACCCACCACCCCATGAATGACTGTTGATATTTACAATCCAAGCACTGTAATGACACCCACACATCTACCACCCCATGAATGATTGTTGATATTTACAATCCAAGCACTGTATTGACACCCACACACTGACCACCCCATAATTAACTGTTGATATTTACAGTTTAAGCACTGTAATGACACCCACACACCCACAAACCCATAAATTACTGTTGATATTTACATTCCATGCACGGTAATGAGACCCACACACCAACCATATCATGAATGCGTGTTTATATTTACAGTCCAAGCACTGTAATGAAACTCACACACCATCCACCCTATGAATGACTGTTGATATTTACAGTCCAAGCACTGTAATGACACACAAACATCCACCACCCCATTAATGACCATTGATATTTATAGTCCAAGCAATGTAATGAAACCCACACACCCACCTCCCAATGAATAACTGTTGATATTTACAGTTCAAGCACTGTAATGACACCACATACCCCCACCCAATAAATGACTGTTGATATTTACAGTCCAAGCATTGTAATGATACCCACACACCCACCACCCCATAAATGTCTGTTGATGTTAACAGTCCAAGCACTGTAAAGGCACCAACACACTTACCATACCATGAATGACTGTTGATTTTTACTGTCCAAGCACTGTAATGACACCCACACTCCCACCACCCTTTAAATGACTGTTGATATTTAAAGTCCAAGCACTGTAATAACACCCACCATCCCATAAATAACTGTTGATATTTAAATAATTGACTGTTGATATTTACACTCCAAGCACTGTAATGACACCCACACACCCACCACCCCTTGAATGATGGTTGATATTCACAGTTCAAGCACTGTAATGACACCCATAGTCCCACCACTAAATGAATGACTGTTGATATTTACAGACCAAGCACTGTAATGACACCCAAACACCCACCACCCCATGAATGTCTGTTGATATTTACAGTCCAATCACTGTAATGACACCCACACAACCACCACCCCATGAATGACTGTTGATATTTACAGTCCAAGCACTATAATGACACCCAAACACCCACTACCCCATGAAAGATGGTTGATATTTACAGTCCAAGCATTGTAATGACACCCCCACACCCACCACTGTCCAAGTACTGTAATGACACCCACACAACAATCACCCAATGAATGACTTGATATTTACAGTCCAAGCATTGCAATCACACTCCCCTCCCCATGAATGACTGTTGATATTTACAGTTAAAGCACTGAAATAAAAAAAACCCACACACACCACCCCATGAATGACTGTTGATATTTACAGTCCAAGCAATGTCATGACACCCACACACCCAGCACCACATGAATGACTTGATATTTACAGTCCAAGCTCTGCAATGACACTCCCCTCCTCATAAATGACTGTTGATATTTACAGTTAAAGCACTGAAATGAAACCCACACACCCACCACCCCATGAATGACTGTTGATATATACAGTACAAGCAATGTCATGACACCCACACACCCACCACCCCATGAATGACTGTTGATATTTACGGTCCAGGCTTTGTAATGACACACACTCCTACCAATCTATGAATGACTGTTGATATTTACAGTCCAAGCTCTGTAATAGCACCCACACACACCATGAATGACAGTTGATATTTACAATCCAAGCACTGTATTGACACTCACACACTGACCACCTCATGAATGACTGGTGATATTTACAGTCTAAGCACTGTAATGACACTCACACACCATCCACTCCATGACTGACTGTTGATATTTACATTCCAAGCACTGTAATGAGACCTACACACACCCAACCCCATAAATGACAGTTGATATTTACAGTCCAAGCATTGTAATGACACCCACACACCCACCACCTTATAATGTCTGTTGATATTAACAGTCCAAGCAATGTAATGACACTAACACACTTACCATCCCATGAATGACTGTTGATATTTACAGTCAAAGCACTGTAATGACACCCACACACCCACCACCCCATAAATGACCATTAATATTTGCTGTCCAAGCACCACACATTCACCAACTCATAAATGACTGTTAATATTTACAGTCCAAACACTGTAATGACACCCACACACCCACCACCCCATGAATAACTGTTGATAGTTACAGTCCAAGCATCGTAATGACAACCAAAAACCCACCACCCCATAATTGACTGTTCGTATATATTAACAGTCCAAGCACTGTAATGACACACAAGCACCCACCACCCCATGAATGACTGTGGATATTTACAGTCCAAGCACTGTAATAACACACACACCCACCAACCCATGAATGACTGTTGATATTTACAGTACAATCACTGTAATGTCACCGACACACCCCATAAATAACAGTTGATATTTACAGTCCAAGCACTGTAATGACACACACACACACCAACCCATTAATGACTGGTGATATTTACAGTACAAGCACTGTAATGTCACTGACACACCCAATGAATGACAGTTGATATTTACAGTCCAAGCACTGTAATAAAACCCACACACCCACCACCCAAATAATTACTGTAGATATTTACAATCCAAGCACTGTAATGACACCAACAAACCACCACCACATGAATGACTGTTGATATTTACAGTCCAAGCATTGTAATGACACCCACACACCCACCAACCCATGAATGACTATTGATATTTACAGTCCAAGCACTGAAATGACACCCACACAACCATAACCGAATGAATGATGGTTAATATTTACAGTCCAAGCACTGTAATGACACCCACACACCCACCTTCCCATGAATAACTGTTGATATTTACAGTCCAAGCACTGTAATGACACCCACCACCCCATTAATGACTGCTGATATTTACAGTCCAAGCACTGTAATGACACCCAAACAACCATCACTCCATGAATGACTCTTGATATTTACAGTCAAAGTACTGTAATGACACCGACCACCATATGAATGACTTGATGTTTACACTCCAAGCACTGTAATTACACCTACACACCCACCACCCCATGAATGACTGTTGATATTTACAGTCAAAGCACTGTAATGACACCCACACACCCACCACCCCATAAATGACCATTAATATTTGCTGTCCAAGCACCCACACATTCACCAACCTATGAATGACTGTTGATATTTACAGTCCAAACACTGTAATGACACCCACACACCCACCACCCCATAAATGACCGTTAATATTTGCTGTCCAAGCACCCACACATTCACCAACCCATGAATGACTGTTGATATTTACAGTCCAAACACTGTAATAACACCCACACACCCACCACCCCATGAATAACTGTTGATAGTTACAGTCCAAGCAGTGTAATGACAACCACACACCCACCACCCCATAATTGGCTGTTGATATATATTAACAGTCCAAGCACTGTAATGACACACAAACACCCACCACCCCATGAATGACTTTGGAAATTTACAGTCCAAACACTGTAATGACACACACACCCACCAACCCATGAATGACTGTTGATATTTACAGTAGAATAACTGTAATGTCACCGAAACACCCCATGAATAACAGTTGATATTTACAGTCCAAGCACTGTAATGACACACACACACACCAACCCATGAATTACTATTGATATTTACAGTCCAAGCACTGTAATGACACCCACACAACATAACCAAATGAATGATGGTTAATATTTACAGTCCAAGCACTGTAATGACACCCACACACCCACCTTCCCATGAATAACTGTTGATATTTACTGTCCAAGCACTGTAATTACACCTACACACCCACCACCCCTTGAATGACTGTTAATATTTACAGTCCAAGCACTGTAATGACACACATTTCCCCCAACCTATGAATGACTGTTTATATTTACACACCAAACTCTGTAATAGCACCCACACACACCATGAATAACAGTTGATATTTACAATTCAAGCACTATAACGACACCCACTCACCCACCACCCCATGAATGACTGTTGATATTTACAATCCAAGCACTATAATGACACCTACACATCTACTTCCCTATGAATGACTGTTGATATTTACAATCCAAGCACTGTATTGACACCCACACACTGACCACCCCATGATTGACTGTTGATATTTACAGTCTAAGCACTGTAATGACACTCACACACCATCCACCCCAGGAATGACTGTTGATATTTACAGTCCAAGCACTGTAATGACACCCACACATCCACCACCCCATTAATGACCATTGATAATTATCGTCCAAGCACTGTAATGACAGCCACACACCCAACACCCAATGAATAACTGTTGATATTTACACTCCAAGCACTGTAATGACACCCACACACCCAGCACCCCATGAATGACGGTTGATAATCACAGTCCAAGCACTGTAATAACACCCCTACACTAAAAACTAAATGAATGACTGTTGTAATTTACAGACCAGGCACTGTAATGACACCCACACACCCACCACCCCATGAATGTCTGTTGATATTTACAGTCCAATTACTGTAATGATACCCACACATCCACCACCCCATAAATGGCTGTTAATATTTACAGTCCAAGCACCCACACATTCACCAACCTATGAATGACTTTTGATATTTACAATACAATCACTGTAATGTCACCGACACACCCCATAAATAACAGTTGATATTTACACTCCAAGCACTGTAATGACACACACACACCAACCCATGAATGACTGGTGATATTTACAGTACAAGCACTGTAATGTCACCGACACACGCAATGAATGACAGTTGATATTTACAGTTCAAGCAATGTAATAAAACCCACACACCCACCACCCAAATAATTACTGTTGATATTTACAATCCAAGCACTGTAATGACACCAACAAACCACCACCACATGAATGACTGTTGATATTTACAATCCAAGCATTGTAATGACACCCACACACCCACCAACCCATAAATGACTATTGATATTTATAGTCCAAGCACTGTAATGACACCCACACAACCATAACCGAATGAATGATGATTAATATTTACAGTCCAAGCACTGTAATGACACCCACACATCCACCACCCCATAAATGGCTGTTAATATTTACAGTCCAAGCACCCACACATTCACCAACCTATGAATGACTTTTGATATTTACTGTACAATCACTGTAATGTCACCGACACACCCCATAAATAACAGTTGATATTTACAGTCCAAGCACTGTAATGACACACACACACACCAACCCATGAATGACTGGTGATATTTACAGTACAAGCACTGTAATGTCACTGACACACCCAATAAATGACAGTTGATATTTACAGTCCAAGCACTGTAATAAAACCCACACACCCACCACCCAAATAATTACAGTAGATATTTACAATCCAAACACTGTAATGACACCAACAAACCACCACCACATGAAAGACTGTTGATATTTACAGTCCAAGCATTGTAATGACACCCACACACCCACCAACCCATGAATGACTATTGATATTTACAGTCCAAGCACTGAAATGACACCCACACAACCATAACCGAATGAATGATAGTTAATATTTACAGTCCAAGCACTGTAATGACACCCACACACCCACCTTCCCATGAATAACTGTTGATATTTACAGTCCAAGCACTGTAATGACACCCACAAACCCATTAATGACTGCTGATATTTACAGTCCAAGCACTGTAATGACACCCAAACAACCATCACTCCATGAATGACTCTTGATATTTACAGTCAAAGTACTGTAATGACACCGACCACCATATGAATGACTTGATGTTTACACTCCAAGCACTGTAATTACACCTACACACCCACCACCCCATGAATGACTGTTGATATTTACAGTCAAAGCACTGTAATGACACCCACACACCCACCACCCCATAAATGACCATTAATATTTGCTGTCCAAGCACCCACACATTCACCAACCTATGAATGACTGTTGATATTTACAGTCCAAACACTGTAATGACACCCACACACCCACCACCCCATAAATGACCGTTAATATTTGCTGTCCAAGCACCCACACATTCACCAACCCATGAATGACTGTTGATATTTACAGTCCAAACACTGTAATAACACCCACACACCCACCACCCCATGAATAACTGTTGATAGTTACAGTCCAAGCAGTGTAATGACAACCACACACCCACCACCCCATAATTGACTGTTGATATATATTAACAGTCCAAGCACTGTAATGACACACAAACACCCACCACCCCATGAATGACTTTGGAAATTTACAGTCCAAGCACTGTAATGACACACACACCCACCAACCCATGAATGACTGTTGATATTTACAGTACAATAACTGTAATGTCACCGACACACCCCATGAATAACAGTTGATATTTACAGTCCAAGCACTGTAATGAAACACACACACACACCAACCCATGATTTACTATTGATATTTACAGTCCAAGCACTGTAATGACACCCACACAACATAACCAAATGAATGATGGTTAATATTTACAGTCCAAGCACTGTAATGACACCCACACACCCACCTTCCCATGAATAACTGTTGATATTTACTGTCCAAGCACTGTAATTACACCTACACACCCACCACCCCTTGAATGACTGTTAATATTTACAGTCCAAGCACTGTAATGACACACATTTCCCCCAACCTATGAATGACTGTTTATATTTACACACTAAACTCTGTAATAGCACCCACACACACCATGAATGACAGTTGATATTTACAATTCAAGCACTATAACGACACCCACTCACCCACCACCCCATGAATGACTGTTGATATTTACAATCCAAGCACTATAATGACACCTACACATCTACTTCCCTATGAATGACTGTTGATATTTACAATCCAAGCACTGTATTGACACCCACACACTGACCACCCCATGATTGACTGTTGATATTTACAGTCTAAGCACTGTAATACACCAACACACCCACCAACCCATAAATGACTGTTGATATTTACATTCCATGCACTGTAATGAGACCCACACACTAACCACCCAATAAATGACTGTTTATATTTACAGTCCAAGCACTGTAATGACACTCACACACCATCCACCCCAGGAATGACTGTTGATATTTACAGTCCAAGCACTGTAATGACACCCACACATCAACCACCCCATTAATGACCATTGATAATTATAGTCCAAGCACTGTAATGACAGCCACACACCCAACACCCAAAGAATAACTGTTGATATTTACACTCCAAGCACTGTAATGACACCCACACACCCAGCACCCCATGAATGACGGTTGATAATCACAGTCCAAGCACTGTAATAACACCCCTACACTAAAAACTAAATGAATGACTGTTGTAATTTACAGACCAGGCACTGTAATGACACCCACAAACCCACCACCCCATGAATGTCTGTTGATATTTACAGTCCAATTACTGTAATGACACCCACACATCCACCACCCCATAAATGGCTGTTAATATTTACAGTCCAAGCACCCACACATTCACCATCCTATGAATGACTTTTGATATTTACAGTACAATCACTGTAATGTCACCGACACACCCCATAAATAACAGTTGATATTTACACTCCAAGCACTGTAATGACACACACACACACCAACCCATGAATGACTGGTGATATTTACAGTACAAGCACTGTAATGTCACTGACACATCCAATGAATGACAGTTGATATTTACAGTTCAAGCACTGTAATAAAACCCACACACCCACCACCCAAATAATTACTGTTGATATTTACAATCCAAGCACTGTAATGACACCAACAAACCACCACCACATGAATGACTGTTGATATTTACAATCCAAGCATTGTAATGACACCCACACACCCACCAACCCATGAATGACTATTGATATTTACAGTCCAAGCACTGTAATGACACCCACACAACCATAACCGAATGAATGATGATTAATATTTACAGTCCAAGCACTGTAATGACACCCACACACCCACCTTCCCATGAATAACTGTTGATATTTACAGTCCAAGCACTGTAATGACACCCACCACCCCATTAATGACTGCTGATATTTACAGTCCAAGCACGGTAATGACACCCAAACAACCATCACTCCATGAATGACTCTTGATATTTACAGTCAAAATACTGTAATGACACCGACCACCATATGAATGACTTGATGTTTACACTCCAAGCACTGTAATTACACCTACACACCCACCATCCCTTGAATGACTGTTGATATTTACAGTCAAAGCACTGTAATGACACCCACACACCCACCACCCCATAAATGATCGTTAATATTTGCTGTCCAAGGACCCACACATTCACCAACCTATGAATGACTGTTGATATTTACAGTCCAAACACTGTAATGACACCCACACACCCACCACCCCATAAATGACCGTTAATATTTGCTGTCCAAGCACCCACACATTCACCAACCCATGAATGACTGTTGATATTTACAGTCCAAACACTGTAATGACACCCACACACCCACCACCCCATGAATAACTGTTGATAGTTACAGTCCAAGCAGTGTAATGACAACCACACACCCACCACCCCATAAATGACTGTTGATATATATTAACAGTCCAAGCACTGTAATGACACACAAACACCCACCACCCCATGAATGACTGTGGAAATTAACAGTCCAAGCACTGTAATGACACACACACCCACCAACCCATGAATGACTGTTGATATTTACAGTACAATAACTGTAATGTCACCGACACACCCCATGAATAACAGTTGATATTTACAGTCCAAGCACTGTAATGACACACACACACACCAACCCATAAATGACTATTGATATTTACAGTCCAAGCACTGTAATGACACCCACACAACCATAACCAAATGAATGATGGTTAATATTTACAGTCCAAGCACTGTAATGACACCCACACACCCACCTTCCCATGAATACTCTGTTGATATTTACTGTCCAAGCACTGTAATTACACCTACACACCCACCACACCTTGATTGACTGTTAATATTTACAGTCCAAGCACTGTGATGACACACATTCCCCCAACCTATGAATGACTGTTTATATTTACACTCCAAACTCTGTAATAGCACCCACACACACCATGAATGACAGTTGATAATTACAATCCAAGCACTATAATGACACCCACTCACCCACCACCCCATGAATGACTGTTGATATTTACAATCCAAGCACTATAATGACACCTACACATCTACTTCCCCATGAATGACTGTTGATATTTACTATCCAAGCACTGTATTGACACCAACACACTGACCACCCCATGATTGAATGTTGATATTTACAGTCTAAGCACTGTAATACACCAACACACCCACCAACCCATAAATGACTGTTGATATTTACATTCCATGCACTGCAATGAGACCCACACACTAACCACCCAATAAAGGACTGTTTATATTTACAGTCCAAGCACTGTAATGACACTCACACACCATCCAAACCCATGAATGACTGTTGATATTTACAGTCCAAGCACTGTAATGACACACACACATCCACCACCCCATTAATGACCATTGATATTTATAGTCCAAGCACTGTAATGACCGCCTCACACACAACACCCAATGAATAACTGTTGATATTTACACTCCAAGCACTGTAATGACACCCACACACCCAGTACCCCATGAATGACGGTTGATAATCACAGTCCAAGCACTGTAATAACACCCCTACACTAAAAACTAAATGAATGACTGTTGTAATTTACAGACCAAGCGCTGTAATGACACCCACACACCCACCACCCCATGAATGTCTGTTGATATTTACAGTCCAATTACTGTAATGACACCCACACATCCACCACCCCATTAATGGCTGTTAATATTTACAGTCCAAGCAATATAATGACACCCAAATACCCACTACCCCATGAAAGACGGTTGATATTTACACTCCATGCACTGTAATGACACCCACACACCCACCACCCCATGAATGACTGGTGATATTTATAGTCCAAGCACTGTAATGACACCCACACACCCACCACTCCATGAATGACTATTTATATTTTCTGTCCAAGTACTCCAATGACACCCACACACCCACCACCCCATGAATGACTTGATATTTACAGTTCAAGCAGTCTAATGACAACCACACACCCACCACCCCATAATTGACTGTTGATATATATTAACAGTCCAAGCACTGTAATGACACACAAAAACCCACCACCCCATGAATGACTGTGGATATTTACAGTCCAAGCACTATAATGACACACACACCCACCAACCCATGAATGACTGTTGATATTTACAGTACAATCACTGTAATGTCACCGACACACGCCATGAATAAAAGTTGATATTTTCAGTCCAAGCACTGTAATGACACACACACACACACCAACCCATGAATGACTGGTGATATTTAGAGTACAAGCACTGTAATGTCACCGACACACCCCATGAATAACAGTTGATATTTACAGTCCAAGCATTGTAAAGACACCCACACACCCACCAACCCATGAATGACTATTGATATTTACAGTCCAAGCACTGTAATGACACCCACACTACCATAACCGAATGAATGATGGTTAATATTTACAGTCCAAGCACTGTAATGACACCCACACACCCACCTTTCCATGAATAACTGTTGATATTTACTGTCCAAGCACTGTAATAACACCTACACACCCACCACCCCTTGAATGACTGTTAATATTTACAGTCCAAGCACTGTAATGACACACATTCCCCCCAACCTATGAATGACTGTTTATATTTACACTCCAAACTCTGTAATAGCACCCACACACACCATGAATGACAGTTAATATTTACAATCCAAACACTATAATGACACCCACTCACCCACCACCCCATGAATGACTGTTGATATTTACAATCCAAGCACTGTATTGACACCCACACACTGACCACCCCATGATTGACTGTTGATATTTACAGTCTAAGCACTGTAATACACCAACACACCCACCAACCCATAAATGACTGTTGATATTTACGTTCCATGCATTGTAATGAGACTCACACACTAACCACCCAATAAATGACTGTTTATATTTACAGTCCAAGCACTGTAATGACACTCACAAACCATCCACCCCATGAATGACTGTTGATATTTACAGTCCAAACACTGTAATGACACCCACATATCCACCACCCCATTAATGACCATTGATATTTATAGTCCAAGCACTGTAATGACAGCCACACACCCAACACCCAATGAATAACTGTTGATATTTACACTCCAAGCATTGTAATGACACCCACACACCCAGCACCCCATGAATGACGTTTGAAAATCACAGTCCAAGCACTGTAATAACACCCCTACACTAAAAACTAAATGAATGACTGTTGATATTTACAGACCAAGCACAGTAATGACACCCACACACCCACCACCCCATGAATGACTGTTGATATTTACTGTCCAAGCACTGTAATGACACCCACACACCCACCACTCCATGAATGACTATTGATATTTTCTGTCCAAGTACTGTAATGACACCCACACACCCACCACCCCATGAATGACTTGATATTTACAGTCCAAGCACTTCAATGACACTCCCCTCCCCATGAATGACTGTTGATATTTACAGTTAAAGCACTGAAATGAAATCCACACACACACCACCCCATGAATGACTGTTAATAATTACAGTTAAAGCACTGTAATGACATTCACACACCCACCACTCCATGAATGACTATTGATATTTACTGTCCAAGTACTGTAATGACACTACACACCCACCACCCCATCAATGATGGTTGATATTCACAGTCCAAGCACTGTAATGACAACCCTACACTAACCACTAAATGAATGACTGTTGATATTTAAAGTCCAAGCACTGTAATGACACACACACCCACCATCCCATAAATAACTGTTGATATTTACACTCCAAGCATTGTAATGACACTCACACACCCAGCACCCCATGAATAATGGTTGATAATCACAGTCCAAGCACTGTAATGACACCCCTACACGAACCACTAAATGAATTACTGATGATATTTACAGACCAAGCACTATAATGACACCCAAACACCCACCACCCCATTATGTCTGTTGATATTTACACTCCCTGCACTGTAATGACACCCACACACCCACCACCCCATGAATGAATGTTGATATTTACAGTCCAAGCACTGTAATGACACCCACACACCCACCACTCTATGAATGACTATTGATATTTACTGTCCATATACTGTAATGACACCTACACACCCACCACCCCATGAATGACTTGATATTTACAGTCCAAGCTCTGCAATGACACTCCCCTTCCCATGAATGACTGTTGATATTTACAGTAAAAGCACTGAAATGAAACCCACACACACACCACCCCATGGATGACTGTTGATACTTACAGTTAAATCACTGTAATGACACCCACACAACAATCATGCAATGAATGACTTTTGATATTTACAGTCCTAGCACTGTAATGAAACCCACAAACCCACCACCCCATGAATGACTGTTGATATTTACAGTCCAAGCAATGTCATGACACCCATATACCCACCACCCCATGAATGACTGTTGATATTAACAGTCCAAGCACAGTACTGACACCCATACATCCACTACCCCGTGAATGACATGATATTTACAGTTCAAGATCTGTAATTACACCTACACACCCACCACCCCTTGAATGATTGTTGATATTTACAGTCCAGGCACTGTAATGACACCCCCCCCCACCAACCTATGAATGACTGTTGATATTTACAGTCCAAGCTCTGTAATAGCACCCTTACACACCATGAAACACAGTTTATATTTACAGTCCAAGCACTGTAATGACACACACTCCCACCAACCTTTGAATGACTGTTGAGATTTACAGTCCAAGTTCTGTAATAGCACCCACACACACCATGAATGACAGTTTATATTTACAGTCCAAGCACGGTATTGACACCCACACACCCACCATCCCATGAATGACTGTTGATATTTACAATCCAAGCACTGTATTGACACCCACACACTGACCACCCCATGATTGACTGTTGATATTTACAGTCTAAGCACTGTAATGACACCCACACACCTACCAACTCATGAATGACTGTTGATATTTACAGTACAAGCACTGTAATGTCACCGACACACCCCATGAATGACAGTTGATATTTATAGTCCAAGCACTGTAATGACACACACACACATCAACCCATGAATGTCTGTTGATATTTACAGTACAAGCACTGTAATGTCACCAACACACCTCATGATTGACAGTTGATATTTACAACCCAAGCACAGTAATGACACCCACACAACCAAAACCCAATGAATGACTATTGATAATTACAATCCAAGCACTGTAATGACACCAACAACCAACCACCCCATGAATGACTGTTGATATTTACAGTCAAAGCACTGTAATGACACTCACACACCTACCACCCCATAAATGATTGTTAATATTTATAGTCCAAGCACTGTAATATTACCCACACACCCACCACCCCATGAATTACTGTTGATATTTACAGTCCTATCACTGTAATGATACCCACACACCCACCACCCCATGAATGACTGTTGATAGTTACAGTCCAAGCAATGTAATGACACCCACACACAAACAACCCAATGAATAACTGTTGATATATACAGTCCAAGCACTGTAATGACACTCACCACCCCATCAATGACTGTTGATATTTTCAGTCAAAGCACTGTAATGACACATACCACCCCACGAATGACAGTTGATATTTACAGTCCAAGCACTGTAATGACACCTACACACCCACCACCCCATGAATGACTGTTGATATATATTAACAGTCTCAGCACTGTAATGACACACAAACGCCCACCACCCTATGAATGACTGTTGATATTTACAGTCCAAACACTGTAATGACAAACACACCTACCAACTCATGAATGACTGTTGATATTTACAGTCAAAGCACTGTAATGACACTCACACACCCACCACCCCATAAATGATGGTTAATATTTATAGTCCAAGCACTGTAATATCACCCACACACCCACCACCCCATGAATTACTGTTGATATTTACAGTCCAATCACTGTAATGATACCCACACACCCACCACTCCATGAATGACTGTTGATATTTTCAGTCCAAGCACTGTAATGACACCCACCACCCTATTAATGACTATTGATATTTACAGTCCAAGCACTGTAATGACACCCACACATCCATCACCCCATGAATAACTGTTTATATTCACAGTCAAAACACTGTAATGACACCCACCACCCCATGAATGACATGATATTTACACTCCAAGCACAGTAATTACACCTACACACCCACCACCCCTTGAATGACTGTTGATATTTACAGTCCATGCACTGTAATGACACACACTCCCACCAACCTATGAATGACTGTTGATATTTACACTCCAAACTCTGTAATAGCACCCACACACACCATGAATGATAGTTGATATTTACAGTCCAAGCACTGTAATGACACTCAGACACCCACCACCCCATGAATTAGGGCCATTGATATTTACAATCCAAGCACTGTAATGACACCCACACACCCACCACCCCATGAATGACTGTTGATATTTACAATTCAAGCACTGTATTGACACCCACAGACACACCACCCGATGATTGACTGTTGATATTTACAGTCTAAGCACTGTAATGACACCCACACACCCACCAACCAATAAATGACTGTCGATATTTACATTCCATGCACTGTAATGAAACCCACACACCAACTACCCCATGAATGCCTTTGATATTTACAGTCCAAGCACTGTAATGACACTCACACACCATCCACCCCAAGAATGACTGTTGATATTTACAGTCCAAGCACTGTAATGAAACCCACACACTTACCATCCCATAAATGACTATTGATATTTGCAGTCCAAACACTGTAATGACACCCACACACCCACCAGCCTTTAAATGACTTTTGATATTTACAGTCCAAGCACTGTAATAACACCTACCATCCCATGAATGACTGTTGGTATTTAAAGTCCAAGCACTGTAATGACACACACACATCCACCATCCTATAAATGACTGTTGATATTTACAGTCCAAGCTGTGTAATGACACCCACACACCTACCACCCCATGAATGACGGTTGATATTCACAGTCCAAGCACTGTAATGACACCATCACACCCACCACTAAATGAATGACTGTTGATATATACACACCAATCACTGTAATGACACCCACACACCCACCACCCCATGAATGTCTGTTGATATTTACAGTCCAATCACTGTAATGACACCCACACAACCACCACTCAATGAATAGCTGTTGATATTTACAGTCCAAGCACTATCATGACACCCAAACACCCATTATTCCAAGAGAGATGGTTGATATTTACAGTCCAAGCACTGTACTGGCACCCCTACACCCACCACCAAAAGAATGACTGTTGATATTTACAGTCCAAGCACTGTAATGACACCCACACACCCACAACTGAATAAATGACTATTGATATTTACTGTCCAAGTACTGTAATGACACCCACACACCCACCACCCCATAAATGACTTGATATTTACAGTCCAAGCACTGCAATGACAATCCCCTCCCCATGAATGACTGTTGATATTTACAGTCAAAGAACTGAAATGACAGCCACACACACACCACCCCATGAATGACTATTGATATTTACAGTCCAAGCACTAATGACATACACACATCCACCACCCCATAATTGACTGTTGATATTTACAGTCCAGGCACTGTAATGACACCCACACACCCACCACCCTCTGAATGACTGTTGATTTTTACTGTCAGAGCACTGTAATGACACCCACACACCTATTACATCATTAATAACTATTGATATTTACAGTTTAAGGACTGTAATGACATCCTCCACCCCATTTATGACTGTTGATATTTACAGTCCATGCACTGTAATGACACCCACACACCAACCACCTCGTGAATGACTGTTGATACTTACAGTCCAAGCACTGTAATGTAACCCACACACCCATCACACCATGAATGACTGTTGATATTTACAGTCCAAGCACTGTAATGACACCTACCACACCATGAATGACTGTTGATATATACAGTTCAAGCACTGTAATGACATCCACACTACCACCACCCCATTAATGACTGTTGATATTAACAGTCCAAGCACAGTACCGACACCCATACATCCACTACCCCATGAATGACTTAATATTTATAGTCCAAGATCTGTAATTACACCTACACACCCACCACCCCATAAATGATTGTTGATATTTACAGTCCAGGCACTGTAATGACACACACCCCCACCAACCTATGAATGACTGTTGATATTTAGAGTCCAAGCACTGTAATGACACCCACACACCCACAACCCCATGAATGACTGTTGATATCTACAATCCAAGTACTGTAATGAAAACCACACACCCACCACCCCATGAATGACTGTTGATATTTAAAATCCAAGTACTGTATAAACACCCACACACTGACAACCCCATGCATAACTGTTGATATTTACAATCCAAGCATTGTATTGACACCCACACACTGACCACCCCATGATTGACTGTTGATATTTACAGTCCAAGCACTGTAATGACACACACTCCCACCAACCTATGAATGACTGTTGATATTTACACTCCAAACTCTGTAATAGCACACAAACACACCATCAATGACAGTTGATATTTACAGTCCAAGTACTGTAATGACACCCAGACACCCATCACCCCATGAATGACTGTAGATATTTACAATTCAAGCACTGTAATGACACCCACACACCTACCACCCCATGAATTATTGTTGATATTTACAATCCAAGCACTGTATTGACACCCACACACTGACCACCCCATGATTGACTGTTAATATTTACACTCTAAGCACTGTAATGACACCCACACACCCACTAACCAATAAATGACTGTTGATATTTACATTCCATGCACTGTAATGAGAACCACACACATTAACCACCACATAAATAACTGTTGATATTTACAGTCCAAGCACTATAATGACACCCACACAACCACAACCCCATTAATGTTGGTTAATATTTACAGTCCAAGCACTGTAATATAACCCACACACCAACCACCCCATGAATGACTGTTGATATTTCCAGTCCAAACACTGTAATTACACCCACCACCCCATTAATGACCATTGATATTTATAGTCCATGCACTGTAATGACACCCACACACCCACCACTCAATGAATAACTGTTGATATTTCAGTCCAAGCACTGTAATGACACCCACACACACACCACCCCATGAATGACTGTTAATATTTACAGTCCAAACACTGTAATGACACCTACACACCCAACACCCCATGAATGACTGTTGATATATACAGTCCAAGCACTGTAATGACACTCACCACACCATGAATGACTGTTGATATTTACAGTCAAAGCACTGTAATGGCACCCACCACCCCATGAATGACAGTTGATATTTACAGTCCAAGCACTGTAATGACAGCTACACACCCACCACCCCATGAATGACTGTTGATATATATTAACAGTCCAAGCACTGTAATGACACACAAACACTCACCACCCAATGAATGACTGTTGATATTTACAGTCCAAGTACTGTAATGACACACACACCCACCAACCCATGAATGACTGTTGATATTTACAGTACAAGCACTGTAATGTCACTGACACACCCCATGAATGACAGTTGATATTTACAGTCCAAGCACTGTAATGACAGCCACACACCCACCACCCCATGAATGACTGTTGATATATACAGTCCAAGCACTGTAACTACACTCACCACACCATGAATGACTGTTGATATTTACAGTCAATGCACTGTAATGACAGCTACACACCCACCACCCCATGAATGACTGTTGATATATATTAACAGTCCAAGCACTGTAATGACACACAAACACGCACCACCCAATGAATGACTGTTGATATTTACAGTCCAAGCTCTGTAATGACACCCACACCCACCAACCCATGAATGACTGTTGATATTTACAGTACAAGCACTGTAATGTCACTGACACACCCCATGAATGACAGTTGATATTTACAGTCCAAGCACTATAATGACACACACACACCAACCCATGAATGGCTGTTGATATTTACAGTACAAGCACTGTAATGTCACTGACACACCCCATGAATGACAGTTGATATTTACAGTCCAAGCACTGTAATGACACACATCCACCAATCCATGAATGACTGCTGATATTTACAGTCCAAACACTGTAATGACACCCACACAACCACAACCCCATGAATATTGGTTAATATTTACAGTCCAAGCACTGTAATATCACCCACACACCCACCACCCCATAAATGACTGTTGATATTTACAGTCCAAGCACTGTAATGACACCCACACACCCACCTTCCCATGAATGACTGTTGATATTTACAGTCCAAGCACTGTAATGACACCCTCCGCCCTAATAATGACTGTTGATATTTACAGTCCAAGCTCTGTAATGACACCCACACATCCATCACCCCATGAATGACTGTTGATATTTACAGTCAAAGCACTATAATGACACCCACCACCCCATTAATGACTTGATATTTACAGTCCAAGCATTGTAATGATACCCACACACCCACCACCCCATGAATGTCTGTTGATATTAACAGTCCAAGAACTGTAATGACACCCACACACTTACCATCCCATGAATGACTGTTGATATTTGCAGTCCAAGCGCTGTAATGACATCCACATACCCACCACCCTTTGAATGACTGTTGATATTTACAGTCCAAGCACTGTAATGATACTCACACACACAACATCCCATGAATGCATGTTGATATTTACAGTCTAAGCACTCTAATGACACCCACACACCTACCACCCCATAAATGATAGTTGATATTTATAGTCCAAGCACTGTAATGACACCCACACACCCACCACCACATTAACCCCTAAGAACCGCATTCCCCCTACCGCTAATGGAGCGTGAACCGCAACAACAAGGTCATTTTTAAAGTTTCGTTTAGGTAAATTTTGTTATAACAGATTTGTAGAGCTTGATTTTACACACCAGAATCTGTAAACTAAAATTTTCTAGGTCCACTGGTTTGTGTACAACAGCACCATGAGTAATAAAGTAGTTACCCCTAAAAAAAAACCTAAAATTAGAAAACGTGAGAGAGCGTATTTTCATTGCGTATATATGACGAGTGAACCATTTCCTTCTCACACCACTCATTAAAGGCCCAACCTAACCAGTGTTACCAATAAAGTGGCTGGATATAGCCCAAGCAGTTTTTTTTCTACCGGCTAAATATTACGTCAATCGGCTTCAAGGCCTAAATTCGCGGTGACGTGATATTTGGTCAATAAGCATTTAAGGGTTAATGACTGTTGATATTTAAAGTCCAAGCACTGTAATAACACCCACCACCCCATGAATGACTGTTGATATTTACAGTCCAAGCTCTGTAATGACACCCACACACCCACCACCCCTTAAATGACTGTTGATATTTACAGTCCAAGCACTGTAATGAAACAAACACACCGACCACCGCATTAATGACTCTTGATATTTACAGTACAAGCACTGTAATGACACCTACCACCCCATGTATGACGGTTGATATTTACACTCCAAGCACTGTAATAACACCCACACACCCACGACCCCATGAATGACTGTTGATATGTACAGTCCAAGCACTGTAATGACACCCACCACCCCATAAATGACTGTTGATATTTTCAGTCAAAGCATTGTAATAACACCCACAGACTAACCAGCCCATGAATGACTGTTGATATTTACAGTCCGAGCACTGTAGTGACACCAATACACCCACCATCTCATGAATGACTGTTGATATTTACAGTCCAAGCACTGTAATGACACCCACACACCCACCACCCCATGAATGACTGTTGATATATACAGTCCAAGCACTTTAATGACACCCACATACCCACCACCTCATGAATGACTGTTTATATTTACAGTCCAAGCACTGTAATAACTCAAACCACCCCATAAATGACTGTTGATATTTACAATACAATCACTATATTGACACCCACATACCCCATGATTGACTGTTGATATTTACTATCCACGCACTGTACTGACAACCACACACCCACCACCCCATGAATGACTTTTTGAACAACAAATATCGATTTTTAGCATGTTTTCGGCTTATATTTTGAAAATATTCTAGCACTGAGTAGGCATTTACAGATCGCTTTCGGGACCCAAAAATATCGAATTTTCGGGTGTTTTGAGCATGAATTTTAGATATCAAACCGGTACAGAAGATGCATGCACATATCGACTTTGGGTACCTAAAATATCGAATTTCGGCATTTGATGGGCCTTTATTTTGAAAATATTCTATTGCTGAATATGCATGTATAGATCGCTTCTGGGAACCAAAAATATCGAATTTTCAGGTATTTTGAGCCAGGATTTGTGAAATAAACGGGTACAGAAAACGAATGCACATATCGACTTTGGGCACAAAAAATATCGATTTTTAGTATGCTTTGGGCCTATATTTTGAAAGTATTCTTGCACTGAGTATGCATGTACAGATCGCTTCTGGGACCCAAAAATATCGAATTTTCGGGTGTTTTGAGCCTGAATATAAAATATAAACGGGTACCGAATATGCATGCACATATTGACTTTTTGCACCTAATTGGTCGAATTTCAACATGTTTTGGGCCTATATTATGAAAATACTCTAACACGGAGTAGGCATGTACAGATCGCTTCTGGGACCCAAAAATATCGAATTTTCGGGTGTTTTGAGCCAGAATTTGAGATATAAACGTGTACTGAAGATGCTTGCACATATCGACTTTTAGCACCTAAAATATCGATTTTGAGCATGTTTTGGGTCATTATCTTAAAAACATTCCAGCAAGGAGTAGGCATGTACATATCGCTATTGGGATACAAAAATATCGAATTTTTGGGTGATTTGATCCTGAATTTAGGATGTAAACGGGTACAGAAGATGCATACACATATTGACTTGGGCACCCAAAATATCGATTTTCAGCTTGTTCTGTGCCTGTAATTTGAAAATATTCTAGCACTGACTATGCATGTACAGATCGCATCTTTGACCCAAAAATATCATTTTTTTGGGTGTTTTGAGCCTGAATTTGAGATATAAACGGGTACAGAAAATGCATGCACATATCGATTTTGGGCACGTAAAATATCGATTTTCAACTTGTTTTTGTGCCTGTAATTTGAAAACATTCTAGCACTGAGTAGGCATGTACAGATCGCTTCTGGGACCCCAAAATATTGAATTTTAGGGTGTTTTGAGCTTGAATTTGGGATATAAACGGGTACTGAAGATGCATGCACATATTAACTTTGGGCACCTAAAATATCAATTTTCAGCATGTTTTGGGAGAGTATTTTGAAAATATTCTAACATTGAGTAGGCATGTACAGATCGCCTTTTGGACCCAAAAATATCGAATTTTCGGGTGTTTTGAGCCTGAATTTGGGATATAAACGGGTACAGAAGATTCATGCACATAATGACTTTGGGCACCTAAAATATCGATTTTTAGCATGTTTTGAGCCTACATTTTGAAAACATTCTAGCACTGAGTAGGCATGTACAGATCGCTTTTGGGACCAAAAAATATCGAACTTTCGGGTGTTTTGAGCCTGAATTTCAGATATAAACGGGTACTAGAGATGCATGTACACATCGACTTTTGGCACCTAAAATATCGATTTTGAGCATGTTTTGGGTCTGTATCTTGAAAACATTCTAGCAAGGAGTAGGCATGTACAGATCGCTTCTAGGACCCAAAAATATCAAATTTTCGGGTGTCATGAGCCTGAATATGGGATATAAACGGGTACAGAAGATGCATGCACCTATTGACTTGGGCACTTAAAATATCGATTTTCAGCTTGTTCTGGGCCTGTATATTGAAAATATTCTAGCACTGACTATGCATGTACAGATCGCATCTGGGACCCAAAAATATCGAATTTTTGAGAGTTTTGAGCCTAAATTTGAGATATAAACGGTTACAGAAGATGCATGCACATATCGATTTTGGGCACCTAAAATATCGATTTTCAACTTGTTATTGTGCATGTGATTTAAAAATTGTCTAACATTGAGTAAGCATGTGCAGATCGCTTCTGGGACCCAAAAATATCGAATTTTGAGGTGTTTTGAGAATGAATTTGGGATATAAACGGGTACAGAAGATTCATGCACCTATTGACTTTGGACACCAAAAATACAGATTTTTAGCATGTTTTGAGCCTATATTTTGAAAACATTCTAGTATTGAGTAGGCATCTACAGATTGCTTCTGGGGCCCAAAAATATCGAATTTTGGGGTGATTTGAGCCTGAATTTGGGATCTAAACGGGTACAGAAGATACCTGCACATATTGACTTGGGCACATAAAATATCGATTTTCAGCTTGTTTTGGGCCTGTAATTTGAAAATATTCTAGCACTGACTATGCATGTACAGATCGCTTCTTTGACCCAAAAAATCAAATTTTCGGGTGTTTTGAGCCTGAATTTGAGATATCGACTTTGGGCACCTAAAATATCGATTTTTAGCATGTTTTCAGCCTATATTTTGAAAACATTCTAGCACTGATTAGGTATGTACAGATCGCTTCTGGGACCCAAAAATATCGAATTTTTGGGTGTTTTGAGGTTGAATTTGGGATATAAACGGGTGCAGAAGATGCATACACATATTGAATTTTGGCACCTAATATATTAATTTTCAACATGTTTTGGGCCTGAATCTTAGTAGGCATGTACAGATCGCTTCTGGGACCCAAAAATATCGAATTTTCGGGTGTTTGTAGCCTGAATTTGGCATATAAACGGGTACAGAAGATGCATGCACATATTGACTTTGTGCACCTAAAATATCGATTTTCAGCATGTTTTGGGCCTGTATTTTGAAAATACTCTAACACGGAGTAGGCATGTACAGATCGCTTCTGGGACCCCAAAATATCAAATTTTCGGGTGTTTTAAACCTGAATTTGAGATATAAACGGGTACTGAAGATGCATGCACATATCGACTTTTAGGCATCTAAAATATCGATTTTGAGCATGTTTTGGGTCTGTATCTTGAAAACATTCTAACTAGGAGTAGGCATGTACAGATCGCTTCTTGGATCCAAAAATATCGAATTTTCGGGTGTTATAACCCTGAATTTGAGATATAAACGGGTACTGAAGATGCATGCACCTACAGACTTTGGACACTTAAAATATCGATTTTTAGCATGTTTTGAGCCTATATTTTGAAAACATTCTAGCACTGAGTAGGCATGTACAGATCGTTTCTGGGACCGAAAAATATCGAATTTTCGGGTGTTCTGAGTTTTAATTTGTGATATAAACGGTTGCAGAAGATGCATACACATATTGACTTTTGACACCTAATATATCGATTTTCAGCATGTTTTGGGCCTGTATCTGAATAGGCATGTACAGATCGCTTCGGGGACCCCAAAATATGGAATTTTTGGGTGTTCGTAGCCTGATTTTGAGTTATAAACGGGTACAAAAGATGCATGCACATATCGACTTTTGGGCAACTAAAAGGTCGATTTTCAGTATGTTTTGGGCCTGTATTTTGAAAACATTCTAGCACTGAGTAGGCATGTACAGATTGCTTCTGGGACCCCAAAATATTGGATTTTCGGGTGTTTGTAGCCTGAATTTGAGATATAAACGGGTACAGAAGATACATGCACATATCGACTTTTGGGCACCTAAAGGATCGATTTTCAGTATGTTTTGGGCCTGTATTTTGAAACTACTCTAACATGGAGTAGGCATTTACAGATAGCTTCTGGGACCCCAAAATATCGAATTTTCGTGTGTTTTGGGTCTGAATTTGAGATATCGACTTTGGGCACCTAAAATATCGACTTTTAGTATGTTTTGGGACTATATTTTGAAAATATTCTAGCACTGAGTAGGCATGTACAGATCGCTTCTGGGACCCCAAAATATCGAATTATCGGGTGTTTTGAGCCTGAATTTGAGATATAAACGGGTACAGAAGATGCATGCACATATCGACTTTGGACACTTAAAATATCGATTTTTAGCATGTTTTGAGCCTATATTTTGAAAACATTCTAGCACTGAGTAGGCATGTACAGATCGTTTCTGGGACCGAAAAATATCGAATTTTCGGGTGTTCTGAGTTTTAACTTGTGATATAAACGGTTGCAGAAGATGCATACACATATTGACTTTGGACACCTAATATATCGATTTTCAGCATGTTTTGGGCCTGTATCTGAATAGGCATGTACAGATCGCTTCGGGGACCCCAAAATATGGAATTTTCGGGTGTTCGTAGCCTGATTTTGAGTTATAAACGGGTACAAAAGATGCATGCACATATCGACTTTTGGGCAACTAAAAGATCGATTTTCAGTATGTTTTGGGCCTGTATTTTGAAAACATTCTAGCACTGAGTAGGCATGTACAGATTGCTTCAGGGACCCCAAAATATTGGATTTTCGGGTGTTTGTAGCCTGAATTTGAGATATAAACGGGTACAGAAGATACATGCACATATCGACTTTTGGGCACCTAAAGGATCGATTTTCAGTATGTTTTGGGCCTGTATTTTGAAACTACTCTAACATGGAGTAGGCATTTACAGATAGCTTCTGGGACCCCAAAATATCGAATTTTCGTGTGTTTTGGGTCTGAATTTGAGATATCGACTTTGGGCACCTAAAATATCGACTTTTAGTATGTTTTGGGACTATATTTTGAAAATATTCTAGCACTGAGTAGGCATGTACAGATCGCTACTGGGACCCCAAAATATCGAATTTTCGGGTGTTTTGAGCCTGAATTTGAGATATAAACGGGTACAGAAGATGCATGCACATATCGACTTTGGACACTTAAAATATCGATTTTTAGCATGTTTTAGGCCTATATTTTGAAAACATTCTAGCACTGAGTAGGCATGTACAGATCGCCTCTGGGGCCCAAAAATATCGTTTTTTCGGGTGTTTTGAGGTTGAATTTGTGATATAAACGGGTGCAGAAGATGCATACACATATTGACTTTGGGCACCTAAAATATCGATTTTTAGCATGTTTTGGGCCTCTATTTTTAAATACTCTAACACGGAGTAGGCATGTACAGATCACTTCTGGGACCTCAAAATATCGAATTTTCGGGTGTTTTGAGCCTGAATTTGAGATATAAATGGGTACTGAAGATGCATACACATATCGACTTTTGGACGACTAAAATATCGATTTTGAGCAAGTTTTGGGTCTGTATCTTGAAAACATTCGAACTTGGAGTAGGCATGTACAGAGAGCTTTTAGGACCCAAAAATACCGAATTTTCGGGTGTTTTTAGCCTGAATTTGAGATATAAACGGGTACAGAAGATGCATGCACATATCGACTTTGGACACTTAAAATATCGATTTTTAGCATGTTTTGTGCCTATATTATGAAAACATTCTAGCACAGAGTAGGCATGTACAGATCGCTTCTGGGACCCAAAAATATCGAATTTTCGGGTGTTTTGATGTTGCATTTGGGATATAAACGGGCGCAGAAGATGCCTCCACATTTTGACTTTGGGCACCTAAAATATCGATTTTCAGCATGTTTTGGGCCTGTTTCTGAGTAGGCATGTACAGATCGCTTTTGGGACCCCAAAATATCGAATTTTTGGGTGTTTAGAGCCTCAATTTAAGATATAAACGGGTACAGAAGATGCATGCACATATCGACTTTTGGGCACCTACAATATCGATTTTCAGTATGTTTTGGGCGTGTATTATGAAAATACTCTAACACGGAGAAGGCATTTACAGATAGCTTCTGCGACCCCAAAATATTGAATTTTCTGGTGTTTTGGGCCTGAATTTGAGATATCGACTTTGGGCACCTAAAATATCGATTTTTAGCATGTTTTTTGGACTATATTTTGAAAATATTCTAGCACTGAGTAGGCATGTACAGATCGCTTCTGGGACCTCAAATTTTTCGAATTTTCAGGTGTTTTGAGCCTGAATTTGAGATATAAACGGGTACTGAAAAGTCATGAACATATCGACTTTTTGGCACCTAAAATATCGATTTTGAGCATGTTTTGGGTCAGCATCTTAAAAACATTCTAACTAGGAGTAGGCATGTACAGATCGCTTCTGGGACACCAAAATACCGAATTTTCGTGTCTTTTCAGCCTGAATTTAAGATATAAACAGGTACAGATGATCCATGCACATATCGACTTTGGACAATTAAAATATCGATTTTTAGCATGTTTTCAGCTTTTTTTTTTTAAACGTTCTAGCACTGTGTAGGCATGTACAGATCGCTTCTGGGACCCAAAAATATCGAATTTTCGGGTGTTTTGAGGTCGAATTTGGGATACAAACGGGTAAAGAAGATGCATGCACATATTGACTTTGGGCACCTAAAATATTGATTTTCAGCATGTTTTTGGCCTGTATTTTTAAAATACTCTAACACGGAGTAGGCATGTACAGATTGCTTCTGGGACCCCAAAATATCGAATTTTCATGTGTTTTGGGCCTGAGTTTGAGATATAGACTTTGGGCACCTAAAATATCGATTTGTAGCATGTTTTGGGCCTATATTTCAAAAATATTCTAGCACTGAGTAGGCATGTACAGATCGCTTCTGGGACCCCAAAATATCGAATTTTCGTGTCTTTTAAGGTTAAATTTGAGATATAAACGGGTACAGAAGATGCATGCACATATCGACTTTGGTCAGTTAAAATATCGATTTTTAGCATGTTTTAGGCCTATATTTTGAAAACATTCTAGCACTGAGTAGGCATGTACAGATCGCCTCTGGGGCCCAAAAATATCGATTTTTCGGGTGTTTTGAGGTTGAATATGTGATATAAACGGGTGCAGAAGATGCATACACATATTGACTTTGGGCACCTAAAATATCGATTTTTAGCATGTTTTGGGCCTGTATTTTTAAATACTCTAACACGGAGTAGGCATGTACAGATCACTTCTGGGACCTCAAAATATCGAATTTTCGGGTGTTTTGAGCCTGAATTTGAGATATAAATGGGTACTGAAGATGCATACACATATCGACTTTTGGACACCTTAAATATCGATTTTGAGCAAGTTTTGGGTCTGTATCTTGAAAACATTCGAACTAGGAGTAGGCATGTACAGATCGCTTTTAGGACCCAAAAATACCGAATTTTCGGGTGTTTTTAGCCAGACTTTGAGATATAAACGGGTACAGAAGATGCATGCACATATCGACTTTGGACACTTAAAATATCGATTTTTAGCATGTTTTGTGCCTATATTATGAAAACCTTCTAGCACAGAGTAGGCATGTACAGATCGCTTCTGGTACCCAAAAATATCGAATTTTCGGGTGTTTTGAGGTTGCATTTGGGATATAAACGGGCGCAGAAGATGCATCCACATTTTGACTTTGGGCACCTAAAATATCGATGTTCAGCATGTTTTGGGCCTGTATCTGAGTAGGCATGTACAGATCGCTTTTGGGACCCCTAAATATCGAATTTTTGGGTGTTTAGAGCCTCAATTTAAGAAATAAACGGGTACAGAAGATGCATGCACATATTGACTTTTGGGCACATACAATATCGATTTTCAGCATGTTTTTGGCCTGTATTTTGAAAATACTCTAACACGGAGTAGGCATGTACAGATCGCTTCTGGGACCCCAAAATATCGAATTTTCATGTGTTTTGGGCCTGAATTTGATATATAGACTTTGGGCACCTAAAATATCGATTTTTAGCATGTTTTGGGCCTATATTTTGAAAATATTTTAGCACTGAGTAGGCATTTACAGATAGCTTCTGCGACCCCAAAATATTGAATTTTCGGGTGTTTTGGGCCTGAATTTGAGATATCGACTTTGGGCACCTAAAATATCGATTTTTAGCATGTTTTTGGACTATGTTTTGAAAATATTCTAGCACTGAGTAGGCATGTACAGATCGCTTCTGGGACCTCAATTTTTTCGAATTTTCAGGTGTTTTGAGCCTGAATTTGAGATATAAACGGGTACTGAAAAGTCATGAACATATCGACTTTTTGGCACCTAAAATATCGATTTTGAGCATGTTTTGGGTCAGCAACTTAAAAACATTCTAACTAGGAGTATCCATGTACAGATCGCTTCTGGGACACCAAAATACCGAATTTTCGGGTCTTTTCAGCCTGAATTTAAGATATAAACAGGTACAGATGATCCATGCACATATCGACTTTGGACAATTAAAATATCGATTTTTAGCATGTTTTGAGCCTTTTTTTTTTAAACGTTCTAGCACTGTGTAGGCATGTACAGATCGCTTCTGGGACCCAAAAATATCGAATTTTCGGGTGTTTTGAGGTCGAATTTGGGATATAAACGGATAAAGAAGATGCATGCACATATTGACTTTGGGCACCTAAAATATTGATTTTCAGCATGTTTTTGGCCTGTAATTTGAAAATACTCTAACACGGAGTAGGCATGTACAGATCGCTTCTGGCACCCCAAAATATCGAATTTTCATGTGTTTTGGGCCTGAATTTGAGATATAGACTTTGGGCACCTAAAATATCGATTTTTTGCATGTTTTGGGCCTACATTTTGAAAATATTCTAGCACTGAGTAGGCATGTACAGATCGCATCTGGGACCCCAAAATATCGAATTTTCGTGTGTTTTAAGGTTAAATTTGAGATATAAACGGGTACAGAAGATGCATGCACATATCGACTTTGGACACTTAAAATATCGATTTTTAGCATGTTTTGTGCCTATATTATGAAAACATTCTAGCACAGAGTAGGCATGTACAGATCGCTTCTGGGACCCAAAAATATCGAATTTTCGGGTGTTTTGAGGTTGAATTTGGGATATAAACGGGCGCAGAAGATGCATCCACATTTTGACTTTGGGCACCTAAAATATCGATTTTTAGCATGTTTTTGGGATTGTATCTGAGTAGGCATGTACAGATCGCTTTTGGGACCCCAAAATATCGAATTTTTGTGTGTTTAGAGCCTCAATTTGAGATATAAACGGGTACAGAAGATGCATGCACATATTTACTTTGGGCACCTAAAATATTGATTTTCAGCATGTTTTGGACCTGTATTTTGAAAATACTCTAACACGGTGTAGGCATGTACAGATCGCTTCTGGGACCCCAAAATATCAAATTTTCGGGTGTTTTAAACCTGAATTTGAGATATAAACGGGTACTGAAGATGCATGCACATATCGACTTTTGGGCATCTAAAATATCGATTTTAAGCATGTTTTGGGCCTGTATTTTGAAAATACTCTAACACGGAGTAGGCATGTACAGATCGCTTCTTCGATCCCAAAATATCGAATTTTCGGGTGTTATAACCCTGAATTTGAGATATAAACGGGTACTGAAGATGCATGCACATATCGACTTTGGACACTTAAAATATCTATTTTTAGCATGTTTTGAGCCTATATTTTGAAAACATTCTAGCACTGAGTAGGCATTTACAGATAGCTTCTGGGATCCCAAAATATCGAATTTTCGGGTGTTTTGGGTCTGAATTTGAAATATCGACTTTGGGCACCTAAAATATCGATTTTTAGTATGTTTTGGGACTATATTTTGAAAATATTCTAGCACTGAGTAGGCATGTACAGATCGCTTCGGGGACCCCAAAATATCGAGTTTTCGGGTGTTTTGAGCCTGAATTTGAGATATAAACAGGTACTGAGGATGCATGCACATATCGACTTTTGGGCACCTAAAATATCGATTTTGAGCATGTTTTGGGTCTGTATCTTGAAAACATTCTAACTAGGAGAAGCCATGTACAGATCGCTTCTAGGACCCAAAAATACCGAATTTTCAGGTGTTTTAATCCCGAATTTGAGATATAAACGGGTACAGAAGATGCATGCACATATCGACTTTGGACACTTAAAATATTGATTTTTAGCAAGTTTTGAGCCAATATTATGAAAACATTCTAGCACTGAGTAGGTATGTACAGATCGCTTCTGGCACCCCAAAAAATCGAATTTTTGTGTGTTTTGAGTTTGAATTTAAGATATAAACGAGTACAGAAGATGCATGCACATATTGACTTTGGGCACCTAAAATATCGATTTTCAGCATGTTTTTGGCCTGTATGTTGAAAATACTCTAACACGGAGTAGGTATGTATAGATCGATTCTGGGACCCAAAAATATCGAATTTTCGGGTGTTTTGAGGTTGAATTTGTGATATTAACGGTTGCAGAAGATGCATACACATATTGACTTTGGGCACCTAATATATCGATGTTCAGCATGTTTTGGGCCTGTATCTGAATAGGCATGTACAGATCGCTTCTTGGACCTCAAAATATCGAATTTTCGGGTGTTTGTAGCCTGAATTTGAGATATAAACGGGTACTGAAGATGCATGAACATATCGACTTTTTGGAACGTAAAATATCGATTTTGAGCATGATTTTGGTCTGTATCTTGAAAACATTCTAACTAGGAGTAGGCATGTACAGATCGCTTGTAGGACCCAGAAATACCGAATTTTCGGGTGTTTTGAGCCTGAATTTGAGATATAAACGGGTACAGAAGATGCATGCACATATTGACTTTGGGCACCGAAAATATCGATTTTCAACATGTTTTGGGGATGTATGTTGAAAATACTCTAACACTGAGTAGGCATATACAGATCGCTTCTGGAACCACAAAATATCGAAATTTTCGGGTTTTTTAACCCTGAATTTGAGATATAAACAGGTACTGAAGATGCATGCACATTATGACTTTTGGGCACCTAAAATATCGATTTTGAGCATGTTTTAGGTCTGTATCTTGAAAACATTCTAACTAGGAGTAGGCATGTACAGATCGCTTCTAGGACCCAAAAATACCGAATTTTCAGGTGTTTTAATCCCGAATTTGAGATATAAACGGGTACAGAAGATGCATGCACATATCGACTTTGGACACCTAAAATATCGATTTTTAGCATGTTTTGAGCCTATATTTTGAAAACATTCTAGCACTGAGTAGGCATGTACAGATTGCTTCTGGGACCCCAAAATATCGAATTTTCGGGTGTTTGTAGCGTGAATTTGAGATATAAACGGGTACACAAGATGCATGCACATATCGACTTTTGGGCACCTAAAATATCGATTTTCAGTATGTTTTGGGCCTGTATTTTAAAAATACTCTAACACGGAGTAGGCATTTACAGATAGCTTCTGGGACCCCAAAATATTGAATTTTCAGGTGTTTTGGGCCTGAATTTGAGATATCGACTTTGGGCACCTAAGATATCGATTTTTAGTATGTTTTGGGCCTATATTTTGAAAATATTCTAGCACTGAGTAGGCATGTACAGATCGCTTCTGGGACCCCAAAATATCGAATTTTCGTGTGTTTTGAGGTTGAATTTGTGATATAAACGGGTACAGAAGATGCATGCACATATTGACTTTGGGCACCTAAAATATCGATTTTCAACATGTTTTGGGGATGTATGTTGAAAATACTCTAACACGGAGTAGGCATGTACAGATCGCTTCTGGAACCCCAAAATATCGAAATTTTCGGGTTTTTTAACCCTGAATTTGAGATATAAACAGGTACTGAAGATGCATGCACATTATGACTTTTGGGCACCTAAAATATCGATTTTGAGCATGTTTTTGGTCTGTATCTTGAAAACATTCAAACTAGGAGTAGGCATGTACAGATCGCTTCTAGGACCAAAAATACCGAATTTTCAGGTGTTTTAATCCCGAATTTGAGATATAAACGGGTACAGAAGATGCATGAACATATCGACTTTGGACACATAAAATATCGATTTTTAGCATGTTTTGAGCCTATGTTTTGAAAACATTCTAGCAGTGAGTAGGCATGTACAGATTGCTTCTGGGACCCCAAAATATCGAATTTTTCGGGTATTTGTAGCGTGAATTTGAGATATAAACGGGTACAGAAGATGCATTCACATATCGACTTTTGGGCACCTAAAATATCGATTTTCAGTATGTTTTGGGCCTGTATTTTGAAAATACTCTAACACGGAGTAGGCATTTACAGATAGCTTCTGGGACCCCAAAATATTGAATTTTCGGGTGTTTTGGGCCTGAATTTGAGATATCGACTTTGGGCACCTAAAATATCGATTTTTAGCATGTTTTCGGACTATATTTTGAAAATATTCTAGCACTGAGTAGGCATGTACAGATCGCTTCTGGGACCTCAAAATATCGAATTTTCGGGTGTTTTGAGCCTGAATTTGAGATATAAACGGGTACAGAAAAGTCATGAACATATCGACTTTTTGGGACCTAAAATATCGATTTTGAGCATGTTTTGGGTCAGTATCTTGAAAACATTCTAACTAGGAGTAGGCATGTACAGATCGCTTCTGGGACACCAAAATACCGAATTTTCGGGTATTTTAAGCCTGAATTTAAGATATAAACAGGTACAGATGATCCATGCACAAATCGACTTTGGACAATTAAAATATCGATTTTTAGCATGTTTTGAGCCTTTTTTTTTTAAACATTCTAGCACTGTGTAGGCATGTACAGATCGCTTCTGGGACCCAAAAATATCGAATTTTCGGGTGTTTTGAGGTCGAATTTGGGATATAAACGGGTAAAGAAGATGCATGCACATATTGACTTTGGGCACCTAAAATATTAATTTTCAGCATGTTTTAGGCCTGTATTTTGAAAATACTCTAACACGAAGTAGGCATGTACAGATCGCTTCTAGGACCAAAAAATACCGAATTTTCGGGTATTTTGAGCCTGAATTTGAGTTATAAACGGGTACAGAAGATGCATGCACATATCGATTTTGGACACTTAAAATATCGATTTTTAGCATGTTTTGAGCCTATATATTGAACACATTCTAGCACAGAGTAGGCATGTACAGATCGCTTCTGGGATGCAAAAATATCGAATTTTCAGGTGTTTTGAGTTTGAATTTTGGATATAAACGGGCTCAGAAGATGCATTCACATATCGACTTTTGGGCATCTAAAATATCGATTTTTAGCATGTTTTGGGCCTATATTTTGAAAATATTCTAGCACTGAGTAGGCATGTACAGATCGCTTCTGGGACCCCAAAATATCGAATTTTCGTGTGTTTTGAGGTTGAATTTGGGATATAAACGGGTACAGAAGATGCATGCACATATCGACTTTGGACACTTAAAATATCGATTTTTAGCATGTTTTGTGCCTATATTATGAAAACATTCTAGCACTGAGTAGGCATGTACAGATCGTTTCTGGCACCCCAAAATATCGAATTTTTGTGTGTTTTGAGGTTGAATTTGAGATATAAACGAGTACAGAAGATGCATGCACATGTTGACTTTGGGCACCTAAAATATCGATTTTCAGCATGTTTTGGGGATGTATGTTGAAAATACTCTAACACGGAGTAGGTATGTATAAATCACTTCTGGGACCCAAAAATATCGAATTTTCGGGTGTTCTGAGGTTTAATTTGTGATATTAACGGTTGCAGAAGATGCATACACATATTGACTTTGGGCACCTAATATATCGATGTTCAGCATGTTTTGGGCCTGTATCTGAATAGGCATGTACAGATCGCTTCTTGGACCTCAAAATATCGAATTTTCGGGTGTTTGTAGCCTGAATTTGAGATATAAACGGGTACTGAAGATGCATGAACATATCGACTTTTTGGCACTTAAAATATCGATTTTGAGCATGATTTGGGTCTGTATCTTGAAAATATTCTAACTAGGAGTAGGCATGTACTGATCGCTTGTAGGACCCAAAAATACCGAAATTTCGGGTGTTTTGAGCCTGAATTTGAGATATAAACGGGTACAGAAGATGCATGCACATATCGACTTTGGACACCTAAAATATCGATTTTTAGCATGTTTTGAGCCTATGTTTTGAAAACATTCTAGCGCTGAGTAGGCATGTACAGATTGCTTCTGGGACCCCAAAATATCGAATTTTCGGGTGTTTGTAGCGTGAATTTGAGATATAAACGGGTACAGAAGATGCATGCACATATCGACTTTTGGGCACCTAACATATCGATTTTCAGTATGTTTTGGGCCTGTATTTTGAAAATACTCTAACACGGAGTAGGCATTTACAGATAGCTTCTGGGACCCCAAAATATTGAATTTTCTGGTGTTTTGGGCCTGAATTTGAGATATCGACTTTGGGCACCTGAGATATCGATTTTTAGCATGTTTTGGGCCTATATTTTGAAAATATTCTAGCACTGAGTAGGCATGTACAGATCGCTTCTGGGACCCCAAAATATCGAATTTTCGTGTGTTTTGAGGTTGAATTTGAGATATAAACGGGTACAGAAGATGCATGCACATATCGACTTTGGACACCTAAAATATCGATTTTTAGCATGTTTTGAGCCTATGTTTTGAAAACATTCTAGCACTGAGTAGGCATGTACAGTTTGCTTCTGGGACCCCAAAATATCGAATTTTCGGGTGTGTGTAGCGTGAATTTGAGATATAAACGGGTACAGAAGATGCATGCACATATCGACTTTTGAGCACCTAAAATATCGATTTTCAGTATGTTTTGAACCTGTATTTTGAAAATACTCTCACACGGAGTAGGCATTTACAGATAGCTTCTGGGACCCCAAAATATTGAATTTTCGGGTGTTTTGGGCCTGAATTTGAGATATAGACTTTGGGCACCTAAGATATCGATTTTAAGCATGTTTTGGGCCTATATTTTGAAAATATTCTAGCACTGAGTAGGCATGTACAGATCGCTTCTGGGACCCCAAAACATCGAATTTTCGTGTGTTTTGAGTTTGAATTTGAAATATAAACTGGTACAGAAGATGAATGCACATATTGACTTTGGGCAACTAAAATATCGATTTTCAGCATGTTTTGGGGATGTATGTTGAAAATACTCTAACTAGGAGTAGGCATGTACAGATTGCTTCTGGAAACCCAAAATATCGACATTTTCGGGTTTTTTAACCCTGAATTTGAGATATAAACAGGTACTGAAGATGCATGCACATTATGACTTTTGGGAACCTAAAATATCAATTTTGAGCATGTTTTGGGTCTGTATCTTAAAAACATTCTAACTAGGAGTAGGCATGTACAGATCGCTTCTAGGACCCAAAAATACCGAATTTTCAGGTGTTTTAATCCCGAATTTGAGATATAAACGGGTACAGAAGATGCATGAACATATCGACTTTAGACACCTAAAATATCGATTTTTAGCATGTTTTGAGCCTATGTTTTGAAAACATTCTAGCACTGAGTAGGCATGTACAGATTGCTTCTGGGACCCCAAAATACCGAATTTTTCGGGTATTTGTAGCGTGAATTTGAGATATAAACGGGTACAGAAGATGCATTCACATATCGACTTTTGGGCACCTAAAATATCGATTTTCAGTATGTTTTTTGCCTGTATTTTGAAAATACTCTAACACGGAGTAGGCATTTACAGATAGCTTCTGGGACCCCAAAATATTGAATTTTCGGGTGTTTTGGGCCTGAATTTGAGATATCGACTTTGGGCACCTAAAATATCGATTTTTAGCATGTTTTCGGACTATATTTTGAAAATATTCTAGCACTGAGTAGGCATGTACAGATCGCTTCTGGGACCTCAAAATATCGAATTTTCGGGTGTTTTGAGCCTGAATTTGAGATATAAACGGGTACAGAAAAGTCATGAACATATCGACTTTTTGGGACCTAAAATATCGATTTTGAGCATGTTTTGGGTCAGTATCTTGAAAACATTCTAACTAGGAGTAGGCATGTACAGATCGCTTCTGGGACACCAAAATACCGAATTTTCGGGTATTTTAAGCCTGAATTTAAGATATAAACAGGTACAGATGATCCATGCACATATCGACTTTGGACAATTAAAATATCGATTTTTAGCATGTTTTGAGCCTTTTTTTTAAAACATTCTAGCACTGTGTAGGCATGTACAGATCGCTTCTGGGACCCAAAAATATCGAATTTTCGGGTGTTTTGAGGTCGAATTTGGGATATAAACGGGTAAAGAAGATGCATGCACATATTGACTTTGGGCACCTAAAATATTGATTTTCAGCATGTTTTAAGCCTGTATTTTGAAAATACTCTAACACGAAGTAGGCATGTACAGATCGCTTCTAGGACCAAAAAATACCGAATTTTCGGGTATTTTGAGCCTGAATTTGAGATATAAACGGGTACAGAAGATGCATGCACATATCGATTTTGGACACTTAAAATATCGATTTTTAGGATGTTTTGAGCCTATATATTGAACACATTCTAGCACAGAGTAGGCATGTACAGATCGCTTCTGGGATGCAAAAATATCGAATTTTCAGGTGTTTTGAGTTTGAATTTTGGATATAAACGGGCTCAGAAGATGCATTCACATATCGACTTTTGGGCATCTAAAACATCGATTTTTAGCATGTTTTGGGCCTATATTTTGAAAATATTCTAGCACTGAGTAGGCATGTACAGAATGCTTCTGGGACCCCAAAATATCGAATTTTCGTGTGTTTTGAGGTTGAATTTGGGATATAAACGGGTACAGAAGATGCATGCACATATCGACTTTGGACACTTAAAATATCGATTTTTAGCATGTTTTGTGCCTATATTATGAAAACATTCTAGCACTGAGTAGGCATGTACAGATCGTTTCTGGCACTCCAAAATATCGAATTTTTGTGTGTTTTGAGGTTGAATTTGAGATATAAACGAGTACAGAAGATGCATGCACATGTTGACTTTGGGCACCTAAAATATCGATTTTCAGCATGTTTTGGGGATGTATGTTGAAAATACTCTAACACGGAGTAGGTATGTATAGATCGCTTCTGGGACCCAAAAATATCGAATTTTCGGGTGTTCTGAGGTTTAATTTGTGATATTAACGGTTGCAGAAGATGCATACACATATTGACTTTGGGCACCTAATATATCGATGTTCAGCATGTTTTGGGCCTGTATCTGAATAGGCATGTACAGATCGCTTCTTGGACCTCAAAATATCGAATTTTCGGGTGTTTGTAGCCTGAATTTGAGATATAAACGGGTACTGAAGATGCATGAACATATCGACTTTTTGGCACGTAAAATATCGATTTTGAGCATGATTTGGGTCTGTATCTTGAAAATATTCTAACTAGGAGTAGGCATGTACTGATCGCTTGTAGGACCCAAAAATACCGAATTTTCGGGTGTTTTGAGCCTGAATTTGAGATATAAACGGGTACAGAAGATGCATGCACATATCGACTTTGGACACCTAAAATATCGATTTTTAGCATGTTTTGAGCCTATGTTTTGAAAACATTCTAGCGCTGAGTAGGCATGTACAGATTGCTTCTGGGACCCCAAAATATCGAATTTTCGGGTGTTTGTAGCGTGAATTTGAGATATAAACGGGTACAGAAGATGCATGCACATATCGACTTTTGGGCACCTAACATATCGATTTTCAGTATGTTTTGGGCCTGTATTTTGAAAATACTCTAACACGGAGTAGGCATTTACAGATAGCTTCTGGGACCCCAAAATATTGAATTTTCTGGTGTTTTGGGCCTGAATTTGAGATATCGACTTTGGGCACCTGAGATATCGATTTTTAGCATGTTTTGGGCCTATATTTTGAAAATATTCTAGCACTGAGTAGGCATGTACAGATCGCTTCTGGGACCCCAAAATATCGAATTTTCGTGTGTTTTGAGGTTGAATTTGAGATATAAACGGGTACAGAAGATGCATGCACATATCGACTTTGGACACCTAAAATATCGATTTTTAGCATGTTTTGAGCCTATGTTTTGAAAACATTCTAGCACTGAGTAGGCATGTACAGTTTGCTTCTGGGACCCCAAAATATCGAATTTTCGGGTGTGTGTAGCGTGAATTTGAGATATAAACGGGTACAGAAGATGCATGCACATATCGACTTTTGAGCACCTAAAATATCGATTTTCAGTATGTTTTGAACCTGTATTTTGAAAATACTCTAACACGGAGTAGGCATTTACAGATAGCTTCTGGGACCCCAAAATATTGAATTTTCGGGTGTTTTGGGCCTGAATTTGAGATATAGACTTTGGGCACCTAAGATATCGATTTTAAGCATGTTTTGGGCCTATATTTTGAAAATATTCTAGCACTGAGTAGGCATGTACAGATCGCTTCTGGGACCCCAAAACATCGAATTTTCGTGTGTTTTGAGGTTGAATTTGAAATATAAACTGGTACAGAAGATGAATGCACATATTGACTTTGGGCAACTAAAATATCGATTTTCAGCATGTTTTGGGGATGTATGTTGAAAATACTCTAACTAGGAGTAGGCATGTACAGATTGCTTCTGGAAACCCAAAATATCGACATTTTCGGGTTTTTTAACCCTGAATTTGAGATATAAACAGGTACTGAAGATGCATGCACATTATGACTTTTGGGAACCTAAAATATCAATTTTGAGCATGTTTTGGGTCTGTATCTTAAAAACATTCTAACTAGGAGTAGGCATGTACAGATCGCTTCTAGGACCCAAAAATACCGAATTTTCAGGTGTTTTAATCCCGAATTTGAGATATAAACGGGTACAGAAGATGCATGCACATATCGACTTTTGAGCACCTAAAATATCGATTTTCAGTATGTTTTGAACCTGTATTTTGAAAATACTCTAACACGGAGTAGGCATTTACAGATAGCTTCTGGGACCCCAAAATATTGAATTTTCGGGTGTTTTGGGCTTGAATTTGAGATATCGACTTTGGGCACCTAAAATATCGATTTTTAGCATGTTTTTGGACTATATTTTGAAAATATTCTAGCACTGAGTAGGCATGTACAGATCGCTTCTGGGACCTCAAAATATCAAATTCTCAGGTGTTTTGAGCCTGAATTAGAGATATAAACGGGTACTTAAGAGTCATGAACATATCGACTTTTTGGCACATAAAATATCGATTTTGAGCATGTTTTGGGTCAGGATCTTGAAAACATTCTAACTAGGAGTAGGCATGTACAGATCGCTTCTGGGACACCAAAATACCGAATTTTCGGGTCTTTTGAGCCTGAATTTAAGATATAAACAGGTACTGAAGATGCATGCACATATCGATTTTGGACACTTAAAATATCGATTTTTAGCATGTTTTGAGCCTATATTTTGAAAATACTCTAACACGGAGTAGGTATGTATAGATCGCTTCTGGGACCCAAAAATATTGAATTTTCGGGTGTTCTGAGGTTTAATTTGTGATATCAACGGTTGCAGAAGATGCAATCACATATTGACTTTGGGCACCTAATATATCGATGTTCAGCATGTTTTGGGCCTGTATCTGAATAGGCATGTACAGATCGCTTCTTGGACCTCAAAATATCGAATTTTCGGGTGTTTGTAGCCTTAATTTGAGATATAAACGGGTACTGAAGATGCATGAACATATCGACTTTTTGGAACGTAAAATATCGATTTTGAGCATGATTTGGGTCTGTATCTTGAAAACATTCTAACTAGGAGTAGGCATGTACAGATCACTTGTAGGACCCAAAAATACCGAATTTTCGGGTGTTTTAATCCCGAATTTGAGATATAAACGGGTACAGAAGATGCATGCACATATCGACTTTGGACACTTAAAATATCGATTTTTAGCATGTTTTGAGCCTATATTTTGAAAATATTCTAGCACAGAATAGGCATGTACAGATCACTTCTGGGACGCAAAAATATCGAATTTTCAGGTATTTTGAGTTTGAATTTGGGATATAAACGGGCTCAGAAGATGCATTCACATATCGACTTTTGGGCACCTAAAAGATTGATTTTCAGTATGTTTTGGGCCTGTATTTTGAAAATACTCTATCACGGAGTAGGCATGTACAGATCGCTTCTGGGACCCCAAAATATCGAATTTTCGATTGTTTTGAGCCTGAATTTGAGATATCGACTTTGGGCATCTAAAATATCGATTTTTAGCATGTTTTGGGCCTATATTTTGAAAATATTCTAGAACTGAGTAGGCATGTACAGATCGCTTCTGGGACCCCAAAATATCGAATTTTCATGTGTTTTGAGGTTGAATTTGAGATATAAACGGGTACAGAAGATGCATTCACATATTGACTTAGGGCACCTAAAATATCGATTTTCAGCATGTTTTCGGCCTGTATGTTGAAAATACTCTAACACGGAGTAGGCATGTACAGATCGCTTCTGGAACCCCAAAATATCGAAATTTTCGGTTTTTTTAACCCTGAATTTGAGATATAAACGGGTACTGAAGATGCATGCACATATCGACTTTTGGGCACCTAATATATCGATTTTGAGCATGTTTTGGGTCTGTATCTTGAAAACATTCTAACTAGGAGTAGGCATGTACAGATCGCTTCTAGGACCCAAAAATACCGAATTTTCAGGTGTTTTAATCCCGAATTTGAGATATAAACGGGTACAGAAGATGCATGCACATATCGACTTTGGACACCTAAAATATCGATTTTTAGCATGTTTTGAGCCTATGTTTTGAAAACATTCTAGCACTGAGTAGGCATGTACAGATTGCTTCTGGGACCCCAAAATATCGAATTTTCGGGTGTTTGTAGCGTGAATTTGAGATATAAACGGGTACAGAAGATGCATGCACATATCGACTTTTGGGCACCTAAAATATCGATTTTCAGTATGTTTTGGGCCTGTATTTTGAAAATACTCTAACACGGAGTAGGCATTTACAGATAGCTTCTGGGACCCCAAAATATTGAATTTTCGGGTGTTTTGGGCCTGAATTTGAGATATCGACTTTGGGCACCTAAAATATCGATTTTTAGCATGTTTTTGGACTATATTTTGAAAATATTCTTGCACTGAGTAGGCATGTACAGATCGCTTCTGGGACCTCAAAATATCGAATTTTCGGGTGTTTTGAGCCTGAATTTGAGATATAAACGGGTACTGAAGAGTCATGCACTTATCGACTTTTGGGCACCTAAAATATCGATTTTCAGTATTTTTTGGACCTGTATGTTGAAAATACTCGAACACGGAGTAGGCATTTACAGATAGCTTCTGGGAAACCAAAATATTGAATTTTCGGGTGTTTTGGGCATGAATTTGAGATATCGACTTTGGGCACCAAAAAATATCGATTTTTTGCATGTTTTTGGAGTATATTTTGAAAATATTCTAGCACTGAGTAGGCATGTACAGATCGCTTCTGGGACCTTAAAATATCGAATTTTCGGGTGTTTTGAGCCTGAATTTGAGATATAAACGGGTACTGAAGATGCATGAACATATCGACTTTTTGGCACCTAAAATATCGATTTTGAGCATGTTTTGGGTCTGTATCTTGAAAATACTCTAGCACGGATTAGGTATGTACAGATCGCTTCTGGGACCCAAAAATATTGAATTTTCGGGTGTTCTGAGGTTTAATTTGTGATATCAACGGTTGCAGAAGATGCATTCACATATTGACTTTGGGCACCTAATATATCGATGTTCAGCATGTTTTGGGCCTGTTTCTGAATAGGCATGTACAGATCGCTTCTTGGACCTCAAAATATCGAATTTTCGGGTGTTTGTAGCCTTAATTTGAGATATAAACGGGAACAGAAGATGCATGCACATATCGACTTTGGACACCTAAAATATTGATTTTTAGCATGTTTTGAGCCTATGTTTTGAAAACATTCTAGCACTGAGTAGGCATGTACAGATTGCTTCTGGGACCCCAATTTATCGAATTTTCGGGTGTTTGTAGATGAATTTGAGATATAAACGGGTACAGAAGATGCATGCACATATCGACTTTTGGGCACCTAAAATATCGATTTTCAGTATGTTTTCGGCCTGTATTTCGAAAATACTCTAACACGGAGTAGGCCTTTACAGATAGCTTCTGGGAACCCAAAATATTGAATTTTCGGGTGTTTTGGGCCTGAATTTGAGATATCGACTTTGGGCACCTAAGATATCGATTTTTAGCATGTTTTAGGCCTATATTTTGAAAATATTCTAGCACTGAGTAGGCATGTACAGATCGCTTCTGGGACCCCAAAATATCGAATTTTCGTGTGTTTTGAGGTTGAATTTGAGATATAAACGGGTACAGAAGATGCATGCACATATTGACTTTGGGCACTTAAAATATCGATTTTCAGCATGTTTTGGGGATGTATGTTGAAAATACTCTAACACGGAGTAGGCATGTACAGATTGCTTCTGGAAACCCAAAATATCGACATTTTCGGGTTTTTTAACCCTGAATTTGAGATATAAACAGGTGCTGAAGATGCATGCACATTATGACTTTTGGGCACCTAAAATATCGATTTTGAGCATGTTTTGGGTCTGTATCTTGAAAACATTCTAACTAGGAGTAGGCATGTACAGATCGCTTCTGGGAAACCAAAATACCGAATTTTCGGGTCTTTTGAGCCTGAATTTAAGATATAAACAGGTACAGAAGATGCATCCACATATCGATTTTGGACACTTAAAATATAGATTTTTAGCATGTTTTGAGCCTATATTTTGAAAACATTCTAGCACAGAATAGGCATGTACAGATCACTTCTGGGACGCAAAAATATCGAATTTTCAGGTGTTTTGAGTATGAATTTGGGATATAAACGGGCTCAGAAGATGCATTCACATATCGACTTTTGGGCACCTAAAAGATTGATTTTCAGTATGTTTTGGGCCTGTTTTTTGAAAATACTCTATCACGGAGTAGGCATGTACAGATCGCTTCTGGGACCCCAAAATATCGAATTTTCGATTGTTTTGGGGATGAATTTGAGATATCGACTTTGGGCATCTAAAATATCGATTTTTAGCATGGTTTGGGCCTATATTTTGAAAATATTCTAGAACTGAGTAGGCATGTACAGATCGCTTCTGGGACCCCTAAATATCGAATTTTCATGTGTTTTGAGGTTGAATTTGAGATATAAACGGGTACTGAAGATGCATGAACATATCGACTTTTTGGCACCTAAAATATCGATTTTGAGCATGTTTTGGGTCTGTATCTTGAAAACATTCTAACTAGGAGTAGGCATGTACACTTCGCTTCTAGGACCCAAAAATACCGAATTTTCAGGTGTTTTGATCCCGGATTTGAGATATAAACGGGTATAGAAGATGCATGCACATATCGACTTTGGACAATTAAAATAATGATTTTTAGCAAGTTTTGAGCCTATATTATGAAAACATTCTAGCACTGAGTAGGCATGTACAGATCGCTTCTGGAACCCAAAAATATCGAATTTTCGGGTGTTTGGAGCCTGAATTTGAGATATAAACTGGTACTGAAGATGCATCCACATATCGACATTTGGGCACCTAAAAGATCGATTTTCAGTATGTTTTGGGCCTGTATATTGAAAATACTCTAACACGGAGTAGGCATGTACAGATCGCTTTTGGAACCCCAAAATATCGAAATTTCGTGTGTTTTGAGGTTGAATTTGAGATATAAACGGGTACTGAAGATGCATCCACATATTGACTTTGGGCACCTAAAATATCGATTTTCAGCATGTTTTGGGCCTGTATGTTGAAAATAATCTAACACGGAGTAGGTATGTATAGATCGCTTCTGGGACCCAAAAATATCGAATTTTCGGGTGTTTTGAGGTTTAATTTGTGATATTACGGTTGCCGAAGGTGCATACACATATTGACTTTGGGCACCTAATATATTGGTTTTCAGCATGTTTTGGGCCTGTATCTGAATAGGCATGTACAGATCGCTTCAGGGACCTCAAAATATCGAATTTTCGGGTATTTTGAGCCTGAATTTGAGATATAAACGGGTACAGGAGATGCATGCACATATCGATTTTGGACACTTAAAATATCGATTTTTAGCATGTTTTGAGCCTATATTTTGAAAACATTCTAGCACAGAGTAGGCATGTACAGATCGCTTCTGGGACCCCAAAATATCGAATTTTGTGTGTTTTGAGGTTGAATTTGAGATATAAACGGGCACAGAAAATGCATCCACATTTTGACTTTGGGAAACTAAAATATCGATTTTCAGCATTTTTTGGGCCATTATCTGAGTAGGCATGTACAGATCGCTTTTGGGACCCAAAAATATCGAAATTATGGGTGTTTAGAGCCTCAATTTGAGATATAAACGGGTACAGAAGATGCATGCACATATCGACTTGTGGGCACCTAAAAGATCGATTTTCAGTATGTTTTGGGCCTGTATTTATAAAATACTCTAAATCGGAGTAGGCTGTACAGATCGCTTTTGGGACCCCAAAATATCGAATTTTCGGGTGTTTTGGGCCTGAATTTGAGATATCGACTTTGGGCACCTAAGATATCGATTTTCAGCATGTTTTGGGCCTGTATGTTGAAAATACTCTAACACGGAGTAGGCATGTACAGATCGCATCTGGAACCTCAAAATATCGAAATTTTCGGGTTTTTTAACCCTAAATTTGAGATATAAACAGGTACTGAAGATGCATGCACATATCGACTTTTGGGCACCTAAAATATCGATTTTGAGCATGTTTAAGGTCTGTATCTTGAAAACATTCTAGCACAGGGTAGGCATGTACAGATCGCTTCTGGGATCCAAAAATATAGAATTTTCGGGTGTTCTGAGGTTTAATTTGTGATATTAACGGTTGAAGATGATGCATACACATATTGTCTTTGGGCACCTAATATATCGATTTTAATCTTGTTTTGGGCCTGTATCTGAATAGGCATGTACAGATCGCTTTTGGGACCTCAAAATATCGAATTTTCGGGTGTTTGTAGCTTGAATTTTAGATATAAACAGGTACTGAAGATACATAAATATATTGACTTTTTGGCACCTAAAATATCGATTTTGAGCATGTTTTGGGTCTGTATCTTAAAAAAACATTTCAACTAGGAGTAGGCATGTACAGGTCGCTTGTAGGACCCAAACATACCGAATTTTCGGGTATTTTGAGCCTGAATTTGAGATATAAAAGGGTACAGAAAATGAATGCACATATCGATTTTGGTCACTTAAAATATCGATTTTTAGCATGTTTTGAGCCTATATTTTGAAAACATTCTAGCACAGAGTAGGCATGTACAGATCGCTTCTGGGACGCAGAAATATCGAATTTTCGGGTGTTTTGAGGTTGAATTTGGGATATAAACGGCCTCAGAAGATGCATGCACTTATCGACTTTTGGGAACCTAAAATATCGATTTTCAGTATTTTTTGGGCCTGTATTTTGAAAATACTCTAACACGGAGTAGGCATGTACAGATAGCTTTTGGGACACCAAAATATTGAATTTACGGGTGTTTCGGGCCTGAATTTGAGATATCGACTTTGGGCACCAAAAAATATCGATTTTTAGCATGTTTTTGGACTATATTTTGAAAATATTCTAGCACTGAGTAGGCATGTACAGATCGCTTCTGGGACCTCAAAATATCGAATTTTCGGGTGTTTTGAGCCTGAATTTGAGATATAAACGGGTACTGAAGATGAATGCACATATCGACTTTTTGGCACCTAAAATATCGATTTTGAGCATGTTTTGGGTCTGTATCTTGAAAACATTCTAACCAGGAGTAGGCATGTACAAATCGCTTCTAGGACCCCAAAATACCGAATTTTCGGGTGTTTTGAGCCTGAATTTGAGATGTAAACGGGTACTGAAGATGCATGCACATATCGACTTTTGGACACCTAAAATATCAATTTTTAGCATGTTTTGGGACTGTATTTTGAAAATACTCCAACACGGAGTAGGCATGTACAGATCGCTTCTGGAACCCAAAAATATCGAATTTTCGGGAGTTTTAACCCTGAATTTAAGATTTAAACGGGAACTGAAGATGCATGCACATATCGACTTTTGGGCACCTAAAATATCGATTTTGAGCATGTTTTGGGTCTGTATCTTGAAAACATTCTAACCAGGAGTAGGCATGTACAGATCGCTTCTAGGACACAAAAATACCGAATTTTTGGGTGTTTTTGAGCCTGAATTTGAGATATAAACGGGTACAGAAGGTACATGCACATATCGACTTTGGAAACTTTAAATATCGATTTTTGGCATGTTTTCAGCCTATGTTTTGAAAACATTCTAGCACTGAGTAGGCATGTACAGATCGCTTCTGGGACCCAAAAATATCGAATTTTCGGTGTTTGGAGCCTAAATTTGAGATATAAACGGGTACAGAAGATGCATGCAAATATCGACTTTTGGGCACCTAAAAGATCAATTTTTAACATGTTTTGGGACTGTGTTTTGAAAATACTCTAACACGGAGTAGGCATGTACAGATCGCTTCTGGGCCCTCAAAATATCGATTTTTCGGGTGTTTTGAGGCTGTATTTGAGATAAAAACGGGAACAGAAGATGCATGCACATATTGACTTTGGGCACCTAAAATATCGATTTTCAACATGTTTTGGGCCTGTATTTTGAAAATACTCTAACACGGAGTAGGCATGTACAGATCGCTTCTGGGACCCCAAAATATCGAATTTTCGGGTTTTTTGAGCCTGAATTTGAGATATATGCGGGTACTGAAGATGCATGCACATATCGACTTCTGGGCACCTAAAAGATCGATTTTCAGTATGTATTAGGCCTCTATTTTTAAGATACTCTACCACGGAGTAGCCATGTACAGATCGCTTCTGGGACCCCAAAATATCGAATTTTCGAATGTTTTGGGCCTGAATTTGAGATATCGATTTAGTGCACTTAAAATATCGATTTTTAGCTTGTTTTGGAATTATAGTTTGAAAACATTCTAGCAATGAATAAGCATGTTCAGATTTCTTCTGGGACCCCAAAATATCGAATTTTCGGGTATTTTGAGGTTGAACTAGGGATATAAACGGGTGCAGAAGATGCATACACATATTGACTCTGGGCACCTAAAATATCTATTTTCACCATGTTTTGGGCCTGTATCTGAGTAGGCATGTACAGATTGCTTTAAGGACCCCAAAATATCGAATTTTAGGGTGTTTGAAGCCTGAATTTGAGATATAAACGTTTACAGAAGATGAATGCACATATCGACTTTTGGGCACCTAAAAGATCGATTTTTTAGTATGTTTTGGGCCTGTATATTGAAAATACTTTAACACGGTGTATGCATGAACAGATCGCTTCTGGGACCCTAAAATATCGCATTTTCGGGTTTTTGGAGCTTGAATTTGAGATATAAACGGGAACAGAAGATGCATGCACATATCGACTTTTGGGCACCTAAAAGATTGATTTTCAGTATGTTTTGGGCTTGTATTTTAAAAATACTCTAACACGGAGTAGGTATGCTCAAATCGCTTCTGGGACCACAAAATATCGAATTTTCGGGTGTTTTGGGCCTGATTTTGAGATATCGACGTTGGGCACCTAAAATATCGATTTTTAGCATGTTTTGGGACTATATTTTGAAAATATTCTAGCACTGAGTAGGCCTGTAGAGATCGCTTCTGGGACATCAAAATATCAAATTTTCGGGTGTATTGAGCCTGAATTTGTGATATAAACGGGTACTGAAGATGCATGCACATATTGACTTTGGGCACCTAAAATATTGATTTTCTGCATGTTTTGGGCCTGTATTTTGAAAATACTCTAACACGGAGTAGGCATGTACAGATCGCTTCTGGGACCCCAAAATATCGAATTTTCGGGTGTTAGGAGCCTGAATTTGAGATATAAACGGGTACTGATGATGCATGCACATATCGACTTTTGGGCTCCTAAAATATTGATTTTGAGCATGTTTTGGGTCTGTATCATGAAAACATTCTAACCAGGAGTAGGCATGTACAGATCGCTTCTAGGACCCAAAAATACCGAATTTTCGGGTGTTTTGAGCCTGAATTTGAGATAAAAACGGGTACAGAAGGTACATGCACATATCGACTTTGGAATCTTAAAATATCGATTTTTGCCATGTTTTCAGCCAATGTTATGAAAACATTCTAGCACTGAGTAGGCATGTACAGATCGCTTCTGGGACCTGAAAATATCGAATTTTTGGGTGTTTGGAGCCTGAATTTGAGATATAAACGGGTACAGAAGATGCATGTACATATCTACTTTTGGGCACCTAAAAGATCAATTTTTAACATGTTTTGGGCCTGTATTTTGAAAATTCTCTAACACGGAGTAGGCATGTACAGATCGCTTCTGGGACCTCAAAATATCTATTTTTCGGGTGTTTTGAGGCTGAATTTGAGATATAAACGGGTACAGAAGATGCATGCACATATTGACTTTGGGCACCTAAAAGATCGATTTTCAGTATGTTTTGGGCCTGTATTTTGAAAATGCTCTAACACGGAGTAGGCATGTACAGATCGCTTCTGGAACCTCAAAATATCGAATCTGCGGGTGTTTTGGGCCTGAATTTGAGATATCGACTTTGGGCACCTAAAATATCGATTTATAGCATGTTTTTGGACTATATTTTTAAAATATTCTAGCACTGAGTAGGCATGTACAGATCGCTTCTGGGACCTCAAAATATCAAATTTTCGGGTGTATTGAGCCTGAATTTGTGATAAAAACGGGTACAGAAGAAGCATGCACATATTGACTTTGGGCACCTAAAATATCGATTTTCAGCATGTTTTGGGCCTGTATATTGAAAATACTCTAACACGGTGTATGCATGAACAGATCGCTTCTGGGACCCTAAAATATCGAATTTTCGGGTTTTTGGAGCCTGAATTTGAGATATAAACGGGTAAAGAAGATGAATGCACATATCGACTTTTGGGCACCTAAAAGATCGATTTTCAGTATGTTTTGGGCTTGTATTTTAAAAATACTCTAACACGGAGTAGGTACGCTCAAATCGCTTCTGGGACCACAAAATATCGAATTTTCGGGTGTTTTGGGCCTGATTTTGAGATATCGACGTTGGGCACCTAAAATATCGATTTTTAGAATGTTTTGGGACTATATTTTGAAAATATTCTAGCACTGAGTAGGCATGTACAGATCGCTTCTGGGACATCAAAATATCAAATTTTCGGGTGTATTGAGCCTGAATTTGTTATATAAACGGGTACAGAAGATGCATGCACATATTGACTTTGGGCACTTAAAATATTGATTTTCTGCATGTTTTGGGCCTGTTTTTTTAAAATACTCTAACACGGAGTAGGCATGTACAGATCGCTTCTGGGACCCTAAATTATCGAATTTTCGGGTGTTTTGAGCCAGAATTTGAGATATAAACGGGTACTTATGATGCATGCACATATCGACTTTTGAGCACCTAAAATATCGATTTTGAGCATGTTTTGTTTCTGTATCTTGAAAACATTCTAACCAGGAGTAGGCATGTACATATCGCTTCTAGGACCCAAAAATACCGAATTTTCGGGTGTTTTGAGCCTGAATTTGAGATATAAACGGGTACAGAAGATGCATGCACATATTGACTTTGGGCACCTAAAATATTGATTTTCTGCATGTTTTGGGACTATATTTTGAAAATACTATAACACGGAGTAGGCATGTACAGATCGCTTCTGGGACCTCAAAATATCGATTTTTCGGGTGTTTTGAGGCTGAATTTGAGATATAAACGAGTACAGAAGATGCATGCCCATATTGACTTTGGGCACCTAAAATATCGATTTTTAGCATGTTTTGGGCCTGTACTTTGAAAATACTCTAACACGGTGTATGCATGAACAGATCGCTTCTGGGACAATAAAATATCGAATTTTCGGGTTATTGGAGCCTGAATTTGAGATATAAACGGGTACAGAAGATGCATGCACATATCGACTTTTGGGCACCCAAAAGATCGATTTTCAGTATGTTTTGGGCTTGTATTTTAAAAATACTCTAACACGGAGTAGGTATGCTCAAATCGCTTCTGGGACCACAAAATATCGAATTTTCGGGTGTTTTGGGCCTGATTTTGAGATATCGACGTTGGGCACCTAAAATATCGATTTTTAGCATGTTTTGGGACTATATTTTGAAAATATTCTAGCACTGAGTAGGCATGTACAGATTGCTTCTGGGACATCAAAATATCAAATTTTCAGGTGTATTGAGCCTGAATTTGTGATATAAACGGGTACAGAAGATGCTTTGACATATTGACTTTGGGCACCTAAAATATTGATTTTCTGCATGTTTTGGGCCTGTATTTTGAAAATACTCTAACACGGAGTAGGCATGTACAGATCGCTTCTGGGACCCCAAAATATCGAATTTTCGGGTGTTTGGAGCCTGAATTTGAAATATAAACGGATACAGAAGATGCATCGGAATATTGACTTTCGGCACCTAAAATTTCGATTTTCAGCGTGTTTTGGGCTTGTATCTGAGTAGGCATGTACAGATCGCTTGTACGACCCCATAATGTCGAGTTTTCGGGTGTTTGGAGCCTGAATTTGAGATATAAACGGGTACAGAAGATGCATGCACATATCGACTTTTGGGCACATAAACGATCGATTTTCAGTATGTTTTGGGCCTGTATTTTGAAAATGCTCTAACACGGGATAGGCATGTACAGATCGCTTCTGGAACTGCAAAATATCGAATTTTCGGGTGTTTTGGGCCTGAATTTGAGATATCGACTTTGGACACCTAAAATATCGATTTTTAGCATGTTTTTGGACTATCTTTTGAAAATATTCTAGCACTGAGTAGGCATGTACAGATCGCTTCTGGGACCTCAAAATATCAAATTTTCGGGTGTTTTGAGCCTGAATTTGAGATATAAACGGGTACTGAAGATGCATGAACATATCGACTTTTTGGCACCTAAAATATCGATTTTGAGCATGTTTTGGGTCTGTATCTTGAAAATACTCTAGCACGGATTAGGTATGTACAGATCGCTTCTGGGACCCAAAAATATTGAATTTTCGGGTGTTCTGAGGTTTAATTTGTGATATCAACGGTTGCAGAAGATGCATTCACATATTGACTTTGGGCACCTAATATATCGATGTTCAGCATGTTTTGGGCCTGTTTCTGAATAGGCATGTACAGATCGCTTCTTGGACCTCAAAATATCGAATTTTCGGGTGTTTGTAGCCTTAATTTGAGATATAAACGGGAACAGAAGATGCATGCACATATCGACTTTGGACACCTAAAATATTGATTTTTAGCATGTTTTGAGCCTATGTTTTGAAAACATTCTAGCACTGAGTAGGCATGTACAGATTGCTTCTGGGACCCCAATTTATCGAATTTTCGGGTGTTTGTAGATGAATTTGAGATATAAACGGGTACAGAAGATGCATGCACATATCGACTTTTGGGCACCTAAAATATCGATTTTCAGTATGTTTTCGGCCTGTATTTCGAAAATACTCTAACACGGAGTAGGCCTTTACAGATAGCTTCTGGGAACCCAAAATATTGAATTTTCGGGTGTTTTGGGCCTGAATTTGAGATATCGACTTTGGGCACCTAAGATATCGATTTTTAGCATGTTTTAGGCCTATATTTTGAAAATATTCTAGCACTGAGTAGGCATGTACAGGTCGCTTCTGGGACCCCAAAATATCGAATTTTCGTGTGTTTTGAGGTTGAATTTGAGATATAAACGGGTACAGAAGATGCATGCACATATTGACTTTGGGCACTTAAAATATCGATTTTCAGCATGTTTTGGGGATGTATGTTGAAAATACTCTAACACGGAGTAGGCATGTACAGATTGCTTCTGGAAACCCAAAATATCGACATTTTCGGGTTTTTTAACCCTGAATTTGAGATATAAACAGGTGCTGAAGATGCATGCACATTATGACTTTTGGGCACCTAAAATATCGATTTTGAGCATGTTTTGGGTCTGTATCTTGAAAACATTCTAACAAGGAGTAGGCATGTACAGATCGCTTCTAGGACCCAAAAATACCGAATTTTCAGGTGTTTTAATCCCGAATTTGAGATATAAACGGGTACAGAAGATGCATGCACATATCGACTTTGGACACCAAAAATATCGATTTTTAGCATGTTTTGAGCCTATGTTTTGAAAACATTCTAGCACTAAGTAGGCATGTACAGTTTGCTTCTGGGACCTCAAAATTTGAATTTTCGGGTGTTTGTAGCGTGAATTTGAGATATAAACGGGTACAGAAGATGCATGCACATATCGACTTTTGAGCACCTAAAATATCGATTTTCAGTATGTTTTGGGCCTGTATTTTGAAAATACTCTAACAATGAGTAGGCATTTACAGATAGCTTCTGGGACCACAAAATATTGAATTTTCGGGTGTTTTGGGCCTGAATTTGAGATATCGACTTTGGGCACCTAAAATATCGATTTTTAGCATGTTTTTGGACTATATTTTGAAAATATTCTAGCACTGAGCAGGCATGTACAGATCGCTTCTGGGACCTCAAAATATCGAATTCTAGGGCGTTTTGAGCCTGAATTAGAGATATAAACGGGTACTTAAGAGTCATGAACATATCGAATTTTTAGCACCTAAAATATCGATTTTGAGCATGTTTTGGGTCAGTATCTTGAAAACATTCTAACTAGGAGTAGGCATGTACAGATCGCTTCTGGGAAACCAAAATACCGAATTTTCGGGTCTTTTGAGCCTGAATTTAAGATATAAACAGGTACAGAAGATGCATCCACATATCGATTTTGGACACTTAAAATATAGATTTTTAGCATGTTTTGAGCCTATATTTTGAAAACATTCTAGCACAGAATAGGCATGTACAGATCACTTCTGGGACGCAAAAACATCTAATTTTCAGGTGTTTTGAGTATGAATTTGGGATATAAACGGGCTCAGAAGATGCATTCACATATCGACTTTTGGGCACCTAAAAGATTGATTTTCAGTATGTTTTGGGCCTGTTTTTTGAAAATACTCTATCACGGAGTAGGCATGTACAGATCGCTTCTGGGACCCCAAAATATCGAATTTTCGATTGTTTTGGGGATGAATTTGAGATATCGACTTTGGGCATCTAAAATATCGATTTTGAGCATGTTTTGGGTCTGTATCTTGAAAACATTCTAACTAGGAGTAGGCATGTACACTTCGCTTCTAGGACCCAAAAATACCGAATTTTCAGGTGTTTTGATCCCGGATTTGAGATATAAACGGGTATAGAAGATGCATGCACATATCGACTTTGGACAATTAAAATATTGATTTTTAGCAAGTTTTGAGCCTATATTATGAAAACATTCTAGCACTGAGTAGGCATGTACAGATCGCTTCTGGAACCCAAAAATATCGAATTTTCGGGTGTTTGGAGCCTGAATTTGAGATATAAACTGGTACTGAAGATGCATCCACATATCGACATTTGGGCACCTAAAAGATCGATTTTCAGTATGTTTTGGGCCTGTATATTGAAAATACTCTAACACGGAGTAGGCATGTACAGATCGCTTTTGGAACCCCAAAATATCGAAATTTCGTGTGTTTTGAGGTTGAATTTGAGATATAAACGGGTACTGAAGATGCATCCACATATTGACTTTGGGCACCTAAAATATCGATTTTCAGCATGTTTTGGGCCTGTATGTTGAAAATAATCAAACACGGAGTAGGTATGTATAGATCGCTTCTGGGACCCAAAAATATCGAATTTTCGGGTGTTTTGAGGTTTAATTTGTGATATTACGGTTGCCGAAGATGCATACACATATTGACTTTGGGCACCTAATATATTGGTTTTCAGCATGTTTTGGGCCTGTATCTGAATAGGCATGTACAGATCGCTTCAGGGACCACAAAATATCGAATTTTCGGGTATTTTGAGCCTGAATTTGAGATATAAACGGGTACAGGAGATGCATGCACATATCGATTTTGGACACTTAAAATATCGATTTTTAGCATGTTTTGAGCCTATATTTTGAAAACATTCTAGCACAGAGTAGGCATGTACAGATCGCTTCTGGGACCCCAAAATATCGAATTTTGTGTGTTTTGAGGTTGAATTTGAGATATAAACGGGCACAGAAAATGCATCCACATTTTGACTTTGGGAAACTAAAATATCGATTTTCAGCATTTTTTGGGCCTGTATCTGAGTAGGCATGTACAGATCGCTTTTGGGACCCAAAAATATCGAAATTATGGGTGTTTAGAGCCTCAATTTGAGATATAAACGGGTACAGAAGATGCATGCACATATCGACTTGTGGGCACCTAAAAGATCGATTTTCAGTATGTTTTGGGCCTGTATTTATAAAATACTCTAAATCGGAGTAGGCTGTACAGATCGCTTTTGGGACCCCAAAATATCGAATTTTCGGGTGTTTTGGGCCTGAATTTGAGATATCGACTTTGGGCACCTAAGATATCGATTTTCAGCATGTTTTGGGCCTGTATGTTGAAAATACTCTAACACGGAGTAGGCATGTACAGATCGCATCTGGAACCTCAAAATATCGAAATTTTCGGGTTTTTTAACCCTAAATTTGAGATATAAACAGGTACTGAAGATGCATGCGCATATCGACTTTTGGGCACCTAAAATATCGATTTTGAGCATGTTTAAGGTCTGTATCTTGAAAACATTCTAGCACAGGGTAGGCATGTACAGATCGCTTCTGGGATCCAAAAATATAGAATTTTCGGGTGTTCTGAGGTTTAATTTGTGATATTAACGGTTGCAGATGATGCATACACATATTGTCTTTGGGCACCTAATATATCGATTTTAAGCTTGTTTTGGGCCTGTATCTGAATAGGCATGTACAGATCGCTTTTGGGACCTCAAAATATCGAATTTTCGGGTGTTTGTAGCTTGAATTTTAGATATAAACAGGTACTGAAGATACATAAATATATCGACTTTTTGACACCTAAAATATCGATTTTGAGCATGTTTTGGGTCTGTATCTTAAAAAAACATTTCAACTAGGAGTAGGCATGTACAGGTCGCTTGTAGGACCCAAACATACCGAATTTTCGGGTATTTTGAGCCTGAATTTGAGATATAAAAGGGTACAGAAAATGAATGCACATATCGATTTTGGTCACTTAAAATATCGATTTTTAGCATGTTTTGAGCCTATATTTTGAAAACATTCTAGCACAGAGTAGGCATGTGTAGATCGCTTCTGGGACGCAGAAATATCGAATTTTCGGGTGTTTTGAGGTTGAATTTGGGATATAAACGGCCTCAGAAGATGCATGCACTTATCGACTTTTGGGAACCTAAAATATCGATTTTCAGTATTTTTTGGGCCTGTATTTTGAAAATACTCTAACACGGAGTAGGCATGTAAAGATAGCTTTTGGGACACCAAAATATTGAATTTACGGGTGTTTCGGGCCTGAATTTGAGATATCGACTTTGGGCACCAAAAAATATCGATTTTTAGCATGTTTTTGGACTATATTTTGAAAATATTCTAGCACTGAGTAGGCATGTACAGATCGCTTCTGGGACCTCAAAATATCGAATTTTCGGGTGTTTTGAGCCTGAATTTGAGATATAAACGGGTACTGAAGATAAATGCACATATCGACTTTTTGGCACCTAAAATATCGATTTTGAGCATGTTTTGGGTCTGTATCTTGAAAACATTCTAACCAGGAGTAGGCATGTACAAATCGCTTCTAGGACCCCAAAATACCGAATTTTCGGGTGTTTTGAGCCTGAATTTGAGATGTAAACGGGTACTGAAGATGCATGCACATATCGACTTTTGGACACCTAAAATATCAATTTTTAGCATGTTTTGGGACTGTATTTTGAAAATACTCCAACACGGAGTAGGCATGTACAGATCGCTTCTGGAACCCAAAAATATCGAATTTTCGGGAGTTTTAACCCTGAATTTAAGATTTAAACGGGAACTGAAGATGCATGCACATATCGACTTTTGGGCACCTAAAATATCGATTTTGAGCATGTTTTGGGTCTGTATCTTGAAAACATTCTAACCAGGAGTAGGCATGTACAGATCGCTTCTAGGACACAAAAATACCGAATTTTTGGGTGTTTTTGAGCCTGAATTTGAGATATAAACGGGTACAGAAGGTACATGCACATATCGACTTTGGAAACTTTAAATATCGATTTTTGGCATGTTTTCAGCCTATGTTTTGAAAACATTCTAGCACTGAGTAGGCATGTACAGATCGCTTCTGGGACCCAAAAATATCGAATTTTCGGTGTTTGGAGCCTAAATTTGAGATATAAACGGGTACAGAAGATGCATGCAAATATCGACTTTTGGGCACCTAAAAGATCAATTTTTAACATGTTTTGGGACTGTGTTTTGAAAATACTCTAACACGGAGTAGGCATGTACAGATCGCTTCTGGGCCCTCAAAATATCGATTTTTCGGGTGTTTTGAGGCTGTATTTGAGATAAAAACGGGAACAGAAGATGCATGCACATATTGACTTTGGGCACCTAAAATATCGATTTTCAACATGTTTTGGGCCTGTATTTTGAAAATACTCTAACACGGAGTAGGCATGTACAGATCGCTTCTGGGACCCCAAAATATCGAATTTTCGGGTTTTTTGAGCCTGAATTTGAGATATATGCGGGTACTGAAGATGCATGCACATATCGACTTCTGGGCACCTAAAAGATCGATTTTCAGTATGTATTAGGCCTCTATTTTTAAGATACTCTACCACGGAGTAGCCATGTACAGATCGCTTCTGGGACCCCAAAATATCGAATTTTCGAATGTTTTGGGCCTGAATTTGAGATATCGATTTAGTGCACTTAAAATATCGATTTTTAGCTTGTTTTGGAATTATAGTTTGAAAACATTCTAGCAATGAATAAGCATGTTCAGATTTCTTCTGGGACCCCAAAATATCGAATTTTCGGGTATTTTGAGGTTGAACTAGGGATATAAACGGGTGCAGAAGATGCATACACATATTGACTCTGGGCACCTAAAATATCTATTTTCACCATGTTTTGGGCCTGTATCTGAGTAGGCATGTACAGATTGCTTTAAGGACCCCAAAATATCGAATTTTAGGGTGTTTGAAGCCTGAATTTGAGATATAAACGTTTACAGAAGATGAATGCACATATCGACTTTTGGGCACCTAAAAGATCGATTTTTTAGTATGTTTTGGGCCTGTATATTGAAAATACTTTAACACGGTGTATGCATGAACAGATCGCTTCTGGGACCCTAAAATATCGCATTTTCGGGTTTTTGGAGCTTGAATTTGAGATATAAACGGGAACAGAAGATGCATGCACATATCGACTTTTGGGCACCTAAAAGATTGATTTTCAGTATGTTTTGGGCTTGTATTTTAAAAATACTCTAACACGGAGTAGGTATGCTCAAATCGCTTCTGGGACCACAAAATATCGAATTTTCGGGTGTTTTGGGCCTGATTTTGAGATATCGACGTTGGGCACCTAAAATATCGATTTTTAGCATGTTTTGGGACTATATTTTGAAAATATTCTAGCACTGAGTAGGCCTGTAGAGATCGCTTCTGGGACATCAAAATATCAAATTTTCGGGTGTATTGAGCCTGAATTTGTGATATAAACGGGTACTGAAGATGCATGCACATATTGACTTTGGGCACCTAAAATATTGATTTTCTGCATGTTTTGGGCCTGTATTTTGAAAATACTCTAACACGGAGTAGGCATGTACAGATCGCTTCTGGGACCCCAAAATATCGAATTTTCGGGTGTTAGGAGCCTGAATTTGAGATATAAACGGGTACTGATGATGCATGCACATATCGACTTTTGGGCTCCTAAAATATTGATTTTGAGCATGTTTTGGGTCTGTATCATGAAAACATTCTAACCAGGAGTAGGCATGTACAGATCGCTTCTAGGACCCAAAAATACCGAATTTTCGGGTGTTTTGAGCCTGAATTTGAGATAAAAACGGGTACAGAAGGTACATGCACATATCGACTTTGGAATCTTAAAATATCGATTTTTGCCATGTTTTCAGCCAATGTTATGAAAACATTCTAGCACTGAGTAGGCATGTACAGATCGCTTCTGGGACCTGAAAATATCGAATTTTTGGGTGTTTGGAGCCTGAATTTGAGATATAAACGGGTACAGAAGATGCATGTACATATCTACTTTTGGGCACCTAAAAGATCAATTTTTAACATGTTTTGGGCCTGTATTTTGAAAATTCTCTAACACGGAGTAGGCATGTACAGATCGCTTCTGGGACCTCAAAATATCTATTTTTCGGGTGTTTTGAGGCTGAATTTGAGATATAAACGGGTACAGAAGATGCATGCACATATTGACTTTGGGCACCTAAAAGATCGATTTTCAGTATGTTTTGGGCCTGTATTTTGAAAATGCTCTAACACGGAGTAGGCATGTACAGATCGCTTCTGGAACCTCAAAATATCGAATCTGCGGGTGTTTTGGGCCTGAATTTGAGATATCGACTTTGGGCACCTAAAATATCGATTTATAGCATGTTTTTGGACTATATTTTTAAAATATTCTAGCACTGAGTAGGCATGTACAGATCGCTTCTGGGACCTCAAAATATCAAATTTTCGGGTGTATTGAGCCTGAATTTGTGATAAAAACGGGTACAGAAGAAGCATGCACATATTGACTTTGGGCACCTAAAATATCGATTTTCAGCATGTTTTGGGCCTGTATATTGAAAATACTCTAACACGGTGTATGCATGAACAGATCGCTTCTGGGACCCTAAAATATCGAATTTTCGGGTTTTTGGAGCCTGAATTTGAGATATAAACGGGTAAAGAAGATGAATGCACATATCGACTTTTGGGCACCTAAAAGATCGATTTTCAGTATGTTTTGGGCTTGTATTTTAAAAATACTCTAACACGGAGTAGGTACGCTCAAATCGCTTCTGGGACCACAAAATATCGAATTTTCGGGTGTTTTGGGCCTGATTTTGAGATATCGACGTTGGGCACCTAAAATATCGATTTTTAGAATGTTTTGGGACTATATTTTGAAAATATTCTAGCACTGAGTAGGCATGTACAGATCGCTTCTGGGACATCAAAATATCAAATTTTCGGGTGTATTGAGCCTGAATTTGTTATATAAACGGGTACAGAAGATGCATGCACATATTGACTTTGGGCACTTAAAATATTGATTTTCTGCATGTTTTGGGCCTGTTTTTTTAAAATACTCTAACACGGAGTAGGCATGTACAGATCGCTTCTGGGACCCTAAATTATCGAATTTTCGGGTGTTTTGAGCCAGAATTTGAGATATAAACGGGTACTTATGATGCATGCACATATCGACTTTTGAGCACCTAAAATATCGATTTTGAGCATGTTTTGTTTCTGTATCTTGAAAACATTCTAACCAGGAGTAGGCATGTACATATCGCTTCTAGGACCCAAAAATACCGAATTTTCGGGTGTTTTGAGCCTGAATTTGAGATATAAACGGGTACAGAAGATGCATGCACATATTGACTTTGGGCACCTAAAATATTGATTTTCTGCATGTTTTGGGACTATATTTTGAAAATACTATAACACGGAGTAGGCATGTACAGATCGCTTCTGGGACCTCAAAATATCGATTTTTCGGGTGTTTTGAGGCTGAATTTGAGATATAAACGAGTACAGAAGATGCATGCCCATATTGACTTTGGGCACCTAAAATATCGATTTTTAGCATGTTTTGGGCCTGTACTTTGAAAATACTCTAACACGGTGTATGCATGAACAGATCGCTTCTGGGACAATAAAATATCGAATTTTCGGGTTATTGGAGCCTGAATTTGAGATATAAACGGGTACAGAAGATGCATGCACATATCGACTTTTGGGCACCCAAAAGATCGATTTTCAGTATGTTTTGGGCTTGTATTTTAAAAATACTCTAACACGGAGTAGGTATGCTCAAATCGCTTCTGGGACCACAAAATATCGAATTTTCGGGTGTTTTGGGCCTGATTTTGAGATATCGACGTTGGGCACCTAAAATATCGATTTTTAGCATGTTTTGGGACTATATTTTGAAAATATTCTAGCACTGAGTAGGCATGTACAGATTGCTTCTGGGACATCAAAATATCAAATTTTCAGGTGTATTGAGCCTGAATTTGTGATATAAACGGGTACAGAAGATGCTTTGACATATTGACTTTGGGCACCTAAAATATTGATTTTCTGCATGTTTTGGGCCTGTATTTTGAAAATACTCTAACACGGAGTAGGCATGTACAGATCGCTTCTGGGACCCCAAAATATCGAATTTTCGGGTGTTTGGAGCCTGAATTTGAAATATAAACGGATACAGAAGATGCATCGGAATATTGACTTTCGGCACCTAAAATTTCGATTTTCAGCGTGTTTTGGGCTTGTATCTGAGTAGGCATGTACAGATCGCTTGTACGACCCCATAATGTCGAGTTTTCGGGTGTTTGGAGCCTGAATTTGAGATATAAACGGGTACAGAAGATGCATGCACATATCGACTTTTGGGCACATAAACGATCGATTTTCAGTATGTTTTGGGCCTGTATTTTGAAAATGCTCTAACACGGGATAGGCATGTACAGATCGCTTCTGGAACTGCAAAATATCGAATTTTCGGGTGTTTTGGGCCTGAATTTGAGATATCGACTTTGGACACCTAAAATATCGATTTTTAGCATGTTTTTGGACTATCTTTTGAAAATATTCTAGCACTGAGTAGGCATGTACAGATCGCTTCTGGGACCTCAAAATATCAAATTTTCGGGTGTTTTGAGCCTGAATTTGAGATATAAACGGGTACTGAAGATGCATGAACATATCGACTTTTTGGCACCTAAAATATCGATTTTGAGCATGTTTTGGGTCTGTATCTTGAAAATACTCTAGCACGGATTAGGTATGTACAGATCGCTTCTGGGACCCAAAAATATTGAATTTTCGGGTGTTCTGAGGTTTAATTTGTGATATCAACGGTTGCAGAAGATGCATTCACATATTGACTTTGGGCACCTAATATATCGATGTTCAGCATGTTTTGGGCCTGTTTCTGAATAGGCATGTACAGATCGCTTCTTGGACCTCAAAATATCGAATTTTCGGGTGTTTGTAGCCTTAATTTGAGATATAAACGGGAACAGAAGATGCATGCACATATCGACTTTGGACACCTAAAATATTGATTTTTAGCATGTTTTGAGCCTATGTTTTGAAAACATTCTAGCACTGAGTAGGCATGTACAGATTGCTTCTGGGACCCCAATTTATCGAATTTTCGGGTGTTTGTAGATGAATTTGAGATATAAACGGGTACAGAAGATGCATGCACATATCGACTTTTGGGCACCTAAAATATCGATTTTCAGTATGTTTTCGGCCTGTATTTTGAAAATGCTCTAACACGGGATAGGCATGTACAGATCGCTTCTGGAACTGCAAAATATCGAATTTTCGGGTGTTTTGGGCCTGAATTTGAGATATCGACTTTGGACACCTAAAATATCGATTTTTAGCATGTTTTTGGACTATCTTTTGAAAATATTCTAGCACTGAGTAGGCATGTACAGATCGCTTCTGGGACCTCAAAATATCAAATTTTCGGGTGTATTGAGCGTGAATTTGTGATAAAAACGGGTACAGAAGATGCATGCACATATTGACTTTGGGCACCTAAAATATCGATTTTCAGCATGTTTTGGGCCGGTATATTGAAAATACTCTTACCTAATGTGTATACATGAACAGATCGCTTCTGGGACCCTAAAATATCGAATTTTCGAGTTTTTGGAGCCTGAATTTGAGATATAAACGGGTACTGAAGATGCATGCACATATCGACTTTTGGGCACCTAAAAGATCGATTTTCAGTATGTTTTGGGTTTGTATTTTACAAAAATACTCTAACACGGAGTAGGTATGCTCAAATCGCTTCTGGGACCACAAAATATCGAATTTTCGGGTGTTTTGGGCCTGATTTTGAGATATCGACGTTGGGCACCTAAAATATCGATTTTTAGAATGTTTTGGGACTATATTTTGAAAATATTCTAGCACTGAGTAGGCATGTACAGATCGCTTCTGGGACCCAAAAATATCGAATTTTCGGGTGTTTGGAGCCTGAATTTGAGATATAAACGGGTACAGAAGATGCATGCACATATCGACTTTTGGGCACATAAAAGATCGATTTTCAATATGTTTTGGGCCTATATTTTGAAAATATTCTAACACTGAGTAGGCATGTACAGATCGCCTCTGGGACCCCAAAATATCGAATTTTCGGGTGTTTTGCGCCTGAATTTGAGATATCGACTTTGGGCACCTAAAATATCGATATTAGCATGTTTTGGGCCTATATTTTAAAAATATTCTAGCACTGAGTACAGATCGTTTCTGGGACCCCAATATATCGAATTTTCGGGTGTTTCGAGCCTGAATTTGAGATATAAACGGGTACAGAAGATGCATCCTCATATTGACTTTGGGCACCTAAAACATTTATTTTCAGCATGTTTTCTGCCTGTATTTTGAAAATACTCTAACACAGAGTAGGCATGTACAGATCGTTTCTGGGACCCCAAAATATCGAATTTTCGGGCGTTTTGAGCCTGAATTTGAGATATATACGGGTACTGAAGATGCATGCACATATCGACTTTTGGGCACCTAAAAGATCGATTTTCAGTATGTTTTGGGCCTCTATTTTGAAAATACTCTACCACGGAGTAGCCATGTACAGATCGCTTCTGGGACCCCAAAATATCGAATTTTCGAATGTTTTGGGCCTGAATTTGAGATATCGACTTTGTGCACTTAAAATATCGATTTTTAGCATGTTTTGGAACTATATTTTGAAAACATTCTAGCACTGAGTAGGCATGTACAGATTGCTTCTGGGACCCCAAAATATCGAATTTTCGGGTGTTTTGAGGTTGAACTTGGGATTTAAACGGGTGCAGAAGATGCATACACATATTGACTTTTGGGCACCTAAAAGATCGATTTTCAGTATGTTTTGGGCCTCTACTTTGAAAATACTCTACCACGGAGTAGCCATGTACAGATTGCTTCTGGGACCCCAAAATATCGAATTTTCGAATGTTTTGGGCCTGAATTTGAGATATCGACTTTGTGCACTTAAAATATCGATTTTTAGCATGTTTTGGAACTATATTTTGAAAACATTCTAGCAATGAGTAGGCATGTACAGATTGCTTCTGGGACCCCAAAATATCGAATTTTCGGGTGTTTGGAGCCTGAATTTGAGATATAAACGGGTACAGAAGATGAATGCACATAATGACTTTTGGGCACCTAAAAGATCGATTTTCAGTATCTTTTGGGCCTGTATTTTTAAAAATACTCTAACCCGGAGTAGGCATGTACAGATCGCTTCTGGGACCCCAAAATATCGAATTTTCGGGTGTTTTGGGCTTGAATTTGAGGTATCGACTTGGAGCACCTAAAATATCGATTTTAGCATGTTTTGGGCCTATATTTTAAAAATATTCTAGCACTGACTACAGATCGTTTCTGGGACCCCAAAATATCGAATTTTCGGGTGTTTAGAGCCTGAATTTGAGATATAAACGGGTACAGATGATGCATCCACATATTGACTTTGGGCACCAAAAATATTAATTTTCAGCATGTTTTCTGCCTGTATTTTGAAAATACTCTAACACAGAGTAGGCATGTACAGATCGCTTCTGGGACCCCAACATATCGAATTTTCGGGTGTTTTGAGCCTGAATTTGAGATATATACGGGTACTGAAGATGCATGCACATATCGACTTTTGGGCACCTAAAAGATCGATTTTCAGTATGTTTTGGGCCTCTCTTTTGAAAATACTCTACCACGGAGTAGCCATGTACAGATCGCTTCTGGGACCCCAAAATATCGAATTTTCGAATGTTTTGGGCCTGAATTTGAGATATCGACTTTGTGCACTTGAAATATCGATTTTTAGCATGTTTTGGGACTATATTTTGAAAACATTCTAGCACTGAGTAGGCATGTACAGATTGCTTCTGGGACCCCAAAATATCGAATTTTCGGGTGTTTTGAGGTTGAACTTGGGATTTAAACGGGTGCAGAAGATGCATACACATATTGACTCTGGGCACCTAAAATATTGATTTTCAGCATGTTTTGGGCCTGTATCTGAGTAGGCATGTACAGATTGCTTTAAGGACCCCAAAATATCGAATTTTAGGGTGTTTTGAGCCAGAATTTGAGATATAAACGGGTACTGAAGATGCATGAACATATCGACTTTTTGGCACCTAAAATATCAATTTTGAGCATGTTTTGGGTCTGTATCTTGAAAACATTCTAACTAGGAGTAGGCATGTACAGATCGCTTCTGGGACCCAAAAATATCGAATTTTCGGGTGTTTTGAGGTTGAATTTGGGATATAAACGGGTACAGAAGATGCATGCACATATCGACTTTGGACACTTAAAATATCGATTTTTAGCATGTTTTAAGCCTATATTTTGAAAACATTCTAGCACTGAGTAGAAATCTACAGATCGCTTCTGGGACCCCAAAAAATCGAATTTTCGGGTGTTTGTAGCGTGAATTTGAGATATAAACGGGTAGAGAAGAGGCAAGCACATATTGACTTTGTGCACCTAAAATATCGATTTTCATTATGTTTTGGGGCCGTATTTTGAAAATACTCTAACACGGAGTAGGCATGTACAGATCGCTTCTGGGACCCCAAAATATCGGATTATCGGGTGTTTTAACCCTGAATTTGAGATATAAACGGGTACTGTAGATGCATGCACATATCGACTTTTGGGCACCTAAAATATCGATTTTGAGCATGTTTTGGGTCTGTATCTTGAAAACATTCTAACTAGGAGTAGACATCTACAAATCTTTTCTAGGAACCAAAAATACCGAATTTTCGGGTGTTTTGATCCCGAATTTGAGATATAAACGGGTACAGAAAATTCATGCACATATCGACTTTAGACACTTAAAATATCGATTTTTAGCATGTTTTGAGCCTATATTTTGATAACATTCTAGCACAGAGTAGGCATGTACAGATCGCTTCTGGGACCCAAAAATATCGAATTTTCGGGTGTTTTGAGGTTGAATTTGGGATATAAACGGGTACAGAAGATGCATGCACATATCGACTTTGGACACTTAAAATATCGATTTTTAACATGTTTTGAACCTATATTTTAAAAACATTCTAGCACTGAGTAGGCATGTACAGATCGCTTTTGGGACCCAAAAATATCGAATTTTCGGGTGTTTTGAGGTTGAATTTGGGATATAAACGGGTACAGAAGATGCATGCACATATCGACTTTGGACACTTAAAATATCGATTTTTAGCATGTTTTGAGCCTATATTTTAAAAACATTCTAGCACTGAGTAGGCATGTACAGATCGCTTCTGGGACCAAAAAATATCGAATTTTCAGGTGTTCTGAGGTTGAATTTGTGATATAAACGGTTGCAGTAGATGCATACACATATTGACTTTGGGCACCTAATATATCGATTTTCAGCATGCTTTGGGCCTGTATCTGAATATTCATGTACAGATCGCTTCTGAGACCCCAAAATATCGATATTTCGGGTGTTTTGGGATTGAATTTGAGATATCGACTTTGGGCACCAAAAATATCGATTTTTAGCATGTTTTGGGATTATATTTTGAAAATATTCTAGCACTGAGTAGGCATGTACAGATCGCTTCTGGGACCCAAAAATATCGAATTTTCGGGTGTTCTGAGGTTGAATTTGTGATATAAACGGGTGCAGAAGATACATACACATATTGACTTTGGGCACCTAAAATATCGATTTTTAGCATGTATTGGGCCTGTATTTTGAAATACTCTAACACGGAGTAGGCATGTGCAGATTACTTCTGGGACCCCAAAATATTGAATTTTCGGGTGTTTTGAGCCTGAATTTGAGATATAAACGGGTACTGAAGATGAATGCACATATCGACTTTTTGACACCTAAAATATCGATTTTAAGCAAGTTTTGGGTTTGTATCTTGAAAACATTCGAACTAGGAGTAGGCATGTACAGATTGCTTGTAGGACCGCAAAAATACCGAATTTTCGGGTGTTTTGAGCCTGAATTTGAGAAATATACAGGTACAGAAGATGCATGCACATATCGACTTTGGACACTTAAAATATCGATTTTTAGCATGTTTTGAGCCTATATTTTGAAAAAATTCTAGCACTGAGTAGGCATGTACAGATCGCTTCTGGGACCCCAAAATATCGAATTTTCAGGTGTTTTAACCCTGAATTTGAGATAAAAACGGGTACTGAAGATGCATGCACATATTGACTTTTGGACACCTAAAATATCGATTTTGAGCAAGTTTTGGGTTTGTATCTTGAAAACATTCGAACTAGGAGTAGGCATGTACAGATCGCTTCTAGGACCCAAAAATACCGAATTTTCTTGTGTTTTGAGGTTGAATTTGAGATATAAACGGGTAGAGAAGAGGCATGCACATATTGACTTTGGGCACCTAAAATATCGATTTTCAGCATGTTTTGTGCCTGTATTTTGAAAATACTCTAACACGGAGTAGGCATGTACAGATCACTTCGGGGACCCCAAAATATCGAATTATCGGGTGTTTTAACCCTGAATTTGAGATATAAACGGGTACTGTAGATGTATGCACATATCGACTTTTGGGCATCTAAAATATCGATTTTGAGCATGTTTTATGTCTGTATCTTGAAAACATTCTAACTAGGAGTAGGCATCTACAGATCTCTTCTGGGAACCAAAAATACCGAATTTTCGGGTGTTTTGATCCCGAATTTGAGATATAAACGGGTACAGAAGATGCATGCACATATCGACTTTGGACACTTAAAATATCGATTTTTAGCATGTTTTGAGCCTATATTTTGAAAACATTCTAGCACTGAGTAGGCATGTACAGATCGCTTCAGGAACCCCAAAATATCGATTTTTCGGGTGTTTTAACCCTGAATTTGAGATATAAACGGGTACAGAAGATGCATGCACATATCGACTTTGGACACTTAAAATATCGATTTTTAGCATGTTTTGAGCCCATATTTTAAAAACATTCTAGCACTGAGTAGGCATGTACAGATCGCTTCTGGGACCAAAAAATATCGAATTTTCAGGTGTTCTGAGGTTGAATTTGTGATATAAACGGTTGCAGTAGATGCATACACATATTGACTTTGGGCAACTAATATATCGATTTTCAGCATGCTTTGGGCCTGTATCTGAATATTCATGTACAGATCGCTTCTGAGACCCCAAAATATCGATATTTCGGGTATTTTGGGACTGAATTTGAGATATCGACTTTGGGCACCAAAAATATCGATTTTTAGCATGTTTTGGGATTATATTTTGAAAATATTCTAGCACTGAGTAGGCATGTACAGATCGCTTCTGGGACCCAAAAATATCGAATTTTCGGGTGTTCTGAGGTTGAATTTGTGATATAAACGGGTGCAGAAGATACATACACATATTGACTTTGGGCACCTAAAATATCGATTTTTAGCATGTATTGGGCCTGTATTTTGAAATACTCTAACACGGAGTAGGCATGTGCAGATTACTTCTGGGACCCCAAAATATTGAATTTTCGGGTGTTTTGAGCCTGAATTTGAGATATAAACGGGTACTGAAGATGAATGCACATATCGACTTTTTGACACCTAAAATATCGATTTTAAGCAAGTTTTGGGTTTGTATCTTGAAAACATTCGAACTAGGAGCAGGCATGTACAGATTGCTTGTAGGACCGCAAAAATACCGAATTTTCGGGTGTTTTGAGCCTGAATTTGAGAAATATACAGGTACAGAAGATGCATGCACATATCGACTTTGGACACTTAAAATATCGATTTTTAGCATGTTTTGAGCCTATATTTTGAAAAAATTCTAGCACTGAGTAGGCATGTACAGATCGCTTCTGGGACCCCAAAATATCGAATTTTCGGGTGTTTTAACCTTGAATTTGAGATAAAAACGGGTACTGAAGATGCATGCACATATCAACTTTTGGACACCTAAAATATCGATTTTGAGCAAGTTTTGGGTTTGTATCTTGAAAACATTCGAACTAGGAGTAGGCATGTACAGATCCCTTCTAGGACCCAAAAATACCGAATTTTCTTGAGTTTTGAGGTTGAATTTGAGATATAAACGGGTAGAGAAGAGGCATGCACATATTGACTTTGGGCACCTAAAATATCGATTTTCAGCATGTTTTGGGCCTGTATTTTGAAAATACTCTAACACGGAGTAGGCATGTACAGATCACTTCTGGGGCCCCAAAATATCGAATTATCGGGTGTTTTAACCCTGAATTTGAGATATAAACGGGTACTGTAGATGTATGCACATATCGACTTTTGGGCACCTAAAATATCGATTTTGAGCATGTTTTATGTCTGTATCTTGAAAACTTTCTAACTAGGAGTAGGCATCTACAGATCTCTTCTGGGAACCAAAAATACCGAATTTTCGGGTGTTTTGTTCCCGAATTTGAGATATAAACGGGTACAGAAGATACATGCACATATCGACTTTGGACACTTAAAATATCGATTTTTAGCATGTTTTGAGCCTATATTTTGAAAACATTCTAGCACTGAGTAGGCATGTACAGATCGCTTCTGGGACCCAAAAATATCGAATTTTCGGGTGTTCTGAGGTTGAATTTGTGATATAAACGGGTGGAGAAGATACATACACATATTGACTTTAGGCACCTAAAATATCGATTTTTAGCATGTTTTGGGCCTGTATTTTGAAATACTCTAACACGGAGTAGGCATGTGCAGATTACTTCTGGGACCCCAAAATATCGAATTTTCGGGTGTTTTGAGCCTGAATTTCAGATATAAAAGGGTACTGAAGATGAATGCACATATCGACTTTTGGACACCTAAAATATCGTTTTTGAGCAAGTTTTGGGTTTGTATCTTGAAAACATTCGAACTAGGAGTAGGAATGTACAGATTGCTTGTAGGACCCCCAAAATACCGAATTTTCGGGCGCTTTGAGCCTGAATTTGAGAAATATACAAGTACAGAAGATGACTGCACATATCGACTTTGGACACTTTAAATATCGATTTTTAGCATGTTTTGAGCCTATATTTTGAAAAAATTCTAGCACTGAGTGCCGTACAGATCGCTTCTGGGACCCCAAAATATCGATATTTCGTGTGTTTTGAAGTTATATTTGAGAAATAAACGGGTAGAGAAGATGCATGCACATATTTACTTTGGGCACCTAAAATATCGATTTTCAGCATGTTTTGGGCCTGTATTTTGAAAATACTCTAACACGGAGTAGGCATGTACAGATTACTTCTGGGACCCCAAAATATCGAATTTTCGGGTGTTTTAACACTGAATTTGAGATAAAAACGGGTACTGAAGATGCATGCACATATCGACTTTTGGGCACCTAAGATATCGATTTTGAGCATGTATTGGTCTGTATCTTGAAAACATTCTAACTAGGAGTAGGCATGTACAGATCGCTTCTAGGACCCAAAAATTCCGAATTTTCGGGTGTTTTGATCCCGAATTTGAGATATAAACGGGTACAGAAGATTCATGCACATATCGACTTTGGACACTTAAAATATCGATTTTTAGCATGTTTTGAGCCTATATTTTGAAAACATTCTAGCACTGAGTAGGCATGTACAGATCGCTTCTGGGACCCAAAAATATCGAATTTTCAGGTGTTCTGAGGTTGAATTTGTGATATAAACGGTTGAAGAAAAGGCATACACATATTGACTTTGGGCACCTAATATATCGATTTTCAGCATGCTTTGGGCCTGTATCTGAATATTCATGTACAGATCGCTTCTGAGACCCCCAAAATATCGATATTTCGGGTGTTTTGGGCCTGAATTTGAGATATCGACTTTGGGCACCAAGAATATCGATTTTTAGCATGTTTTGGGATTATATTTTGAAAATATTATAGCACTGAGTAGGCATGTACAGATCGCTTCTGGGACCCAAAAATATCGAATTTTCGGGTGTTCTGAGGTTGAATTTGTGATATAAACGGGTGCAGAAGATACATACACATATTGACTTTGGGCACCTAAAATATCGATTTTTAGCATGTTTTGGGCCTTTATTTTGAAATACTCTAACACGGAGTAGGCATGTGCAGATTACTTCTGGGACCCCAAAATATCGAATTTTCGTGAGTTTTAACCCTGAATTTGGAATATAAACGGGTACTGAAGATGCATGAACATATCGACTTTTGGGCACCTAAAATATCGATTTTGAGCATGTTTTGGGTCTGTATCTTGAAAACATTCCAACTAGGAGTAGGCATGTACAGATCGCTTGTAGGACTACAAAATATCGAATTTTTGGGAGTTTGTAGCGTGAATTTGAGATATAAACGGGTACAGAAGATGCATGCACATATCGACTTTCGGGCACCAAAAATACCAATTTTGAGCATGTTTTGGGTCTGTATCTTAAAAACATTCTAACTAGGAGTAGGTATGTACAGATCGCTTCTAGGACCCAAAAATATCGAATTTTCGGGTGTTTTGAGCCTGAATTTGAGATATAAACGGGTACATAAAATGCATGCACATATCGACTTTGGAAAATTAAAATATCGAGTTTTAGCATGTTTTGAGCCTATATTTTGAAAACATTCTAGCACTGAGTAGGCATGTACAGAGAGCTTCTGGGACCCAAAAATATCGAATTTTCGGGTGTTTGGAGGTTGAATTTGGGATATAAACGGGTGCAGAAGATGCATACACATATTGACTTTGGGCACCTAAAATATCGATTTTCAGCGTGTTTTGGGCCTGTATCTGTGTAGGCATGTACAGATCGCTTGTGGGACCCCATAATGTCGAATTTTCAGGTGTTTGAAGCCTGAATTTGAGATATATACGGGTACAGAAGATGCATGCACATATTGACTTTGGGCACCTAAAATATCGATTTTCAGCATGTTTTGGGCCTGTATTTTGAAAATACTCTAACACAGAGTAGGCATGTACAGATCGCTTCTGGGACCCAAAAATATCGAATTTTCGGTTGTTTTGAGACTGAATATGAGATATAAACGGGTACTGAAGATGTATGAACATATCGACTTTTGGGCACCCAAAATATCGATTTTGAGCATGTTTTGCGCCTGTATCTTGAAAACATTCTAATTAGTATTAGGCATATACATATCGCTTCTAGGACCCAAAAATACCGAATTTTCGGGTGTTTTGAGGTTGAATTTGAGATTTAAACGGGTACAAAATGTACATGCACATATCGACTTTGGACACTTATAATATCGATTTTTAGAATGTTTTGAGCCTATATTTTGAAAACATTCTAGCACTGAGTAGGCACGTACAGATCGCTTCTAGGACCCAAAAAAAAACGAATTTTCGGGTGTTTTGAGGCTGAATTTGAGATATAAACGGGTACAGAAGATGCATGCACATATTGACTTTGGGCACCTAAAATATCGATTTTCAGCATGTTTTGGGCCAGTATTTTGAAAATAATCTAACACGGAGTAGGCATGTACAGATCGCTTCTGGGACCCCAAAATATCGAATTTTCGGGTGTTTTGAGCCTGAATTTGAGATATATACGGGTACTGAAGATGCATGCACATATCGACTTTTGGGCACCTAAAAGATCGATTTTCAGTATGTTTTGGGCCTCTATTTTAAAAATACTCTACCACGGAGTAGCCATGTACAGATCGCTTCTGGGACCCCAAAATATCGAATTTTCAAATGTTTTGGGCCTGAATTTGAGATATCGACTTTGTGCAATTAAAATATCGATTTTTAGCATGTTTTGGAACTATATTTTGAAAACATTCTAGCACTGAGTACAGATCGTTTCTAGGACCCCAAAATATCGAATTTTCGGGTGTTTCGAGCCTGAATTTGAGATATAAACGGGTACAGAAGATGCATGCACATATTGACTTTGGGCACCTAAAATATTTATTTTCAGCATGTTTTCTGCCTGTATTTTGAAAATACTCTAACACGGAGTAGGCATGTACAGATCGCTTCTGTGACCCCAAAATATCGAATTTTCGAGTGTTTTGAGCCTGAATTTGAGATATAAACGGGTACTGATGATCCATGCACATATCGACTTTTGGGCACCTAAGATATCGATTTTGAGCATGTTTTGGGTCTGTATCTTGAAAACATTCTAACCAGGAGTAGGCATGTACAGATCACTTCTGGGACCCCAAAATATCGAATTTTCGGGTGTTTGGAGCCTGAATTTGGGATATAAACGGGTGCAGAAGATTCATACACATATTGACTTTGTGCACTTTAAATATCGATTTTTAGCATGTTTTGGGCCTATAGTTTGAAAATAATCTAGCGCTGAGTAGGCATGTACAAATCGCTTCTAGGACCTAAAAATACCGATTTTTCGGGTGTTTTTGAGGTTGAATTTGGGATATAAACGGGTGAAGAAGATGCATACACTTATTGACTTTGGGCACCTAAAATTTCGATTTTCAGCGTGTTTTGGGCCTGTATCTGAGTATTCATGTTCAGATTTCTTTAATTAAGGACCCCAAAATATCGAATTTTAGGGTGTTTGGAGCCTGAATTTGAGATATAAACGGGTACAGAAGATGCATACACATATTGACTTTGGGCACCTAAAATATCGAATTTCAGCCAGTTTTGGGCCTGTATATTGAAAATACTCTAACACGGTGTATGCATGAACAGATCGCTTCTGGGACCCTAAAATATCGAATTTTCAGGTTTTTGGAGCCTAAATTTGAGATATAAACGGGTACAGAAGATGCATGCACATATCGACTTTTGGGCACCTAAAAGATCGATTTTCAGTATGTTTTGGGCTTGTATTTTAAAAATACTCTAACACGGAGTAGGGATGCTCAAATCGCTTCTGGGACCACAAAATATCGAATTTTCGGGTGTTTTGGGCCTGATTTTGAGACATCGACGTTGGCCACCTAAAATATCGATTTTTAGAATGTTTTGGGACTATATTTTGAAAATATTCTAGCACTGAGTAGGCATGTACAGATCGCTTCTGGGACATCAAAATATCAAATTTTCGGGTGTATTGAGCCTGAATTTGTGATATAAACGGGTACAGAAGATGCATGCACATATTGACTTTGGGCACCTAAAATATTTATTTTCTGCATGTTTTGAAAATACTCTAACACGGAGTAGGCATGTACAGATCGCTTCTGGGACTCCAAAATATCAAATTTTCGGGTGTTTTGAGCCTGAATTTGAGATATAAACGGGTACTGATTATGCATGCACATATCGACTTTTGGGCACCTAAAATATCGATTATAGCATATTTAGGGTCTGTATCTTGAAAACATTCTAACCAGGAGTAGGCATGTACAGATCGCTTCTAGGACCCAAAAATACCGAATTTTTGGGTGTTTTCAGCTTGAATTTGAGATATAAACGGGTACAGAAGGTACATGCACATATCGACTTTGGAAACTTAAAATATCGATTTTTGCCATGTTTTCAGCCTATGTTTTGAAAACATTTTAGCACTGAGTAGGCATGTACAGATCGCTTCTGGGACCCAAAAATATCGAATTTTCGGGTGTTTGGAGCCTGAATTTGAGATATAAACGGGTACAGAAGATGCATGCACATATCGACTTTTGGGCACCTAAAAGATAAATTTTTAACATGTTTTGGGCCTGTATTTTGAAAATACTCTAACTCAGAGTATACATGTACAGATCTCTTCTGGGACCCCAAAATATCGAATTTTCGTCTGTTTTGAGGTTGAACTTGGGATACAAACGGGTGCAGAAGATGAATACACATATTGACTCTGGGCACCTAAAATATCTATTTTCAGCATGTTTTGGGCCTGTATCTGAGTAGGCATGTACAGATTGCTTTAACTAAGGACCCCAAAATATCGAATTTTAGGGTGTTTGGAGCCTGAATTTGAGATATAAACGGGTACAAAAGATGCATGCACATATCGACTTATGGGCACATAAATGATCGATTTTCAGTATGTTTTGGGTCTGTATTTTGAAAATGCTCTAACACGGAGTAGGCATCTACAGATCGCTTCTGGAACCCCAAAATATCGAATTTAACGGTGTTTTGCGCCTGAATTTGAGATATCGACTTTGGGCACCTAAAATATCGATTTTTAGCATGTTTTGGGACTATATTTTGAAAATATTCTAGCACTGAGTAGGCATGTACAGATCGCTTCTGGGACATCAAAATATCAAATTTTCGGGTGTATTGAGCCTGAGTTTGTGAAAAAAAACGGGTACAGAAGAGGCATGCACATATTGACTTTGGGCACCTAAAATATCGATTTTCAGCATGTTTTGGGCCTGTATATTGAAAATACTCTTACACGGTGTATGCATGAACACATCGCTTCTGGGACCCTAAAATATCGAATTTTCGGGTTTTCGGAGCCTGAATTTGAGATATAAACAGGTACAGAAGATGCATGCACATATCGACTTTTGGGCACCTAAAAGATCGATTTTCAGTATGTTTTGGGCTTGTATTTTAAAAATACTCTAACACGGAGTAGGTATGCTCAAATCGCTTCAGGGACCACAAAATATCGAATTTTCGGGTGTTTTGGGCCTGATTTTGAGATATCGACGTTGGGCACCTAAAATATCGATTTTTAGCATGTTTTGGGACTATATTTTGAAAATATTCTAGCACTGAGTAGGCATGTACAGATCGCTTCTGGGACATCAAAATATCAAATTTTCGGGTGTATTGAGCCTGAGTTTGTGATATAAACGGGTACTGATGATGCATGCACATATCGACTTTTGGGCACTTAAAATATTGATTTTGAGCATGTTTTGGGTCTGTATCTTGAAAACATTCTAACCAGGAGTAGGCATGTACAGATCGCTTCTAGGACCCAAAAATACCGAATTTTCGGGTGTATTGAGCCTGAATTTGAGATATAAACGGGTAAAGAAGGTACATGCACAATATTATCGACTTTGGAAAATTAAAATATCGATTTTTGGCATGTTTTCAGCCAATGTTTTGAAAACATTCTAGCACTGAGTAGGCATGTACAGATCGCTTCTGGGACCCAAAAATATAGAATTTTCGGGTGTTTGGAGCCTGAATTTGAGATATAAACGGGTACAGAAGATGCATGCACATATCGACTTTTGGGCACCTAAAAGATCAATTTTTAACATGTTTTGGGCCTGTATTTTGAAAATACTCTAACACGGAGTAGGCATGTACAGATCGCTTCTGGGACCCCAAAATATCGATTTTTCGGGTGTTTTGAGGCTGAATTTGAGATATAAACGGGTACAGAAGATGCATGCACATATTGACTTTGTTCACCTAAAAGATCGATTATCAGTATGTTTTGGGCCTGTATATTGAAAATACTCTACCACGGAGTAGCCATGTACAGATCGCTTCTGGGACCCCAAAATATCGAATTTTCGAATGTTTTGGGCCTGAATTTGAGATATCGACTCGGTGCACTTAAAATATCGATTTTTAGCATGTTTTGGAACTATATTTTGAAAACATTCTAGCAATGAGTAGGCATGTACAGATTGCTTCTGGGACCCCAAAACATCGAATTTTCGGGTGTTTTGAGGTTGAACTTGGGATATAAACGGGTGCAGAAGATGCATACACATATTGACTTTTGGGCACCTAAAATATCTATTTTCAGCATGTTTTGGGCCTGTATCTGAGTAGGCATGTACAGATTGCTTTAAGGACCCCAAAATATCGAATTTTAGGGTGTTTGGAGCCTGAATTTGAGATATAAACGGGTACAGAAGATGAATGCACATATCGACTTTTGGGCACCTAAAAGATCGATTTTCAGTATGTTTTGGGCCTGTATTTTAAAAAATACTCTAACACGGAGTGGGCATGTACAGATCGGTTCTTGGTCCCCAAAATATCGAATTTTCGGGTGTTTTAGGCCTGAGTTTGAGATATCGACTTTGGGCACCTAAAATATCGATTTTAGCATGTTTTGGGACTATATTTTGAAAATATTCTAGCACTGAGTACTGATCGTTTCTGGGTCCCCAAAATATAGAATTTTCTAGTGTTTCGAGCCTGAATTTGAGATATAAACGGGTACAGAAGATGCAATCACATATTTACTTTGGGCACCTAAAATATTGATTTTCAGCATGTTTCCTGCCTGTATTTTGAAAATACTCTAACACGGAGTAGGCATGTACAGATCGCTTCTGGGACCCCAAAACATCGAATTTTCGAGTGTTTTGAGCCTGAATTTGAGATATAAACGGGTACTGATGATCCATGCACATATCGACTTTTGGGCACCTAAAATATCGATTTTAAGCATGTTTTAAGTCTGTTTCTTTAAAACATTCTAACCAGGAGTAGGCATGTACAGATCGCTTCTGGGACCCCAAAATATTGAATTTTCGAGTGTTTTTAGCCTGAATTTGAGATATAAACAGGTACTGAAGATGCATTCACATATCGACTTTTGGGCACCTAAAAAATCGATTTTCAGTATGTTTTGGGCCTATAGTTTGAAAATAATCTAGCGCTGAGTAGGCATGTACAGTTAGCTTCTGGGACCCAAAAATATCGAATTTTCGGGTGTTTTGAGGTTGAATTTGAGATATAAACGGGTGCAGAAGATGCATACACATATTGACTTTGCGAACCTATAATATCGATTTTCAGCATGTTTTGGGCCTGTATCTGAGTAGGCATGTATAGATCGCTTGTGCGACCCTATAATGTCGAATTTTCGGATTTTTGGAGCCTGAATTTGAGATATAAACGGGTACAGAAGATGCATGCACATATCGACTTTTGGGCACATAAATGATCGATTTTCAGTATGTTTTGGGCCTGTATTTTGAAAATGCTCTAACACGGAGTAGGCATGTACAGATCGCTTCTGGAACCCCAAAATATCGAATTTTACGGTGTTTTGGGCCTGAATTTGAGATATCGACTTTGGGCACCTAAAATATCGATTTTTAGCATGTTTTGGGACTATATTTTGAAAATATTCTAGCACTGAGTAGGCATGTACAGATTGCTTCTGGGACATCAAAATATCAAATTTTCGGGTGTATTGAGCCTGAGTTTGTGATATAAACGGGTACTGATGATGCATGCACATATCGACTTTTGGGCACCTAAAATATCGATTTTGAGCATGTTTTGGGTCTGTATCTTGAAAACATTCTAACCAGGAGTAGGCATGTAGAGATCGCTTCTAGGACCCAAAAATACCGAATTTTCGGGTGTTTTGAGCCTGAATTTGAGATATAAACGGGTAAAGAAGGTACATGCACAATATTATCGACTTTGGAAACTTAAAATATCGATTTTTGGCATGTTTTCAACCAATGTTTTGAAAACATTCTAGAACTGAGTAGGCATGTACAGATCGCTTCTGGGACCCAAAAATATAGAATTTTCGGGTGTTTGGAGCCTGAATTTGAGATATAAACGGGTACAGAAGATGCATGCACATATCGACTTTTGGGCACCTAAAAGATCAATTTTAAACATGTTTTGGGCCTGTATTTTGAAAATACTCTAACACGGAGTAGGCATGTACAGATCTCTTCTGGGACCTCAAAATATAGATTTTTCGTGTGTTTTAAGCCTGAATTTGAGATATAAACGGGTACAGAAGATGCATGCACATATTGACTTTGTTCACCTAAATGATCGATTTTCAGTATGTTTTGGGCCTCTATTTTGAAAATACTCTACCACGGAGTAGTCATGTACAGATCGCTTCTGGGACCCCAAAATATCGAATTTTCGAATGTTTTGGGCCTGAATTTGAGATATCGACTCGGTGCACTTAAAATATCGATTTTTAGCATGTTTTGGAACTATATTTTGAAAACATTCTAGCAATGAGTAGGCATGTACAGATTGCTTCTGGGACCCCAAAACATCGAATTTTCCGTTGTTTTGAGGTTGAACTTGGGATATAAACGGGTGCAGAAGATGCATACACATATTGACTCTGGGCACCTAAAATATCTATATTCAGCATGTTTTAGGCTTGTATCTGAGTAGGCATGTACAGATTGCTTTAAGGACCCCAAAATATCGAATTTTAGGGTGTTTGGAGCCTGAATTTGAGATATAAACGGGTACAGAAGATGAATGCACATATCGACTTTTGGGCACCTAAAAGATCGATTTTCAGTATGTTTTGGGCCTGTATTTTAAAAAATACTCTAACACGGAGTAGGCATGTAAAGATCGCTTCTGGGACCCCAAAATATCGAATTTTCGGGTGTTTTGGGTCTGAGTTTGAGATATCGACTTTGGGCACCTAAAATATCGATTTAACATGTTTTGGGCCTATATTTTGAAAATATTCTAGCACTGAGTACAGATCGTTTCTGGGACCCCAAAATATCGAATTTTCTAGTGTTTCGAGCCTGAATTTGAGATATAAACGGGTACAGAAGATGCAAGCACATATTTACTTTGGGCACCTAAAATATTGATTTTCAGCATATTTTCTGCCTGTATTTTGAAAATACTCTAACACGGAGTAGGCATGTACAGATCGCTTCTAGGACCCAAAAATACCGAATTTTCGAGTGTTTTGAGCCTGAATTTGAGATATAAACGGGTACTGATGATCCATGCGCATATCGACTTTTGGGCACCTAAAATATCGATTTTGGGCATGTTTTGGGTCTGTATCTTGAAAACATTCTAACCAGGAGTAGGCATGTACAGATCGCTTCTGGGACCCCAAAATATCGAATTTTTGGGGGTTTTGAGTCTGAATTTGAGATATATACGGGTACTGAAGATGCATTCACATATCGACTTTTGGGCAACTAAAAGATCGATTTTCAGTATGTTTTGGGCCTCTATTTTGAAAATACTCTACCACGAAGTAGCCATGTACAGATTGCTTCTGGGACCCCAAAAAAACGAATTTTCGGGTGTTTTGAGCCTGAATTTGAGATATAAACGGGTGCAGAAGATGAATACACATATTGACTTTGGGCACCTATAATATCGATTTTAAGCATGTTTTGGGTCTCTATCTTGAAAACATTCCAACCAGGAGTAGGCATGTACAAATCGCTTCTGGGACCCCAAAATATCGAATTTTCGAGTGTTTTGAGCCTGAATTTGAGATATAAACGGGTACTGAAGATGCATTCACATACGACTTTTGGGCACCTAAAAGATCGATTTTCAGTATGTTTTGGGCCTATAGTTTGAAAATAATCTAGCGCTGAGTAGGCATGTACAGTTAGCTTCTGGGACCCAAAAATATCTAATTTTCGGGTGTTTTGAGGTTGAATTTGAGATATAAACGGGTGCAGAAGATGCAAACACATATTGACTTTGGGAACCTATAATATCGATTTTCAGCATGTTTTGGGCCTGTATTTTGAAAACATTCTAACTAGGAGTAGGCATGTACAGATTGCTTCTAGGACCCAAAAATACCGATTTTTCGGGTGTTTTGAGGTTGAATTTGGGATATAAACGGGTGCAGAAGATGCATACACATATTGACTTTGGGCACCTAAAATTTCGATTTTCAGCGTGTTTTGGGCCTGTATCTGAGTAGGCATGTACAGATCGCTTGTGCGACCCTATAATGTCGAATTATCGGGTGTTTGGAGCCTGAATTTGAGATCTAAACGGGTACAGAAGATGCATGCACATATCGACTTTTGGGCACATAAATGATCGATTTTCAGTATGTTTTGGGCCTGTATTTTGAAAATGCTCTAACACGGAGTAGGCATGTACAGATCGCTTCTGGAACCCCAAAATATCGAATTTTACGGTGTTTTGGGCCTGAATTTGAGATATCGACTTTGGGCACCTAAAATATCGATTTTTAGCATGTTTTGGGACTATATTTTGAAAATATTCAAGCACTTAGTAGGCATGTACAGATCGCTTCTGGGACCACAAAATACCGAATTTTAGGGTGTTTTGAGCCTGAATTTGAGATATAAACGGGTACAGAAGATGCATGCACATATCGACTTTTGGGCACCTAAAAGATCGATTTTCAGTATGTTTTGGGCTTGTATTTTAAAAATACTCTAACACGGAGTAGGTATGCTCAAATCGCTTCTGGGACCACAAAATATCGAATTTCGGGTGTTTTGGGCCTGATTTTGAGATATCGACGTTGGGCACCTAAAATATCGATTTTTAGCATGTTTTGGGACTATATTTTGAAAATATTCTAGCACTGAGTAGGCATGTACAGATTGCTTCTGGGACATCAAAATATCAAATTTTCGGGTTTATTGAGCCTGAGTTTGTGATATAAACGGGTACTGATGATGCATGCACATATCGACTTTTGGGCACCTAAAATATCGATTTTGAGCATGTTTTGGGTCTGTATCTTGAAAACATTCTAACCAGGAGTAGGCATGTACAGATCGCTTCTAGGACCCAAAAATACCGAATTTTCGGGTGTTTGGAGCCTGAATTTGAGATATAAACGGGTACAGAAGATGCATGCACATATCGACTTTTGGGCACCTAAAAGATCAATTTTAAACATGTTTTGGGCCTGTATTTTGAAAATACTCTAACACGGAGTAGGCATGTACAGATCGCTTCTGGGACCTCAAAATATCGATTTTTCGGGTGTTTTGAGGCTGAATTTGAGATATAAACGGGTACAGAAGATGCATGCACATATTGACTTTGTTCACCTAAAAGATCGATTTTCAGTATGTTTTGGGCCTCTATTTTGAAAATACTCTACCACGGAGTAGCCATGTACAGATCGCTTCTGGGACCCCAAAATATCGAATTTTCGAATGTTTTGGGCCTGAATTTGAGATATCGACTCGGTGCACTTAAAATATCGATTTTTTAGCATGTTTTAGAACTATACTTTGAAAACATTCTAGCAATGAGTAGGCATGTACAGATTGCTTCTGGGACCCCAAAACATCGAATTTTCCGGTGTTTTGAGGTTGAACTTGGGATATAAACGGGTGCAGAAGATGCATACACATATTGACTCTTGGCACCTAAAATATCTATATTCAGCATGTTTTGGGCCTGTATATGAGTAGGCATGTACAGATTGCTTTAAGGACCCCAAAATATCGAATTTTAGGGTGTTTGGAGCCTGAATTTGAGATATAAACGGGTACAGAAGATGAATGCACATATCGACTTTTGGGCACCTAAAAGATCGATATTCAGTATGTTTTGGTCCTGTATTTAAAAAAATACTCTAACACGGAATAGGCATGTAAAGTTCGCTTCTGGGACCCCAAAATATCGAATTTTCGGGTGTTTCGAGCCTGAATTTGAGATATAAACGGGTACAGAAGATGCAAGCACAGATTTACTTTGGGCACCTAAAATATTGATTTTCAGCATGTTTTCTGCCTGTATTTTGAAAATACTCTAACACGGAGTAGGCATGTACAGATCGCTTCTGGGACCCCAAAATATCGAATTTTCGAGTGTTTTGAGCCTGAATTTGAGATATAAACGGGTACTGATGATCCATGCACATATCGACTTTTGGGCACCTAAAATATCGATTTTGGGCATGTTTTGGGTCTGTATCTTGAAAACATTCTATCCAGGAGTAGGCATGTACAGATCGCTTCTGGGACCCCAAAATATCGAATTTTCCGGGGTTTTGAGCCTGAATTTGAGATATATACGGGTACTGAAGATGCATTCACATATCGACTTTTGGGCACCTAAAAGATCGATTTTCAGTACTTTTTGGGCCTCTATTTTGAAAATACTCTACCACGGACTAGCCATGTACTGATCGCTTCTGGGACCCCAAAATATCGAATTTTCGAATGTTTTGGGCCTGAATTTGAGATATCGACTTTGTGCACTTAAAATATCGATTTTCAGTATGTTTTGGGCCTGTATTTTAAAAAATACTCTAACACGGAGTAGGCATGTACAGATCGCTTCTGGGACCCCAAAATATCAAATTTTCGGGTGATTTTGGCCTGAATTTGAGATATCGACTTTGTTCACCTAAAATATCGATTTTAGCATGTTTTGGGCCTATATTTTGAAAATATTCTAGCACTGAGTACAGATTGTTTCTGGGACCCCAAAATATCGAATTTTCGGGTGTTTTGAGCCTGAATTTGAGATATAAACGTGTACAGAAGGTACATGCACATATCGACTTTGGAAACTTAAAATATCGATTTTTAGCATGTTTTCAGCCAATGTTTTGAAAACATTCTGGCACTGAGAAGGCATGCACAGATCGCTTCTGGGACCCTAAAATATAGAATTTTCGGGTGTTTGGAGCCTGAATTTGAGATATAAACGGGTACAGAAGATGCATGCACATATCGACTTTTGGGCACCTAAAAGATCAATTTTTAACATGTTTTGGGCCTGTACTTTGAAAATACTCTAACACGGAGTAGGCATGTACAGATCGCTTCTGGGACCTCAAAATATCGATTTTTCGGGTGTTTTGAGGCTGAATTTAAGATATAAACGGATACAGAAGATGCATGCACATATTGACTTTGTTCACCTAAAAGATCAATTTTCAATATGTTTTGGGCCTCTATTTTGAAAATACTCTAACACGGAGTAGGCATGTTAAGATCGCTTCTGGGACCATAAAATATCAAATTTTCGGTTGTTTTTGGCCATAATTTGAGATATCGACTTTGGGCACCTAAAATATCGATTTTAGCATGTTTTGGGCCTATATTTTAAAAATATTCTAGCACTGAGTACAGATCGTTTCTGGGACCCCAAAATATCGAATTTTCGGGTGTTTTGAGCCTGAATTTGAGATATAAACGGGTACAGAAGATGTATGCACATATTGACTTTGGGCACCTAAAATATTTATTTTTATCAGGTTTTCTGCCTGTATTTTGAAAATACTTTAACACGGAGTAGGCATGTAAATATCGCTTCTGGGACCCCAAAATATCGAATTTTCGAGTGTTTTGAGCCTGCAATTCAGATATAAACGGGTACTGATGATGCATGCACATATCGACTTTTGGGCACCTAAAATATCGATTTTAGCATGTTTTGGGTCTGTATCTTGAAAACATTCTAACTAGGAGTAGGCATGTACAGATCGCTTCTAGGACCCAAAAATACCGAATTTTCGTGTGTTTTGAGCCTGAATTTGAGATATAAACGGGTACAGAAGATGCATGCACATATAGACTTTGGACACTTAAGATATCGATTTTTAGCATGTTTTGGAACATATATTTTGAAAATATTCTCGCACTGAGTATGCATGTACAGATCGCTTCTGGGTCCTCAAAATATAGAATTTTAGGGTGTTTTGAGGCTGAATTTGAGATATAAACGGATACAGAAGATGCATGCACACATCGACTTTGGACACTTAAAATATCGATTATTAGTATGTTTTGAGCCTATATTTTGAAAACATTCTAGCACTGACTAGGCATGTACAGATTGCTTCTGGGACCCCAAAATATCGAATTTTCGGGTGTTTTGAGGCTGAATTTAAGATATAAACGGATACAGAAGATGAATGCACATATCGACTTTTGGGCACGTAAAAGATCGATTTTCAGTATGTTTTGGGCCTGTATTTTGAAAATACTCTAACACGGAGTAGGCATGTACAGATCGCTACTGGGGCCCCAAAATATCGAATTATCGGGTGTTTTGGGCCTGAATTTGAGATATCGACTTTGGGCACCTAAAATATCGATTTTAGCATGTTTGGGGCCTATATTTTAAAAATATTCTAGCACTGATTACAGATTGTTTCTGGGACCCCAAAATATCGAATTTTCGGGTGTTTTGAGGCTGAATTTGAGATATAAACGGGTACAGAAGATGCATGCACACATCGACTTTGGACACTTAAAATATCGATCATTAGCATGTTTTCAGCCTATATTTTGAAAACATTCTAGCACTGAGTAGGCATGTACAGATTGCTTCTGGGACCCCAAAATATCGAATTTTTGGGTGTTTTGAGGTTGAATTTTGGATATAAACGGGTGCAGAAGATGCATACACATATTGACTCTGGGCACCTAAAATATCGATTTTCAGCATGTTTTGGGCCTGTATCTGAGTAGGCATCTACAGATTGCTTTAAGGACCCCAAAATATCGAATTTTAGGGTGTTTAGAGCCTGAATTTGAGATATAAACGGATACAGAAGATGAATGCACATATCGACTTTTGGGCACGTAAAAGATCGATTTTCAGTATGTTTTGGGCCTGTATTTTGAAAATACTCTAACACGGAGTAGGCATGTACAGATCGCTACTGGGGCCCCAAAATATCGAATTATCGGGTGTTTTGGGCCTGAATTTGAGATATCGACTTTGGGCACCTAAAATATCGATTTTAGCATGTTTTGGGCCTATATTTTAAAAATATTCTAGCACTGATTACAGATTGTTTCTGGGACCCCAAAATATCGAATTTTCGGGTGTTTTGAGGCTGAATTTGAGATATAAACGGGTACAGAAGATGCATGCACACATCGACTTTGGACACTTAAAATATCGATCATTAGCATGTTTTCAGCCTATATTTTGAAAACATTCTAGCACTGAGTAGGCATGTACAGATTGCTTCTGGGACCCCAAAATATCGAATTTTTGGGTGTTTTGAGGTTGAATTTTGGATATAAACGGGTGCAGAAGATGCATACACATATTGACTCTGGGCACCTAAAATATCGATTTTCAGCATGTTTTGGGCCTGTATCTGAGTAGGCATCTACAGATTGCTTTAAGGACCCCAAAATATCGAATTTTAGGGTGTTTAGAGCCTGAATTTGAGATATAAACGGATACAGAAGATGAATGCACATATCGACTTTTGGGCACGTAAAAGATCGATTTTCAGTATGTTTTGGGCCTGTATTTTGAAAATACTCTAACACGGAGTAGGCATGTACAGATCGCTTCTGGGACCCCAAAATATCGAATTTTCGGGTGTTTTGGGCCTGAATTTGAGATATCGACTTTGGGCACCTAAAATATCGATTTTAGCATGTTTTGGGCCTATATTTTGAAAATATTCTAGCACTGATTACAGATTGTTTCTGGGACCCCAAAATATCGAATTTTCGGGTGTTTTGAGGCTGAATTTGAGATATAAACGGGTACAGAAGATGCATGCACACATCGACTTTGGACACTTAAAATATCGATAATTAGCATGTTTTAAGCCTATATTTTGAAAACATTCTAGCACTGAGTAGGCATGTACAGATTGCTTCTGGGACCCTAAAATATCGAATTTTCGGGTGTTTTGAGGTTGAATTTGGGATATAAACGGGTGCAGAAGATGCATACACATATTGACTCTGGGCACCTAAAATATCGATTTTCAGCATGTTTTGGGCCTGTATCTGAGTAGGCATGTACAGATTGCTTTAAGGACCCCAAAATATCGAATTTTCGGGTGTTTGGAGCCGGAATTTGAGATATAAACGGGTTTTAGAAGATGAATGCACATATCGACTTTTGGGCACCTAAAAGATCGATTTTCAGTATGTTTTGGGCCTGTATTTTGAAAATACTCTAGCACTTAGTAGGCATGTACAGATCGCTTCTTGGACCCCAAAATATCAAATTTTCGGGTGTTTTGGACCTGAATTTGAGATATCGACTTTGGGCACCTAAAATATCGATTTTAGCATGTTTTGGGTCTGTATCTTGAAAACATTCTAACTAGGACTAGGCATGTACAGATCGCTTCTAGGACCCAAAAATATCGAATTTTAGGGTGTTTGGAGGTTGAATTTGAGATATAAACGGGTACAGAAGATAATTGCACGTATTGACTTTGTGCACCTAAAATATTGATTTTCTGCATGTTTTGGGCCTGTATTTTGAAAATACTCTAACTAGGAGTAGGCATGTACAGATCGCTTCTGGGACCTCAAAATATCGAATTTTCCGGTGTTTGGAGTCTGAATTTGCGATATAAACGGGTACAGAAGATGAATGCACATATCGACTTTTGGGCACCTAAAAGATCGATTTTCAGTATGTTTTGTGCCTGTATTTTTAAAAATACTCTAGCACGGAGAAGGCATGTACAGATCGCTTCTTGGACCCGAAAATATCGAATTCGCGGGTGTTTTGGGCCTGAATTTGAGATATCGACTTTGGGCACCTAAAATATCGATTTTCAACATGTTTTTGGCCTGTATTTTGAAAATATTCTAACACGGAGTATGCATGTACAGATCGCTTCTGGGACCCCAAAATATCTAATTTTTGGGTGTTTTGAACCTGATTTTGAGATATAAACGGGTACTGAAGATGCATGCGCATATCGACTTTTGGGCACCTAAAATATCGATTTTTAGCATGTTTTGGGTCTGCATCTTGAAAACATTCTAACTAGGAGTAGGCATGTACAGATCGCTTCTGGGACCTCAAAATATCGATTATTCGGGTGTTTTAAGCCTGAATTTGAGATATAAACGGGTACAGAAGATGCATGCACATATCGACTTTGGACACTTAAAATATCGATTTTTAGGATGTTTTGAGCCTATATTTTGAAAATATTCTAGCACTGAGTACAGATCGTTTCGTGGACCCCAAAATATCGAATTTTAGGGTGTTTGGAGCTTGAATTTGAGATATAAACGGGTACAGAAGATCATTGCACATATCGACTTTTGGGCACCTAAAAGATCGATTTTCAGTATGTTTTTTGCCTATATTTTGAAAATACTCTAACAAAGAGTAGGCATGTACAGATCGCTTCTGGGACCCCAAAATATCGAATTTTCGGGTATTATGGTCCTGAATTTGAGATATCGACTTTGGGCACCTAAAATATCGATTTTATTATGTTTTGGGCCTATATTTAAAAAAAATATTCTAGAACTGAGTACAGATCGTTTCTGGGACCGCAAAATATCGAATTTTTGGGTGTTTCGAGCCTGAATTTGAGATATAAACGGGTACAGAAGATGCATGCACATATTGACTTTGGGCACCTAAAATATTGATTTTCTGCATGTTTTAGGCCAGTATTTTGAAAATACTCTAACACGGAGTAGGCATGTACAGATCGCTTCTGGGACCCCAAAATATCGAATTTTCGGGTGTTTTGGGCCTGAATTTGAGATATCGACTTTGGGCACCTAAAATATCGATTTTAGCATGTTTTGGGCCTATATTTTGAAAAAATTCTAGCACTGAGTACAGATCATTTCGGGGACCCCAAAATATCGAATTTTCGGGTGTTTTGAGCCTGAATTTGAGATATATACGGGTACTGAAGATGCATGCACATATCGACTTTTGGGCACCTAAAAGATCGATTTTCAGTATGTTTTGGGCCTCTATTTTGAAAATACTCAACCACGGAGTAGCCATGTACAGATTGCTTCTGGGACCCCAAAATATCGAATTTTCGAATGTTTTGGGCCTGAATTTGAGATATCGACTTTCGGCACCTAAAATATCGATTTTAGCATGTTTTGGGCCTATATTTTGAAAATATTCTAGCACTGAGTACAGATCGTTTCTGGGACCCCAAAATATCGAATTTTCGGGTGTTTCGAGCCTGAATTTGAGATAAAAACGGATACAGAAGATGCATGCACATATTGACTTTGGGCACCTAAAATATTCACTTTCAGCATGTTTTCAGCCTGTATTTTGAAAATACTCTAACACGGAGTAGGCATGTACAGATCGCTTCTGGGACACCAAAATATCGAATTTTCGGGTGTTTTGAGCCTGCATTTGAGATATAAACGGGTACAGAAAATGCATGCACATATCGACTTTGGACACTTAAAATATCGATTTTTGGGGTGTTTTGAGCCTATATTTTGAAAATATTCTAGCACTGAGTACAGATCGTTTCTGGGACCCCAAAATATCGAATTTTAGGGTGTTTGGAGCTTGAATTTGGGATATAAACGGGTACAGAAGATGCATGCACATATCGAATTTGGACACTTAAAATATCGATTTTTAGCATGTTTTGAGCTTATATTTTGAAAACATTCTTACACTGAGTAGGCATGTACAGATCGCTTCTGGGACCCAAAAATATCGAATTTTCGGATGTTTTAAGTTGAATTTGGGTTATAAACGGGTGCAGAAGATGCATACCCATATTGATTTTGGGCACCAAAAATATCGATTTTCAGCATGTTTTGGGCCTGTATCTGAGTAGGCATGTACAGATCGCTTCTGGGACCCCAAAATATTGAATTTTCGGGTGTTTGGAGCCTAAATTTGAAATATAAACGGGTACAGAAAATGCATGCACATATAGACTTTAGGCACCTAAAATATCGATTTTCAGCATGTTATGGGTCAGTATTTTGAAAATACTCTAACACGTTGGAGGCATGTACAAATCGCTTCTGGGACCCCAAAATATCGAATTTTCGGGTGTTTTGAGCCTGAATTTGAGATATAAAGGGAACAGAACATGAATGCACAAATCGACTTTTGGGCACCTAAAATATCGATTTTCAGTATGTTTTGGGCCTGTACTTTGAAAATACTCTAACACGGAGTAGCCATGTACAGATCGCTTCTGGGATCCCAAAATATCAAATTTTCGGGTGTTTTGAGCCTGAATTTGAGATATAAACGGTTACTGAAGATGCATGCAAATATCAACTTTTGCGCTCATAAAATATCGATTTTGAGCATGTTTTGGATCTGTATCTTAAAAACATTCTAATTAGGAGTAGGCATGTACAGATCGCTTCTAGGACCCCAAAATACCGAATTTTCGGGTGTTTTGAGCCTGAATTTGAGATATAAACGGGAACAGAACATGTATGAACAAATCGACTTTTGGGCACCTAAAATATCGATTTTCAGTATGTTTTGGGCCTGTATTTTGAAAATACTCTAACACGGAGTAGCCATGTACAGATCGCTTCTGGAATCCCAAAATATCGAATTTTCGGGTGTTTTGAGCCTGAATTTGAGATAAAAACGGGTACAGAAGATGCATGCACATATTAAATATAGCACCTAAAATATCGATTTTCAGCATGTTTTGGGCCTGTATCTGAGTAGGCATGTACAGATCGCTTCTTGGACCCCAAAATACTGAATTTTCGTGTGTTTGAAGCCTGAATTTAAGATATAAACCGGTACAGAAGATGCATGCACATATCAACTTTTGGGCACCTAAAATATCGATTTTGAGCATGTTTTGGGTCTGTATCTTGAAAACATTCTAACTAGGAGTAGGCATGTACAGATCGCTTCTAGGACCCAAAAATACTGAATTTTCGGGTGTTTTGAGCGTGAATTTGAGATATAAACGTGTACAGAAGATGTATGCACATATCGACTTTGGACACTTATAATATCGATTTTTAGCATATTTTGAGCCTATATTTTGAAAATATTCTAGCACTGAGTAGGCATGTACAGATCGCCTCTGGGACCCCAAAATATCGAATTTTCTGGTGTTTTGGGCCTGAATTTGAGATATCGACTTTGGGCACCTAAAATATCGATTTTTAGCATGTATTGGGTCTATATTTTGAAAATATTCTAGTATTGAGTAGGCATGTACAGATCGCTTCTGAGACCCCAAAATATCGAATTTTCGGGTGTTTGGATCCTGAATTTGAGATATAAACGGGTACAGAAGATGCATGCACATATCGACTTTTAGGCACATAAAAGATTGATTTTCAGCATGTTTTGGGCCTATATTTTGAAAATATTCTAACACTGAGTAGGCATGTACAGATCGCCTCTGGGACCCCAAAATATCGAATTTTCTGGTGTTTTGGGCCTGAATTTAAGATATCGACTTTGGGCACCTAAAATATCGATTTTTAGCATGTATTGGGTCTATATTTTGAAAATATTCTAGTACTGAGTAGGCATGTACAGATCGCTTCTGAGACCCCAAAATATCGAATTTTCGGGTATTTTGAGCCTGAATTTGAGATATAAACGGGTACATAAGGTGCATGCACATATTGACTTTGAGCAACTAAAATATCGATTTTCAGCATGTTTTGGGCCTGTATTTTGAAAATACTCTAACACGGAGTAGGCATGTACAGATTGCTTCTGGGACCCCAAAAGATCGAATTTTCGGGTGTTTTGAGCCTGAATTTGAGATATAAACGGGTAATGAAGATGCATGCACATATCGACTTTTGGGCACATAAAATATCGATTTTTAGCATATTTTGGGTCTGTATCTTGAAAACATTCTAACTAGGAGTAGGCATGTCCAGATCGCTTTTGGGACCCCAAAATATCGAATTTTTGGGTGTTTGGACCTGAATTTGAGTTATAAACGGGTACAGAAGATGAATGTACTTACATATCGACTTTTGGGCACCAAAAAGATCGATTTTCAGTATGTTTTGGGCCTGTATTTTGAAAATACTCTAACACGGAGTAGGCATGTACAGATCGCTTCTGGGACCCCAAAATATCGAATTTTCGGGTGTTTTGGGCCTGAAATTGAGATATGGACTTTGGGAACCTAAAATATCGATTTTTAGCATGTTTTTGGGCCTTTATTTTGAAAATATTCTAGCACTGAGTAGGCACGTACAGATCGTTTCTGGGACCCCAAAATTACCGAATTTTCGGGTATTTTGAGCCTGAATTTGAGATATAAACGGGTACAGAAGATTCATGCACATATCGACTTTAGACACTTAAAATATCGATATTTAGCATGTTTTGAGCCTATATTTTGAAAACATTCTAGCACTGAGTAGGCATGTAAAGATTGCTTCTGGGACCGTAAAATGTTGAATTTTCGGGTGTTTTGAGTTTGAATTTAGGATATAAATGGGTACTGAAGATGCATGCACATAACGACTTTTGGACTCCTAAAATATCGATTTTGAGCTTGTTTTGGGTCTGTATCTTAAAAACATTCTAACTAGGAGTACGCATTTACAGTTCGCTTTTGGGACCCAAAAATACCGAATTTTTGGGTGTTTTGAGGCAGAATTTGAGATATAAACAGGTAAAGAAGATTCATGCACATATTGACTTTGGACACTTAAAATATCGATTTTTAGCATGTTTTAAGCCTATATTTTGAAAACACTCTAGCACTGAGTAGGCATGTACAGATCGCTTCTGGGACCTAAAAAAATATCTAATTTTCGGGTGTTTTGAGGTTGAATTTGGGATATAAACGGGTGCAGAAGATGAATACACATATTGACTTTGGGCACATAAAATATCGATTTTTAACATGTTTTTTGCCTGTATCTGAGTAGGCATGTACAGATCGCTTCTGGGACCCCAAAATATAGAATTTTCGGGTGTTTGGAGCCTAAGTTTAAGATATAAACGGGTACAGAAGATACATGCACATATCGACTTTTTAACACCTAAAATATCGATTTTTAGCATGTATTGGGTCTATATTTTGAAAATATTCTAGCACTGAGTACGCATGTACAGATCGCTTCTGAGACCCCAAAATATAGAATTTTCGGGTGTTTGGAGCCTGAATTTGAGATATAAACGGGTACAGAAGATGCATGCACATATTGACTTTGGGCACCTAAAATAGCGATTTTCAGGATGTTTTGGGCCTGTGTTTCGAAAATACTCTAACACAGGGTAGGCATGTACAGATAGCTTCTGGGACACCAAAATATCGATTTTTCGGGTGTTTTGGGCCTGAATTTGAAATATCGACTTTGGGCACCTAAAATATCGATTTTTAGCAGGTTTTGATCCTGTATTTTGAAAATATTCTAGCACTGAGTAGGCATGTACAGATCGCTTCTGGGACCTATAAAAATATCTAATTTTCGGGTGTTTTGAGGTTGAATTTGGGATATAAACGGGTGCAGAAGATGAATACACATATTGACTTTGGGCACATAAAATATCGATTTTTAACATGTTTTTTGCCTGTATCTGAGTAGGCATGTACAGATCGCTGCTGGGACCCCAAAATATAGATTTTTCGGGTGTTTGGAGCCTGAGTTTAAGATATAAACGGGTACAGAAGATACATGCACATATCGACTTTTTAACACCTAAAATATCGATTTTTAGCATGTATTGGGTCTATATTTTGAAAATATTCTATCACTGAGTAAGCATGTACAGATCGCTTTTAAGACCCCAAAATATAGAATTTTCGGGTGTTTGGAGCCTGAATTTGAGATATAAACGGGTACAGAAGATGCATGCACATATTGACTTTGGGCACCTAAAATAGCGATTTTCAGGATGTTTTGGGCCTGTATTTCGAAAATACTCTAACACAGGGTAGGCAGGTACAGATAGCTTCTGGGACCCCAAAATATCGATTTTTCGGGTGTTTTGGGCCTGAATTTGAAGTATCGACTTTGGGCACCTAAAATATCGATTTTTAGCAGGTTTTGATCCTGTATGATGAAAATATTCTAGCACTGAGTAGGCATGTACAGATCGCATCTGGGACCTAAAAAAATATCTAATTTTCGGGTGTTTTGAGGTTGAATTTGAGATATAAACGGGTGCAGAAGATGAATACACATATTGACTTTGGGCACATAAAATATCGATTTTTAACATGTTTTTTGCCTGCATCTGAGTAGGCATGTACAGATCGCTTCTGGGACCCCAAAATATAGAATTTTCGGGTGTTTGGAGCCTGAATTTGAGATATAAACGGGTACAGAAGATGCATGCACTTATTGACTTTGGACACCTAAAATATCGATTTTTAGCATGTTTTGGGCCTATATTTTGAATATACTCTAACACGGAGTAGGCATGTACAGATCGCTTCTATGACCCAAAAATACCGAATTTTCGGGTGTTTTGAGACTGAATTTGAGATATAAACGGGTACCGAAGGTGCATGCACATATCGACTTTTGACACTTAAAATATCGATTTTTAGCATGTTTTGAGTATATATTTTAAAAACATTCTAGCAATGAGTAGGCATGTACAGATAGCTTCTGGGAACCAAAAATATCGAATTTTCGGGTGTTTTGAGGTTGAATTTGGGATATAAACGGGTGCAGAAGATGTATACACATATTGACTTTGGGCACCTAAAATATCGATTTTCAGCATGTTTTTGGCCTGTATCTGAGTAGCCTTGTACAGATCGCTTCTGGGACCCCAAAATATCGAATTTTCGGGTGTTTGGAGCCTGAATTTGAGATATAAACAGGTACAGAAGATGCATGCACATATCGACTTTTGGGCACCTAAAAGATCGATTTTCAGTATGTTTTGGGCTTGTATTTTAAAAATACTCCAACACGGAGTAGGTATGCTCAAATCGCTTCTGGGACCCCAAAATATCGAATTTTCGGGTGTTTTTTGCTTAAATTTGATATATCGACTTTGGGCACTTAAAATATCGATTTTTAGCATGTTTTGGGCCTATATTTTGAAAATATTCTAGCACTGAGTCGACATGTACAGATCGCTTCTGGGACCCCAAAATATCGAATTCTCGGGTGTATTGAGCCTGAATTTGAGATATAAACGGGTACAGAAGATACATGCACATATTGACTTTGGGCACCTAAAATATCGATTTTTAGCATGTTTTGAGCCTATAATTTGAAATCATTCTAGAACTGACTAGGCATGTACAGATCGCTTCTGGGACCCCAAAATATCGAATTTTCGGGTGTTTGGAGCTGAATTTGAGATATAAACTGGTACAGAAGATGCATGCACATATTGACTTTGGGCACCTAAAATATCGATTTTTAGCATGTTTTGATCCTATATTTTGAAAACATTCTAGCACTGACTAGGCATGTACAGATCTCTTCTGGGACCCCAAAATATAGAATTTTCGGGTGTTTTGAGCTGAATTTGAGATATAAACGGGTACAGAAGATGCATGCACATATTGACTTTGGGCACCTAAAATGTCGATTTTCAGCATGTTTTGGGCCAGTATTTTGAAAATACTCTAACCCGGAGTAGGCATGTACAGATCGCTTCTGGGACCCCAAAATATCGAATTTTCGGGTGTTATGGGCCTAAATTTGGGATATCGACTTTGGGCACTTAAAATATCGATTTTTAGCATGTTTTGGGCCTATATTTTGAAAATATTCTAGCACTAAGTAGGCATGTACAGATCCCTTCTGAGACCCCAAAATATCGAATTCTCGTGTGTTTTGAGCCTGAATTTGAGATATAAACGGGTACAGAAGATACATGCACATATTGACTTTGCACACCTAAAATATCGATTTTTAGCATGTTTTGGGCCTGTATCTGAGTAGGCATGTACAGATCGCTACTGGGACCCAAAAATTTCGAGTTTTCGGGTGTTTGGAGCCTGAATTTGAGATATCGACTTTGGGCACCTAAAATATCTATTTTTAGCATGTTTTGGTCTTGTATCTTAGTAGGCATGTACAGATCACTTCTGGGACCCCAAAATATTAAGTTTTTGAGTGTTTTGGGCCTGAATTTGAGATATCGACTTTGGGCTCTTAAAATATCGATTTTTAGCATGTTTTAGGTCTGTATCTTAAAAGCATTCTAACGAGGAGTAGGCATGTACAGATCGCTTCTAGGACCCAAAAATATCTAATTTTCGGGTGTTTTGAGCCTGGATTTGAGATATAAACGGGTACAGAAGTTGCATGCACATATCGACTTTGGAAACTTAAAATATCGATTTTTAGCATGTTTTGAGCCTATATTTTGAAAACATTCTAGTACTGACTAGGCATGTACAGATCGCTTCTGGGACCCCAAAATATCGAATTTTCGGGAGTTTGGAGCTGAATTTGAGATATAAACGGGTACAGAAGATGCATGCACATATTCACTTTGGGCACCTAAAATATCGATTTACTGCATGTTTTGGGCCAGTACTTTGAAAATACTCTAACACGGAGTAGGCATGTACAGATCGCTTCTGTGACCCCAAAATATCGAATTTTCGGGTGTTTTGGGCCTAATTTTGAGATATCGACTTTGGGCACTTAAAATATCGATTTTTAGCAAGTTTTGGGCCTATATTTTGAAAATATTCTAGCACTGAGTAGGCATGTACAGATCGCTTCTGGGACTCCAAAATATCGAGTTTTCGGGTGTTTTGAGCATGGATTTGAGATATAAACAGGTACAGAAGATGCATGCACATATTGACTTTGGACACCTAAAATATCGATTTTCAGCATGTTTTGGGCCTGTATTTTAAAAATACTCTAAGACGTAGTAAGCAGGTACAGATCGCTTCTGGGACCCCAAAATATCGAATTTTCGGGTGTTTTGAGGATGAATTTGGGATATAAAGGGGTGCAGAAGATGCATGCACATATCGACTTTTGGGCACTTAAAAGACCAATTTTCAGTATGTTTTGGGCCTGTATTTTGAAAATACTCTAACACCGAGTAGGCATGTACAGAACGTTTCTGGGACCCCAAAATATCGAATTTTCGGGTGTTTTGGGCCTGAATTTGAGATATCAACTTTGGGCACCTAAAATATCGATTTTTAGCATGTTTTGATCCTGTATCTTAGTAGGCATGTACAGATCACTTCTGGGACCCCAAAATATTAAGTTTTTTGTGTGTTTTGGGCCTGAATTTGGGATATCGACTTTGGGCTCCTAAAATATCGATTTTTAGCATGTTTTAGGTCTGTATCATAAAAGCATTCTAACGAGGAGTAGGCATGTACAGATCGCTTCTAGGACCCAAAAATACCGAATTTTCGGGTGTTTTGAGCCTGAATTTGAGATATAAACGGGTACAGAAGATGCATGCACATATCGACTTTGGACACTTAAAATATCGATTTTTAGCATGTTTTGAGCCTATATTTTGAAAACATTCTAGCACTGACTAGGCATGTACAGATCGCTTCTGGGACCCCAAAATATCGAGTTTTCTGGTGTTTGGAGCTGAATTTGAGATATAAACGGGTACAGAAGATGCATGCACATATTCACTTTGGGCACCTAAAATAGCGATTTTCAGGATGTTTTGGGCCTGTATTTCGAAAATACTCTAACACAGGGTAGGCATGTACAGATAGCTTCTGGGACACCAAAATATCGATTTTTCGGGTGTTTTGGGCCTGAATTTGAAATATCGACTTTGGGCACCTAAAATATCGATTTTTAGCAGGTTTTGATCCTGTATTTTGAAAATATTCTAGCACTGAGTAGGCATGTACAGATCGCTTCTGGGACCTAAAAAAATATCTAATTTTCGGGTGTTTTGAGGTTGAATTTGGGATATAAACGGGTGCAGAAGATGAATACACATATTGACTTTGGGCACATAAAATATCGATTTTTAACATGTTTTTTGCCTGTATCTGAGTAGGCATGTACAGATTGCTTCTGGGACCCCAAAATATAGAATTTTCGGGTGTTTGGAGTATGAGTTTAAGATATAAACGGGTACAGAAGATACATGCACATATCGACTTTTTAACACCTAAAATATCGATTTTTAGCATGTATTGGGTCTATATTTTGAAAATATTCTTTCACTGAGTAAGCATGTACAGATCGCTTTTAAGACCCCAAAATACCGAATTTTCGGGTGTTTGGAGCCTGAATTTGAGATATAAACGGGTACAGAAGATGTATGCACATATTGACTTTGGGCACCTAAAATAGCGATTTTCAGGATGTTTTGGGCCTGTATTTCGAAAATACTCTAACACAGGGTAGGCAGGTACAGATAGCTTCTGGGACCCCAAAATATAGAATTTTCGGGTGTTTGGAGCCTGAATTTGAGATATAAACGGGTACAGAAGATGCATGCACTTATTGACTTTGGACACCTAAAATATCGATTTTTAGCATGTTTTGGGCCTATATTTTGAATATACTCTAACACGGAGTAGGCATGTACAGATCGCTTCTATGACCCAAAAATACCGAATTTTCTGGTGTTTTGAGACTGAATTTGAGATATAAACGGGTACCGAAGGTGCATGCACATATCGACTTTTGACACTTAAAATATCGATTTTTAGCATGTTTTGAGTATATATTTTAAAAACATTCTAGCAATGAGTAGGCATGTACAGATCGCTTCTGGGAACCAAAAATATCGAATTTTCGGGTGTTTTGAGGTTGAATTTGGGATATAAACGGGTGCAGAAGATGTATACACTTTTTGACTTTGGGCACCTAAAATATCGATTTTCAGCATGTTTTTGGCCTGTATCTGAGTAGCCTTGTACAGATCGCTTCTGGGACCCCAAACTATCGAATTTTCGGGTGTTTGGAGCCTGAATTTGAGATATAAACAGGTACAGAAGATGCATGCACATATCGACTTTTGGGCACCTAAAAGATCGATTTTCAGTATGTTTTGGGCTTGTATTTTAAAAATACTCTAACACGGAGTAGGTATGCTCAAATCGCTTCTGGGACCCCAAAATATCGAATTTTCGGGTGTTTTTTGCTTAAATTTGATATATCGACTTTGGGCACTTAAAATATCGATTTTTAGCATGTTTTGGGCCTATATTTTGAAAATATTCTAGCACTGAGTCGACATGTACAGATCGCTTCTGGGACCCCAAAATATCGAATTCTCGGGTGTATTGAGCCTGAATTTGAGATATAAACGGGTACAGAAGATACATGCACATATTGACTTTGGGCACCTAAAATATCGATTTTTAGCATGTTTTGAGCCTATAATTTGAAAACATTCTAGCACTGACTAGGCATGTACAGATCGCTTCTGGGACCCCAAAATATCGAATTTTCGGGTGTTTGGAGCTGAATTTGAGATATAAACTGGTACAGAAGATGCATGCACATATTGACTTTGGGCACCTAAAATATCGATTTTTAGCATGTTTTGATCCTATATTTTGAAAACATTCTAGCACTGACTAGGCATGTACAGATCGCTTCTGGGACCCCAAAATATAGAATTTTCGGGTGTTTTGAGCTGAATTTGAGATATAAACGGGTACAGAAGATGCATGCACATATGTAGCCCTAACTGTTACAACCAGTCAAGCGCCAACTACCCTAAAATTGAGTTATTAATAGGAATTACTTCTATAATTCCTCTTCTATCTAATGAACAAATGGATATCATTTTAGCTTGTATATAGACATCTCTAGAATGTCTGAAATACAACCGAGTGTCGGCGAGTGACAAATGCAGGCAGTCGACAAGTCAGTCAGCTGAAACAAAGATGTTGCCACTGCTCGCGAATTAATATTATTTACTTCGTGCTCTACGTGATTATTTTTTTAGCCGTTAGGAACACTTGCTATGTAGCATAAAAACATTATTGTACATTTTTTTGCAAAAACAAACTTGTAAATCCATTTAGTTATCACAAATCGTGGAAAAAAGATAATTAAAAAGAGAGGAAACGATAACGATGCTCACCGGCCCGGTCGGACCAGCCCAAACTCTCGTACTGCGTTTAAAAGATGTCTAAATAATTTATGCTTATACTATGTGTTTCACTGTATGATAAGGGAAGTGTTATTACTTCGATATTTCTTAGTAAAATTATGACAATACATCGAATAAGATACATAATTAATTAAACTTAATAATAATAATTGGGAACTCACAAATTGCACGGGTAGGGCGGTAGGCACTAGGCAGTGACTCGACTCACTCGAGTCAGTCAGACAGACACACACTCACTGAGAGAGAGAGAGTATGTATAGGGGTAGAGGGAGGAGGAGGATGGGTTGGTAAGAAGGGAGGATAGGGAACTCACAAAGGGTTGGTGGGAGTATACAAAGTAGGAGGAGGATAGGTTGGTAAGGAGGGATGGTTGGGGTAGGTGGAGGATGGGTTGGTAAGAAGGGAAGGTAAGGGGAGGGGGAGGATGGGTTGGTGTGGAAGGGAGTGGATGGACATGGGTCGAGGATTGTATGGATGACGGGAACGATTGGGATGGTGAAATATGTGTGGGTGTGTGCATATGCACCAGAGGATTAAAAGAGTAGGACGGAGAGAGAGAGGATGAGTGTGTTTTGGGAGAAATTGAATGCGTGTCTGAGAAAGATTGATAATGGAAGGAGAGTGGTGATGATGGGAGATATGTATGGAAGCGAGGAAGTGGGAAGTATTGTGGGTAAATGGGGAACAGAAGGAGTAAATGAGAAGGGTGGATGTCTGTGCTGAGAGGGGATTGTTCTTGGCAAACACCTTCTTTCAGCACAAGATGATCCACAGGTATACACGGAAGAGAAGGGATGAGAGAGGAGAGCAGAAGAGTTTGATTGATTATTTTGTGGCAGTGGATGAAAGGTTAAGGGACCCTGTGATGTAGTCAGAAAATTGGAGGTTTGCGAGTCCTTCAAATTTTGCCACGAAACATCACCCATATTGAAGGAGCGTGTTTCGTGGCATAGTCAGGAGGAATCACAAGCCTCCAAGCTTCATACAAGATCACAGGGTCGATGCAAAAGTGGTGAGATAAATTATCCAATGCTCCGACCATTTTGCGGTGTTGGTAAGGATGAAGGTTAGGGCTAAGTGAGAATATGGTAGGAGGGATGAAGGGGGGTGAGGAAAAAGAGGGAGGTGGCTAGTGGGAAATTAGATGAAGCAGAATATAGGGAGGAATATAAGAGGAGGGTGAGTGAGGTGCTGGGGGATGCAAGGATGGTGATAGGGGAGGGAGTGGGAGTGAATGATGTGTATGAAACATTCAAAACTTTAGTGTGTAAGACAGCAACAGAAGTGATGGGGTACAAAGTACAAAAGGGGGAAGAAAGGGAGTGCATGGTGATCTGAAGAAGTGAAGGATGCAGTAGAGAATAAGAAGGCTTTTAGGAGAACCCTGCAGAGAAATGTGCCAGAGGAGGTGAAAGAGGGAATACAATGAGTGTAAGAGGAAAGTGAAGAGGACGGTGAGTGAGAGCAAAAGGAGAGTGGATGAGGAGTTTGGGAGAAAACTGAGTGAGAAGTTTAGAGAAAACAAGAAATTATTCTGGAAGGAGGTGAAAAGAGAAAGAGGAGAAGGAAAGTCTGGTAGCGTGAGAATGAAGAGAGAGGATGGAGTTACTGTGAGTAGAAGTGAGGAAGTGAAAGAAGTGTGGAATAGGCATTTTGATCGGTTGATGAATGGGGGGACGGGAGGGGAGGCGGTGGTGACATGCATGGTGATGGAGGCATGAGGTAGACGACAGGATGTACAAGGAGAATTAGGAAGGGAAGAGGTCAGGAAAGCAATAGGAAAGTTGAAGATAGGAAAGGCACCGGGGGTGGATGAAATAACTGGAGAGATGCTGAGGTGTGGAGGGGGAAGAAGTGGTGGAGTAGATGCTGCTTATATGCATATTGGCTTGGAGACAGGGAGAGGTGCCAGAGAACTGAAGGAGAGTCATAATTGTGCCTCTGTACAAGGGGAAGGGGAGTAAGGAGGAGTGTGGTAGCTATAGAGGAATAAGCCTTCTTAGTGTACCGGGGAAGGTGTATGGGAAGGTTCTTACTGAGAGACTGATAGAAGTAACTGGGAATAAAGTTAGTGAGGAGCAGGGAGGGTTCAGAAAGGGTAGAGGATGTGTGAACCAGATCTTTGCAATAAAATCAACAGTGGAGAAATATATTGGGAAGGGTAGGAAATTGTATGCTGCCTTCATGGATTTGGAGAAGGCATACGATAGGGTTGATAGGAGAGCTATGACAGATGTATTAAGGATTTACGGTGTTGGTGGGCGCTTGCTGGAGGGGATTGAGGCTTTCTATAGAGAGGCAAAAGCTTGTGTGAGGGTTGAGGGTGATTTGAGTGAGAACTTTGATATCAGTGTAGGATTGAGGCAGGGGTGTGTCATGTCACCATAGTTGTTCAATATTTTTATGGAAGGGTGCATGAGAGAGATGAAGGCAAAGGTGGAGGGCCTGGGTGCGAAACTGAGGCTGAATGGAGTATCTTGGTTGCAAGCTTATTTGCGGATGACACTGTGCTGCTGGCCGAGAGTGAAAGGGAGTTACAGAGGGTGGTGGATGAGTTTCAGTCCGTGTGTAAGCAAAGAAAACTGAAGGTGAATGTTGGTAAGAGTGAGGTGATGGTATTTGAGAGGACCAAAACAGGAGTAATTGACTTTGCTACACCCTATAGAGTGGCTGTACCAACTGGGACTGAATGTGAGATAACTTTAGGGGGTGAGGGAATTCAAGTAACTGGGAACAGTTCTGTGTAAACATGGAAGGAGAAATCAGGGAGAGAGCAATGAGGGGCAGGCAGGTCATAATATTACTGAGGAGGATTATGAAGGGTAGAAGTGTGAGTATGGAAGTGAAAAAGGGACTGAGAATTGGTATAATCCTGCCAATACTGACATATGCGTCAGAGACATGGACATGGAGTAGGGCTCATCAGTCTAGAATAGGTGCTGTGGAAATGAGTTACTTGAGAGGAGCATGTGGACTTACAAGGTGGGATGGAGAAAGTAATGAGTGTGTATATGTATGAGAGATGTAGAATAGGTGCAGTGGAAATGAGTTACTTGAGAGGAGCATGTGGACTTACTAGGTGGGATGGAGAAAGAAATGAGTGTGTATGAGAAGTGTGGTATGAGTGAGAAGGCTGTTGGTATTGAGTGTGGAGTGGTTGAGAGAGTGAAGTGTAATACATTGAGATGGTTTGGACATGTAGAGAGAATGCAGAGTGTGGAGTTTATAAAGAAGGTGTATGGAAGTGTGGAGCGGTTGAGAGAATGAAGCATAATACACTGAGGTGGTTTGGACATGTGGAGAGAATGCAAAGTGTGGAGTTTGTAAAGAAGGTGTATGGAAGTGAAGTTGTTGTTGTTGTAGTTCCCCAGACTGTCTGGCCGAGCAGTCCCGAGTCTGGTTGACCGAAGCCGTGCAGATGCTCGGACCCCCAAATGGGAGTCAGGGTGATAGTGAGGTCTGTTTCTTCGAAGGCAGCAGACGAGGGGACTGCTGGCTCACGGGCATGTATCCCTGGGCCAACATTCCCACCGTCTGTAGTCTTCCTTGTTGTGCCACCCAATCGGGGGATCTCGTCGGCTACCCAGAAGGAATGAGAGATAGTAAGGAGACAGACAGAACTGGCCAGGGTGTGGTAGAGGATGCCAGATTCCTCATTTCTGGATAGAACCAGCCCTCACCAGTGTGTTGCTGAGTAGTTGAGATGTGTGCTTGGTAGTTTACATTAACACATCTTCCCTTTCCAGTGTGTGCTGGGTAGTTGAGAAGTGTGATGGGTAATTTGCATCAACACATCTTCCCTCACCAGTGTGAGCTGGGTAGTTGAGAAGTGTGCTGGGTAGTTTTTTACATCAACACATCTTCCTCTAGCCATCACCATGTCTTCACCCAGCTTACAAGGTAGCATGTTATCCTTGCTCTTACAGCCAGGTACCTATTTACTGCTAGGTGAATAGGGACATTGGGGGCTGGGAAAATTATCCAACAATTCCACTGACCCAGGAATTGAACCCGGGATCTCTCGCATGCCAGGCGAGTGTGCTAACCTCTATACCATCAGCACCCCATTGAAGTGAAGTTATGGGACCTGGTGTGAGAGGCAGACCTCCGGTTAGATGGCTGAACAGAGTGGAAGAGTATGTGAGAGAGAGAAGTGTGAGGGGGGAGGGGGGATGGAGAAAGTGAGGAGGGAGTGCGTTAACAGGGAAAACTGGAGACTCCTCTGCCGTGACCACCCCTTTGGTGGGAGTTCCCGGAGGGAGCGAGGCGTCGGAGCTATAGATAGATAGATAGAACAGGACACATAACAAAACACAGAAGGACACACACACACACACACACCAGGACACATAACAAAATACAGAAGGAAACACACACACACATACAACAGGACACATAACAAAACACAGAAGGAAACACACACACACACACAACAGGACACATAACAAAACACAGAAGGAAACACACACACACACAACAGGACACATAACAAAACACAGAAGGAAACACACACACACACACAACAGGACACATAACAAAACACAGAAGGAAACACACACACACACACAACAGGACACATAACAAAACACAGAAGGAAACACACACACACACAACAGGACACATAACAAAACACAGAAGGAAACACACACACACACACAACAGGACACATAACAAAACACAGAAGGAAACACACACACACACTCACACACACACCAAGACACATACCAAAATATAGAAGGAAACAACACACACACACACACACACACACCAGTACACATACCAAAATACAGAAGGAAACAACACACACACACACTAGTACACATACCAAAATACAAGACGAAACAACACACACACACACCAGTACACATACCAAAATACAGAAGGAAACAACAACACACACACACACATAACAGGACACATACCAAAACACAGAAGGAAACTTTACAACACACACACATACCAAAACACACACACACACAGCAGGACACATTAAGACAGACTCAAAAACATCAGCCTACACTGTAACAATTACTTTCAGTATCTCAGTGTATAAAACAATGGCGAAGGACATGGATAGTGAGACGTATTAGAATTTAGACAGGAAGACAGAGAGGAGGGTAGGAACATAAGGAGTGGGAGAGAGGGGGGGGGGAGTGAGTACGGATGGACCGGGGTACAGGTGGAAGAGGGAGGCAGGGAGGGAGGATATGCGAGGCGGTAAGAGAAAGAACAGTTACGTCACTCCATAAATTTCGCGATTTTAGACCAATGGCGAAAGAACGATTAGAAGATCAGTGACGATTATAATTATTTTGTATAAATAAATTTCCTTGTATAAGCATACTACAGAAGCAGATGAAGAAGCGAGCGGTGTGTGATTGTTATAATCCATTAAAATATCTTTTGTAATTCTTGCCCGTGTGGAGAAATAGAAGCATGATGACTCAGCAGTTCCTCTGCTTACCACTCATTCATAACAGTTTAACCTAGCAAACTCAGATACATAATCAACTACTATTTAGAACTCTCGCTGTTAAAAGCAATATGTTGAATCGTACGTTTGGCAGCTACCGGCGCCATCCCACCTGGAGGCAGGCGCCTGGCAGAGAGGCTAGAAGCCGCTAGATAGACCGGAGAAATTGTGATAGTACCACACTCTTTTCAACTTTTCAAAGTTATTCTATAACGTACCTACATCTAAACTATACCTATAGAATGCTTAAAAAATGTAGTTTCTTAAGCGAAATAGTATATTTTATTATTATTTACCAATTCTCCATTTTAATCTAATATTTCAGTACGAGAATAACTTTTCACATATTCTCCATGGCAGTCGTATATATTATACCTGTAATATCTTTCTTAATAGGGAACTGAACACTTTTTGGCATATATCAGTTAAAAGCTAAGAAAATTTGGCCTCTAATGAAGTCTGAAATACTACAGTATATGTTATACTGTGGTCATATCAAGTTGATGAAGTGAAGTAACGGTCAACAGATTATTCGTGTTTACCTTACGCGTGACATTATTACCTATACTTTAAAGGCAATTATCTCGCTTAAGTAGGCGTGGCGCTCGACTGGTTGTAACACTCAGCCACTCATATTGACTTTGGGCACCTAAAATGTCGATTTTCAGCATGTTTTGGGCCAGTATTTTGAAAATACTCTAACACGGAGTAGGCATGTACAGATCGCTTCTGGGACCCCAAAATATCGAATTTTCGGGTGTTTTGGGCCTAAATTTGGGATATCGACTTTGGGCACTTAAAATATCGATTTTTAGCATGTTTTGGGCCTATATTTTGAAAATATTCTAGCACTAAGTAGGCATGTACAGATCCCTTCTGGGACACCAAAATATCGAATTCTCGGGTGTTTTGAGCCTGAATTTGAGATATAAACGGGTACAGAAGATACATGCACATATTGACTTTGCACACCTAAAATATCGATTTTCAGCATGTTTTGGGCCTGTATCTGAGTAGGCATGTACAGATCGCTACTGGGACCCAAAAATTTCGAGTTTTCGGGTGTTTGGAGCCTGAATTTGAGATATCGACTTTGGGCACCTAAAATATCTATTTTTAGCATGTTTTGGTCTTGTATCTTAGTAGGCATGTACAGGTCACTTCTGGGACCCCAAAATATTAAGTTTTTGGGTGTTTTGGGCCTGAATTTGAGATATCGACTTTGGGCTCTTAAAATATCGATTTTTAGCATGTTTTAGGTCTGTATCTTAAAAGCATTCTAACGAGGAGTAGGCATGTACAGATCGCTTCTAGGACCCAAAAATATCTAATTTTCGGGTGTTTTGAGCCTGAATTTGAGATATAAACGGGTACAGAAGTTGCATGCACATATCGACTTTGGAAACTTAAAATATCGATTTTTAGCATGTTTTGAGCCTATATTTTGAAAACATTCTAGTACTGACTAGGCATGTACAGATCGCTTCTGGGACCCCAAAATATCGAATTTTCGGGAGTTTGGAGCTGAATTTGAGATATAAACGGGTACAGAAGATGCATGCACATATTCACTTTGGGCACCTAAAATATCGATTTACTGCATGTTTTGGGCCAGTACTTTGAAAATACTCTAACACGGAGTAGGCATGTACAGATCGCTTCTGTGACCCCAAAATATCGAATTTTCGGGTGTTTTGGGCCTAATTTTGAGATATCGACTTTGGGCACTTAAAATATCGATTTTTAGCAAGTTTTGGGCCTATATTTTGAAAATATTCTAGCACTGAGTAGGCATGTACAGATCGCTTCTGGGACTCCAAAATATCGAGTTTTCGGGTGTTTTGAGCATGGATTTGAGATATAAACAGGTACAGAAGATGCATGCACATATTGACTTTGGACACCTAAAATATCGATTTTCAGCATGTTTTGGGCCTGTATTTTAAAAATACTCTAAGACGGAGTAAGCAGGTACAGATCGCTTCTGGGACCCCAAAATATCGAATTTTCGGGTGTTTTGAGGATGAATTTGGGATATAAACGGGTGCAGAAGATGCATGCACATATCGACTTTTGGGCACTTAAAAGACCAATTTTCCGTATGTTTTGGGCCTGTATTTTGAAAATACTCTAACACCGAGTAGGCATGTACAGAACGTTTCTGGGACCCCAAAATATCGAATTTTCGGGTGTTTTGGGCCTGAATTTGAGATATCAACTTTGGGCACCTAAAATATCGATTTTTAGCATGTTTTGATTCTGTATCTTAGTAGGCATGTACAGATCACTTCTGGGACCCCAAAATATTAAGTTTTTGTGTGTTTTGGGCCTGAATTTGGGATATCGACTTTGGGCTCCTAAAATATCGATTTTTAGCATGTTTTAGGTCTGTATCTTAAAAGCATTCTAACGAGGAGTAGGCATGTACAGATCGCTTCTACGACCCAAAAATACCGAATTTTCGGGTGTTTTGAGCCTGAATTTGAGATATAAACGGGTACAGAAGATGCATGCACATATCGACTTTGGACACTTAAAATATCGATTTTTAGCATGTTTTGAGCCTATATTTTGAAAACATTCTAGCACTGACTAGGCATGTACAGATCGCTTCTGGGACCCCAAAATATCGAGTTTTCGTGTGTTTGGAGCTGAATTTGAGATATAAACGGGTACAGAAGATGCATGCACATATTCACTTTGGGCACCTAAAATATCGATTTTCTGCATGTTTTGGGCCAGTATTTTGAAAATACTCTAACACGGAGTAGGCATGTACAGATCGCTTCTGGGACCCCAAAATATCGAATTTTCGGGTGTTTTTGGCCTAATTTTGAGATATCGACTTTGGGCACTTAAAATATCGATTTTTAGCATGTTTTGGGCCTATATTTTGAAAATATTCTAGCACTGAGTAGGCATGTACAGATCGCTTCTGGGACCCCAAAATATCGAATTCTCAGGTGTTTTAAGCTGAATTTGAGATATAAACGGGTACGGAAGATACATGCACATATTGACTTTGCGCACCTAAAATATCGATTTTCAGCATGTTTTGGGCCTGTATTTTGGAAATACTCTAACACGGACTAGGCATGTACAGATCTTTTTTTGGGACCCCAAAATATCGAATTTTCGGGTGTTTTGGGCCTGAATTTGAGATATCGACTTTGGGCACCTAAAATATCGATTTTTAGCATGTTTTGTGCCTATATTTTGAAAATATTCTAGCACTGAGTAGGCATGTACATATCGCTTCTGGGACCCTAAAATATCGAATTTTCGGGTGTTTGGAGCCTGAATTTGAGATATCGACTTTGGGCACCTAAAATATCGATTTTTAGCATATTTTTAGCCTATATTTAGAAAACATTCTAGCACTGAGTAGGCATGTACAGATCGCTTCTGGGACCCAAAAATATCGAATTTTCGGGTGTTTTGAAGTTGAATTTGAGATATAAATGGGTGCAGAAGATGCATACACATATTAACTTTGGGCACCTAAAATATCGATTTTCAGCATGTTTGAGCCTGTATCTGAGTAGGCATTAACAAATCGCTTCTGGGACCCGAAAATATCGAATTTTTGTGTGTTTGGAGCATGAATTTGAGATATAAACGGGTACAGAAGATGCATGAACATATCAACTTTTGGGCACCTACAAGATCGATTTTCAGTATGTTTTAAGCTAGTATATTGAAAATACTCTAACACGGAGTAGGCATGTACAGATCGCTTCTGGGACCCCAAAATATCGAATTTTCGGGTGTTTTAGGCCTGAATTTGAGATATCGACTTTGGGCACTTAAAATATCGATTTTTAGCATGTTTTGGGCCTATATATTGAAAATATTCTAGCACTGAGTATGCATGTACAGCTCGCTTCTGGGACCCCAAAATATCGAATTTTCGGGTTTTTTGAGCCTGAATTTGAGATATAAACGGGTACAGAAGATGCATACACATATTGACTTTGGACACCTAATATATCGATTTTCAGCATGTTTTGGGCCTGTATTTTAAAAATACTCTAAGACAGAGTAAGCAGGTACAGATCGCTTCTGGGACCCCAAAATATCGAATTTTCGTATTTTTTTTTAGCCTGAATTTGAGATATAAACGGGTACAGTAGGTGCATGCACATATCGACTTTGTACACTTAAAATATCGATTTTTAGCATGTTTTTTAGCCTATATATTGAAAACATTCTAGCACTGAGTAGACATGTACAGATCGCTTCTGGGACCCCAAAATATCGAATTTTCGGGTGTTTTTGGACTAATTTTGAGATATCGACTTTGGGCACTTAAAATATCGATTTTTAGCATGTTTTGGGCCTATATTTTGAAAATATTCTAGCACTGAGTAGGCATGTACAGATCGCTTCTGGGACCCCAAAATATCGAATTCTCAGGTGTTTTAAGCTGAATTTGAGATATAAACGGGTACGGAAGATACATGCACATATTGACTTTGCGCACCTAAAATATCGATTTTCAGCATATTTTGGGCCTGTATTTTGGAAATACTCTAACACGGACTAGGCATGTACAGATCTTTTTTTGGGACCCCAAAATATCGAATTTTCGGGTGTTTTGGGCCTGAATTTGAGATATCGACTTTGGGCACCTAAAATATCGATTTTTAGCATGTTTTGTGCCTATATTTTGAAAATATTCTAGCACTGAGTAGGCATGTACATATCGCTTCTGGGACCCTAAAATATCGAATTTTCGGGTGTTTTGAGCCTGAATTTGAGATATCGACTTTGGGCACTTAAAATATCGATTTTTAGCATATTTTTAGCCTATATTTAGAAAACATTCTAGCACTGAGTAGGCATGTACAGATCGCTTCTGGGACCCAAAAATATCGAATTTTCGGGTGTTTTGAAGTTGAATTTGAGATATAAATGGGTGCAGAAGATGCATACACATATTAACTTTGGGCACCTAAAATATCGATTTTCAGCATGTTTGAGCCTGTATCTGAGTAGGCATTAACAAATCGCTTCTGGGACCCGAAAATATCGAATTTTTGTGTGTTTGGAGCATGAATTTGAGATATAAACGGGTACAGAAGATGCATGAACATATCAACTTTTGGGCACCTACAAGATCGATTTTCAGTATGTTTTAAGCTAGTATATTGAAAATACTCTAACACGGAGTAGGCATGTACAGATCGCTTCTGGGACCCCAAAATATCGAATTTTCGGGTGTTTTAGGCCTGAATTTGAGATATCGACTTTGGGCACTTAAAATATCGATTTTTAGCATGTTTTGGGCCTATATATTGAAAATATTCTAGCACTGAGTATGCATGTACAGCTCGCTTCTGGGACCCCAAAATATCGAATTTTCGGGTTTTTTGAGCCTGAATTTGAGATATAAACGGGTACAGAAGATGCATACACATATTGACTTTGGACACCTAATATATCGATTTTCAGCATGTTTTGGGCCTGTATTTTAAAAATACTCTAAGACAGAGTAAGCAGGTACAGATCGCTTCTGGGACCCCAAAATATCGAATTTTCGTTTTTTTTTTTAGCCTGAATTTGAGATATAAACGGGTACAGTAGGTGCATGCACATATCGACTTTGTACACTTAAAATATCGATTTTTAGCATGTTTTTTAGCCTATATATTGAAAACATTCTAGCACTGAGTAGACATGTACAGATCGCTTCTGGGACCCCAAAATATCGAATTTTCGGGTGTTTTGAGGTTGAATTTGGGATATAAACTGGTGCAGAAGAGATGCATGCACATATCGACTTTTAGGCAATTAAAAGACCAATTTTCAGTATGTTTTGGGCCTGTATTTTGAAAATACTCTAACACGGAGTAGGCATGTACAGATCGCTTCTGTGACCCCAAAATATCGAATTTTCGGGTGTTTTGGGCCTAATTTTGAGATATCGACTTTGGGCACTTAAAATATCGATTTTTAGCAAGTTTTGGGCCTATATTTTGAAAATATTCTAGCACTGAGTAGGCATGTACAGATCGCTTCTGGGACACCAAAATATCGAGTTTTCGGGTGTTTTGAGCATGGATTTGAGATATAAACAGGTACAGAAGATGCATGCACATATTGACTTTGGACACCTAAAATATCGATTTTCAGCATGTTTTGGGGTCTGTATTTTAAAAATACTCTAAGACGGAGTAAGCAGGTACAGATCGCTTCTGGGACCCCAAAATATCGAATTTTTGGGTGTTTTGAGGTTGAATTTGGGATATAAACGGGTGCAGAAGATGCATGCACATATCGACTTTTGGGCACTTAAAAGACCAATTTTCAGTATGTTTTGGGCCTGTATTTTGAAAATACTCTAACACCGAGTAGGCATGTACAGAACGTTTCTGGGACCCCAAAATATCGAATTTTCGGGTGTTTTGGGCCTGAATTTGAGATATCAACTTTGGGCACCTAAAATATCGATTTTTAGCATGTTTTGATCCTGTATCTTAGTAGGCATGTACAGATCACTTCTGGGACCCCAAAATATTAAGTTTTTGTGTGTTTTGGGCCTGAATTTGAGATATCGACTTTGGGCTCCTAAAATATCGATTTTTAGCATGTTTTAGGTCTGTATCTTAAAAGCATTCTAACGAGGAGTAGGCATGTACAGATCGCTTCTAGGACCCAAAAATACCGAATTTTCGGGTGTTTTGAGCCTGAATTTGAGATATAAACGGGTACAGAAGATGCATGCACATATCGACTTTGGACACTTAAAATATCGATTTTTAGCATGTTTTGAGCCTATATTTTGAAAACATTCTAGCACTGACTAGGCATGTACAGATCGCTTCTGGGACCCCAAAATATCGAGTTTTCGGGTGTTTGGAGCTGAATTTGAGATATAAACTGGTACAGAAGATGCATGCACATATTCACTTTGGGCACCTAAAATATCGATTTTCTGCATGTTTTGGGCCAGTATTTTGAAAATACTCTAACACGGAGTAGGCATGTACAGATCGCTTCTGGGACCCCAAAATATCGAATTTTCGGGTGTTTTTGGCCTAATTTTGAGATATCGACTTTGTGCACTTAAAATATCGATTTTTAGCATGTTTTGTGCCTATATTTTGAAAATATTCTAGCACTGAGTAGGAATGTACATATCGCTTCTGGGACCCCAAAATATCGAATTTTCGGGTGTTTGGAGCCTGAATTTGAGATATCGACTTTGGGCACCTAAAATATCGATTTTTAGCATGTTTTGGGCCTACATTTTGGAAATAATCTAGCACTGAGTAGGCATGTACAGATCACTTCTGGGACCCCAAAATATCGAATTTTCGGGTGTTTGGAGCCTGAATTTGAGATATAAACGGGTACAGAAGATGCATGCACATATTGACTTTGAGAACTTAAAATATCGATTTTCAGCATGTTTTGGGCCTGGATTTTGAAAATACTCTAACACGGAGTAGCCATGTACAGATCGCTTCTGGGATCCCAAAATATCGAATTTTCATGTGTTTTGAGCCTGAATTTGAGATATAAACGATTACTGAAGATGCATGCACATATCAACTTTTGGGAACCTAAAACATCGATTTTTAACATGTTTTGGATCTGTATCTTGAAAACATTCTAACTAGGAGTAGGCATGTACAGATCGCTTCTAGGACCCAAAAATAGCGAATTTTCGGGTGTTTGGAGCATGAATTTGAGATATAAACAGGTACAGAAGATGCATGCACATATTGAATTTGAGCACCTAAAATATCGATTTTCAGCATGTTTTGGGGCTGTATTTTGAAAATACTCTAACACGAAGTAGGCATGCACAGATCGCTTCTGGGACCCAAAAATATCGAATTTTCGGGTGTTTTGAGCCTGAATTTGAGATATAAACGGGTACAGAAGATGCATGCACATATTGAATATAGCACCTAAAATATCGATTTTCAGCATGTTTTGGGCCTGTATCTGAGTAGGCATGTACAGATCGCTTCTTGGACCCCAAAATACCGAATTTTCGTGTGTTTGAAGCCTGAATTTGAGATATAAACGGGTACAGAAGATGCCTTCACATATTGACTTTGGGCATCTAAAATATCGATTTTCAGCATCTTTTGGGCATGTATCTGATTAGGCATGTACAGATCGCTTCTGGGACTCCAAAATATCGAATTTTCGGATGTTTGGAGCCTGAATTTGAGATATAAACGGGTACTGAAGATGCATGCACATATCAACTTCTGGGCACCTAAAATATCGATTTTGAGCATGTTTTGGGTCTGTATCTAGAAAACATTCTAACTAGGATTAGGTATGTACAGATCGCTTCTAGGACCCAAAAATACTGAATTTTCGGGTGTTTTGAGCCTGAATTTGAGATATAAACGTGTACAGAAGATGCATGCACATATCGACTTTGGACACTTATAATATCGATTTTTAGCATGTTTTGAGCCTATATTTTGAAAATATTCTAGCACTGAGTAAGCATGTACAGATCGCTTCTGAGACCCCAAAATATCGAATTTTCGGGTATTTTGAGCCTGAATTTGAGATATAAACGGGTACAGAAGATTCATGCACATATTGACTTTGGGCACCTAAAATATCGATTTTCAGCATGTTTTGGGCCTGTATTTTGAAAATACTCTAACACGGAGTAGGCATGTACGGATTGCTTCTGGGACCCCAAAATATTGAATTTTTGGGTGTTTTGAGCCTGAATTTGAGATATAAACGGGTACTGAAGATGCATGCACATATCGACTATTGGGCACATAAAATATCGATATTTAGCATGTTTTGGGTCTGTATCTTGAAAACATTCTAAGTAGGAGTAGGCATGTACAGATCGCTTTTGGGACCCCAAAATATCGAATTTTTGGGTGTTTGGACCTGAATTTGAGGTATAAACGGGTACAGAAGATGAATGTACATATCGACTTTTGGGCACCTAAAAGATCGATTTTCAATATGTTTTGGGCCAGTATTTTGAAAATACTCTAACACGGAGTAGGCATGTACAGATCGCTTCTGGGACCCCAAAATATCGAATTTTCGGGTGTTTTGAGCCTAATTTTGAGATATCGACTTTGAGCACTTAAAATATCGATTTTTAGCATGTTTTGGGCCTATATTTTGAAAATATTCTAGCACTGTGTAGGCATGTAGAGATCGCTTCTGGGACCCCAAATATCGAATTCTCAGGTGTTTTGAGCTGAATTTGAGATATAAACGGGTACGGAAGATACATGCACATATTGACTTTGCGCACCTAAAATATCGATTTTCAGCATGTTTTGGGCCTGTATTTTGGAAATACTCTAACACGGACTAGGCATGTACAGATCTTTTTTTGGGACCCCAAAATATCGAATTTTCGGGTGTTTTGGGCCTGAATTTGAGATATCGACTTTGGGCACCTAAAATATCGATTTTTAGCAAGTTTTGTGCCTATATTTTGAAAATATTCTAGCACTGAGTAGGCATGTACATATCGCTTCTGGGACCCCAAAATATCGAATTTTCGGGTGTTTGGAGCCTGAATTTGAGATATCGACATTGGGCACCTAAAATATCGATTTTTAGCATGTTTTGGGCCTACATTTTGGAAATAATCTAGCACTGAGTAGGCATGTACAGATCACTTCTGGGACCCCAAAATATCGAATTTTCGGGTGTTTTGAGCCTGAATTTGAGATATAAACGATTACTGAAGATGCATGCACATATCAACTTTTGGGAACCTAAAATATCGATTTTTAACATGTTTTGGATCTGTATCTTGAAAACATTCTAACTAGGAGTAGGCATGTACAGATCGCTTCTAGGACCCAAAAATAGCGAATTTTCGGGTGTTTGGAGCATGAATTTGAGATATAAACAGGTACAGAAGATGCATGCACATATTGAATTTGAGCACCTAAAATATCGATTTTCAGCATGTTTTGGGGCTGTATTTTGAAAATACTCTAACACGAAGTAGGCATGCACAGATCGCTTCTGGGACCCAAAAATATCGAATTTTCGGGTGTTTTGAGCCTGAATTTGAGATATAAACGATTACTGAAGATGCATGCACATATCAACTTTTGGGAACCTAAAATATCGATTTTGAGCATGTTTTGGGTCTGTATCTAGAAAACATTCTAACTAGGAGTAGGTATGTACAGATCGCTTCTAGGACCCAAAAATACTGAATTTTCGGGTGTTTTGAGCCTGAATTTGAGATATAAACGTGTACAGAAGATGCATGCACATATCGACTTTGGACACTTATAATATCGATTTTTAGCATGTTTTGAGCCTATATTTTGAAAATATTCTAGCACTGAGTAAGCATGTACAGATCGCTTCTGAGACCCCAAAATATCGAATTTTCGGGTATTTTGAGCCTGAATTTGAGATATAAACGGGTACAGAAGATTCATGCACATATTGACTTTGGGCACCTAAAATATCGATTTTCAGCATGTTTTGGGCCTGTATTTTGAAAATACTCTAACACGGAGTAGGCATGTACGGATTGCTTCTGGGACCCCAAAATATTGAATTTTTGGGTGTTTTGAGCCTGAATTTGAGATATAAACGGGTACTGAAGATGCATGCACATATCGACTATTGGGCACATAAAATATCGATTTTTAGCATGTTTTGGGTCTGTATCTTGAAAACATTCTAAGTAGGAGTAGGCATGTACAGATCGCTTTTGGGACCCCAAAATATCGAATTTTTGGGTGTTTGGACCTGAATTTGAGGTATAAACGGGTACAGAAGATGAATGTACATATCGACTTTTGGGCACCTAAAAGATCGATTTTCAGTATGTTTTGGGCCAGTATTTTGAAAATACTCTAACACGGAGTAGGCATGTACAGATCGCTTCTGGGACCCCAAAATATCGAATTTTCGGGTGTTTTGAGCCTAATTTTGAGATATCGACTTTGAGCACTTAAAATATCGATTTTTAGCATGTTTTGGGCCTATATTTTGAAAATATTCTAGCACTGAGTAGGCATGTAGAGATCGCTTCTGGGACCCCAAATATCGAATTCTCAGGTGTTTTGAGCTGAATTTGAGATATAAACGGGTACGGAAGATACATGCACATATTGACTTTGCGCACCTAAAATATCGATTTTCAGCATGTTTTGGGCCTGTATTTTGGAAATACTCTAACACGGACTAGGCATGTACAGATCTTTTTTTGGGACCCCAAAATATCGAATTTTCGGGTGTTTTGGGCCTGAATTTGAGATATCGACTTTGGGCACCTAAAATATCGATTTTTAGCAAGTTTTGTGCCTATATTTTGAAAATATTCTAGCACTGAGTAGGCATGTACATATCGCTTCTGGGACCCCAAAATATCGAATTTTCGGGTGTTTGGAGCCTGAATTTGAGATATCGACTTTGGGCACCTAAAATATCGATTTTTAGCATGTTTTGGGCCTACATTTTGGAAATAATCTAGCACTGAGTAGGCATATACAGATCACTTCTGGGACCCCAAAATATCGAATTTTCGGGTGTTTTGAGCCTGAATTTGAGATATAAACGATTACTGAAGATGCATGCACATATCAACTTTTGGGAACCTAAAATATCGATTTTTAACATGTTTTGGATCTGTATCTTGAAAACATTCTAACTAGGAGTAGGCATGTACAGATCGCTTCTAGGACCCAAAAATAGCGAATTTTCGGGTGTTTGGAGCATGAATTTGAGATATAAACAGGTACAGAAGATGCATGCACATATTGAATTTGAGCACCTAAAATATCGATTTTCAGCATGTTTTGGGGCTGTATTTTGAAAATACTCAAACACGAAGTAGGCATGCACAGATCGCTTCTGGGACCCAAAAATATCGAATTTTCGGGTGTTTTGAGCCTGAATTTGAGATATAAACGGGTACAGAAGATGCATGCACATATTGAATATAGCACCTAAAATATCGATTTTCAGCATGTTTTGGGCCTGTATCTGAGTAGGCATGTACAGATCGCTTCTTGGACCCCAAAATACCGAATTTTCGTGTGTTTGAAGCCTGAATTTGAGATATAAACGGGGACAGAAGATGCCTTCACATATTGACTTTGGGCATCTAAAATATCGATTTTCAGCATGTTTTGGGCATATATCTGATTAGGCATGTACAGATCGCTTCTGGGACTCCAAAATATCGAATTTTCGGGTGTTTGGAGCCTGAATTTGAGATATAAACGGGTACATAAGATGCATGCACAAATCGACTTTTGGGTACCTAAAAGATCGATTTTCAGTATGTTTTGGGCCTTTATTTTGAAAACACTCTAACACGGAGTAGGCATGTACAGATCGCTTCTGGGACCCTTAAAATATCGAATTTTCGGGTGTTTTGAGGCTGAATTTGATATATAAACGGGTACTGAAGATGCATGCACATATCAACTTTTGGGCACATAAAATATCGATTTTGAGCATGTTTTGGGTCTGTATCTAGAAAACATTCTAACTAGGAGTAGGCATGTACAGATCGCTTCTAGGACCCAAAAATACTGAATTTTCGGGTGTTTTGAGCCTGAATTTGAGATATAAACGTGTACAGAAGATGCATGCACATATCGACTTTTCGGCACCTAAAAGATAGATTTTCATTATGTTTTGGGCCTGTAATTTGAAAATACTCTAACACGGAGTAGGTATGTACAGATCGCTTATGGGACCCCAAAATATCGAATTTTCGTGTGTTTTGGGCCTGAATTTGAGATATCGACTTTGGGCACCTAAAAATATGATTTATAGCATGATTTGGGGATATATTTTGAAAATATTCTAGCACTGAGTAGGCATTTACATATCGCTTCTGGGACCCCAAAATATCGAATTTTCGGGTGTTTGGAGCCTGAATTTGAGATATCGTCTTTGGGCACCTAAAATATCGATTTTTAGCATGTTTTGTTCCTACATTTTGAAAAATATCTAGCACTGAGTAGGCATGTACAGATCACTTCTGGGACCCCAAAATATCGAATTTTCGGGTTTTTTGAGCCTGAATTTGAGATATAAACGGGTACAAAAGATGCATGCACATATCGACTTTTAGGCACCTAAAATTATAAATTTTGAGCATGTTTTGGGTCTGTATCTAGAAAACATTCTAACTAGGAGTAGGCATGTACAGATCGCTTCTAGGACCCAAAAATACTTAATTTTCGGGTGTTTTGAGCCTGAATTTGAGATATAAACGTGTACAGAAGATGCATGCACATATCGACTTTGGACACTTATAATATCGATTTTTAGCATGTTTTGAGCGAATATTTTGAAAATATTCTAGCACTGAGTAGGCATGTACAGATCGCTTATGGGACCCAAAAATATCGAATTTTCAAGTGTTTTGAGGTTGAATTTGGGATATAAACGGGTGAATAAGATGCATACACATATTGACTTTGGGCACCTAAAATATGGATTTTCAGCATGTTTTGGGCCTGTATTTTGAAAATACTCTAAAACGGAGTAGGCATATACAGATCGCTTCTGGGACCCCAAAATATCGAATTTTCTGGTGTTTTGGGCATGAATTTGAGATACCGACTTTGGGCACCTAAAAAATCGATTTTTAGCATGTATTGGTTCTATATTTTGAAAATATTCTAGCACTGAGTAGGCATGTACAGATCGCTTCTGAGACCCCAAAATATCGAATTTTCAGGTGTTTTGAGCCAGAATTTGAGATATAAACGGGTACTGAAGATGTATGCACGTATCGACTTTTGGGCACCTAAAATATCGATTTTTAGCATGTTTTGAGCCTATATTTTGAAAACATTCTAGCACTGAGTAGGCATGTAAAGATTGCTTCTGGGACCGTAAAATGTTGAATTTTCGGGTGTTTTGAGGTTGAATTTGGGATATAAATGGGTACTGAAGATGCATGCACATATCGACTTTTGGACTCCTAAAATATCGATTTTGAGCTTGTTTTGGGTCTGTATCTTAAAAACATTCTAACTAGGAGTACGCATTTACAGTTCGCTTCTAGGACTCAAAAATACCGAATTTTTGGGTGTTTTTAGGCGGAATTTGAGATATAAACAGGTACAGAAGATTCATGCACATATCGACTTTGGACACTTAAAATATCGATTTTTAGCATGTTTTGAGCCTATATTTTGAAAACATTATAGCACTGAGTAGGCATGAACAGATCGCTTCTGGGACCTAAAAAAAAAAAATCTAATTTTCGGGTGTTTTGAGGTTGAATTTGGGATATAAACTGGTGCAGAAGATGAATACACATATTGACTTTGGGCACATAAAATATCAATTTTCAACATGTTTTTTGCCTGTATCTGACTAGGCATGTACAGATCGCTTCTGGGACCACAAAATATAGAATTTTCGGGGGTTTGGAGCCTGAGTTTAAGATATAAACGGGTACTAAAGATGCATGCACATATCGACTTTGGACACTTAAAATATCGATTTTTAGCATGTTTTAAGCCTATATTTTGAAAACATTCTAGCACTGAGTAGGCATGTACAGATAGCTTCTGGGACCCAAAAATTTCGAATTTTCGGGTGTTTTGAGGTTGAATTTGGGATATAAACGGGTGCAGAAGATGCATACACATATTGACTTTGGGCACCTAAAATATCGATTTTTAGCATGTTTTGGGCCTGCATCTGAGTAGGCATGTACAGATTGCTTCTAGGACCCAAAAATACCGAATTTTCGGTGTTTTGGGCCTGAATTGAGATATCGACTTTGGTCACTTAAAATATCGATTTTTAGAATGTTTTAGGCATATATTTTGAAAATATTCTTGAACTGAGTAGGCATGTACAAGCCGCTTCTGGGACCCCAAAATATTGAATTTTCGGGTGTTTTGAGCCTGAATTTGAGATATAAACGGGTACAGAAGATGCATGCACATATTGACTTTGGACACCTAAAATATCGATTTTCAGGATGTTTTGGGCCTGTATTTCGAAAATACTCTAACACGGGGTAGGCATGTACAGATCGCTTCTGGGACCCCAAAATATCGAATTTTCGGGTGTTTTGGGCCTGAATTTGAAATATCGATATTGGGCACCTAAAATATCGATTTTTAGCATGTTTTGATCCTGTATTTTGAAAATATTTTAGCACTGAGTAGGCATGTACAGATCGCTTCTGGGACCCAAAAATATCGAGTTTTCGGGTGTTTGGAGCCTGAATTTGAGATATAAACGGGTTCTGAAGATGCATGCACATATTGACTTTTGGACACCAAAAATATCGATTTTGAGCATATTTTCCTCTGTATCTTGAAAACATACTAACTAGAAGTAGGCATGTACAGATCGCTTCTAGGACCAAAAAATTACGAATTTTTGGGTTTTTTGAGCCTGCATTTGAGATATAAACGGGTTCAGAAGATGCATGCACATATCAACTTTGGACACATAAAATAACGATTTTTAGCATGTTTTTAGCCTATATTTAGAAAACATTCTAGCACTGAGTAGGCATGTACAGATCGCTTCTGGGACCCAAAAATATCGAATTTTCGGGTGTTTTGAAGTTGAATTTAAGATATGAACGGGTGCAGAAGATGCATACACATATTAACTATGGGCACCTAAATTATCGATTTTCACCATGTTTGGGCCTGTATCTGAGTAGGCATGTACAAAACGCTTCTGGAACCCGAAAATATCGAATTTTTGTGTGTTTGGAGCATGAATTTGAGAGATAAACGGGTACAGAAGATGCATGCACATATCAAATTTTGGGCACCTACAAGATCGATTTTCAGTATGTTTTGGGCCTGTATTTTGAAAATACTCTAAACGGAGTAGGCATGTACAGATGGCTTCTGGGACCCCAAAATATAAATTTTTCGGGTGTTTTGGGCCTGAATTTGAGATATCGACTTTGGGCACTTAAAATATTGATTTTTAGCATGTTTTGGGCCTATATATTGAAAATATTCTAGCACTGAGTATGCATGTACAGCTCGCTTCTGGGAACCCAAAATATCGAATTTTCGGGTGTTTTGAGCCTGAATTTGAGATATAAACGGGTACAGAAGATGCATGCACATATTGACTTTGGGTACCTAAAATATCGATTTTCAGCATGTTTTGGGCCTGTATCTGAGTAGGCATGTACAGATCGCTTCTGGGACCCCAAAATATCGAGTTTTCGGGTGTTTGGAGCCTGAATTTGAGATATAAACGGATACAGAAGATGAATGCACAAATCGACTTTTCGGCACCTAAAAGATAGATTTTCATTATGTTTTGAGCCTGTAATTTGAAAATACTCTAACACGGAGTAGGTATGTACAGATCGCTTCTGGGACCCCAAAATATCGAATTTTCGTGTGTTTTGGGCCTGAATTTGAGATATCGACTTTGGGCACCTAAAAATACGATTTATAGCATGATTTGGGCATATATTTTGAAAATATTCTAGCACTGAGTAGGCATTTACAGATCGCTTCTGGGACCCCAAAATATCGAATTTTCGGGTGTTTTTGAGCCTGAATTTGAGATATCGACTTTGGGCATCTAAAATATCGATTTTTAGCATGTTTTGTGCCTATATTTTGAAAATATTCTAGCACTTAGTAGGCATGTACATATCGCTTCTGGGACCCCAAAATATCGAATTTTCGGGTGTTTGGAGCCTGAATTTGAGATATCGACTTTAGGCACCTACAATATCGATTTTTAGCATGTTTTGTTCCTACATTTTGAAAAATATCTAGCACTGAGTAGGCATGTACAGATCACTTCTGGGACCTCAAAATATCGAATTTTCGGGTGTTTGGAGCCTGAATTTGATATATAAACGGGTACAGAAGATACATGCACATATTAACTTTGGACACCTAAAATATCGATTTTCAGCATGTTTTGGGCTTGTATTTTGAAAACACTCTAACACGGATTAAGCATGTACAGATCGCTTCTGGGACCCCAAAATATCGAATTTTCGGGTTTTTTGAGCCTGAATTTGAGATATAATCGGGTACAGAAGATGCATGCACATATCGACTTTTAGGCACCTAAAATTATCGATTTTAAGCATGTTTTAGGTCTGTATCTTGAAAACATTCTAACTAGGTGTAGGTATGCACAGATCGCTTCTAGGACCCAAAAATACCGAATTTTCGGGTTTTTTGAGGTTAAATTTGGGATATAAACGGGTGCAGAAGATGCATACGCATATTGACTTTAGGCACCTACAATATCAATTTTCAGTATGCTTTGGGCCTGTATTTTAAAAATACTCTAACACGGAGTAAGCATGTACAGATCGCTTCAGTGACCCCAAAATATCGAATTTTCGAGTGTTTTGGGCCTAAATTTGAGATATCGACTTTGGGCACCTAAAATATCGATTTTTAGCATGTTTTGGGACTATATTTTGAAAATATTCTAGCACTGAGTAGGCATGTACAGATAGCTTCTGGGACCCCAAAATATCGAATTCTCGGGTGTTTTGAGCCTGAATTTGAGATATAAACGGGTACAGAAGATACATGGACATATTGACTTTGGGCACCTAAAATATCTATTTTTAGCATGTTTTGGACATGTATCCGAGTAGGCATGTACAGATCGCTTCTGGGACCCCAAAATATCGAGTTTTCGGGTGTTTAGAGCCTGCATTTGAGATATAAACGTGTTCAGAAGATGCATGCACATATCGACTTTTGGGCACTTATAAGATCGATTTTCAGTATGTTTTGGGCCTGTATTTTGAAAATACTCTATCACGGAGTAGGCATGTACAGATCGTTTCTGGGACCCCAAAATATCGAATTTTCGGGTGTTTTGGGCCTGAATTTGAGATATCGACTTTGGGCACCCAAAATATCGATTTTAGCATGTCTTGGGCCTATATTTTGAAAATATTCTAGCATTGAGTAGGCATTTACCGATTGCTTCTTGGACCCCAAAATATTGAATTCTCGGGTGTTTTGAGCCTGATTTTGAGATATAAACGGGTACAGAAGATACATGCACATATTGACTTTGGGCACCTAAAATATCGATTTTCAGCATGTTTTGGGCCTGTATCTGAGTAGGCATGTACAAATCACTTCTGGGACCCCAAAATATCGAGTTTTTTGGTGTTTGGAGCCTGCATTTGAGATATAAACGGGTTCAGAAGATGCATGCACATATCGACTGTTGGGCACTTAAAAGATCAATTTAAGTATGTTTTTGGTCCTGTATTTTGAAAATACTCTAACACGGAGTAGGCATGTACAGATCGTTTCTGGGACCCCAAAATATCGAATTTTCGGGTGTTTTGGGCCTGAATTTGATATATCGACTTTGGGCACCTAAAATATCGATTTTTATCATGTTTTGGGCCTATATTTTGAAAATATTCTAGCACTGAGTAGGCATGTACATATCGCTTCTTGGACCACAAAATATCGAATTTTCGGGTGTTTGGAGCCTTAATTTGAGATATCGACTTTGGTCACCTAAAATATCGATTTTTACCATGTTTTGTTCCTACATTTTGAAAAATATCTAGCACTGAGTAGGCATGTACATATCACTTCTGGGACCCCAAAATATCGAATTTTCGGGTGTTTTGAGCCTAAATTTGAGATATAAACGGGTACAGAAGATGCATGTACATTTTGCCTTTGGGCACCTAAAATATCGATTTTCAGCATGTTTTGGGCCTGTATCTGAGTAGGCATGTACAGATCGCTTCTGGGACCCCAAAATATAGAGTTTTCTGGTGTTTGGAGCCTGCATTTGAGATATAAACGGGTGCAGAAGATGCATACTCATATTGACTTTGGGAACCTAAAATATCGATTTTCAGCATGTTTGGGCCTGTATCTGAGTAGGCATGTAAAGATCGCTTTTGGGACCCCAAAATATCGAATTTTCGTGTGTTTTGAGCCTGAATATGAGATATAAACGGGTACAAAAGATACATGCACCTACTGACTTTGGGCACCTAAAATATCGATTTATAGCATGTTTTTGGCCTGTATTTTGAAAAAAACTCTAACACGGAGTATGCATGTACAGATCGCTTCTGGGACCCCAGAATATCGAATTTTCGGGTGTTTTGAGCCTGATTTTGAGATATAAACGGGTACTGAAGATGAATGCACATATCGACTTTTGGGCACCTAAAATATCGATTTTTAGCATGCTTTGGGTCTGCATCTTTAAAACATTCAAACTAGGAGTAGGCATGTACAGATCGCTTTTCGGACCCAAAAATACCGAATTTTCGGGTGTTTTGAGCCTGAATTTGAGATATAAACGGGTACAGAAGATGCATACACATATTGACTCTGGGCACCTAAAATATCGATTTTCTGCATGTTTTGGGCCTGTATCTGAGTAGGCATGTACAGATCGCTTCTGGGACCCAAAAATATCGAATTTTCGTGTGTTTTTGGCCTGAATTCGAGATATCGACTTTTGCACCTAAAATATCGATTTTCAGCATGTTTTGGGCCTGTATTTTGAAAATACTTTAACACAGAGTAGGCATGTACAGATCGCTTCTGGGACCCCATACTATCGAATTTTCGGGGGTTTTGAGCAAGAATTTGAAATATTAACGGATACTGAAGGTGCAGGCACATATCGAATTTCGGGCACCTAAAATATCGATTTTTAAGCAGGTTTTGGTTCTTTATCTTGAAAACATTCTAACTAGGAGTAGGCATGTACAGATTGCATCTAGGACCCAAAAATACCGAATTTTCGGGTGCTTTGAGCCTGAATTTGAGATAAAAACGGGTACAGAAGATGCATGCACATATCGACTTTCGACCATTAAAATATCGATTTTTAGCATGTTTTGAGCCTATATTTTGAAAACATTCTAGCACTGAGTAGGCATGTATATATCGCTGCTGGAACCCAAAAATATCGAAATTTTGGGTGTTTTGAGGTTGAATTTGGGATATAAACGGGTGCAGAAGATTCATACACATGTTGACTTTGGGCACCTAAAATATCGATTTTCAGCATGTTTTGGGCCATTATCTGAGTAGGCATGTACAGATCCCTTCTGGGACCCTAAAATATCGAATTTTCGGGTGTTTTGAGCCTGAATTTGAGATATAAACGGGTACAGAAGATGCATGCGCATATCGACTTTTGGGCACCTAAAAGATCGATTTTCAGTATGTTTTGGTCCTGTATTTTGAAAATACTCTAACACGGAGTAGGCATGTACAGATCGCTTCTGGGACCCCAAAATATCGAATTTTCGGGTGTTTTAGGCCTGAATTTGAGATATCGACTTTGGGCACCTAAAATATCGATTTTTAGCATGTTTTGGGCCTATATTTTGAAAATATTCTAGCACTGAGTAGGCATGTACAGATTGCTTCAGGGACCCCAAAATATCCAATTTTCGGGTCTTTTGAGCCTGAATTTGAGATATAAACGGGTACATATTGACTTTGGGCACCTAAAATATCGATTTTTAGCATGTTTTGGGCCTGTATTTTGAAAATACTCTAACACGGAGTAGGCATGTACAGATCGCTTATGGGACCCCATAATATCGAATTTTCGGGTGGTTTGAGCCTGAATTTGAGATACAAACGGGTACAGAAGATGCATGTACATATCGACTTTAGACACTTAAAATATCGATTTTTAGCATGTTTTGAGCCTATATTTTAAAAACATTCTAGCACTGAGTAGGCATGTATATATCGCTGCTGGAACCCAAAAATATCGAAATTTTGGGTGTTTTGAGGTTGAATTTTGGATATAAACGGGTGCAGAAGATGAATACACATATTGACTTTAAGCACCTAAATTATCGATTTTCAGCATGTTTTTGGCCTGTATCTGAGTAGGCATGTACAGATCGATTCTGGGACGCCAAAATATCGATTTTTCAAGTGTTTGAAGCCTGAATTTGAAATATAAACGGGTACAGATGATGCATGCACATATCGACTTTTGGGCACGTAAAAGATCGATTTTAAGTATGTTTTGGGCCTGTACTTTTAAAATACTCTAACACGGAGTATGCATGTACATATCGCTTCTGGGACCCCAAAATATCGAATTTCGGGTGTTTTGAGCCTGAATTTGAGATATAAACGGGTACAGAATATGCATGCACATATTGAATTTGGTCACCTAAAATATCGATTTTCAGCATGTTTTGAGCCTATATTTTGAAAATATTCTAGCACTGAGTAGGCATGTACAGATCGCTTATGATACCCAAAAATATCAAATTTTCAAGTGTTTTGAGGTTGAATTTGGGATATAAACGGGTGCAGAAGATGCATACACATATTGACTTTGGGCACCTAAAATATGGATTTTCAGCATGTTTTGGGCCTGTACTTTGAAAATACTCTAAAACAGAGTAGGCATATACAGATCGCTTCTGGGACCCCAAAATATCGAATTTTCGGGTGTTTGGAGCCTGAATTTGAGATATAAACGGGTACAGAAGATGCATGCACATATCGACTTTTGGGCACATAAAAGATCGATTTTCAGTATGTTTTGGGCCTATATTTTGAAAATATTCTAACACTGAGTAGGCATGTACAGATCGCCTATGGGACCCAAAAATATCGAATTTTCTGGTGTTTTGGGCCTGAATTTGAGATATCGACTTTGGGCACCTAAAATATCGATTTTTAGCATGTATTGGGTCTATATTTTGAAATCTTTCTAACTAGGAGTAGGCATGTACAGATCGCTTTTGGGACCCCAAAATATCGAATTTTTGGGTGTTTGGACCTGAATTTGAGGTATAAACGGGTGCAGAAGATGGATGCACATATCGACTTTAGGGCACCTAAAAGATCGATTTTCAGTATGTTTTGGGCCTGTATTTTGAAAATACTCTAACACGGAGTAGGCATGTACAGATCGCTTCTTGGACCCCAAAATATCGAATTTTCGGGTGTTTTGGGCCTGAATTTGAGATATCGGCTTTGGGAACCTAAAATATCGATTTTTAGCATTTCTTGGTCCTATATTTTGAAAATATTCTAGCACTGAGTAGGCATGTACAGATCGTTTCTGGGACCCCCAAATTACCGAATTTTCGGGTGTTTTGAGCCTGAATTTGAGATATAAACGGGTACAGAAGATGCATGCACATATCGACTTTGGACACTTATAATATCGATTTTTAGCGTGTTTGTAGCCTATATTTCGAAAACATTCTAGCACTGAGTAGGCATGTACAGATTACTTCTGGGACAGCAAAATTTTGAATTTTCGAGTGTTTCGAGGTTGAATTTGGGATATAAACTTGTATTGAAGATGCATGCACATATCGACTTTTGGACTCCTAAAATATCGATTTTGAGCTTGTTTTGGGTCTGTATCTTGAAAACATTCTAACTAGGAGTAGGCATGTACAGATCGCTTCTAGGACCTAAAAATACCGAATTTTTTGTGTGTTTTGAGGCTGAATTTGAGATATAAACAGGTACAGAAGATGCATGCACATATCGACTTTGGACACTAAAAATATTGATTTTTAGCATGATTTGAGCCTATATTTTGAAAACATTCTAGCACTGAGTAGGCATGTACAGATAGCTTCTGGGACCTAAAAAAATATCTAATTCTCGGGTTTTTTGAGGTTGAATTTAGGATATAAACGGGTACTGAAGATGCATGCACATATCGACTTTTGGGCACCTAAAATATCGATTTTGAGCATATTTTGGGCCTGTATCTTAAAAAGATTCTAACTAGGAGTAGGCATGTACAGATCGCATCTAGGACCCAAAAATACCAAATTTTCGGGTGTTTTGAGCCTGAATTTGAGATATAAACAGGTACAGAAGATGCATGCACATATCGACTTTGGACACTAAAAATATTGATTTTTAGCATGTTTTATGCCTATATATTAAAGACATTCTAGTACTGATTAGGCATGTACAGATCGCTTCCGGGACCCCAAAATATCGAATTTTAGGGTGTTTTGAGGTTGAATTTGGGATATAAACGGGTGCAGAAGATGCATACACATATTGACTTTGGGCACCTAAAATATCGATTTTCGGCATGTTTTGGGCCTGTATCTGAGTAGGCATGTACAGATCGCTCCTGGGACCCCAAAATATCGATTTTTCGGGTGTTTGGAGCCTTTATTTGAGATATAAACAGGTACAGAAGTAGCATGCACTTATCGACTTTTGGGCACATAAAATATCGATTTTCAGGATGTTTTGGGCCTGTTTTTTGGAAATACTCTAACACGGAGTAGGCATGTACAGATCGCTTCTTTGACCCAAAAA